>OY757191.1:32896242-33496242 GCA_963583895.1 Melanophora roralis | reverse complement strand
GATTTATAATATTTATAAATAAATAAAATAAATTATAAAAATATTTTTCGCGCCTATACAAAAATATGTTGGACTTATTTCAATAAATAAATTTCTTACCAACAGCCATATTTTTTGTAAGATATTTTCTTGATTTTTCTTAATTTTCCTTGCCTCAAGGGCTTTTAAAGTATCAGGCTATCATAAATTTTAGCAGGCATGTATTTTCATTCAGTTTTACAATTTTAAAAATTATTGTTATTTTACTCTTTTCCTTTTCCCATGAATGAAAATACCATTTTGCTTGTTTTTATTTCATTAAGTGTGGTACCCTGTTGTGCATACTCCTCTACACTAATAACAACATGGGCAGGCGTACCAACATCATTTATTGGTATTCTAACTTTGATGGATGCAGACAGGTAAGTTTTATTTTATTAAATTTATTTTATTTTATTCTAATTTCAGGTTTCTGGGACATATTAGTGACTAAAAAAACAGGTAAGTATGTATTGTTCCAATTTCAAGTTAAGAATATTTTTAAATCTACTTTTTCTTTACAGGTACTAGAATTTGGAGCCCTTACAACAACAACACAAAATGAGACAAGACATACAACTTAAAATAAAACAAAAAAATACACCAACAAAGAACAAAATACATATAAAAACTAAAAACCATAAAGAAACAAAAGACGGAAAAAACTACAAATCAAAAAAAATACGCATCGAAACTAAAATAAATACAAATAAACCAAGAATATAATTAACTAAAAATTACAACAGAAAGAAACAAAACGCAAAAAAAAAACATCAACAGAAACAAAAAAAAAAAAAACAAATTTCATATAAAAAAAGAAACAATTTGTCACTGGAACTCGGGCTGGAACTAATGGTTCCATTTGGCCGCATGCCCCTCCCCTCTATTGAATATTTTATTTCATGGGAGAAAAAAAATGTAAGGCTGATTTGCGCTATCCCAAGGTATTTTCGCCCCGCCGTCATGCCCAAAATTTCATTGGCGGCTGTGGCGTTTTGTATGGGCTGTTATTCCCTTAAGGAATCCCCCCCGCAACAAAATTTCGGGGTCGCTGGTATATGTTACTCTGTACACATGCAAATTATATTGCGAAGTTGTTTGGGTATCGCTGGCTCCATGTGCCCGGTATGTGACTTTTTTTAAATTAGGTCCTCTTTATTCTCGGCTACCAGCGGGAACGGTGTGCGGGTGTTTCTCTCAACCAAAAGCCCAACGTGAGGAACTCTCACACCCTGACCACGAGTCTCATTACCCTAATGTTAGCCGGGCAAAACACTAAGTGTGTCATACACCTTTATGTACTTTAATAATTCCTTTATCTCTACATCCGAGAACGTTTTTACTTCCCTGTTATCTTTCCACAGATTCCGTTGGCTCATCCACCGACTGCGTACTCAGTCATCTCTAGACGCACATACTCTGCCGAGTTTCTTTTCCGTGAAAAGAAATCGTAGAGGCAACCCTAACACTCAAAAAAAAACAAAAGGTCTTGTTACTGAAAAATCAGTAGTGCACTGCGATGTTCATATAAAAAAACAAAACGAACGCCCTTTTAAGGCAACACAAAATACAAACGTTTGGGTCCACACCCCATTCTTCCTCTTTACTGATTGCCGAAGTCGCCGCCTATCCATGACCATCAGTTTGGTGCCCTTTTAATACTTAAAAGGTCCAAACTATCGCTACAACTAATCGGTGTACCTAACTCTATTATCTTACGGGAAGTAATTTTATTTTGATTCCATTGTAGAACTATTAAAATTGGAAAACCTCTACCTTGAGTTACAAAACATTATTTTTCATTGATATCCCACTCGCATCCCACTTAGCGACTTCCAAGCTCTTCAAACAAAAGACCTAAGCTTTCTTTTGAGCAAAAAAAAAAAAAAAAAAATGGGCACATTTGGAAAAAAAAAAATTATTTTCTAATTATTTTATAAAAAAAAAATAAAAAAAATTTTTTTAATTTTAAAAATATTTATTTATAAGTATTTGGGACGAATTTTGTTAAAAGCAAAAGGTAATAAGCTACATGTATGAGAAAAAACACCTATTTGCCGAAAACGTCAAATTTTGAACCCCTCTAGCTCAGAGAGTTCTTGACCGATCGTGTTAAAAAATTGTGTCTAAACTACTCTCTGCAAGAACTTACTTTGGTCCAAATTTCTTTCCAATCGAAAGACATCGGTTTTAAAAGTTGGGTCACTTGACATGAAATCTCCCATATGCATATCACGATAACAACACAACAAATTACTTCAATTCAACTATACAAGCATGCAACACCACACATATAAACACACACAACTTAACTTTCTACGGATACAACACAACAGTAGAACAAGAATTACTACATTACTATGGACACGAGTGAGTACATACAAAATGTTACCATTTACTATATATGTATGAGTATAATATTTATGAGAATTTAGATAGATTGACATTGGGATGTTGAAAATTTAATTTTTGGGTTATTGTTTACTTATTTTAGTATTGCATGTTATTATTGGTGTATATCACAGCTAGTATAGAAATTTTAAAAAAGTCAGGTACATAGTAAAATATTAGGACAACACAAACGTAAAAATTATACATATATGTATATGTTTGTATATGTATATATATATATATATATATATAGTCACACGGTTTTACTTATCCTAATATTGCATTTTGTATTAAAGATTTTATCACAGATTTATTACTATCACATTTTAAACTTTTATATATTTTACGTGATATACCCCAATAGACTTCCCTTGCAAATCTTCCAATTCGTACATATTGTTGCCTATAGGTTTTACTATTCTGCATTTAAGAAATTTTTGACAGGATTTTGCATTACCAAAGTCACTTAGCACCGTATTTCTCCTATAAACTTCCTGCCCAGGAACTAGTTTTATATTTCTGGCTCGTTTGTTATATCTAGTTGCACTCTTTTTATAGGCTTCATGCATGTTTCTTCTTATCTCTGCCCTGATCAATTCTAGCTTTTCGTTGTTAGTTATTTTTGCTATTTCGTGATCCTATAAAGACATAAGTTTTCGAGCTAATCTATGGTCTGCTCCATTCGAAAACATGAAAGCCAAATAAAGCAAAAAACGGTGTAAAACCAGTTGCTGAATGTATTAAATTTCGTAATGCGCATTCAATCTCCGCCAAGTATAGATCCCAGTCTCTGTGGTCCTCATCCAAATAGGCCCTTATTGCTGCCAACACCGACTGGTTTTTGGAATAGCCTTTCAGTTAGTACTTCTTGACCGATTTCAGGCATAAGGTTTCTATTTGATGGCTTTGTTTCCTTACAAACCTGACAATTTCTTACAAATTCTTTGATCTGGATAGTCATTCTTGGCCAGTAAAAAAATCTTTTTACCCATTCCAAAGTTTTTGCCATCCCCCCATGTGCTGATGTGTTTGCTGTATGGGTCTTTTCAATTATAGCGTGCGTAAGGGTTGATGGTATCCACAATTTCCATTGGTAAGGATTCTCAATACTTTGTTCATCGAGAGTTTTCTTGAAAATTTTTCCATCGTTTATTTTTATATCTGACAAACTTTCAATATTTTCTTTAATCTGTTTCATAAGAGAGAAATACTCTGTGGACTCAAATTCTGTCGTCTCAAAGTCCAGCAAATCTTCTGTCAATATTTCTTCGGCCGCTTCATTTTGAGGTAAACGTGAGAGCATGTCAGCTACAGTATTCTCGGTGCCTTTTCTATGCTCGATTTGAAAATCAAACGCCTGCAATTGCAACGACCAACGCGCTAGCCTACCGTTTAAATCTTTTAGGGTCATTAACCATTTCAGACTGGCGTGATCGGTAATGATGGTGAATGGCATCATTTCGACATACGGCCTGAACTTTTTCACCGCCATTACGGCTGCTAAGCATTCCTTTTCAGTGACCGTATAGTTTTTTTGACAGGGGTTTAATTTTTGCGAATAAAACGCTATTGGGTGTTCTTCTTTATTTTATCTCAAATGGTATAGCACTGCTCCAATACCTATATCTGACGCATCACATTGAATAAAAAATCTTTTAGAGAAATCTGAATGTCGTAAGACGGGAGCTGACGTTAAGGCCTTTTTTAGTTTTTCGAACGCCTCTATTGCCTCTGGGGTCATAACAAACTTTTTTGACTTTTTCAAAGTATCTGTCAACGGGGAAGATATGGCTGCAAAATCTTTTATAAATCGCCTATACCACCCTGCAGTACCGAGAAAACTTCTCACCTCTCGAACTGACTCTGGCTGACTTATTTTACGTATCGCCTGTACTTTTTCCGGATCTGTTTTGAGTGTACCCCCTCCAATAATAAAACCAAGATACTTCAATTCTTGAAAGCAAAACTGTGACTTTCTCAAACCAATTGTCAAACCGGCCTCTTTGAAACATTTTGCCACTTCGCTCAATAACCTAATATGCTCGTCAAAATTGCTGGAGATAACCAAAAGATCATCCAAATATATAAACACATTTTCTCTCAGACGGTTCGGTATGACTTTGTCCATAAGACGACAAAGTCTTTGAGCAGCGTTGCATAGCCCAAACGGCATCACCCTAAGCTGGTATAAAGGTCTACCAGCTACAGTGAACGCGGTGTAGGCTTTGCTTTCAGTGTCCAGCTCGATTTGCCAAAAGGCGTATTTTAAATCGACACTGCTGATATAATAAGTTTCGTCTATACGGCTCAAGATACCGTCGATATTTTGCAGCGGATATGCATCCTTTATTGTACGCTTATTTAATTTTCGAGCATCTAGGCAAAAGCGGTTTTTGCATGGTTTTTTGACAATTGTGGTTCGATTTGACCACGGGCTTTCACTTAACTCTATCACGTTCATATCTAGCATCAGGTCTATCTCTTTAAAGGTTATGTCCTGAACAGCAGGGGATCTAGGATAATAGCGATCCTTTATGGGATCAGCACCCTCTATCAGCTTAATCGTATGTTTTTCTAAGTGAGTTATCCCTAGACCCTTTTCTTCAAATGTGTCAAACTCTCTAATTACTTTATCCAATATTTCTCTTTATCATTACTTAATTCATGCGGCCTTAATTTATATTCGTTGCTTTCCGTTTTAAAATCTTGACTAATCTTAACCATATCTATTTCATTACTTTCAATTATATCTGGGGCCAAGTTAAACAATCTCCAAAAATCAATTCCTATATATAGTTTTTGTTCCAAATCTGGACAAAGATACAGCAGCATTTTGTGCTCCTGCTCTTTGAACTTAATGGATACGTTTAGTTTTCCTAACACCCGGTAATATTGACCACTGGCAGTTTTCACATTGGTCAACAACGGTTGTATTTTAAGGTCTAAGTCCTCTATAAACTCTCTGCATCCCTTTCCTAATATGCTGAACGACGCTCCTGTGTCTAACAAACCCTTGACTAGTTTATCATTTATTAAAACTTCAGCGAAACATCTATTGTCTTGACCATCTCCTCGAATTCTATTCACCGACTCAACAATCAATTTTCTCATTCTACGGCGTTCTCTGAATTTCTCCCGAACTTTTCTAATTCTATTTGAAATACGACCTAATCTATGACCATTTCCAAAAATTTTCTTTCTAACCAAATCATAATTTCTTTGTCTAACATCTACTGGTAAGTAATGTCGAATTTGGGACTTATTATATACTTTAAACTGATCTTCCTTTTCGTTATTTATTTCTCCGAAGGAGGAAACCGCTGAGCATTGGTCTCCCTTCCAGCCTACGCTCTTCGAGTGGTTTCCCGACTGACAATTTGGACACCTCGGGGTCATAACGTTCTGTTTACCACACCTGTAGCAAAATATCGTCCTCTTCAGTGCTGTGCATTCCATGAAAACATGTCCATGTTTCCTGCAGTTCCAGCATACGATCGGCTGTTTATTCGGTTGAGAGTTGATTTTTATTGCAGCAACTTCTTCAAAATCCAATGAGCTTGCCTCTCCATCACCAGATACGTCGTCTCCTTCTATTAAAATTTCATTAACGTGCCTATTTCCACGTCCAACTTGTTGCACGTTACGTGTATCTCTTCTCGGGAAGTTTCTTTCGGCTTCGTTGCATTCCACTCGCAGCTGTTCTACCGAGGATACGGAAATAGGATAGACTATTCTCCCTATACTCTCTTTAATATTACGCTTTATTATTTTAATTATATCATATTCAGGGATAGGCTGCACTAGCTTTGACCTTATTTGGCACATGCCCTGAAAATATTGGTCAATTGTTTCTCCCCCTTGTTGCTTTCTCTCCACTAGTTCGGTCATTATTTCGAACTTTGAACGACTGGTTTGATATTGTCCCATAAGTGCATGTCGTAACCCCTGCCACTCAAATACGCGATGGGTTTTAACGTACAGCCAATACCATTCTTTGGCTGCCCCGGACAATAGCAAATGGAAATCTCTCATAACTTTGGACCATGGTATCCCATAATGCAACTGTAAATGCTCAAGTCTGAAAACAAAATCGTCTATACTTAAATGTGATGGGTTTCCATCGAAATTGATTCCCTTTTTATCAACTCTTATTCGTTGTGGGTCTGTATTGGGGAAATTTTTATTTAGACTAAAAGGTTTCTGATATGGTAATGCTAGGTTGCCTATATTTGACATGTTATTACTATCCGAACTATTGTTGGATACCGGTCTTGAATTAACTACATCTGCTGCCTGTGACGTTCTGTTGCTTGATTTTAGATTTGTACAATTTGAGTTACCAACGCCCATATTTTGGTTTGGAGCTGTTACCTTAGCAAGATCAACTACAATGTTTTTTAACTTAGCCAGACTCTTTCTAAATTCGCTCATTTGCTCCTGAACGATTATTTTCATTTTTTCTTCTAAAGATCTTTGGACATTATGGCCTCATCGACTACAATTTCTCTAACTTCAGGAGTAACACTATCTTCTACTCCAGTATTCTCATTATTGTTAGTAACTCCGGACGCACTACTATTTGTTATTAGGGCTGGATTACGCACATTAATAGTCTGGGACATATCTATAATCTGATTGGTGTTTAATCTTGGAGGGTGAGACATTTTTCTATTTATATTTTTAGTTCTATTTATTTTTGCTAACGGACTAAACACAGATCTATTTAGATCAAAATGGGGATTTCTTTCTCTTTTTCTAGACAGGCTTTTTTGGTTTTGTTCGCTACTCATACTCTGTTCAAGAGCTATATTACTTAAAGAGCGTTATTCCCACACAAGTAGTTTATTTCGGGTAAAATATGAGTTGACAAAGATAAAAATTTTTATATGTATGGAATTCACGATAAGATATATAATTGCAATGGTAACACAAAAAAAAAAAACAATATAAAAAACTACGAAACCCAAAAAAAAAAAACAAATACTACTACAACTATGTTAGTATATATATAAAGGACTATGAAATTATTTTAACAAATTTTTGTATCAAAGGAAACGTTTATTCAAAAAAAACAAAACAAAAATCACACTCTCCTAGTCATACAAATACATACAAATACAAATAAATAAATAGATAAATAAATAAATAAATAAATAAATAAATAAGTAAATAAATAAATATATAAATAGGTAAATAAAAAAAAATGCATACAAATATTGATACACAAACTACCTAAGCTACACATACACTTCACTGTCTAACTAAAAAAATATAATTTATAAATGTTAATATTTAAATTCACAAAAACTCTAATTGGTTAATAATCAATATTCAAACCACACACAGGATATGCAAATGTTAAGATCTTTTACAATGATTCAAGTATTTACTATATTTATCTTTTATTCACAACTCTTTATATTCATTCTAGATTTGGCAATGATGTAGGGTCGTGACAGTCGCAGCGGTTATAAATTTTAATTTTAGGCATTCGACGTATATGATACTCAAACAGAAATTTAGGACACTGCACAAAAAGGTCTGCGGGTCATCGTACATCATTTTCTTTTATACAGAAATGAGATTACGACACTCGGGGAAACTATCCAGTACAAAGTTCTGGTGACTCGCATGAACATACATTTATCACGAACGGCTACTTGATACTTCACAACTGCTTCACCCTTTTTTCCATCAAAACTAAAACTTTACTTTTACTCACATCAGAACAGGTACAACACAATTAAAACACTACACCATTATGTATGTCAAGCTGCTGTAAACCTTTCTGTAGGTATATGTTTAGATAAACATGCTTCATAAAGAATAATTATTTATACTACTCTTTTATCTCTTTCGATTTCTAATTGGGCTATTTCAACTAATTTAGTAGGCTATTGCCACATGTCTCGTTGTCACTACATGCTGCATACCAATAACTACGGACGAAAATACATTAGTTTGGGCGCCATTTTTAATATGTTACGGCCCGCACATCCGACGAGTTCCCAAGCCAGCTCAATAGACTCTCAGGAGGTCCCAACCCTTCGTCAAATCGCCCGTTAACATTTAAAAAAACATCAGTTACACAAACAAAATAAAACACACTTAAACAAACTTCCCATATACGCGATACCTATAACTGAAGACAGGTAATATTCCCCAGGTTGCCCACCCTACCTTGTCGTAAATTTTCTTCCTTAAATCCAAAACAATTCATTTACGACCCACCTTCCGCACGACTGCTCTACCACTTACCTTACACCATTGCCTTTCGAATTAATTTATTCCATCATTCTTGTTATTAACTATTTCAAATATAAAAAATCATATTTATTAAATTTGTATATCTTAAATACTAAAACAAACACTTATTTAAACAATTACAATAACTAACATACAATAATGATTTTTATTAAAGTTATTCCTTTTTGTTTCTAATATACTCTTTTTTTAAACTTTTTAACTTTTCTAATTTCAGTTTCTTTTCCACTCAATACTATGTCCTCACTTTCGGACGTCGTTTTACGGATTTATTTAGCCTACGCCTGAAAGAGCTCTTGTAACGATCACAACCGTAGACGGCTTTAACTTTCAAGGTGCGGTGTTACCTATACTACCGGCCCTGCTCAGGGGAATGGGGGTGGATCTTGCTCCTATCTAGTTAAAATTACGAATTACCACACAATGGAGAAAAATAGGTAGCTTTAAGCCAAATCGACCAAACCAGCAACGAAATAAAAAAAAAAGAAGATATAACCAAAATTAGAGAAGAAAAGAATAGAAAAAAAATACCAGAGAAGCCTAGGAGAAGAGGTTAAGATGTAATTTCCTCCTCAAATGTCTACACCCACCCACCATGCTATCGTAATGAAAGTTTTTGATAGCCCAACTATAGACCTACCTACCTTTTTCCCTTATCTTTTCATGGTATAAAAAAAATAAAAATTTAACCAATAATTTCCAATGTTTAACTTATATAAATGAATTTCCTCATAATTTCCATAAATTCAATATTCTCTCCTATTTTTATTATTATGTATTATTATTCCTAGAAACTAATTTATCAAAACTAATTTCGATCCTTGTTTTTTTTTTATTTTTTTTTATTTATTTAACACAAAAATGTATACAATGTTATGGAAGGGTTAAAAAAAAACGAAGCTTAAAATTCAAACAAACATAAAAGTTAAACTATATGCAAATTGAAAATTTAAACTATACTATTAACATTTAAAGATTCACTTAAGGTACCTTAACACGGTAATACATATATTACGATACGTCAAAAAATGTTGGATGCAAAATTTGACAAGTGTTCGGGAAATATTTATTTTCCAAACCATTTTAGAAACTTCTGTATTCTCATCACATCAGAGGTGTGAAAGATTGGCAGCACTTACAGCATCTAATGAAGGGGGCTACACTTAATGAAACAATACACAAACAATCGAAATAAAAGCAGATTTTTTTCATGTTGTTTTTGTTAATATTGTTGAACCTTAACCATATGGCGTTACCCCAAAAGGAAAGTGGCAAGAAACAACCGATTTTGATTTTACCAACCTCATCCGTGTAAACATGAAAAATAGTTCCAACAGATTTTTATTCTCATAATATTTTGATTCTACAAAATCTAATTACTTTGTATTACCGTGTAAAGGTACCTTTATTAAGACTAAAAGAAGTTTTATATAATAGCTCATGTTCATACCCTAATTGTGGGTATTGTGTTAATATAAATTTAAAAGTATGTAGGTAATTAGTATGACATGTGTGTGTGTAGAAATGCGGTTATGTTTAATACGAAAATTCATTTGTGTAAGTGTAGGTCTGAGAGTAAGTGTATGTAAGGGGTGTTTGAACTTAATTCTGTATTGAGAATGTGCTTATTTTTTTTCTTTTTTTTCTCATATATTTTATTATTGAATCTTCGCTTAAGCGAACTAACAATAAGTATTCAAATCTTAAAACTAAGTAATTCATACTAGTCCAGTCAGTACCAGACTAAAATTTAAGTTCTCACAATAATGATAATGAATTTTAAAAGTTTCATCTAAGAGCAATAGTATCCCTTCTTTTTAGGCGAGTGTGTCCACTATGTTGCAGGATGCTTCGAGCGAGCGGATTTGGATGTGTTTCCAGCTTGTTTAAATACTTGCCCACATAGTTTAGGATTTCGCTTTTTACTAGTGGAACTTCTAAATCCTTGTGGGTGTTGCTGTTTTTAATATACCAAGGAGCAACAGTTATCATTCTCAGAATTTTGTTTTGACGACGTTGTATTTTTTCTATGTTAGAGGAGGAAGCAGTGCCCCATAATTGTATACCGTAGCACCAAATTGGTTTTTAAATCGAGTTGTAGAGTAGAAGTTTACAATCCAGACGTAGCACAGAGTTTCTTCCCATTAGCCAGTGGATTTAAGATGCCTTAAGTTTCATTTGAGTCAGCTTCGCATCTATATGAGGCTTCCATGTGAGGCGTCGATCTAGGTGAACACCAAGATATTTTGTCTCGGTTCGTCGAGGCACCATATAATTGTTAATAGTGATTGGGGAGCACGTTTCTTTGCGTAAAGTAAAAGTTACGTGGGTACATTTTTGTTCATTTATTTTTATTCCCCATAACTTTGCCCATTTTTCAACTTGGGTCACGTGTTGCTGCAATTGGTTTGAAGCCTCTTTAGGGTCTTTATAAATACTAAGGAAAGCAGTATCATCAGCAAATGTCGACGTGTGTGTTAAACTATTGGTTGGCATATCTGCGGTGAAAAGCAAGTACAGAACTGGACCTAGTATACTTCCTTGAGGTACACCAGCCCCTATTGGTTGAGAAGAACTTATTTGGTTTCCCTCTTTGATCATAAATTGTCGACCGGTTATGTATTTTTACAATAGGTTGATAATATTAGCTGGAAGGTGTATCTTTAGTTTGTTTAACAGGCCTTCGTGCCATACTTTATCGAAAGCTTGAGAGACATCAATGAAAAGCGCGGAGCAGTACTTCTTTTCCTCAAAGGTTTTTCTTATAACCTGCACCAGTCTGTGAGTTTGTTCGATTGTGCTATGTTGACTTCTAAAGCCAAATTGGTGATCTGGAATGCTGTTGTTTTCATTCAGGATCCGAGTCAGCTTGTTCTTAAGCAACTTTTCGAACAATTTTGACACTGTGGGTAACAAACTTATAGGCCTATAAGAATCTACCTTTGAAGGATCTTTGCCAGGCTTAGGAATCATCTTTACTAAGGCAATTTTCCATACAGGCGGGAAGTGTTCAAGCCGAATTATTGCGTTAAAAAATAAAAAGAATTAGTATTCTTTTTGCCGTAAAGGGTAGCTCTAGGAGCATTTTGTTGCCCATATTATCAACGCCAGGAGCCTTTTTACCATTTAGGTTAGCAATAGCCTCTACAACATCTGTAAATTGGAAACGTATTTCTAAAGGACGTCTAACAACAACTGGTGGTGATTCCCTCACGTCTGTGCAAGTATTGGGAGTGAACACGTTTTTGAAATGGTTTGCAAACAGATCACATTTTTCTTCGTCATTTCTAGCCCAGGATCCTCTCAGATTACGCAGTGGTGGTTTTGCGATAACGGGTCTTTTTAAGACGTCTGGCTGATCGCCATAGGGAATAATTTGTCTAAGGAGTCGCGTCTAGACCTTCGAGGTACTCTTTAAGTGAAGCTATTCTGTGAACCTCCAGCAAGCTTTTTAATTTGTTAGTACATTCTTTCAGATTAGATTTAAGTTGGGGCGATCTGTTCTTTTGCCATTCTCTTCGGACTCTCCTTTTTTCAGATAAAAGTTTTCCCACATCGTCAGAAAAAATTTTGCTGTACCTGACCTGACGATAGGTAGAAGACGCATGTTCAACGCCTTTTTTAATGTTTTTATTTAGGGCGCTCAGACTATCATCTATGTCTCCGGTAGTTTTTAGCGGTTGGTTTTCCGAACAGTGGGCACTAATATATTTTTTATATTTTAACTAATACGAAAAAATCACTAGCTGCTATTCGGTGAGGACTGAAAATAGTAATTATTGTGGGTGAGTGGCCAGAAGATAAATCCAAGGAGGCTACAGCCTCAATAAGGTCCGGGGATATACCTTTTGCCACGCCAAAATCTATTACGTCTGGAATTTTATTATTGTCCGTTGGCCAATAGGTTGTTGTCCAGTTGAAATTACGAAAAGTCCCATTTCCGACACGGAGTCATACAAGACACGACCTCTGGGACTAATTAGGCGAGAGCCCCAGTATGTGTGCTTAGCGTTATAGTCTCCAGCCGCTATGAAGCGGGGACCCAATGATTTGTAGAAACTGTTGTACTGATCCTTCGTTATGGAGAATCTGGGTGGACAGTAAACTGATGAAATAACAAGGTTATGGAAAAATTCATCAATGCAGACGTTCGTAGCTTGGATATAACATTCCGAGAGGCCACCCAACCATTGGTGTTTAGTTCTTGATTTGATTAGAATAGCCGAGCCACCACATGATCTATCCCTAGGATCCTTTGAATCGTAAAAAGAATAACCACTAATTTTAAAAGTGCTTCTAGATGTCATATGAGTCTCAGAAATACACATAACATCGATTTTTTGGTTCATCAAGAAATATTCGAGCTCGTTTTTGTGTTGACGGATGCCGTTTACGTTCCATAAAAAAACCCTGAGGCAGTTCATGGTCTTTTAAGCATAGCCTGCAGAAAAGCAGACTGCATTTTTTGCATTTCTTGCATCATGTTGGCCATTTGCGCCATAATCTGCGTAAATTGTTTGACCATATTGTCAATTACGGCTTCCAGGCGGGTAAAATTAGGCCCGGCTGCTTCGCTTGTTGGCACTTCTTGTTGTGTTGTAGGCTGGGTAGACTTACGTGAATTAGGCGGGTTAGACTTTAATGCGGCGGCGTAAGAAACTTGATTTGCAGTTGGTTGTGCCAATGGATGCATATTCGTAGTTGCTATATTTAAAGGCTGGTGAGGTGCAGGAACTATTTTCGGCTTAGTGTGCTTATGTCGTTTAGATTTTCTTATGTTAATAACATATCTAAAATAAGGCATGTATTTGTCAACATAAGAAAACTTAAATTGTATTCAAAGTAGGCATGGTTTCACATTTCAAAGTACGAAATAAATGGGTATAAGTGAGAAATATTTATATAGAAAAAAAGCAACAATTTTGGCATTTAACTCACCGCAAATAGGTCCCACGATGACTTCAGTTCTGATGTCGATGGTTTTTGCAATTATAACACTATTTCCCTTTAAATATTTTCAAACTTTTCTTTAAGAATGTAAGTATGTATAAAAAAAATGTTATTTATGTGGTATGAATGTTAGTTTATATAGGTGTATGCATGAATGTAAGTAAATTAGTGCATGTAATGTTAGTGAAATTGGTATGTTTGTTTATGAGTGATAAGTATATGTATGGAAGCGTAAACCTAAATCTAAATTTATATGCAGAAGTGTTTTTTTTTTGTTTTTTTAAACAACCAAAATAATGACAACAAAAAACAAACAAAAAAAAGTCTATGATTTGATTTTATAAAGATTTTAAAAAGTAAAAAATTTTTGCAAAATTAGAACAGTTTAAGGAAAAATATTAATTAAATCTAACATTTAAGATGTTGTTATAAGTCACATCTGGGAATTATTAGGAAAACCCGGTCAAAAGTATTTTCAGGAAAAAATGTTTTTTTTTTATAAATTTTCTTTTTTTTTTTCTTTTTAAAAAATATTTTATATGGTGCAAAGTACAGAAAATTCTACAGGAAGAGTTGTAGGGTTTTTATAGTCTGGAATTTGGATTGCTAGGGCACTCTACTTGGTTCTTGAAACACTCTAACGTTGGCCCTCAGAGATATTGTAAAGGTTCTATGGCCATATAAGCCCAGCCACTTTTCACTGCCGATAGCTGCTTTAATCCGTCTCTTTAACCAGCCAACTCTTTCTAGGATTTGAGTTGGGGTCCCCGTCTCCTATTGGAAACCAAGGCTTTTAGCAATATGATGATTGCTGAATACAAGATAAAAGAAAACTCCTATTAAACAACAAAAAAAACTTTCGCGACATCCCATTTCCTACCTGAATATACTTTATTCAATGATAGTACCGGGTTTTATGGACAGGAAATCAAATATAACGCTTAGTGTCCTGTGGATCTAACATAAACACACAATTTTTCATTCACTTTTAACTATTTAAATTTACTTTTCCCGTTAATCTATTACACACTTACACTAATTGAAATTTTCACACACAATGTGAGCAAATTTGGGAAAAAAAACCCCAAGACAGAATTTTATGCAAAATTGTCAAGGCACCTTTGTTTAAAGTAATTTTCTTTGATTCAAATTAAACTGAAGTTATTGGTGTTATTTGAATTTAGAATCATAGCAGGTTCATATTTTCTGTACGATAAACAAAATCAAGGCTATCGTGTTGAAATAGAAACGGAAAAATTGGAATTTTTAAAATTTCAACTTATAGGGTATGCAATATGAGAACGATGCCTCACACTCTCTAGGGACGTAAATATTGCTACTTTTCCTAAACTTACTTAATTTATTTGAATTCGCGCTTTAGTATTGAGCGTAAAAAATTTAAATTCCTTACTCTTAAACTTTTTTTCAATTTAAACAATTCTTTAAAACAAAAATGAACAAAAATCTTAATTTAAACACAAAACAAACATATTCACAATAACACACATTTTATTTACAATACACAAAATATTTACACAAATAAAATAAAATTGCTCTAAAAATACACTTTTCTTTTGTTGCTTCTATATACCGGATTTCTTCTGCTAGTAAGTATTCAAATAAAAACTTATATATTCACAGCGATGCACTCGTTTCCGTACGGCTAAAACTTCTTCTGGCTTAGTTTTTTCAAATTTTTCTTCTTTTTTTTTGGTTATCGAATTCACTCCTTTATATAACTGGATTTTTTTAGTTCTTTTTCTTAATTTAATTTTTTTAGCCGAAAGCAAGAACTTTATTATCTTAACCACAAAAATTTTTTTCTTCTCGCACAATACCAGAATATATATGAAATAAATATACTGAATTTTATTACCTGGCTATTTGGTGTTTCGTTTTTGAATTGGGGACGTCTTGCCCTTTCTTTTTACCCCCGAAATCAATAGCCAGGTAAAATTTTTCTTGCTAAATAAAAACTTTGAGCACTATTAAAATCCTCCACTTAGCCACACTCTGCTTTTCCGTTAAGGAATCCATTATTTTATAATAGATTTTAACTTATTGTTTTTGTTTTTCCTTTTTAAGATTTTAAAGTTAATATTTTTTTTATTATTTTAACTGCTAATTTTTTACTGTTTAATTCTGCACCACTTTTCACTAACTGATCCTGCTGTTCTGTACCTTTTCCCTTTTATAATAATCAAATATCCCTCTAAATTTTCGTCAAAAACCCGAAAACTATCCCGCTAAAAATATTTTTCTCTCTTTACGTTAGCCAAATTTTCTTTGTATTGGTAGTTAATTTGCGCTAAATTTTTTCTTTCAACTACCTCCACGTGATTTATAATATTTATAAATAAATAAAATAAATTATAAAAGCATTTTTCGCGCCTATGCAAAATTTTGTTGAACTTATTTCAATAAATAAATTGTTTTTACCAACAGCCATATTTTATGTAAGATATTTTCTAGAATTTGTAACGTGGAAATATTCAAGTTACATATTTTATTTCTTTTATTAAGTAGTGTAATACCAGCCTCACCGTTTTCTCCTATAGTGTAAGCGTAGCTTTAGTATATTTCGTTTAGGTTTATTTAACTAATTAGATATAATTCTCATTTAGTCTATGTAAGATTTAGTATAAGATGCAGGATTGAATTGACGATCGGCGCGTTTCAGGCCCGACTGAAATACGCCAATTAAGTCTCGGAGACATAGTTCGGAGAGACAATCGGTTTGCACTACCACCGATTCAAGAACAATCGAGACCTGCGAGTGGGAACAATCAATATCTGTATAGATATTGGACACTTTACTTAATACATGCCCGTTCGATCACAGCGGCTTCCGCTGACTGTTCTCACAGCGGTTTCGACTGACTGTTCTCACAGCGGCTTCGGCTGACTGTTCTCACAGCGGCTTCGGCTGACTGTTCTCACAGCGGCTTCGGCTGACTGTTCTCACAGCGGTTTCGACTGACTGTTCTCACAGCGGCTTCGGCTGACTGTTCTCACAGCGGCTTCGGCTGACTGTTCTCACAGCGGCTTTGGCTGACTATTCTCACAGCGGCTTCGGCTGACTGTTCTCACAGCGGTTTCGACTGACTGTTCTCACAGCGGCTTCGGCTGACTGTTCTCACAGCGGTTTCGACTGACTGTTCTCACAGCGGCTTCGGCTGACTGTTCTCACAGCGGCTTTGGCTGACTGTTCTCACAGCGGCTTCGGCTGACTGTTCTCACAGCGGTTTCGACTGACTGTTCTCACAGCGGCTTCGGCTGACTGTTCTCACAGCGGTTTCGACTGACTGCTCTCACAGCGGCTTCGGCTGACTGTTCTCACAGCGGCTTTGGCTGACTGTTCTCACAGCGGTTTCGCCTGACTGTTCTCACAGCGGCTTCGGCTGACTGTTCTCACAGCGGCTTCGGCTGACTGTTCTCACAGCGGCTTCGGCTGACTGTTCTCACAGCGGCTTCGGCTGACTGTTCTCACAGCGGTTTCGACTGACTGTTCTCACAGCGGCTTCGGCTGACTGTTCTCACAGCGGCTTCGGCTGACTGTTCTCACATTGTACGTATTTAACCGATAGCATTAAGCACCATTGTACGTATTTAGCCGATAGCATTAAGTACCATTGTACGTATTTAGCCGATAGCATTAAGCACTATTGTACGTATATCTAGTCTTCGAGCACCACCGACGCATCGATACACGATCCCGAGTTATCAACGACCACACCCAAATTCCCGATCCTCAAGCCGAACATGAACAACCGACACCGAAATCACCGATCCTGCATAGCCCGAAATACCAGAACGAGTAAAGCCGAGAACACCATCCGAGTACCTGTAGAGCATCGTTGGTAGCCGGCCAAGTTATCGTTGATTCATTGCTATCGTAATATATCGAAGTTGTATTCAAGATAAAGTTATTTCAATAAAGCAAAAGAATATTGTAACCCCCGAAAAAGGGTAAATAATCGTCTTATTACTTGAGGTTTGTGGGCCCGTAAGTAGACCCTGGACACGACTAAGTTACCTCAGCCGACGACAAAACCACGTTACAAAATGGCGCCCGAGCAGGGACCCGATTCCAAGTCGCATTGCGAAAAATCGAAAACCGCCGCCAACGAGTAGGAATCGAGTCAACATCACGATAATAGCAATTCCGATAACACAGCTACAAACAAAACAACTTCATCCACAAGCCGCACACTACAAACAGACTCCGTCGGATGGATTTATCTACTTAGAAAGGAGCAGTTAATCGAGCAATGCCGAAATGTCGGCATTCCCACCACCGGCTACACGGTGGAACATCTACGCAAACAGCTAGCAGAAAACCTTCGGTCGAAGAAGTTGCGAACTTCAACGGAAAACTTGCTACTGCAACTGCAAGAAGAGGTACGATCGGCCGAGGAGAGTGTGGTAAATGAGGAGGATATATTAGTACCAGTACCACCCCAGGCATACAGACGTACCGACAACGAAGTAATGACTGCAGTGCAAAGATGGAGTCTATCTTACTCAGGAGAGACGGACCTCATGGAATTTCTCGAACGCTGCGAGGAATTGTCTGAGAGCCACCACATAGCTCCCAACCAGTTACTGCCATCAATGCTGAGCGTTCTGCAGGGCAACGCTCTCAAATGGTACCGAGTAAAACGAGAGACGATCAGCACGTGGTCAGCATTCCGACGAGAAATGGAGAAATTCTTCTTGCCGAACCGCTACCTGCCACATCTTGAACAGAAGTTCTACAACCGAAGGCAGGGCAGGCGTGAGCGCGCCAAAGACTTTATATTGTGTATGCTTACTCTCGCAAGGAAACACCCGCTCCTCCGGAAGCAAAACCACCTCGATCAAATTTACGATAGGCTACAAACCGAATACCGGCATTACGTTTGCCGACGGGACTTCGGCAGCCTCGACGAGCTTATCTCCCTCACGGATGAGTTTGAGGCTCGAAAAAGGGAAGAACGACCCCAGACCTCTCACATGTTAGTACCGGCACAATACGAACGTAATACCCATTGCTGGAGATGTAAACAACCGGGTCATAAACGTACGACGTGTAGTCGTCCCTTTAGGTTATTCTGCTCATACTGTGGACTCGATGGTATGCTTTCCCGTGCATGTCCGTGCAGAAGCCACCGCCCCATCGACCCCGAGCAAGCGTATACAAGGAACGACGGCCGATATTACATAAGCGTGAAAGTATGCGGACGACCTACCCGCGCGCTAATCGATACGGGTGCATCCCGCACTTACATCGGGGATTCATTGAAACAGTATTTAATAGCGCAGGAAATTAAACCGATTAGCAGCCAGGGTATGGTCCAGATGGCCGACCAATCGATTGTAACCTATTCGGACATATTCCCAATCAACGTAGCCTACAAGGAGAATCAAGTGAAACTACGTGCGTCGGTCATAACCACCCTGGCCGAACCGATTATACTAGGCATGGACTGTTTGAACACCCTCAACCTAGAACTACGGCTAAACGGCGAGACACTTGTAAGGTCCTACACAGCCACCAAGGAATGTCTGCACTCCCTGGTCAGTCGTGACTTTCTCTCCGAAGCAGAAAACAATGCGCTGACACTATTGCAGGAAGCCCACAAGTCCAAGTTTGCTCAGGCAAAAGGGCTGTGTACCGTCACGACGCACGAAATACGTCTGAAAACCCTGAAGCCGATAAAACAAAGGAACATGCCAAGAAACCCAGCAAGGATGGAGGTAATGCACAACGAAGTAGATAAACTGCTGAACAAAGGACGCATCGAACATTCACGCAGTCCATACAGTTCTCCGATTGGCTTGGCTCGCAAGAAACAGGACGGGTGGAGAAGTTGCATAAATTACCGACAGTTGAATGCCATAACAGAACCCGATGCGTATCTTCTGCCAAAAAAAAAAAAAAAAAAAAAAAAAAGAAGACTGTAGGACAGCCGTAGTATAGTTTATTTGTAAAGTAAGTTTAAGTGCGAGGTCAAGCTATAGGACAGCCCCAGTATAATTGATTTTGTTTATAAGGTAAGGGTACGTAGAGAGCAAAGCTGTAGGACAGCCGTCAGGAATTTTAGTCGAAGAACCGAGTCTCCCATTCGGGAGGTCAAAATTTACCATAAGGGAAGTGTGGGTCTTCGGACCAAAACTCGCCTTCGACCATCATTCCCCGAAGAGGGAGGGAGATGTAACGTGGAAATATTCAAGTTATATATTTTATTTCTTTTATTAAGTAGTTTAATACCAGCCTCACCGTTTTCTCCTATAGTGTAAGCGTAGCTTTAGTATATTTCGTTTAGGTTTATTTAATACCCTGTTTCATGATGTCGAACGAAAACCTATACGAAAGAATGCTAGTCACTCACTTTCGAGTCAATTTGGGTTTCACTATTTCGACAGCTTTCGTTCGCTTTTACTTACGGGCTTGTTATCGACAGAGAAAAATAAAAATACATAATAAAATGCTTACATACTTTGGGGCATATGCATAAATAATTTTTGAATTTGCAATAGGTTTGTTAAACGAAATTTTTATTAAAATCAATACTTCAAATCTATTTTAAATTTAAAAATTTGTTTTTCCCTTTAGGGTGTGCATTAAAAATTATTAATTTATTTTTTTGCTATAAGTTTTGTAATAGTGTCTATTTACGTAACAAATTTTTTTGCCTCCCAACAGCAGGCAATTACTTTCATAATTAGTCAAATTTTAATACATAAAGCAGTGATGCTAGCATTCTTAAATTGTAAAGCACTAAGAGACAGGGAAAAAATCATTTTCAATAATGTGTAAATTTTTAATGTTAAAATTAACATAAGATAATATTAACAAGTCCTAGGTTTTTGGGATATTAATACCATGGCTTAGCTACAAAAATGTCGCAGCCAGTGCTTAATTTTTTTAGGAACTTATTACTTATTAGAAAAAATTTATTATTAAGGGTACTTCTTTCTTAAGTATCATAAGATTCAACAAAGATGAATTTCCTACTAAAGGTAAATCATTCTATAACAATATAAGTTTCATTTTGCATATTTTTAAATAAATGTTTTTAAGGCAACCAATATCTTTTGATATGTTTTGCTTTTATAATCAAAGAAGTAATTTTTTGAAATTGTTTATGTATTTATAACCAGAATTTTGGATTATTGTTTTTTAAACATAATAATTTACAAAATATACACATAGTTATGCAATAATGACGATATATAAAAAGAATTTGTCATGGTTTTAGGGTTTTAATTCATTTATAAAATATAAATATATTAGAATTTATCTATGAACTATATGCCCAATATAGTTTTATAAGTTTAAAATTCTGTAAAAATCCACATTAAGAAGTGCATTAATTTTTGGTTGATTTTGAAAAAGGGGAAAATAATATACTTAATAAGACCAATAAACTTAAAGTGCAAAGAAAACATTATCAAAAAAATTTTGCAAATTGTCTTGAGATCATATATGCACAACATTAGTTTACAATCGTGTGTTTCTAACGGTACTTCATGAATATGTATTTAGCCCGCCCGCAACAATCACGCCAGATAATCAGGAAACAAAAATACAAGAAAAAATATGCAATCAGTTAATTTTTTGTTAAATTTAATGGTAATTTGATATATTTGTTTATTTACTCCTACAGTGGCTCTAAATTAGTTAAAAATTCGGCGTAATTGACATCAATAAAAACAATTCATAATTAAAATTAACAAAATTTTGTAGATTTTTTTTGAAAATCAAAGTTCGTTTAATTTTTGCTTTAAAAAATGTGAAATGTTAATCAATAACCCTTGAAAACATATTTTACTTTAATTTTGTGGCATTTTAATACAGAGTGGACTTCAATTTACATTAAAAACTGCAAACTTTTATGCCACTCGAAAGCAAAATTCCAAGTGACTGATTTTGACATTTACGTTCGCATATATAGCTTGCGTTCGATATAGAGAAACCTAATTTTGTATGAAAACGCTTACGTTTTCGTTCGACTTGTCTTTCGAGTAAACGTTCGCTTATTGTATACTTTAGTGAAACCCAAAAAAGTTTTCTTTCGCCTAGAATGCGAACGAAAGCATTCTTTCGACATCGTGAAACAGGCTATAACTAATTAGATATAATTCTCATTTAGTCTATGTAAGATTTAGTATAAGATGCAGGATTGAATTGACGATCGGCGCCTTTTAGGCCCGACTGAAATACGTCAATTAAGTCTCGGAGACATAGTTCGGAGAGACAATCGGTTTGCACTACCACCGATTCAAGAACACTCGAGACCTGCGAGTGGGAACAATCAATATCTGTATAGATATTGGACACTTTACTTAATACATGCCCGTTCGATCACAGCGGCTTCGGCTGACTGTTCTCACAGCGGTTTCGCCTGGCTCTTCTCACAGCGGCTTCGGCTGACTGTTCTCACAACGGCTTCGGCTGACTGTTCTCATAGCGGCTTCGGCTGACTGTTCTCACAGCGGCTTCGGCTGACTGTTCTCACAGCGGCTTCGGCTGACTGTTCTCACAGCGGTTTCGACTGACTGTTCTCACAGCGGCTTCGGCTGACTGTTCTCACAGCGGTTTCGACTGACTGTTCTCACAGCGGCTTCGGCTGACTGTTCTCACAGCGGTTTCGACTGACTGTTCTCACAGCGGCTTCGACTGACTGTTCTCACAGCGGCTTCGGC
This sequence comes from Melanophora roralis, assembly GCA_963583895.1. Lineage (NCBI taxonomy): Eukaryota > Metazoa > Arthropoda > Insecta > Diptera > Rhinophoridae > Melanophora > Melanophora roralis. The sequence continues at coordinate 33,473,928 of OY757191.1, read as the reverse complement.
TGACTGTTCTCACAGCGGCTTCGGCTGACTGTTCTCACAGCGGTTTCGACTGACTGTTCTCACAGCGGCTTCGGCTGACTGTTCTCACAGCGGTTTCGACTGACTGTTGTCACAGTGGCTTCGGCTGACTGTTCTCACAGCGGCTTCGGCTGACTGTTCTCACAGCGGCTTCGGCTGAATGTTCTCACAGCTGCTTCGGCTGACTGTTCTCACAGCGGCTTCGGCTGACTGTTCTCACAGCGGCTTCGGCTGACTGTTCTCACAGCGGCTTCGGATGACTGTTCTCACAGCGGCTTTGGCTGACTGTTCTCACAGCGGTTTCGACTGACTGTTCTCACAGCGGCTTCGGCTGACTGTTCTCACAGCGGTTTCGACTGACTGTTCTCACAGCGGCTTCGGCTGACTGTTCTCACATTGTACGTATTTAACCCTAGAACGGTAAACATATTTTGTACCTAGTTAATGGTAAACTTCGCCTGTGAGGCAACTTTTTAAAAAAAGCCCCTATATGACCCCAAAAACAACAAAAATTTATTAAAACAAAAACAAAACATATTTATTCAATGGTAAATATCAGAAATAAACAAAAACCAATTCATTTTATAAATATCTTAAATATCTACAAGTCTTATATGTCAATCACATATTTCAGTCACTAGGGTTAAAACATTTTAACAAAAAAAAAAAAAAAATAATAATAAAAAATCCATTCGAGATTTAAAAAAACCTTTTGTATCTTATTGTCCATAGATCTAATTAACACTTTAAAAAATAATATTAAGTTTATATGCTGGAAGTAGCTCTGCAGACCAAAATAGATTTTGAAGTTTTTCAAACTATTTTTTTGCATCACATTGCCCACAGTTCGGTGATCTGTGCTCTAAGCAGTATGTTTTCTTGCACTTTGCGCAAAAATATACGCTCATGCGCTTTGATTTTGGAGGGCAGAAGTCACATTTTGATCGTTTGCCCTTTTTTATGCCTGGCTCGTCTCCATTTTCGTCCGTGTTATGACCAATACTGTCTTCTATTGCTGCACGAACTCTTTTCTGCATACGTGGCCTTTCTTCCAAACGGGTAGTGCACCAGTCAGTACATAGGTCCTTGCTTATTTTCTTTAGGAATTCTCTTCTCGACATCGCTTTTGTTTTCAAAATTTTACAGTTGGACACGTAAATTACATAGCTGTTGAGTAAAGCCATATTCAACATTCCATAAAGTATGCAAAGCGGCCAACGCTTTGTCTTGCGACTACAGCTTGAATGACCGCACATCTGATCAAAAGTATCCACCGCACCTTTTGTTTCATTATAAGTTTGTATTATTATTGGCTTACCAGAAATGGGATCAATGGATGGTTTGTCGTGCATTGTAGAGAGCAAAAGTACTGTTTTTTGAGGCTTCGGATGATAGCTAACAAGAGTCAGATTTTCATGGAATCCAAAAAGAGATGTGCCAATAGGACGTGATGAAATATGCTTAAACTCCGCAGGAATTTCTGGCTTATTACTTCGAATTGTTCCAACGAAAGTAAGATTGTATGGTGGTTGAAGCAATTGCTCAGCTAACGGAACAGATGTAAACCAGTTATCGGCAGTCAAATTACGATTTGTTCCATGTATAGTCTTTGTAAGCAGCTTACAATAGTGAGAGCCCAATGGTTCGTTTATAGTTGCAGTACCATTTTTGCCTAAATACGGTGATGCATCAATCATATATTTCGATCTTACATCGCACAATAAAACAATCTTTATTCCATATTTCGCCGGTTTATTAGGAATATACATACGGAATGGGCAACGTCCCCTGAATGCCAAAAGTTGCTCGTCTATTGTAACGTATGAGCCTGGTTTATACAGATCTCTACACTGTTTGATAAAAGCTTCCCAAATATTTCGAATAGGTGCAAACTTATCGGTTTTTCTTCTATCATCACGAGTGTTACGATCATCGAAACGTAAGCACCTGATAAGAAATTCAAATCGCTTACAACTCATTGCAGCTAAATTTTGGGATCCACAAATCGTAGGATCAAACAGTTCTTCAGTTGACAGGTGATTATTTTTCAATGCACCGCTCAATATTAGTACGCCAAGAAGAGCACGAAATTCTTTCATTGTGGCATGTGATATAGTAGTATTTTGAACTTTATATTTTGTAGCTGCTTGATCAATAAATTCATTTGTGCGCAAAAGTATTTCATCCAATATTTCTGAAGTAAAAAACAGTTCGAAGCACTTCAAGGGATCTACAATGCTTTTAGCTTCTCCCTTTGGTCCTGGCATAATATGGACTATGTTTCTTGAAGGAGTTCTGTTAGATACTCTTTTTGACGAAGACGGTATGGTGGACCAAATATATTTGTTCTTACCTCTCATAACCAATTCGGATTGTGTCTCACAAGGCTGTTGTTCTTCAATTCTCGGAGTCCCTATATCTTTCTGGATATGAGCCGATGTAGTTTGTACATCATTTTGATCAGATACGTCAATATACTGTATTTAATCACCTAGATCGGTGAAGTAAGTGGGATCGGCCTGACTTTCATCTGAGTCAGAATCAGCTTCAACTTCCAAATCATCGTCAAGTTCACTTCCACTATCTGATATCTCGTCCAGCCAATTCAGTATCTGCGCTTCAGACACAGTCATCATAAAAACCTGTAAAAATTACATGCACACTATAATTTTTAGCAAAAAAAATTAGAAAAACACAAAAGTAAATATGCCAAAAAAAATACCTTTATTGGTAAACTTCGCCTCACAGGCGGCTCAATTATCTATTACTCAACAACGCAGCGAAGCAAAAGCAAATGCTTGTGTGCGCCAACTCGTACGACACTAAACTGAGTTGGCACGAGAGCACGCTTTAATAGGAGTAACCGATAAGAAAATATTGCAAAAAAACAACATTGTTCCGCCTCACAGGCGGTGTTTACCATTCTAGGGTTAACCGATAGCATTAAGCACCATTGTACGTATTTAGCCGATAGCATTAAGTACCATTGTACGTATTTAGCCGATAGCATTAAGCACCATTGTACGTATATCTAGAGAACACCATCCGAGTACCTGTAGAGCATCGTTGGTAGCCGGCCAAGTTATCGTTGATTCATTGCTATCGTAATATATCGAAGTTGTATTCAAGGTAAAGTAATTTCAATAAAGCAAAAGAATATTGTAACCCCCGAAAAAGGGTAAATAATCGTCTTATTACTTGAGGTTTGTGGGCCCGTAAGTAGACCCTGGACACGACTAAGTTACCTCAGCCAACGACAAAACCACGTTACAAATTTTCTTAATTTTCTTTGCTTTATGGGCTTTTAAAGTATCAGGTTATCATTAATTTTAGCAGGCATGTATTTTCATTCAGTTTTTACAATTTTTAAAATTATTGTAATTTTACTATTTTCCTTTTCCCATGAATGAAAATACCATTTTGCTTGTTTTTATTTCATTAAGTGTGGTACCCTGTTGTGCATACATTTCTTTTCGGGTACCAGCATTTGGAGGCTTAAACAACATAAACGAGACACAAGAAATAAAACATACAACTAAACAAAACTACACAAAAAAAAACACAAAAGCTAAACAAACTACATTTTTTTTTTTTTCTTTCATATATTTATTATTGAATCTTCGCCTGTGGCGAACTAACAATAAGTGTTCAAATCTTAAAACTAGGTAGTTAATAAAAGTCCAGCCAGTGCCAGACTAAAATTTAAGTTCTCATATTAATTATCAAGCTTCATATAAGCGCAACAGTATCCCTCCTTTTCAGGCGGGTGTGCCCACTATGTTGCAGGATGTTTCGGGCGAGCGGATTTGGGTGAGCTTCCAGCTTATTTAAATACTTGTCCACATAGTTCAGGATTTCGCATTTAACTAGTGGAACTTTCAGATCTTTGTGGATGTTGCTGTTTTTAACATACCAAGGAGCACCAGTTATCATTCTTAGGATTTTATTTTGACGGCGTTGTATTTTTTCTATGTTAGAGGCGGAAGCAGTGCCCCATAATTGTATACCGTAGCACCAAATTGGTTTTAAAATCGAGTTGTAGAGTAGAAGTTTACAATCCAGTCGTAGCACAGAGTTTCTACCCATTAGCCAGTGGATTTGAGCAGCTTTAAGTTTCATTTGAGTCAGCTTCGAATCTATATGAGGCTTCCATGTGAGGCGGCGATCCAGGTGAATACCAAGATATTTCGTCTCAATTCGTTGAGGCACCGTATGGTTGTTAATAAGAATTGGGGGGCACGTTTCCTTGCGTAACGTAAAAGTAACGTGGGTGCATTTCTGTTCATTTATTTTAATACCCCATAACTTTGCCCATTTTTCAACTTGGGATACGTGATGTTGAAGTTGTTTTGTGGCCTCTTTAGGGTCTTTATGAATACTGAGAAAAGCGGTATCGTCAGCAAATGTAGACGTGTGCGTAAAACTGTTTGTTGGCATATCTGCCGTGTAAAGCAAGTACAAGATTGGACCAAGGATACTCCCTTGAGGTACACCAGCCCCTATTGGTTGGTAACAACTTATTTGGTTTCCCTCTTTGATTTTAAACTGTCGACCGGTTATGTACTTTTCTAGTAGGTTAAAAATATTAGATGGAAGGTTGAGCTTTAATTTGTTTAACAGGCCTTCATGCCATACTTTGTCGAACGCTTGACAGACATCTATGAAGAGCGCGGAGCAGTATTTCTTTTCCTCAAAGGCTTTTCTTATAACCTGTACCAATCTGTGGGTTTGTTCGATGGTACTATGTTGATTTCTAAATCCAAATTGGTGATCTGGAATGCAGTTGTTTTCATTCAGGATCGGAGTCAGCTTGTTTTTAAGCAATTTCTCAAACAATTTGGACATAGTTGGTAACAGACTTATAGGCCTGTAAGACTCCACCTTTGAAGGATCTTTTCCCGGCTTAGGGATCATCTTTACCAAGGCAACTTTCCATACTGGCGGGAAATGTTCGAGCCGTAATATGGCGTTAAACATAAAAAGAATTTTTCTTTTTGCTGTGCATGGCAGCTCCATAAGCATTTTATTGCTGATTTCATCAATGCCAGGAGCTTTTTTAGCATTTAAATTATTGATAGCCTCTACGACATCTGACAACTGAAAACGTAATTCCATAGGGCATCTAGCAACAACAGGTGGTAATTTACTCATGTCAGTGCATGTATTTGGAGTGAAGACATTTGTTAAATGACTTGCGAGCAGATCACATTTTTCTTCATCACTTCTTGCCCAGGATCCTCTCAGATTACGTAGCGGTGGTTTCGCGATAACGGGTCTTTTAAGATATTTCGCTGATCGCCATAGTGAATAATTCGTCTGAGGAGTCGAGTCTAGACCTTCGAGGTGTTCCTTAAGAGATGCCAATCGGTGAACCTCTAGCAAATTTTTCAATCGGTTTGTACATTCCTTCAACTTGGCTTTAAGTTGAGGTGATCTATGCTTTTGCCATTCTCTTCGGGCTCTCCTTTTTTCAGATAAAAGTTTTTCCACATCGGCAGAATAAATTTTGTTGTACTTGGCCTGACGGTAAGTAGAAGAAGCATGTTCAATGGCTTTTATAATGTTTTCATTTAAGCCGTTCAGACAATCATCGATGTCTCCGGGTGTTTTTAGTGGTTGGTTTTCAGAGCAGTGGGTGCTGATATATTTTTTATATTTTAACCAGCTTACACTTTTTTTTAATAAAAACTCACTACTTGCGATTTGGTGAGGACTGTAAATAGTGATTATTGTGGGTGAGTGGTCAGAAGATAAATCCAAGGAGGCTTGGGCCTCAATAAGCTCCGGTGATATGCCTTTTGCTACGCCAAAGTCTATTACGTCTGGAATTTTATTGTGGTCCGTTGGCCAGTAGGTTGGTTGTCCAGTTGAAATAACGTTAAGTCCCATTTCAGACATGGAATCATACAAGACGCGACCTCTGGGACTAATTAGGCTAGAATAACAGAAAGATCAAAGACTTTAATTGACTACGTTATAACAAATATGGATAATATATGTGTAAAAAATGACAACGATAAGAAGATAACCGATCATGAAACAATTGAGATCAGGATTAAAAACACCACTGCGCAATCTAAGAGGATCCTGGGATAGAAATAATGAAAAAAAATGCGATCTGCTCGCAAGCCATTTAAAAAACGTGTTCACTCCCATTACATGCACTGACATGAGGGAATTGCCGCCGGTTGTTTCTAGACGTCCTATAGAAATACGTTTCCGATATTCAGATGTGGTAGAAGCTATTGCTAACCTTAATGATAAAAAAGCTCCTGGCGTTGATAAAATAAGCAACAAAATGCTCATAGAGCTAACTTTTACAGCAAAAAGAATAATTCTTTTTATTTGTAATGTCATAATACGGCTTGAACATTTTCCACCAATATGGAAAGTTGCCTTAGTAAAGATGATTCCTAAGCCTGGTAAAGATCCTTCAAAGGTGGAGTCTTATAGGTCTATAAGTTTGTTACCAACTTTGTTAAAACTGTTTGAAAAGCTGCATAAAAACAAGCTTACTCCGTTCCTGAATGAAAACAACTGCATTCCAGATAACCAATTTGGCTTTAGAAGTCAACATAGCACAGTAGAACAAACTCACAGACTGGTGCATGTTATAAAAAAAACTTTCGAGGAAAAAAAGTACTGCTCCGCGCTTTTTATAGACGTCTCTCAAGCTTTCGATAAAGTATGGCACGAAGGCCTGTTAAGCAAGCTAAAGCTAAACCTTCCAGCTAATAATTTATAACCTACTAGAAAAGTACATAACCGGTCGACAATTTATGATCAAAGAGGGAAACCAAATAAGTTGTTACCAACCAACAGGGGCTGGTGTACCTCAAGGGAGTACACTAGGTCCAATTTTTTACTTGCTTTACACGGCAGATATGCCAACAAACAGTTTTACGCACACGTCTACATTTGCTGGCGATACCGCTTTTCTCAGTATTCATAAAGACCCTAAAGAGACTTCGTGCCAATTGCAACAACACGTAACCGAAGTAGTGAAATGGGCAAAATTATGGGGAATAAAAATTAATGAGCAAAACTGTACCCACTTAACGTTTACTTTACGCAAAGAAACATGCTCTCCAATCCTTATTAACAACCATATGGTGCCTCAACGATTTGAGGCGAAATACCTTGGCATTCATCTGAACCGTCGCCTTACATGGAAGACACATATAGATGCGAAGTTGACGCAAATGAAACTTAAAGCTACACAACTTCATTGGCTAATTGGCAGAAACTCTGTGCTTCGTCTTGATTGTAAACTTCTACTCTACAAATCAATTTTGAAACCAATTTGGTGCTACGGTATACAATTATGAGGCCTTTATCATAGAAAAAATGCAACGTCGTCAAAACAAAATCCTAAGAATGAGAACTGGTTCTCCTTGGTATATTAAAAACAGCAGCATCCACAAGGACACAAGGATCTACAAGTTCCACTATTTAAATGCGAAATCCTGAACTATGTGGACAAGTATTTAAACAAGCTGGAAACGCATCCAAACCCGCTCGGTCGAAACATCTTGCAACATAGTGGACACACTCGTCTAAAAAGAAGGGGCACTTGAACTTAGATGAAACTGTTTAAATTAATTTACTTTGTTATGAGAACTTAAATTTTGGTATGGTACTGACTGGACTAATATAAATTACTTAGTTTTAAGATTTGAATACTTATTGTTAGTTCGCATTAGCGAAGATTCAATAATAAAAATATGAGAAAAAAAAAATATGTACCTGTTCATCTAGTGTCTTGTCAGTCTGTGATAAATGTTTTTGTATCGTTTGTCTGTCTTTATTGCTCTTTGTTCCGATTGTCTATTTAGCTTCAGTACCTATTGCATTTATAAGTCCTCGTTTTTGTCTATTTTCTGTTGGTATTAAAGTTAATTTATTCCTGGCTTCTAATAATTCGGTTTGTTATATGTCCTTGTTACTTGTTTTCGCTAATATAATGTTGTCCGTCATTTCATTAATAATTTTTTCTATTTTTTTTAACGTCAATTATGTGTAGTACTATGTCACTGTCCTTTACTATTTCCTGGTCTCTTATTTGTAAGTCAACAAAACCTGTTTGGTCTACTAGTTCAGTTTTAGTCATTGTGACATTACTCGGTTGCGTCCACGTTGCCAGAACCAGTATCATAATTATTATCTGAAAATTTTTATTTTGGTAATATTTAATTCCAGGTTTGATTGAGTTTCTACAGTGTTTTTGTTTCTTGTTTTTATTTTTTTTAAACGTTAAGACAAGTACTCGAATTTAATGTCATCGTCTTTATTGTTAGTGTCCGAGAAATTATACGGTCTTTTGATATTGTCTTCATTGTTAGTGTCCGAGAAATTATACGGTCTTTTGATATTGTTTGGATGTACTTTTTCTAGTTTTGCATTCTTATATTTTGGTTGTTCTTTATGTCTGACTGCCTTATAATTCTTAATATATCCTTCTTCTCTAATTTTTTTGTATTCTTCTCTGGTTTTATTTAGTCTTTGTATGACCTTTCTTTTGTTACTTTCTAGATTATTCCTAACTTTTTTTTTCTATCTTTCCATATTGAACTTCATTCGGGGTATATTGGAGGCTTGAGTGATAACGATCGTTATAATTTCTAATTGTTCTTTGGGTTAATTGTTTTATCGGAAGTTCCTTGTCTGTTTGATATAAAATTCTAAATTTTTCTGCTAGTGAACTATGAATCCTTTCTATATCTGCATTACCTGTATGACTATTGGATTTTGTTAAATGTAGTTGAATGCCTTCTTGGCTCAAGAATTCCTGAATTCGTGCTGCTTTTAATTCGATATCAGCTATGATTTTGTCTGGTTTACCAATTTTTGCAAAGTGTTCTTCTAATTGTTCAATTTTTGTAATAAGATTTATATCGTTCAGTGAGTAACCTGCCCCAAATTTTGAGAATTTGTCTATTGTTGTTAGAAAACGTTTACCTTTAATAACATACGTATCAATGTGTATAATTTGGTTTGTATCTGAGGGTGTTTCCGTAAATTGGAATTTATTTTTATTGGTTTATTACGATTTGAATTAGTTCCATAAGTTTTGAGTAATATATTTTATTTTTAATGTTGTTATAAGTTTCTATTATTCCTGAATGTATACTTTCTCTAATATGATATAATGAAATTTGTTTTATGGCTTCCACTTCTGTCTCAATGTCCATTGCTCTCATGGTAGATTTTATGAATTTAATTTGATTATCGCCTGAATACATGCTTATTAACTTTTGCGGCACCAAATTATAGCTATGCTCTGATGACTCTTAAGTAAATGCATATTTTACCTTTAGAAACATATCGTCTAAAAATCTCCCATTTGTTCAAAACCGCATTCAGCAATAAAAATAACTCTCTTCCCATGTATTTCTTAGCATTCTTCTGTTTTATTATTTGTTAAAAATATTTGAGTTTTATATTTATTCACGATTTCTTCTTTTTTAAAAAATGATCCCCTAAATCTTTTTGTGCTGAGTGTATTGTTGCCATAGTTATGTTGTCTTCAATATTATTAACTGAAAAGGTATCAGAATTTTTACCCCCCTCCTTTTCTGAAATAGTGTCCTCGCTATTTTCTAATCTGCATAAAAAATGCTTCCTTATACTCTTTCTCTTTTAGATATTCAATATTTAATTTTGTCTTTGGTAGGCATTCTGTGGCTGCCTCGTAACAAAACGGCATTATTAGTTTCAGGTCCTTCTTGGCTTTGCCTACCCAGGTTTAAACGATTTTGGCCAAACCTGTGATTAGGGTGTGCTGCCACCTGGGGATTATTGTAATTTACTTCTACATTGCTAATTTTCATGGGTTCTGGTTGGTTATTTTTGTAACGATTTCAACGAACTCGATTGGAATTTGGTATTGAATTACCTAATTGTTGAAGTTGCCCTGAAAATTTGTCATCTCTTACGTTATTTTGAAATCTGTATCTTCCAGAATTATTATTTTTATTAAAACCGTCCTGTTCTTCGTGTCTATAAAAATTTGGGCTCCATTTATTTCTATCCTGTTACTGTCGCTTATTAATTGCTTCCCTACCATGATATGCCCTGTCAACATTTTGCTTATTTTGGTACTGATTTCTATGTCTTTCTTCTTTCAAATATGTCTTGTACTCTGGTTTTATGAACGTATCTTCAAAACGTCATTGGTTCATTATGTATAAAATATTTTTAAATTTTCTCTGTTCGTAAATCTTGTCCAGTAATGTCCCTTGTGTTATTTCCTTGATATTATTTAGTAACAAACTATCTTTATTTGTTAGGTCTATTCCACATTCACCATTATAATATACTTAATTCATCTGTCTTATATTTTATTTTTTGAATCTTATCAATTAGTTCACTTACTGTATTAACTCGTAAATTGAAAATTCTTTTATAAATTTGGTGTGGGTCGGTGTCCGGCTTGTATCTCCATTTTAATGTTTCCTTAATAAGTTGCCAGTTATCCGGCTCGGGAATGTTGATAATTGAATTTTTGCTTCACCTTGGACTGTCTTGTAGTATATGACTCTATTTACCTCTTTCTTATGTTCTTCGTTTTTAATGTTGATATTAGGTATTCCACGCCGCTAAAAAATGAATTGACGGTCACGCCTCCTGTGAATACTGGACATTGATTAACATTTTTCAGTGTCCTGTCCAGAATGTCATTGTTCTGCTGTTGTCTTTGATGTAATTCAACATAAGCAAGTCTGATTTCCTCCAGCTGCTGCTCCCTTTTTCCAAGCTGCTCCACGATATTCACATTGGCCATTTCTTGTTCCATTCTTCTTTTGTCAAATCTCCTTTGCCTTGCTTGTCGAATTTTGACTTTTCTGAATTTTACTTTGCCCTTGTGGCTTTTACTGATGTTTGTTGCACTTTCAGAAGCCTTTGATAGTTATTTTATTTTCATTCTATAGTGGTTTGTACACTGATTTGCCGTGTGTCGTCACTGCACTCATATGGAAAATAGCTGTTTTTTTAATTAATTAGTGGTTCTACACCAATTTGAAGCATGACGTCACGGCACTAATATTTATTTATTTCGTTTTGCGCTCCTTTCTATATAAAAGAAAAAAGGAGTTCCGACTGCGCCAATTTTGTAATGGGAGTTCCTGGGAGTGTTAAAAAAATAACTACGCTCAACTGTGCATATTAAACAACTTACTTTATTTAATTTCTTTCATATTTACAGAACTTATTGTTAACACAATTTTTTTTTTAATTTGGCTTAAAATGCGTTTTACAATTTTTGTTTACTTATGCTAAATATTGGCATTATTTTAAATAAATATTGAACTGTTGCAATTCCTAGAATTGCGACCGAAAAATATTTTGGTTTTTTGTACTAAACCGGAAATGAGTTTGCTGTTACAATTTTTTATTTTAAATTTATTTTGTGTTTTTTATATTTTCAATAAATTCATCAATAGTGTCATTTCTTATATAAGTGTGCATATTTGAATTTTTATATGTAACTCGCGAAATATAAAATAATGCTTACTCTCACTCCTCAGAATTGCTTACCGGCAATATTGACGCAAAAGAAGGGCATGCAAAGTTAAGTAAAATCTAAGTTAGGGGAGAAGTTTTAATAATCAGTAGAGTGCAGTTCAACTGTTACTTTTAAGTTAAATTTTAAGTGTATTTTAAGTGAATAAAAAATTAATTAATAAATTGAACTTACTATGCTACTCACGTTACTTGTGGTTTACAAAGGACAGTATCAATGCTAAAAAAACTCTATACACTCACATTTTCAATTATTCACTAACAAACTCAAACTTATAGACTTCACAAATATTTATGTGCCAACATTTTTTGCAATTATACACTTGTAGCTGTAAATAGGGGATAAGTTACGGTTATTGGAAAGAATTAAATACTTTGTTTTTGTTATTACTTTGATATTTCTCACACTCCTTCAATAAAAACAAGTAAGAGCGCTATATTCGGCTGTGACGAATCTTATATACCCTTCACATTGGTCTTTAAATATACCCAGCCGAGTAATTTTATACTGCAAATCTTATATATAAAAGAACAATTTTTTTTTGTTAGTGACACCGCTTATAACTCAAGAACTTGAAAAAAAGACATACCCGATATCTGGGAATGCGTTTTAGGCTAATTTGTTTTTGGAAATTCCGAATGGGCGTGGAGGTGCCAAATTGAACAGTTTTTTTTCACATAGCTCAATACCTATTATAGCTGAAGTCTCCAAATTTGGTACAGGTAAATTATTTATTGATGTGCATAATTGAGTTCTGTATGGGCGGAAACAAATAAATGGGCGTTGGACCTCCCATACAACAAAAATGGTTTTTTGTATATATCTCAATAACTGTAATAGCTGAAGTCTCTAAACTTCGTACGGATGTTTACAGTGCTAATACGCAGAATTGAGCTTTGTATGGGCGGGAAAAAATAAATAGGTGTTGCACCTCCCATACAACGAAAATAGTTGTTTGTATATATCTCAATAACTGTAATAGCTTAAGTCTCCAAACTTCGTAGGGATGTTTATAGTGCTAATATGTAGAATTGAGCTGAGTATGGGCGGGAAAAAATAAATAGGCGTGGCACCTCCCATACAACGAAAATAGTTTTTTGTATATATCTCAATAACTGTACACACAAAAAATTATCTAAGAAAACTTTACTTAAATCAAGCCATAGCGGTGTCAAAAGTACGGTGAGTACGGTTTTTCTTAAATAAAGTACGAAATTTCTTACTCCAAGTAAAATTTTTCCAGTACGAATTTCTTACTTTTAGCTACAATTAAGCCAAAAAAGGATTGATTTAAGTTCGGAACTGTACTTGATGTAAGCGTGAAAAAGATTGATTTAAGCCGTAAACTTAATTAATTCGAAAGTGAAATGTCATTTTTTTGACTTATGGAGCTTTATTAAAGAATTTTATATTTTATTTTTATTTTATAATTTTATAATTAATTTATAATTTAAAAATTTTTTTTTTGTACTTACCGAAGCTGAGATTCGAACCAGGGACTTCTGCACTGCAGTACAAGCGCGTTACCTCTAGGCCACCGAGACACTTTGTTTTCAAATGTAAAATAATATATTAAAACAACAAGCTTTTTTCTGCTTGATTTGTTGAAGCAATCCGAATAGGCTTGATTTAAGAAAATGTAAGTAAAGATCGTATTTAAAAATTTCAAGAACGATTTTGGATAAATTCAAGAATAAAATTCTTGATCTTAGAAAGCAAGTTTTCTTTCTGTATACAAATTTCTTACTTTAAGCCACAATTAAGCCAATAAAGGATTGATTTAAGTTCGGAACCGTACTTGATGTAAGCCAAAAAAAGATTGATTTAAGCCATAAACGAGATTAATTCGAAAATGAAATGTCATTTTTTTGACTTATGGAGCTTAATTAAAGAAGAAGAATTTTATAGTATATTTTTATTTAATAGATACTTAAAATTTATATTATAAAAATTTAATTTTTTGTATTTACCGAAGCAGGGATTTTTGCACTGCAGCAGAAGCGTGTTACCTCTAGGCCTCCGAGACACTTTGTTTTCAAATGTAAAATAATATATTAAAAACACAAGCTTTTTTCTCCTTGATTTGTTGAAGCAATCCGAATAGGCTTGATTTAAGAAAATGTAAGTAAGGATCGTACTTAAAAAGATTTTGGATAAATTTAAGAATAAAATTCTTGATTTCAGAAAGCGAGTTTTCTTTCTGTGTAATAGCTGGAGTCTCCAAACTTCGTACGGATGTTAATAGTGCTAATATGCCTAATTGAGCTTTGTATGGGCGGGGAAAAATAAATAGGCGTGGCACCTCCCATACAACAAAAATTGTTTTTTGTATATATCTCAATAACTGTAATAGCTTAAGTCTCCAAACTTTGTATGGATGTTTATAGTGTCAATATGCGTAATTGTGCTCTGTATGGGTCGAAAGAAATAAATAGGCGTAGCACCTCCCATACAACAAAAATAGTTTTTTTGTACATATCTCAATAACTGTAATAGCTTAAGTCTCTAAACTTCGTACGGATGTTTACAGTGCTAATAGGCAGAATTGAGCTTTGTATGGGCGGGAAAAAATAAATAGGCGTGGCACCTCCCATTCAACGAAAATAGTTGTTTGTATATATCTCAATAACTGTAATAGCTGGAGTCTCCAAACTTCGTACGGATGTTAATAGTGCTAATATGCATAATTGTGCTCTGTATGGGTTGGAAGAAATTAATGGGCGTGGCACCTTCCATACAACGAAAAAATTTTTTTGTATAGATCTCAATAACTGTAATAGCTGGAGTCTCCAAACTTCGTACGGATGTTACTAGTGCTAATATGCGTAATTTTGCTCTGTATGGGTTGGAAGAAATTAATGGGCGTGGCACCCCCCATACAACGAAAATAGTTGTTTGTATATATCTCAATAACTGTAATAGCTGGAGTCTCCGAGCTTCGTACGGATGTTAATAGTGCTAATATACGTAATTGTGCTCTGTATGGGTTGGAAGAAATTAATGGGCGTGGCTCCTCCCATACAACGAAAATATTTTTTTGTATATATCTCAATAACTGTAATAGCTTAAGTCTCCAAACTTTGTAAGGATGTTAATAGTGCTAATATGCGTAATTGTGCTCTGTATGGGTTGGAAGAAATTAATGGGCGTGGCACCTTCCATACAACGAAAATATTTTTTTGTATATATCTCAATAACTGTAATAGCTTAAGTCTCCAAACTTCGTACGGATGTTTATAGTGCTAATATGCATAATTGTGCTCTGTATGGGTTGGAAGAAATTAATGGGCGTGGCACCTCCAATACAACGAAAATATTTTTTTGTATATATCTCAATAACTGTAATAGCTGGAGTCTCCAAACTTCGTACGGATGTTAATAGTGCTAATATGCGTAATTGTGCTCTGTATGGGTTGGAAGAAATTAATGGGCGTGGCACCTCCCATACAACGAAAATAGTTGTTTGTATATATCTCAATAACTGTAAAAGCTGGAGTCTCCAAACTTCATACGAATGTTAATAGTGCTAATATGCGTAATTGTGCTCTGTATGGGTTGGAAGAAATTAATGGGCGTGGCACCTCCCATACAACGAAAATATTTTTTTGTATATATCTCAATAACTGTAATAGCTTAAGTCTCCAAACTTTGTAAGGATGTTTATAACGCTAATATGCATAATTGTGCTCTGTATGAATTGGAAGAAATTAATGGGCGTGGCACCTCCCATACAACGAAAATATTTTTTTGTATATATCTCAATAACTGTAATAGCTGGAGTCTCCAAACTTCGTGCGGATGTTTATAGTGCTAATATGCATAATTGTGCTCTGTATGGGTTGGAAGAAATTAATGGGCGTGGCACCTCCCATACAACGAAAATATTTTTTTGTATATATCTCAATAACTGTAATAGCTTAAGTCTCCAAACTTCGTACGTATGTTAATAGTGCTAATATGCGTAATTTTGCTCTGTATGGGTTGGAAGAAATTAATGGGCGTGGCACCTCCCATACAACGAAAATAGTTGTCTGTATATATCTCAATAAATGTAACAGCTGAAATCTCCAAATTTAATATGGGTATTTATTATGTTAATATGCATAACTAAGATGAGTATAGGCAGGAAGTGAATTATGGGTGTGGAACCTCCAATTGCATGGAAATATTTATATGTGTATCTTATTAACTGTGACAGCTAAGGTCACCAAACTTTTTGGTGTGGCACCCCCCGTACAATTGGATTTTTTTACATGTACTTCAATAATTTTTACAGCTAGAGTTTCAGAATTGTTTATGGATGTTTATGTTTGCTAATATACATAATTGAGGTGAGTATACTTAAGAAAAAAGGAAAAAGTGGACATGGCATCTCCCGTACAACAAAAATACTTTTTATATAAATCTCAATAACTGTAAAAAAACTTCAAAAAACGTGTTCATATTTTTCTTAAACCAGTTGAACGTAATTTTAATTATTAGTTTAAAAGTAACAGAAATAACCTAAAATGTTCATCCCTTTTTACCCCTTAGGATCAAAATTATCAAAATTTTATATTCATATTTTTTCGAGACCTGTCGAATGCAATAAAATATAATTTGTGCCTCTTTTTATCTTTTTCGGTTCCGAAGGTACAATATAGATATAAGCAGTTTCACTATATGGTTTGTACCCTGTCTCGCCTGATGGTCTAATATTTCAAAAAAAGTACGAAAAATGCATTCATATCTTTGAAACCTGTCGTGCGTAAATTATATTATATATCTTTCTTTTTTTAGCTCAAAAGCTACAAAATTAACCAATAAATATTTCAAGGTCTGCCCTAAGCATTAAGGCTATGCAATGATGATTCTGTCTGTCAGATAGCGAGTCATTAACGCAATTTTTTTCCATACATTGTTTTGTAAGCACAGCAAACTTTTAAAAAAAATAAAAACAAATATTTACAAGTGGCGGATAGGGCTACAAAATAATGAAGCCATTATAAACTGAACTGCTTGTGAATTTTTTGCTTGGTAATAGCTTCCCAACAAAACATGTTTATAACGTTATTGGCATGCTACTAAGGATAATATTTTGTGAATTGTGTGTGTTTAGGCAAAAAAATTGTTTGCTGATTATATATATTGTGAGGCAATACGTGTTCGGAGATAGTTACTCAATGCTGGATATATTCAATAGAGCGGCAAAAACGAGGCTTTCCGCATGCACACATTCTTATTTGGTTAGTCGAGAAGTTCGACCAGACCAGAAAGATGACACTAAGAGTGCCGAGATCCCTGATCCCCAAACAGATCAAGAACTACATGATGTTGTAATTACATATATGATTCATGAACCGTGTGGCACCATCAACCCCCAATCTCCGTGCATGGTCAACGGCAAGTGTTCCAAACATTATCCACAAAAATTGACGGCGGAAACTATCACTGGTAATGACGGTTATCCACTGTATTGGCATTGATCGCTTAATGACAACGATCAAACTATTACAAAGACTGTGCTATATTTGCCACTTCTTTCGAAATCATTTAAGACATATTGCAATGTTGAATACTCTAATTCAGTAAAGTCGATCAAGTACATCTGCAAATATGTCACGAAAGGCAGCGAAGTGACTTTTTTTAGCATCCAAACCTCTAATGGCAACGATGAAATCACGCGTTATTAAGTTGGGCGATATGTGAACTGCAATCAGGAGGTTTGGTGTATATTCTCATTCTCTATTCTCGAATGTCATCCCACTGTTGCACATTTAGCAGTGCTTCTGGAGAATGGCCAACGAGTATATTTCACTGCGGCAAATGTTGTTCAACGTGCTGAAATACCTCCAGCGACAACATTGACAAGTTTCTTTGCTGTTTGTCAAAGCGATCCGTTTGCACAAACTTTACTTTACTCGGAGATGCCACGGTATTACACTTGCAACGCTTCTTCAGAAAAAATTTTAACGTCAAAAAAAGGCACTATGGTTCCTGGGCATCCAGATGTGCGTTCAAGTGATGGTCTTGGTCGCATTTATACAGTTCATCCGAAGAATGATGAATGCTTTTATTTGCGGTTGTTGCTGGTAAATTTTCGTGGTCCAACATCATTTGCAGCATTACGTACTGTTAATGGTATAGTCTGTCCAACATTTCGTGCTGCATGTCAAGAACTCAATTTTCAATCGCTGAGGCATATACACACAAAAAATTATCTAAGAAAACTTTACTTAAATCAAGCCATAGCGGTGTCAAAAGTACGGTGAGTACGGTTTTTCTTAAATCAAGTACGAAATTTCTTACTCCAAGTAAAATTTTTTAAGTACAAATTTCTTACTTTTAGCCACAATTAAGCCTAAATAGGATTGATTTAAGTTCGGAACCGTACTTGATGTAAGCCAAAAAAAGATTGATTTAAGCCATAAACGGGATTAATTCGAAAATGAAATGTCATTTTTTTGACTTATGGAGCTTTATTAAAGAAAAAGAATTTTATAGTTATTTTTATTTTATAGATACTTTAAATTTATAATTTAAAAAATTAATTTTTTGTATTTACCGAAGCTGCGATTCGAACCAGGGATTTCTACACTGCAGTACAAGCGCGTTACCTCTAGGCCACCGAGAAACTTTGTTTTCAAATGTAAAATAATATATTAAAACAAAAAGTTTTTTTCTGCTTGATTTGTTGAAGCAATCCGAATAGGCTTGATTTAAGTCAATGTAAGTAAGGATCGTACTTGAAAATTTCAGGAAAGGTTTTGGATAAAATCAAGAATAAAATTCTTGATTTTAGAAAGCCGTTTTTCGTTCTGTGTACGAACATTATTTGCTATTGACATGCTTACCGTCAAGTCCAAGTCACCTGCGGAACAAATACAAGGACAATGTGTCATTTAACATCAATATCGTGTCAGCTCGAGAAATCCAAATCTTGAAGTAAATGCGAAGATGCATAACCTTATTTACCTTATTATGAGAACCTAAATTTTGGTCTGATACTGACTGAACTAATATAAATTACATAATTTGAAGATTTGAATACATATTGTTAGTTCGCATTAGCGAAGATTCAATAATAATAATATGGAGAAAAAAAAGATGCATAACCGGACCTTGCTCTTAATTGAAGACATGTGTTACCTTTTTTGCGGCAGTTTGTTAGTCAGGTTAGGACTGCAAGCACCAGAACATGAAATAAATGAGCTACTAAATCGAGATTTGAAGCGTGAATGTGAATACGATCGACATGAGTTGAACCAATTAATTCAAACCAATGCACATTGGTCAAAAATCCATTTTTTCTGGCCAAAATGTATTTTTTTTATTGTCTTGTTTTGCACTTTTTAATTTTTCATGACATTATAAACAATTTAAATCACCAAAAAAAATATTTTGTTTTTATATACCGTTATTTACTGTTAATGTGTACAGGACAAACGTACAAATTTTCGATATTGTTGAACAATTTATAGCGAGCAGTGCATTTGAAGTGTTTGGTCGAAGAATAATTTAGAAACAAAAAAAAGAAAATTTTATTAAAATATTTAAAGTAAAAGTAAGTATTTAAAATATATCTTAAGAATATTTAAAAATATAATAGCTAGATCTAAAAAAACTTGCATTTTCTGAAGGCATATAAAAAAATATTAAAAAAATGTTTTTTTTTGGATTATTTATAACATTAAAAAATGTCCGAATTTGTCCGGTGCGAAACAAAATATCCGAAAATACTTATGGTCTATAGAGTATAAGTATGTAAATATAACCTTCAATTTTTTTCAATTCTTAAAAATAAATCATTTTTTCTTAGGTAACGTTAGCATCAAAAATGTCAATCTTTTTAAAATATGGCTGCAAAAGGTATGCTGTAAAAATTCCAAAGATCCTGTTTAACTTTCTGACTAGGAAGCTCTTGCATTTCTTTTTGAAAACGACTTCTAATATTCGCATGGAGAATATAGATACAAAGAAATTGCAACATATTTCTACCCTATTATAGACTTTTGCCAGTGAAAGCTATCTGTAGGCCTAGCAATATATTTGTAAGTGACAAAGTTGCAAAAATACCTTTACAAATGATGTTGCAACATACTGAAGCAAGAATTGTAGAATCGCAAAAAGAAGTAATTTTAGGTGTAATGAATATTGAAAATAGAGCACTAATTTTGTCAGAATTAATCTTAAGTTATGGATTTGACGGTAGTAGTGGCCAAGCTCAATTTAAGCAAGTTTTTAAATATTCGAGCTCACTTTAAAATACTGATTACAACCTCTTTGCAATCACTGTAATACCATTAAGATTAATCGATACTTCAGGAAAACCTTTATGGTGTAATATTACTCCTCAATGAACTAGATATTGCAGGCCATTAAAGCTAGACTTTTTAATAAGTATTTTATTTAAAATTTATATTTTTTTTAAAATTTTTATTTATTGAGTAGATAGGAACTGCCGGTTCTAATTCAACTTGACTGCGCAGTCGCTGCGCAGTCGATATTCCTGCACGTGCATGCTATAAATGTTGTTAAAAGTTCTGTTGTGGTTTTTTCATTGATATGTATGAATGTGTTTGGTATGTACCTACAAGTTTTTAAAATTGTGTGTATGTGGAGCATAGGGTGGTACTTATATACCTGGAATTTTTTTAAAATTGTGTGTGAGTATTGAGATTCTGCAACTGGCCTGGCACGGCTTGGCTTGGCTTGCCTGGGTTTGGCCGGGGTTTTGGCGGGGTTTGGCTGGGGTTGGTTAATAATTTTGTATGAGAAAAGTAACAACGATGATATAAGTGCCACCCTATTGTATTGTTGTTCTGTTGTTAAAAGTTCTGTTGTGGTTTTTTCATTGATATGTATGAATGTGTTTGGTATGTACCTACAAGTTTTTAAAATTGTGTGTAATCAGATGCGGTTTCTGTTGTGTTTTTTTCATTGATATGTATGAATGTGTGTGTGAAACAGTTGATTTAATTAAGTTGTTTGAATACAAAAGCTTGACCCTAACCAAGGTATATTCAACAAGGTAGGGACAACTGATCAGCTGACTTTTATTTCCGCCATATGTTATCCAGCTTAGCTTGGACACTTGCTAATGTTGTACAATGGTTGTGTATACTGTGGGTATGTGTGTTCGCTACATTTTCGACAACCAAGCTGGAATTAGCAACAACAAAATACATGCTGAAATTTTACAGGAAGTTGTTGTTTTAGGGACGCTCCCACCTTCTTATTCCACCATGACCCTAACCATACACAACAAAGTTGATTAGAAATAAAAATCAAAACAATACTATTTATGTATATATTTTATTTATTAATTTGTTTGAAAATTTTATAATATAGTAATCAGATGCGGTTTCTGTTGTGGTTTTTAGTAGGGTGTTGTGTGTGAAGATTATTTTTGGGTTATGCTGTATGACTTCATTTACTTTAGATTTTATGACTGGTGATATTTGTTTATAGTAGATGTTTAAATTTTTAAAGATAAAGAAAAGCAAGTGTAGAAAACCAACAAGTGTGGTTTTATGGTAGATGTATATATATATATATATATGTATATATGTTTATATGTATATTACAAAGCAGATCAGGTAATAAAATTTATAATATGTGTCATGATGTTTGTTTATTAATTATATAAATACTAGAGCAATAAAACTTTTAAAGTTAGTGTTACCTAGATACTACTCTCACGTAAAACCTTTATGCTTACAAAAAATTAATTCTTACCCCATAAAACTGTGAAGTCTTTAAAAATAAATATTGATAATAAAAAATAAAAATTTTTATTACTTAATCGTTTCTATTCATATATACACCCTAAAAAATATTAATAATAAAAAATCAAAATTTTTATTACTTAACTGCTTCTGTTCATACATATATATATATATATATATATATATATATATATATATATATATATATATATATATATATACAAAATTTAAATAAATTCCACCGCTCGTATAGTTTTCAAATAAGTAAAAAACTGTAGCATACTCTAACTTTTAATCTAATCTTTACCTCTCTAATTAAAAATTTATATTGCACTTACAAATCATCATACTTGTATACATAAAACCCTCTATAACAGCACACTTTAATTAAAAAAATAGTAAAAGATCATCACTAACCACCAGATGTTTGTAAACGTTCAGCCAGAAAAATATTTATATATACCCTTTTGAAATTCTCCTCCTTTCCCTTTTACTAATAGCTATTTATAAATTTATTGGTTGTATACTATACTTGTTAACTGCAAAACTACGCTTAACAGCATACTTGACACGTGCTTAATCCTACTTTACGCATTCAAAATAATTGTGTTTTCCTTTATTTATACACGTACATATATATAAACATTTACTATAAACAAACATCATGACCCATATTATAAATCTTATTGCCTGATCTGCTTTGTAATATACATATATACATACATATATATATACATACATACATACATCCACCCTAAAACCGCACTTGTTGGTTTTCTACACTTGCTTTTCTTTATCTTTAAAAATTTAAACATCTACTATAAACAAATATCACCAGTCATAAAATCTAAAATAAATGAAGTCATACAGCATAACCCAAAAATAATCTTCACACACAACACCCTACTAAAAACCACAACAGAAACCGCATCTCATTACTATATTATAAAATTTTCAAACAAATTAATAAATAAAATATATACATAAATAGTATTGTTTTGATTTTTATTTCTAATCAACTTTGTTGTGTATGGTTAGGGTCAAGCTTTTGTATTCAAACAACTTAATTAAATCAACTGTTTCACAGACATTTATACATATCAATGAAAAAATCACAACAGAACATTTAACAACAATACAATAGGGTGGCACTTATATCATCGTTGTTACTTTTCTCATACAAAATTATTAACCAACCCCAGCCAAACCCCCGCCCAAACTCCGGCCAAACCCAGGCAAGCCAAGCCAAGCCGTGCCAGGCCAGTTGCCTAATCTCATTACTCACACACAATTTTAAAAAAATTCCAGGTATATAAGTACCACCCTATGCTCCACATACACACAATTTTAAAAACTTGTAGGTACATACCAAACACATTCATACATATCAATGAAAAAACCACAACAGAACTTTTAACAACATTTATAGCATGCACGTGCAGGAATACCGACTGCGCAGCGACTGCGCAGTCAAGTTGAATTAGAACCCGCAGTTCCTTTCTACTGTATTGTATTGACTAAATCATGTCAATCCTATCTAATATATTTTCATTTGAAGCAAACAAATATGTCTGTCTAAAACAAACTTAAAGGTCCTTTGGCAGACATAGGATTTTAATAAATTTTTTTAAAACAGTGTTACAGTAGTTCACAATAACTAATTTATTAATAAAATAAATTGATTTATTTTACAAACATATATTTGGCCAAAAAAAAATGTATACTTGACCAACGTGGAATGTTATAAAACCAGCATATGGTATATATAAACGAAGAAGTCTATTCATTAATGTTTGCTAAAACAAATCCAGCTTAAAACTAACCGTAAAAAAATTGTTTCGTTTTACAAATATTATTCTCTAAAAGAACTCTCATGACTTGTCCCTTTTAAATTTATAGGTAAGGAGGTTCCTTCTTTAATAGGTTTATTGAAGAGAATATTCAAAATTGTAACGATTCCTTTTTGCAGCCGGGGTAAAACTCACCGACTGTTCAGGGTTCGGCCACAATAAATTTATTTGTTGTGGACCTCTTCAAATAAAACCACACTCTCTAAGGATTGTTCAACTTCACTCTTTATTTATTTAATTCACTTATCATTCATCTACCGCTAACTCTACCTCCTAAAAATATTCTGCCGTAGGGCACCTCCACAGCACGTATCTAACTTCACTAAAACCTTTTTTCGGTAGGAGTACAACCCCCGCCAAAAGATTCAACCTAATGAGATCTCTATCAAATCTCCGATAGTAGTGCAACCCCCGTCGAAGATATCTTACTTCACTAATAAATTTACTGCAGTAGTACAACCTCCACAGTAAATATCTGTCTAGTCAAACACTAGGCAATCTCCTCACTAAGAATTTTACTGCAGTAGTACAACCCCCACAGTAAATATATACCTACTAAAGCACTAGCAAATCTCCTCGCTATTAAATTTACTGCAGTAGCACAACCGCCACAGTAAATATCTATCTAGTAAAGCACTAGCCAATCTCCTCACTCATAAATTTACTGCAGTAATACAACCCCCACAGTAAATATATACCTAGTAAAACACTAGCAAATCTCCTCGCTATTAAATTTACTGCAGTAGTACAACCCCTACAGTAAATATCTATGTACAACCCCCGCCGAAGATCTCGAACTACTCACTAATGAATCTCCGATAGTAGTGCAACCCCCATCGAAGATATCTTACTTCACTAATAAATTTACTGCAGTAGTACAACCCCCACAGTAAATATCTATCTAGTGAAACACTAGCCAATCTCCTCACTAAGCATTTTACTGCAGTAGTACAACCCCCACAGTAAATTTATACCTACTAAAACACTAGCAAATCTCCTCGCTATTAAATTTACTGCAGTAGTACAACCGCCACAGTAAATATTTATCTAGTGAAACACTAGCCAATCTCCTCACTAAGCATTTTACTGCAGTAGTACAACCCCCACAGTAAATATATACCTAGTAAAACACTAGCGAATCTCCTCGCTATTAAATTTACTGCAGTAGTACAACCCCCACAGTAAATATATACCTAATAAAAAAACCTTTTCTGCAGTAGTACAACCCCCACATAAAAGATCCAAAGCTAATCAAAACGCTAGCACATCTCCGGCAGTAGTACAACCCCCTTCGAAGATATCCAGCCTAATACTACGTTTCCATCTACGTGATTTGCGCCAAATCATTTAATTTGCTCAAATTAAGTAATTTGCTACATGATTTCCCATATATTTTTCATATGAGCAAATCATCTCAAATGACTTGATTTGCTCAAGAAATTTGTCTGTGCAACACTGCGCGGAGGCTATTTTTACAAATGCAACTTTGGGGAATCCATTATTGGTGAGTAACAAATCCGAAAAAATGACAGCTGATTGCAAGGAGCATGCATCAGGTGGGAGCAGTTCTACAAAAACAACTTAATTTGTCATAAGAATGTCAAGACAGATAACAAAAACTCACAAATTCTTTTTCCTCCTTTTAAGCTTTTTTTTAGAAAACTACAGTTGTTGTTTGTAAAAAAGAATCAAATACATAAACATAAACAAACTTTGATATTTTAATAAAGAAACAACGGTTTCAGCTGAATAACTGAGGCCACCTCATATACGTGTCAGATTGAATTCGAACATAAAATTACTTACAACGTAATGGAAACACTTCGAAATGATTTACTCAAAATTACTTAATTTGCTTATAATGGAAACGTACTATAACTAGCAACAAATTAATTACTAATAAATTTACTGCAGTAGCACAACCCCCACAGTAAATTTATAGCAATACCTAAACTAAAATACCTAGCAAGCTACATAAACGACTTACCACCAACGCGCACGGCCATATTAGCTTTTTTGGAGCTAAATTTAGCTTTATTTTTCTTCATTTAGTCCGAAATATTTACATTTAGCCTTTAGCTTTTTTCGAAATTGGATTCAGCTTTTTTAGTAGTTTTTGAAGCTAGATAAAAGGTCAAAAATTTGTCGTATTATATTTTTTGGTATATATCTCAATTATATTAAGAGTGTCAAGCTCCAAATTTTCTTCGAATTTACAACATTACAGTTTCCGAACCATTGTTGTGTTTAATAATTTACTTCTAGCGACATTTAAAAAACGTGAAACAGCACAAAACTTCAATAAAACAAAGAAATAAGGAAGGTATGGTATTACAAAAAAAACGTAAGAATTTGTTTTCCAAAACAAATACTTTTAAATGCGCAATTTTAAAGAAAAAATCCAAATGCGACACAAACATTTGTTCCGTCTTTTGGTTAAACTAAAAAATGTCTTCATGTATTGCTTAAAAATGTAAAACACTTATGTCTTTCGTTGAAACAAATTATTATATTAATATTTTTATTTAATAAGAATTTTAAAGTTTATTTTTTAAAAAAATCAAATCAAACAGGACCGAAATAATTTTTCAAGAAAAAAGCAGGGGAATGAAACATCGTAGGGTATTAAGCTATATTTGTTGAAAATCATGTTCTTTGTAAATTTAGTTTTTTTTTAGCAGGACGGTCATTTTTTAATTTTAATAAAAACGTTTAATAACGATAATTATTATTTTTATGGATAGGGTTAAAAAAATAATAATATTTTTTATTTTTTCATTTTTACAGTCATTGGTTTTAAATACGTATTTAGACAACCATGTACATTTAAAAATATTTTTAAAAATGCTTTCTTACAATGCAATTTTTTCACATTAAAGACTATTTTTCTTTTCTTGAACAAAATTTACATGAATAAAGGCATTTTTCATGATATATATATGTACTTATGTAACTTGATTTTCGATTTTTAACGAACTGTGTAGTTTTCTATACTCGTCTCTTTGTACTCGTTTTGTCAACAAACAAAAATTTCATTGAAGGAATATAAAAAAAATTGCATCGTGTAAATGTAATCTTATTTTTTCGATTTTTTATTGTTTTCATGCGTTTGTAGTTATGAAAAAAATTTGTAAATAAATTACTTAATTTTACGTGTTTTTGTAAAAAAATGAACGAACAAAGTGTGTTGAGTATTTATATCTAAAACAAATTTTCGTTTTTTGTTTTTTTAATACATATCTTACAAATTAGTTTTTTTTACCAAAACAGGCAGCAAATTAACACCTGCTTCTAAAAACTTTTTAAAAAAGCTCTTGTACATGCATATGTATATGAACACATATTATTTTTCTTCTTACTGAAGATATGGGTCTACCAAATTGTTTGTAAATATGTAAAAAAAAAATTTAAAAACAAATTTTCTTTTTAAATATTTTCAGCACAAAAACGTTTCGTCCCTGTTATGAAAAATGTCTAAATAACAATGAAATTTTTTAAAAAACGAATAAAAATATGTAGCTTTATTTTTTGGCTTTAAGTTTTTGTTTTTAGCACTTTTTAGCTGTTTTTTAAACGTGATTTAGCTTGAACTTTACTTGAAAATCTGGTCTCACTGATGTCGGGGTTCTGCTCAGCGATGCCAACTTAGCTACTTTAGAGCTAAATTTAGCTCTTTTTAATTGCTTCTAACTCGAAAATTTTCCCTTTAGCTCTTTTTTTAAAAAAAGAGAATATATAACAACAAATATTATTACTCATTTTTTTTTCTATGAGCTTTTGTTTGACACGTTGGTACTAACTTGTAGTTGTTGCAGGGACGAGATTACCTGATTAGTTGTATCATGGATACATTTATGTACTTAGGCAATTTCAAATTGTAAAACCCCCTTTTTATTATTAAGTGTTCGTTTTGGAATAATTAGAAAATTTTTGACAAATTATTAAAATGGATTCTTCCTGCCAAAAATATAGGAAAGCTTGGGAATCAAATTCCAAGTTTAAAAAATGGATCAAACCAACAAAAGATCCATCTAAAGCTCTGTGCAAATATTGCAATTCAATTATAAAAGCGAAACATTTTGATTTAGTACGTCATTCGGAGACTCAAAAGCATAAAAAATGTATGGCTCCATTTAACGATATAGTGCTATCCCAACCAGACATATCATTTTCACCAGACGTTCTAACACAAACGCAAATAGCGCACGCAAATCTGGCATTATATGCTGCAGTACATACACCGTTTTTAGCAATGAATCATCTTTCCGAAATTTGTTGCAAAACATTTGCAGATAGCAAGGCTGGCAATGTAACGCTTCATCGTACAAAGTGTGCAAATATTATAAATAATATACTAGCTCCCCACTTTATTGACGATCTGTTAGATGACTTGAGAAAGTCATATTTTAGTTTAATATTGGATGAAGGTACTATTAGCAAAACAATATCAATGTAAAAAGTATCAATATATATTATTCTTTCTAGGCACAGATATACCGGTAGAAAAATTATTGGGTGTTGTTGTGCGTTATTTCAGTCACAAAATAAATTAATTTGTTACAACTTTCTTGGGATTGATCGATATAAATGGCTTGAGCGCCTCATAGGCCTTTTTAATTTGAGCAAGCGTAAACTTTTGTCAATTGCAACTGACAATGCTGCAGTTATGACAGGAGTGCATAACAGGTTGTATGCAAAATACAATTTAAAACCCTTAGTTTTGGTAAGATGCGTGTGTCATTCATTGCAATTAGCTGTTTGCGCCGCAACTGAAAAAAGTTTTCCTCCTAATATAAACTTTTTAGTCAAAGAAACACACAATTGGTTTTCTAATTCATCCATAAGACAGAAAGCGTATGCTAGAGTGTTCATACTGATAAATAATGACAATGAAAATCCAAAAAAATTCCCTTAACGGCACCTATAAGATGGTTTTCAATCGAAAAAGCCATAAAAACAATTTTATCAGCGTGGCTTGAGCTCAAAACTCACTTTAATATGGTTAACGATAAATCTTTTAAAACGCCTTAATTAAAAGATATGTATAATGACCAGAAAAACTTTATATACATAACATTTTTAGGGTCCGTTCTTGCTGAAGTCCAAAAAGTAAATTTAGCATTTGAAGCTTAGTTTGCGGAACATACAAAACTATTCACTGATTTATTTCATTTATTACAAAGCCTGACAAATAAAATCATTATACCGACAGATGATTTCGATTATATAGCTGGAGTCTTTAATAAATAGCAACTGTTATTTAGGATATAACTTTGAGAAAGCATGCGAAGATTCTAATATAACTGAATCAGATAAACATATCGTTAAACGTAATTTAATACAGTTCATAAAATCTCTAATTTATGAAATTAGGGCAAAGCTTCCAACAAATTTTAAGATGTTGCAAAAAATTTCGGCATTTAGCGTAAAAAATGTTTTTTGCAGGATTCAGATAATACTTTATGTGTTATTAAAGAATTTGAAGATGATTTTAAGGAAATTGAAGAGCTGGAAAATTGTTTAAAAAATTTAAAATTGTACCAGTGGAAAAATTTACATAAAACCGACCAATTTTGGATCGAAGTGCATCAATTTAAAAACTCAATCAATGAAAATCCTTTTCAAAAATTATCATCGTTTCTTTTAAAAATATTATCGTTTCCATACTCTAATGCTGAAGTGGAAAGAGCATTCATTGCTATTGTAATGATAATAAAACAACTTCTTACGTTAAAGGAATAAAACAACTTGTTCCGTTAAAGGTTATTTATTTATTGATTTCTTCTACTCGTTGTGTCTCACCAACAAGTAGGCAAGACACACACATACACTTACACTAGTTTATAATAAACTTACTGGCTAGCTTATCGTCTACCTTAATTAGCGTGGGAATCTGTCTGCTCAGCATTTTACATGAAACAAGCAGACAGAGCTTATGTGGACATGGCTGCACTAAGCGTGAGCGTTTGGTTACATGCTGAAGGCATGTTAACCACGAATAGTCAAACACACTACATTTCCCTTTTTTACAAAAGGAATAATCAACGGAAGGTTGATTATTCCTTTCAGCATGAAAAAATTTCCTTATTCTAATGCTATATCAAATTAGAAATTTCAGAGCGGGAAAGTTTACTTAGTGCTTGGAAAAACATTACAATTACAATAAAACCAAACACACTACATTTCCCTTTTTAACAAAAGGAATAATCAACGTGAGGTTGGTTATTCCTTTCAGCAAGAAAATACTTTAAAAATTATTTCTTATTTTCCTTTAACAACTATTCATTATTTTCTATAAGAAAATTTTATTCATTATTTTCCTAAAAACTATTCCTTTAAAAATTAATTTCTTATTTTCATAAAAAACTATTTCTTTAAAAAACTATTCCTTTAAAAATCTATTCTTATTTTCCTAAAAAACTGTTCTTTTAAAATCTATTCCTTTAAAAAATCTATTTCTTTAAAAAATCTATTCCCTTAAAAATCTATTCCTTTAAAAAATCTATTTCTTTAAAAAATCTATTCTTATTTTCCTAAAAACTGTTCTTTTTAAAAATCTATTCTTTTAAAAAATCTTTTCTTATTTTCCTAAAAAAACTATTCTTGTTTTCCTAAAAAACTATTCTTATTTTCCTAAAAACTATTCTTATTTTCCTAAAAAACTATTCTTATTTTCCTAAAAAACTATTCTTATTTTCCTAAAAAACTATTCTTTTAAAAATCTATTCCTTTAAAAAAATCTATTCCCCCCTTTTCCTCAATGTCAACAAAATCCGATAATCTACCCAATTAATCAGTAGTACCTCCGTACAATATTGCCCTGTTCTTATGGACATGGAATGGTTTTCCATTCTCATTTTCCAATTCCAGGTTACCCCTCTGGTCGAGTGAAATCACCCTGAACGGTCCCCTGTAAACCATGTCCAGTTTGTGTCCCGCTTCATTACGAACCAGGACTAAGTCGTTCCCGGCCACTCTGGACGGGTTCGCCTTTTCAACAGATTTCATCTGTCTAGTCAGTTTAGTATCCTCCATAAACCGAGCGGCTCTCCGCCACGCCAACTGCAGCCTGAATTTCACCTCTTTCTCATACGATCCTACGTTGTAAAGTGGATCTATTCTTTCCCCACTGGTAAACCCCAGGGATGGTGGGAGTTTCCCGTAGACGAGTTCAAATGGGCAGTATCCATGGGCCGTGGATGGGGTTGTGTTGTAGCAGTATGCAAAGTACCCAAGCCACTTGACCCAGTCGGAATGATCGGGCGAGATATATGATCTCAAATACTCGTTGAACGTTCTATGAGACCTTTCAACGGTTCCGACGGTTTCGTGATGATAAGGAGTTGAGTTAAATTTCCCAATTCCCAGGAGTGAGCACAGTTCTGATAACGTCTGGTTCATGTACTCGGTGCCCATGTCTGTAACTATAGTAGTCATCGGGCCGTATATCAGGATAAAATGGTCCATAATTGCCTTTGCAACCCTTCTGGCCGATTTATCCTTGACAGGTATGGCCACCAAATATTTCGTCAAGTCACACATCAGGGTCACCGCGTATTCATCCCCAGAGTCGGACCTTGGCAGGGGTCCCACTGTATCTATCACGACCCTATCGAATGCTTTCAATGGAGTCGGCGTTACCACCAGTGGTTCTTTGCCCCTCCTAGCCGACTTATTCCGCTGGCATGCCCCACAGGCCCTGACGTACCTGGCTATATCCCTCGTCATGCCCCTCCAGTGATAATAGAGTCTGATCTTCCTAACCATTCGCGTGATCCCGGGATGTCCACCCGTAATGGGATCATCGTGAAATCTACTCATGATTTCCATTTTCCTATCCCTAGATGTAATCCTCTCCAATTCAGGTATGAGCACTATTATTAAATTTGAATCTTGCAAGACCTCGTTCCCTTTTCTCCTGAAGGTGTCTTTATCTGTCCCTAGGACCCTAAGTTGACTGTCATTCAACGTCAGTCGCATGATTGTCACGCCCGTTTCATCAGCTATTCTTGCAAGCTTTGGAAAGAGGTAGCCTAAGTCTACTTTTCCATTAATGACCGAGTCATACAACCTATTATCGGAAAGCACTTGCCGTCCTTTCCTGACCACAATTCTATCCTCACCAAAGTGCAATAGTGGCGCTTTACCGTGCTCTTGGGCACTAATTGCCTCGTATACCTTCACTCTAGGGTAGTCCTTCGGTCGAGGAGTATTATATCCTCCTCCGGGGCATTCTCCGTCATTCCTTTTCTGAGATCTAGTCGTAACCCTCATCACATTACCGACCTCGATGTTCCTCACATCGGTTATTTCAATCCTCGAAAGCGCGTCCGCAGTATGGTTCTCCTTTCCCTTTATGTACTCTATCGTGAAGTCATATTCCTCGATATCTAACCTCATTCTCGTCAGTTTAGACGAGGGGTTCTTCAAGGAGAATAGGTATGTCAGCGGTCTGTGATCGCTCCTTACCATAAACCTCCGGCCATACACGTATGGTCTGAAATACAGAATCGCCCAGTGTATCGCGGTCAATTCCTGTTCTATGGTAGACTTGTTACTTTCACCCTTCGTGAAAGCCCTTGATGCATAAGCAATCGGCAGGTGTAAGCCATTTCTCTCCTGACTCAGGACAGCGCCGCAAGCGTGTTTGCTGGCATCTGTCGTAATACAAAATTCCCTAGAAAAATCGGGGTATTGGAGAATTTGAGGGCTTATGAGTTGGTTCCTAAGATAGTGAAAAGCTTCCTCACATTCCTTAGTCCATACATACGGTACTTTCTTCCTGGATAGTCTAGTTAGATGCCGCGACGCGGCTGCAAAGTTAGGGATGAATCTTCTGTAATAATTACAAAATGCTACGAAGCGTTTAGCTTCGTCACCATTTTTGGGTATGGGGTAGTTAACTATTGTGGCGAACTTGCTGTCGTCATACACCGTTCCAGAATAGCTATAAAATTAACTGGAGGGACTCGTAAGTATCGCAGTCAATAACTAATTTGTCAATTACTCACGGAATTTCCCTAAACCTTATCTAAGTCAGTCGCCCTGCTGACGTATCTTTTCCGCAATGATCTCTTATGTAATAAGTATATCTTCAGTAATAAATTAACGGCGCTTATAAGGGTCAAGGCTATTAATATGTACCGCAGTGAGTCTAACTGTGTGGTGTGGTCCACTATCTCTACGTTAGTTATTACGTTCGCGTTTGGGTTTTCTAATTTCGAACTCGTCCTACCCATGTTTGCGATTTAAGTTGTAACGGATCAAAATTGCATTTCATTTATTTCATGGTAAGTGAATGTCCTTTCAAATTAAAATAAATTGTCCTATTATATGTATTCAAATTTGGTCGGCTACTGGAGGGACTCGTAAGTTTCGCAGTAGTCTACACAGATTATCAAATAAATTTAATTAAAAAATCTCTATATTTTATAAAATTAATTATTTCAGTAATTTTAGGTCACTATAAATATCGTAATAATAAAATATTCAAGGTTCCCTGTTTTTCTTCTCTTATATCAATGAATTGTTAAAAACAAGGAAAGGTAATTCAAACATTTCAATATTTATGTAAATACGCAAAGTAGGAAAATGTAAAAATGCTATTACTTATATATTTGATAGGAGTCTTATTTAAAAGTTATTTTTAGGATTCATTGAAGTTTATATATATAAGTAAAAATTAAAATTGAAATTTATAAAACAATTAGTTCAACGAAACTATTAAGCAATTTAAAATCATTTACAAAAAAATATTGATTTAAACATGTTTATTTAAAAATAAATTTGTAAAAATATTAGAATCTAAATACTTAGGCTGATGAGGATTAGTTGGGCTCTAAGGAGTGGATGGATCCTTTTTGGTAGTGGACGTGGTGCATTTGTTGTTGAATGTAATGTAATGAGAATAAAACAAAACTTTGAGGGGTTGATGGCTGTCACAACTTCTTATGGCGAATGGTGTTTTTGCGTATTATAGGTGCATTAATTTTATTGCATGCTTTATTTGACTTTATTTGTTCTCTTTTTTTCTTTTTGGTAAAAATAACCCTTTTAGCTTAAACTTTTAATTTATGTGTTCTGTTTTTGGATTTATTGTAAATTTTTTTTCACTTTTTTTTTTCGCTCTTTTGTTCTTTGGTTCCTTTTTTTTTTTTTTTTTTTTTTTTAACACTTATGTTTGTTAATTGAGTCTTTTTAGTGTTTTTCTAAATGCATGTTTATTTTATATAGTGTATTCAAATACAATTTTGGATTTTCTAAAACATCACATTTGTTCTTTTTATAGTTTTTCCTTCTTGTGTTATCTTTATAAATTTAAGTTTTGTTCACTTTTTATTTATAACTCCCATTATCTTTCTTGACGGCACTTTGCTTTTAATAATTTACATATATTTTAAACAAATTTAATTTCACGTATGTGATTATGTAAAGCAAATTTTTTGGTTTATTCGATAAGTAGTTTTTTCCCACATTACTTTTTTTTTTTTTTGTGTAATAGTCTCCTGGCAGGATCGCCATGTAATGATAATAAAACAACTTCTTACGTTAAAAGAATAAAACAACTTGTTCCGTTAAAGGTTATTTATTTATTGATTTCTTCTACTCGTTGTGTCTCACCAACAAGTAGGCAAGACACACACATACACTTACACTAGTTTATAATAAACTTACTGGCTAGCTTATCGTCTACCTTAATTAGCGTGGGAATCTGTCTGCTCAGCATTTTACATGAAACAAGCAGACAGAGCTTATGTGGACATGGCTGCACTAAGCGTGAGCGTTTGGTTACATGCTGAAGGCATGTTAACCACGAATAGTCAAACACACTACACTATGAATTTTTTTTAAGAATAAAATAAGAAACCGCATGGCTTTGAATACGGTTAATAGTTTAATTCATATAAAATATGGTTTACAAAGGCGTAGCACTTGCTGTTCAAACTACGAGTTACCAGCAAGCGTATTTATAAAAATAAATTCAATTGAAACATACAATAAATCAAAATATTATAAAAAAAAATCTATGGCCGGAAGAAGAAAATGATATTTTTTTTGAAAAGGTTAGTTTTTATTTTTAACTTAACTTTTTTATATGTAAATGTGTATAGTTATATTGTTAATGTTGATAAACCTGTTATTCAAAAATACATCTTATTTTTTTCTATTATTTTTATTTTGTAAAACAACTTGAAGTAAAAATTAAATAATAAATACATTCATAGATTTAAAACGGAAAAATCGTCAATTTTTAATTTAGCTCTTTTCGACTACTCGGTTGGCTCTTTTTGCCTCTGAATTGTTGGCATCCCTGGTTCTGCTTTTATACTCTTCGTGGGCGAGACACTTATGCAAGGTGGGTGCCGTATCACACACTTTAAAAACTGCTGATAGCCCATGCAGGTGCGCCCCTACCTATGAATGGGAGGACTCTGCGTAGCACCTACTCGCCGCTAGGGTTCGCTTGTGCTTAGCCGATGCGTTTAAATTAACTTCAACTAATTAATGCTAAATTACAATTTCAATACAAACAATAACAATTTTAAATTTCCACTTTAACAAATAATAAAAATAAAATAACTAATAAAATGAAAAAAAAACGGGCGATAATGACTTTTAGCGTCACAAAATTTATATGACGAGTTAACAAATCCTCGCAATCTTCGTTTGTCAACTGTAAAGATCATCTGCCAGCTCTAGATAATCTCATTTATAAAGATATTTAATAAAAATTTTAGAACTTATTTACGCTGTGCATTTAAAAGAATTTTTTTTTGCATTTAAACCTATTTTTTATTACATTTTTTGTCTATCAAATAAAATTTTTGAATAAAAAAAATTTTATGGTTGTTTCCTTAAAATATGATTTTATTTTTACCAAATGTCAACGCTGACCACCTGATACAATCATGGCTATTCTAAAATATTCGTTCACCTCATATACCCGTTCATATGATATTTCTTGATTCTAAAATACGCGCGAGTGAACATCGATAACTTTATCACCTTTCGATATATTCTAAAATACGCGGCAAAATACTTCTTCATACATATTTATTTAACAGGTTTTGGGAGCGTTAGGAAAAAATTTTGCCGTGGGTTTTTTATTTTATATGTATATTGAAACAAAATCTGATAAAAAAAATAGATACTACAGACTTTTTAAAAAGGCATAAACATATGTATTTTTATAACTTACCGCACATCATCCATATCAAACCATCCATTATAATTTATCGATGTGCTTTGAGCGTCCTCCGAAAGTTTTTTTTTGTTTTTCTTTAAAAAATGCGCAATAGAGTCCATTGTTCTTATTTATTATTCATGGTTTTACTGGTGATCATAAAGCTCTGTTTACAATGCTCGATTTCTCTTCGCGTGCATTTTAGAATATGTCGATGCCAAACTGTCAAGAGTGAACATTCGATGGCGTCGAAGTTAGGCGCGTATTTTAGAATAGCCATGATTAATTCACCTTAGAATCAGTTATACCATGAGATTGCATGTATTAGTGTTCATATAACATAAATTTCTGAACAATTGTTGAATGGCTGAGCGAGTAGAGGCAAGGGTGGTAGACATTAGCCAGCGGCGGTGTTGACGGTTCGATTCTTGTACGGAACAAATTAAAAACTAGTTTATCCACTCAAATATTTTTGTGAAACATACTTACCCTCTATCTCCAGCCCCTAACATGGTTGCCATGTACAATTTTAAAAAGGAGGGTAAAAAGCGCTACAACTTCCCCGGACCCTCAATAGTTTTTCCTCGCAAACGTATTCCTAGAGTATACTTAACCCCTATCTTTATCACCTAATGATGTAAAAACGCCCATAGCTTCTACAGAGTCGGCCTTAGAGAAATAAGATATACGATCGACCCTCATTAGTTTTTACTCGCAAACATTATCTTTGAACATACCTGCGCCCTTTCTCCACGTTATAAGAAGGTTGCCATACAAAATTTGAAAAAATAGGGGAAAAACCGCTACAATTTCTCTGGAGTCGCTCCTAGTGCAATTAAATGTATCCCAGACCCCCATTAGTTTTTCCCCTCAAACGTATTCTTAAGGAATACTTACTCCCTATCTCCATCACCTAAGGGCGTTGCCATACAAAACTTACAAAAATTATGTAAAAACGCCCATAACTTCTACAGAGTTGGCCTTAGAGAAATAATATATATGACCTACTCCCATTAGTTTCTACTCGCAAACATATTCCTAAAACATACTCGCCCCCTATCACCACGCCTTAAGCGGCTTGCCATACAAAATTTGAAAAAATAGGGCAAAAACCCCTTCAACCTCTCCGGAGTCGCCCCTAGAGGAATAAAATGTATCACAGACCCCCATTAGTTTTTTCTCTCAAACATATTCTTTGAATACACCGACCCCTTATCTCCACGCCCTAAGGGGGTGGCCATCCAAAATAAAAAAGAATGAGGTAAAAACCCTTACAACTTCCCCGGAGTTGCCCCTAAAGGATTAAAATGTATCACAGACCACTATTAATTTTCCCTCCCAATCATATTCCTTAAACATACTTACCCTTTATCACCATCACTCAAGAAGGTTGTCATACAAAATTTTCAAAAATTAGAGTAAAAGTCCATACAAAATTTGAAGAAAATTTGGTAAAAACCCCTGCAGCTTCCCTAATCACCCTAAGAAGGTTAAAATATGACACCGACCCCTATTGAAAAATTAAAAATATTGCATAAATAAAATAACGGATAAAAAAAGAGGTTTGGGTTTTCGAAAGTCCAATGTGAAGGGTATCTAAGATTCGGCACAGCCGAATATGGCGCTCTTACTTGCTTTTATTTTGCTCTTCAAAATATTTTCCGTTTTAACATTGATAATTGTTTTCAAAATATTTTGGGAAACAAAAATAATGGTCTTAGCCCACCTTTAATTACGCCGATCGACTCAGAACCACTTCTAATTCGGTCCATCGGTCCGTACAGCTGGGTATTTATGTGTTTTTGTGGTCAAAATCTCAAAATTTTGCACACACGTTAATGTTAATGCCACCAACTTTTATACTGAATACAAAAATTATCGGCCTATTTTTTCATAAAGCCCCTATACAAATGTGGTTTAGGGTAAAACATGGCTGGGCTTGACTGACTATAAAATTCTTATTTGTTTAAATATTATTTTTAAAGTTTTGGGTCTCTGACTAAAACCACGTTTTTCTAAATTTAAAACCTTAAACATGCAGCTTAATGGACCTTAATTATGTTAATAAAAATACTTCTTTGGGCCCTCGAAGTTTCTGTCAAATCTTGGATAAATTTTTTCTAACTGTGCTGCCAAAAACTGCATACTTCGACGCAATCCCATTTTGAATTTAACGGTATAAAACTTAATTTTATCTGCAAGTTTTATTAAAGCTTTAACATAAATGTAAGCAAAGAAAATTTTTGCTATTTTTGAACATATGTTATCTAATAATAAAATTTCCCCATTTTACTAATGTGGATGCTATTTTATAGTATTTAACATTCAAAAAGCTTTTCACATATAATAAGTATGACCAAGGGTGATAAATTTGGGACAACTGTACAAATTTTTGTATAATATAAAGCTAAAAGTTGTAAGTTGGCTTATGATACTACATACATACATACATGCACACATATATTGTAATAACGACATGACTTTCCAAATAATTCACAATATTTTCTATGAACAGGGTGTCTGATAGCAGATTTATATTTTCAAACTTAAATAAAAAACATAATAATTTATTTTATTTATTTATTTTATTTTCGATGTTCCACACACAAGACTTTAGGTCTCATATTACAGTGTAGAACTGAGTAAACGTAAATACAATTTTATGCTAAAAGACTTATACTATCTTTAGACACAAAGTTTTATTAAGAACTATAGAACGGAAATGCGAATTTTAGTTTTTAAAGAGTATGTCATCCAGATGTCTTTTGTCGAGTTGAACACACTGTTCAAAACAGATCCTTGTGTTCTGCCCAACACGCTGAAATAAACTTGGTTCAATTAATCTGATTTCTCGCCAAATATTTTCCTTTAAAACTTTAATAGATTGGGTATTATCATAATAATCATACCAATCCCCTCTCTTTGAGAAAGCCCTATAAAAAATCCATGGGAGTACGAGAGGGTAGCCTCGGTGGCCATGGGGTTTCCCCAAAATGACTGATCAATTTTTGGTGGAAATTTTTCGAAACAAATTCATCGAAGCTATAGCTGTGTGTGCAGTCCCATTCAATTGAAACCACATGTGTGAAGAATACGATGGATGAGCTCGCAGGTTTGGCAAATAGAATTCCTTAATCATGCGTCAATAATTTTTAACCGTTAACATTTGTCGCCTGGCTTTGTGAATTTGCGAAAAAAATGGTCCAATTACCTGATGCAATGAAATGTTTTTTGAAGTTTTAATCGAGAGTTGCGGGTTCTTGGAGACCAGTAACGGCAGGTTTGCTTGTTGACGTGACCGTTTAAGTAAAAATAAGCCTCGTCGCTCCAAAAAAATCGGATAACGCTCCAACGTCCTTTTAAAAAAATTTTGGCGTTAAACAAGGTTATTTTCTTTCAATTCTTGAATGATTTGAATTTAAAGAGGGTTGAACTTTAGATCATTTTTTAAAATTGCATGAATAGACGCTGCTGGAAGCCCCAGTGAGGCTGCTCTTTCCGTATTGAAAGTCGTGGATTTTAACGTTAGCGTAAGGAAGATAAATCCTTCTTACATATATGAAGAAAGTGAGTTTGAATGTATCTTACACTATTACACAAAAACCGCTTAATCAATTTGAATAAAATTTGGTAGACGAACAGCATATAGGTATATGTATATCTTAAATTAAACAAAACAAATAACAACAAGTGAGAGCGCTATATTCGGTCGTCCCGAATCGTATATACATTTAACATTAGTCTCTTTATATACCCAGCCATCTGATCTGGTCGACTTATTTCATGCTGCAAATATTGTGATAAAAATACTTTGTGCTGGGCTTGAAGTCGATAGCTATCCTAGTTTCTGAAATAGAAAACTTTACAAAATGTTGACTTTTGTATGTATAATAGATATACCATGTAGAAGTTTTGAGGCCGAGAATTTTAACATTTTTAGACATCATTCGTATTAAAAGTATAATAAAAGTTGCTTATTTGTATGAAGGGCTCCCCTCGCCATGTTCTCACCAACTATTTTTACCAAAATGTAAGAATTATCGTATCATTGCCTTTGTAGAATTTTCCAAGTCGATAGCTAGAATGTAGGTCTTATTGTTCCTTTTCTTTTTATAAAACATGTAAAGCCGATAGCTGTTATAGTGCCCCCGATATGGTGTATTAAAAATTTCATAAAAATTATAAATTTGTATCAGGGTTACCCTTTTTCCCTGCTATTATCCAAAAAAATTTTTTCCAAAATGTAGGTGTTATTGTCCAATAACTTTTTATAGAACATTTGAAGTCGATAGCTGTTTTAGTGTCCGAGATATGGTGTATCGAAAATTTCATAAAAACTGTTAATTTGTATAAGGGCTAACCCTTCTCCTGCTCCTATTCAAACAATTTTTTTCTTTGGCGTTTCAAAAATTTTTTAAAAATTGTAAGTTTGTATAGGGGCTACCCTCTTCCCCTGCTATTATCCAAAAAAAAATTTTTCAAAATGTAGGTTTTATTGTCCAATAACTTTTTATAGAACATTTGAAGATGAAAGTTGTTATAGTTCCATAAAAATTGTTAATTTGTATTAAGACTACCCTTCTCCTGCTCCTGCCTAAAATTTTTTTTCTAAAATGTAGGTGTTATTGTTAAATTAGTTTTTGTACATCATTTGAATTCTATAGCTGTTATAGTTTCTCAGATTTACCGCATGAAATATATCACAAAATTAGTGCAATTTTATGGGAAATACCACTTCCCTTCATCCTATTTTTTCCTTTATGAAGGTGCCTATCTACGAGGTATCTGTGCAAAGTTTTGTGGAAAGAGTGCCTATATTTACTGAGATATATTAACGGATTTTTTTCCTAAAAAAATGGGTTATATTGAGTTTTCACTTATTTCTTGCTTATAGTGAACCGATTTTACTGATTTTAAAAGCGATTGTCTCAGGAATATTTCTGATTGTTAGATATCAAAACTTGATTTCAGCAGACACACAGCCTGGCATGGCTTTATTGACTTTCCTATCTATAAGGATCCAGGTTATATATATTTTATAGGGTCGCAAATGGATAGTAAAGAAATTACAAACAGATGTATAACATCACTATGTAAAGGGTATAAAAGGAATAATTTAAAAGTTAGCGTCCTTGTTATACCTTTCACATGGTCTATAGGGTATAAGTATATCAGTTTGTTATTCCGTTTGTAATTTCTACAATTTTTACTTGCGACCCCTATAAAGTGTATACATTTTGGATTCTTATACCTAGATAGGGGAATCGATATAGCCATGTCCGTCTGTGTAAATCAAGTTTCCGGAGTAAAACAAAGTAATACGGACCAGTCGGAAATATCGCCGAGATGATCGCTATTTAACCTGATCAAGTTCGGCTAACTACAGACCTAGATATAGTCAAAATACAGCGACTGCCTCAGTTTATTTAGGACAAAATCCATACACATGTGTAGCGAATGTAAATAAAAAGCCACTCCGTTAAACATACATATGTAAGTATGGATGCAGAGACTAGCGCCAAACGGCTGAAAGCCGGCTCACATGGGCTGCCAAACATATGTATCAAGCCGCCGATAATTTTTTCGACTTAGTGTCAGCTCAAACTTAGCCGCCGCTCAGTGGACCATTTCGCGAGAAGGCGGTTTAAAAATCTATAACTTTTGACTGGATTGGAATTTTTAAACGCAGTTTGGATTGTTTACTAGGTGAGACTATTAGCTTTAGGTTTAAGACATAAAACTTAAAAATCGACCGGTTAGAAAAATAGTAAAAACGTTCGTTTTTCACAAATTCCTATATTTTGAGTCAAATTTGCAACTTAAACTTATTAAAAGCTTATATTTTGTAAGAAAGTGTCAACCTTTGGCCCCCGTGAAAATTTTAGTACGAGGGGCAAAAGGTTGGTTTCTTGAAGTAGTTTGAGTTTAAAATTGGTTTATTAAGTCCAAAATAAACATTATAAATAATATATGTGAACTTTTATAATAAAGTTGTAAATTTAAAATTGTTTAATGTACATAAAATGACAAAATAACGAACATCCAAAGTTCTGAAAAATTACTATTGATTAAACAATTTTAGTAAATATTTCTTCTAAATAGCCCTTGTTTTCATCTTCTCGAAGTAGTTTAGCGTCTACGTCTATATATAGGGATCTAACGTGCATAATAAAATAGTAATCAGGTCTTCGTTAGCACAACATCTGCAAATTTTTCTGGTGTTGTGCTCAAAAGAATCTGTAGTCAAACAAAATAAACGAAAAATCAACAAATTGTTTTGCTCAATAGCAATAATTTTTTTATTGAAAATAGTAGGCATTTTTTTCCAAATAAATTTTTTCAGAAATCTAATAAAATTGTGTATATGATCCTACAATTTTTTTTAATAGGACCGATCTTAGACGAACAAATTATTGTTTCAGTTGAATTCTATACTGATTTCGGTCCTATAAACAAAATTGTAAAATCAATCAAAATCAAAAATTTGGCTCACGAGGTACACTTGTGTCTTTACTCGAAAAAACCATAAGATTTTTCAATCGGTGACCATAAAAAAAAGAGTTTTGGTATAGTCCCTATATATATTGTAAAATCAAGGTGTAAGTTTGTTTGTCACGCAATAACGCCTAAACGGCTAGACCGATTTTAATGAAATTTAGAATGTGAATACTTCTAAGCCTTGAACATTTTTTGAAACATACTAACACCCGATTTTCGCATCCTGGCAGGTTTGCCATACAAAATTTTAATTTTGTTTAAATCGCTCCCACAAATTCAGGGTTTTTTCTACAAAGGTAAAGGGTAAGACCGATCCCAATTAATTTGTCCTTTCAAACAGTTTTGTGGCTTATACGTTCCCTCTATCTCGAGTATCTAACATGTTTGCCATAGAAAATTAAAAAAAACAGGGTAAAAACTCCTACAATTTCTCCGGAGTCACTGATAAAAGAATAAATGTATTAAAGATCCCCATTAAATTTCCCTCTCAAACATAATCCTAAAACATACTTACCCCCTATCTATATCACCTAATGTCTTAAGCATTAAATACATTCCTCGCTACAGGCTACCGAACACAACCAGCCAAAAATAGAATACACGTGTGCTTATGAGAATAATTTTTTAATTGCTACAATGCAACACAACTACGGGTTGCTGTCAATGCTAATTTTGTGGCGTGGTCGAAATTAAACTAATTTCTATTTTAATACGCGACAGATAACAGATTAGTGCTGCCAATACGGTAAGATGCAAAAAATATAGCTCAAACAGTACAAAAAGACTTTAGGTGGCACCACAGAAAGTCATATTGCTTATATGTTTATTTTGTAGTGGTAGTATAGTAAATATTTCAGTAGCAGCCAGTCGGACACAAATTTAGCAAGAAACTTTTGTGTTCGTGTGTTCCTGTGTTCTTGTTGCTTGAATGTGTTTAATGCATTAAGCACATAGACGACAGCAAGCAGCACAGCAACACGACTACAAATACAGCTGACTGAATTATTGCCATGCAGTTAGCGACTTAATTGTATTGAAGGCGGCGGCTACATACATATACTAGTTTATCTGGAAACCGTGTAATTATTTTGACTTTAAAGGTTTATAACCTCGAATCTAAACACATTTAAATATATGGCGAATTCACAAGGTACGATACGATAGCATATTGTATTATTGTCATATAATTTCACAATAGCATAAAAATTTTGTTGTTGCTTTTCATACGAAACTTGTTGTGAAACAATACAACTTTGTTTGATATGTTTTTTGTGATGTCATATTATATACAAAGTCATGCGCCAAGCGCCTAAAACGAAACGGCGAGTTTTTTAATTTAATTTTAAGAGCCGCTAGCACTCGTATCCGTTAAAAATGTCTATACTAAAAACTTAGGCAAAACCGCCAAAGAAGATTCCTTAAGCCGCCTCCGCCGGCAAAAATAGCCGGCACTGCTCTCTGACACATCAGCTGTTTTTTGTTTACGTAAAAAATAACAAAATTCTTGTGATTTTTTATTAAAACTTTGCTTATTTTAATGGATTTTAAGATTCTAACCAGGTATATCTAGACCATTTTGTGTTTTCATGGGTCTAATTTCTACAAATTATTAAGTTAAGCCAAGAGCAGCACCAGATTTATGTACATACATATGTGTTTGTTTTTTTATCGTTTGGTCGTATCAGCTGATTTAGATTTTAAATACGACACCTACAAATATACGAAGAGTTGTTCACAACGGTCATATTTTTTGGTTCTATTATTTTACAATATATGATTTCACAAGACCTTGTGAATTCACCAATAGTGTATACCTAAACAGCTTAATTTGTTTTGGACAGTATTATTAGTCAATAGTTTCTGAGACTAAAATCTGTGGTAAATTTATATTTTGCAATTTAAAAAATATTTAGCAAATTAAAACTAAAAAAAAAAACAGAAAAGAAAGCTAGTAATACAAGTTAGTGTATTATCTTAAAAAAACTTTCTTTCTTTTTGTTTAATATGTAGTTACAAAATCATTACGAAGACCTAAACCGCTACGGCTGAGTAAATAAAACTCGATTGGGAGCACCGTCACTCTTATATATTTTCTCTCAGTTTTCTCATTTGCCGCCTACCAAAATAGAAATAAGTTTAATTTGGCCACAGCTACAACTGTAGTTATGTTTGCTTGTTGCCGTGAAGCCGTCAAAATATTTATGTAGATATTATAAGTTTTATTTCTGAGCGAATTTTGTCAGTAGT
Organism: Melanophora roralis; assembly: GCA_963583895.1. Classification (NCBI taxonomy): domain Eukaryota; kingdom Metazoa; phylum Arthropoda; class Insecta; order Diptera; family Rhinophoridae; genus Melanophora; species Melanophora roralis. The sequence goes on along the minus strand of OY757191.1, from coordinate 33,429,900 downwards.
CTGCTGGTGGCTATGTGTTTAAAGCACAAGGGTGCTGCCATACAAAATTTTAAAAAAATTTAGGAAAAGCCCCTACGAAATTTGAAAAAAAATTAGTTAAAAACTTCTACAGCTGCCCAACTCACCCTAAGAGGGTTAAAATATGACACCGCAAGCTATTTTAAAATTAGAAATATTTCATAAATAAAAAACGGATAAAAATAAAAAAAGTTTTGGAGTTTCGAAAGTTCAATGTAAAGGGTATCTTAGATTCGGCGCAGCCGAATATAGCTCTCTATCTTGTTTTCTAACATGTTTACACATAATATTTTATAATTTTGTCACATCCCCCTTACATCTCTTTAGACTGTGTCATCTGACACTATAAACTTTGAAATAACCACAAGTAGCTTCTCTCACCGGACTAGCTCTAGCATCAGGGGAGGTACGACCAGCTACTTCCGGCACAGGGACGAGTAACAAAAAAATGACAAGTCTGTTTCCACTCTGCAGAAAGACAACCAACACTGATGCAATTTTAATAAATAATGAAGACGAAGGATGTACAACGTCTTTTCTAGCTGCCCACCCAACCATCGTAACCCAATCGCAGAAACATTATTAGGTTACTCACAAATAACACTTTGGTCACACTTCATCACACTGGATCATTCTTTTCTTCGATAACTCGGCCAAAACAAAAATTTTTGAATATTCCTTTTCATACGTTATAATAATAAAATCTTTTATTTACAACCCAGCAAGAACACTCCACATCATTTGATGCATCAAATGATGTGCATTGCTGATGGGCTTATACATCAGTAGTTATCATCATTTTATTAAGGGCAATGTGAAAAAACTGATGTAAACAATGTAACGTGGAAATATTCCAGTTACATATTTTATTTCTTTTATTAGATAGTGTAATACCAACCTCACCTTTTTTTCCTATAGTGAAAGTGTAGCTTTAGTATGATATTTCGTTTAGGTTTTAGTTAGTTAGTTGGATATAATTCTCATTTAGTCTATGTAAGATTTAGTATAAGACACGTAATTGAATTGAAGATCGGGACAATTCATACCCGACTGAAATACGCTAATCAAGTCTCAAAGACCCCGTTCAAAGAGAAAATTGGTTTGCACTTCCACCGATTCAAGAACACTTGAGACCTGCGGGTGGGAACAATCAATATCTGAAAAGATATTGGACACTTTTCAGCGGCTTTGGCTGACTGCTCTCACAGCGGTTTCGACTGACTGTTCCCACAGCGGCTTCGGTTAGTCGTGACTTCCTCTCCGAAGCAGAAAACAATGCTCTGACACTGAAGCCCACGAGCCCAAGTTTGCTCAGGCAAAAGGGCTGTGTACCGTCACGACGCACGAAATACGTCTGAAAACCCTGAAGCCGATAAAACAAAGGAACATGCCAAGAAACCCAGCAAGGATGGAGGTAATGCACAACGAAGTAGATAAACTGCTGAACAAAGGACGCATCGAACATTCACGCAGTCCATACAGTTCTCCGATTGCCTTGGCTCGCAAGAAACAGGGCGGGGGGAGAATGTGCATAGATTACCGACAGTTGAATGCCATAACAGAACCCGACGCGTATACTCTGCCAAACAAAAAAAAAAAAAAAAAAAAAAGACTGTAGGACAGCCGTAGTATAGCTTATTTAGTTGTTAAGTTAAGTTATACACACAAAAAATTATCTAAGTGAACTTTACTTAAATCAAGCCATAGCGGTGTCAAAAGTACCGTGAGTACGGTTTTTCTTAAATCAAGTAAGAAATTTCTTACTCCAAGTAAAATTTTACAAGTACGAATTTCTTACTTTTAGCCACAATTAAGCCAAAAAAGGATTGATTTAAGTTCGGAACCGTAATTGATGTAAGCATGAAAAAGATTGATTTAGGCCGTAAACTGAAGAAGAATTTAATATTTTATTTTTATTTTATAATTAATTTATAATTTAAAAATTGCATTTATTGTACTTACCGAAGCTGAGATTCGAACCAGGGATTTCTGCACTGCAATACAAGCGCGTTACCTCTAGGCCACCGAGACACTTTGTTTTCAAATGTAAAATAATATATTAAAACAACAAGCTTTTTTTTGCTTGATTTGTTGAAGCAATCCGAATAGGCTTGATTTAAGAAAATGTAAGTAGCCACAATTAAGTCAAAAAAGGATTGATTTAAGTTCGGAACCGTACTTGATGTAAGCCAAAAAAAGATTGATTTAAGCCATAAACGGGATTAATTCGAAAATGAAATGTCATTTTTTTGACTTATGGAGCTTTATTAAAGAAAAAGAATTTTATAGTTATTTTTATTTTATAGATACTTAAAATTTATAATTTAATTTAAAAATTTAATTTTTTGTATTTATTGAAGCTGAGATTCGAACCAGGGATTTCTGTGTTGCAGCACAATCGCGTTACCTCTAGGCCACCGAGACACTTTGTTTTCAAATGTAAAATAATATATTAAAACAAAAAGCTTTTTTTTTGCTTGATTTGTTGAAGCAATCCGAAAAGGCTTGATTTAAGAAAATGTAAGTGAGGATCGTACTTAAAAAGATTTTGGATAAATTCAAGAATAAAATTCTTGATTTTAGAAAGCGAGTTTTCTTTCTGTGTACTTCTTCAGAATTAAGCCAAGCTGTAGGACGGCCGTAGTATAGTTTATTTGTAAAGTAAGTTTAAGTGCGAGGTCAAGCTGTAGGACAGCCCTAGTATAATTGATTTTGTTTGTAAAGTAAGAGTACGTAGAGAAAAAAAACTGTAGGACAGCCGTCAGGAATTTTAGTCAAAGAACCGAGTCTCCCATTCGGGAGGTTAAAATTTACCCTAAAGGTAGTGTAGGTCTTCGGACCAAAACTCGCCTTCGGCCATCATTTCCCGAAGAGGGAGGGAGATCTAACGTGGAAATATTCCAGTTACATATTTTATTTCTTTTTTTAGATAGTGTAATACCAGCCTCACCGATTTTTTCTGTAGTGTAAGTGTAGCTTTAGTATGATATTTCGTTTAGGTTTTAGTTAGCTAGTTGGATATAATTCTCATTTAGTCTATGTAAGATTTAGTATAAGACACGTAATTGAATTGAAGATCGGGGCGATTAAGACCCGACTGAAATACGCCAATCAAGTCTCAAAGACCCCGTTCAAAGAGACAATCGGTTTGCACTTCCACCGATTCAAGAACACTCGAGACCTGCGAGTGGGAACAATCAATATCTGACAAGATATTGGACACTTTTCTGAATACAACTCGTTCGCTCACAGCGGCTTCGGCTGACTGTTCTCACAGCGGTTTCGACTGATTGTTCTCACAGCGGCTTCGGCTGACTGTTCTCACGGCGGCTTCGGCTGACTGTTCTCACAGCGGCTTCGGCTGACTGTTCAATAGCTTTATGGACCATTGTACGTATTTAGCCGATAGCATTTAGTACCATTGTACGTTTTTAGCCAATAGCTTTAAGTACCATTGTACGTATTAAGGCGATAGCGTTAAGCAACATTGTACGTATTTAGCCTATAGCATTAAGTTCAAGCACGTATTGATACACGATCCCGAGTTACCAACGACTACACCCGCATTCCCGATCCCCGAGCTGAACCTGAACAACCGACACCGAAATCGCCGATCCCGCATATCCCGACATACCAGAGCGAATAAAGCCGAAATCAACATCCGAGTACTTGTAGAGCATCGTTGGTAGCCGGCTAAGTTATCGTTGATTTATTGCTATTTGTATTGTAACATATCTAAGTTGTATTCAAGATAAAAGTAAATTCAATAAAGCAAAATAATATTGTTAACCCCGAAAAGGGGTAAATAAATGTCTTATTAATTAAAGTTTGTGCGCCCGTGAGTAGACCCTGGACACGACTAAGTTACCTCAGCCGACGACAAAACTCAGTTACAACAATTATGTACGTGAGATTTCCTATCTCCCTTTAACATATAAATTTTGTCAATATACCTGAATTGCTCACTCTAATCAGCGATGATGAACAAACCATCAGCGATGATGTACAAACCATCAGCGATGATGGACAAACCATCAGCGATGATGTACAAACCTTTAGCGCTGATCAATCACTCATGATGCATATTCTATCACTACTGACTAATCACATTTTAAAATAAAACACCATTTTGTTTTTTTTTAACTTTTAATCCTCTAATTTAAAGATTTATGTATATACACACTTATATCTATTGCAAAATGTGTGAATAAACCCTTTTCTCTTCCTAATTTATAAAAAAGAGGACTTAGAAAAATTCTGTAGGTCTACGTCATGGTATTTGTAATGAGTTACCAAAAACAATAAAGAAAAGAAAATATATTTGTATTGTGTTCGTTAATATTTTTGCTTACTTTTTATATCTCTAAGATTCTTTACAAAAAACTGTATCCCAGATTTTTATATTACAATTTTATTTGGCATTTTTTAATTTTTTGGCACAATATCCTAGAAAGTTTACAATTATAATGATGTTGCTGGGGATTCACGAAAAATTTAGAATTGTTTACGTCAACAAAGATATAAATACTAATCAGGAATGACGAAAATTATTGCAAATGTGTTAGTAAAAAAATGTTTTAGTGGTAGTACACATCAGCAATTTCATGTAGGGAAGGTTTCTTGCTTAAAATATTATCTAATATACAATTAACAACGTACAGAACAAAAAAATACTAAATCCCAAAAATACACTCAATTTACACCTCATTAGGCTTTGCACAGTGGCCAAAAAAATTACAAATTAAACACCTATCCTGAGAGAGCTCTCTAAATATGATTTTTCTATATGGTTTCACCGTTACCGCCAACAAACAAATCTTCTATTAAAATAAAGTTATATATATGTATATATGTACATATATATATATATATACTAGCTGACCCGGTGAACTTCGTACCACCACAGTTATAGAATATATGGATTTTTTTAAAAGAGTACAAAGTTTATGAAGTCAAATAGCTCCTTGGAATATATTTATAAAGTAAACAAAAATTCAAAAAGATTTCCAAAATATGGCGTTTCAGGTAAAAACTGTTAAGGAAGCTATGTATTTTCGTGCATGGGTTATGTTTAGGTTAATTTCCTTCAGTGCAGTACATTGTAATATACGAAATTTTTTGTTTTGTTATCAGGTGCAAGTACAAATAAAGCAGATGGTTTGCCCACACGTAAAACATGCAACGTATATTTGGCTATGAGGAAAACATGTATTTTCTTAATTAAATACTCAAGAATTGTCCTTGTGATTTGTTAATCGTCATTGTGAATGCAAGACGAATAGCAAATTGAGTTCGCTTAAGCTCAAAAGGCATATCGGTTGATATCATCGGAATTCTCGGAATGAGAACTTCTTCGCCTTTGAATTTTCCTCTTAGTATAATTGCGTGAATAACATGGACTATCAGTTTTGTTATTACCAAACGCGTTCCATTGCAAAGTTTGGGTTGGTTTAAATTTCGAAGCCTACCTTCAGTTGTAAGCTGTGTTGTGGTAAGTCAGGCACATCCAAGGAGTTTAAAACTTCAGTTGGATAGTTGGTGGCTTCATCTTCGTTTGTTATACAATCAATTGATTTAAAAGAATGCAGAGTGCCAACGATTTGATTCTGAACTATATACATAGTTTAAATCATCAACATCTATATTTTTAGCTGCTAAAATTGCCCGTTCACTCAACCAGTCATAATTTTTCCCATTAGCAATTATGTTGGGGAAAACTTTCTGGATGAGCTGTTCTTTTGACGATACAAAATTAAAAAAATTTTAAGGAAACGAAATCAATCCGTTTAATTCGTCGACAGGAATACGGCCATTACCGATAGTCAACAATTAGTTGGAGAAATCTTGAGCTGATAAATCGTTAAGCAATGTAACTCTCATGTTTTCTGTCAACTACAGTATTTTTGCAAAACGCCACAGAATTGAGGACTTACGCAAGCACTTATTCGATCAGCAGCAGTCGATCTTGGAATGACTGGGTGTTTTTGGCGGAAATCACCAGGCAGTAAAATCATTGCACCTCCAAAGAATCTTAAGTCACTGCGCAGATCTCTTACTGTTCTTTTAAGAGCTTCTATTGCGCGTTTGTGTGCCATTGTGCATTCGTCTCAGATAATGATTTTACACGCTTCTAAAACTTTGGACATGGCGGATTTTTTCGCAATGTTACATGTCGGTTGACCTATATTTTGAAGGTTAAATACCAATTTTAACGCTAAGTGAGCTGTGCGGCATCCTTCTTACAATGTGGCCGCTATTCCAGATAAAGCTACCGCTACAGCAATGTTGGATCTCGCACGAACAGTGGCTAAAATCAATGACATGACGAATATCTTCCCAGTTCCACCAGGGCCATCAATTGCCTTCAATATTGTATCATAGACTTCTTTCTGTTGGAGGTTTAAGAGGGAAACATTAGTTTGAACTAATTGGTTCAACTCATGTCGATCGTATTTACGTCCACGCTTCAATTCTCGATTAAGAAGCTCATTCATTTCATGTTCTGCTGCTGGCAGTACTAACCTGACTAACAAACTGCCGCAAATAAGGTAACACATGTCTTCAATTAAGAGCAAGGCCCATTTATGCATCTTTTTGTTTCCATGTTATTATTATTGTACCTTCGCTAATGCGAACTAACAATATGTATTCAAATCCTAAGATTATGTAATTGATATTAGTCCAGTCAGTACCAGACCAACATTTAAGTTCTCATAATAAGGTAAATAAGGTTATGCATATTCGAATTGACTTCAAGATTTAGATTTCTCTAGCTGACAATTTATTGATGTAAAATCTCTTTTGACACATTGTCCTTGTTTTTGTTCCACAGGTCACTTGGACTTGACGGGAAGCATGTCAATAGCAAATAATGACAATAGCAAATAATGTTCGTATATGCCTCAGCGGTTGTCATATCTCAATGAGTATCGTTTTCAAGCAAATTGAGTTCTTGACATGCAGCACAAAATGTTGGGCAGACTATACCATTAACAGTACGAAATGCTGCAAATGATGTTGGACCACGAACATTCACCAGCAACAACCGCAAATAAAAGCATTCATCATTCTTCAGATGAACTGTATTAATGCGACCAAGAGCATCACTTGAATGCACATCCAGATGCCCAGGAACCATAGTGCCTTTCTTTCTTTTTGAAGAAGCATTCCAAGTGTAATACCGTGGCATCTCCGAGTAAAGTAAAGTTTGTGCAAACGGATCGCTTTGACAAACAGCAAAGAAACTTGTCAATGTTGTCACTGGAGGTATTTCAGCACGTTGAACAACATTTGTCGCAGTGAAATATACTCGTTGGCCATTCTCGAGATGCAGTGCTAAATGTACGCCAAACCGCCTGGCTGCAATTCACATTTCGCCCAACTTAATAACGCGTAATTTCATCGTTGCCATTGGAAGTTTGGATGCTAAAAGCAGCCATATCGCTGCCTTTCGTGACATATTTGCAGATGTACTTGATCAACTTCACTGAATTATAATATTCAACATTGCAATGTGTCTTAAATGATTTGGAAAGAGGTGGCGAATATGGCACAGTCCAACTGTTGTCAATCACAAAATCGTTTCCTTTTACTTTCTTTATAATAGTTTGATCGTTGTGATTGGGCGATCAACGCCGATACAGTAGATAACCGTCATTGCCAGTGATAATTTTCGCCGTCAATTTTCATGGATAATGCTTGGAACACTTGCCGTCGACCATGAATAGTATTTGTAATTACAACATAATGTAGTTCTTGATCTGTTTCGGGATCTGGGATCTCGGCACTTATAATATCATCTATCTTGTCTGGTCGAACTTTTTCGACTAACCAAATAGGAATGTGTGCATGCTGCAAGCCTCGTTTTTGCCATTTTAATGAATACATCCAGCATCGAGTATCTCCGAACACGTATTGCCTAACAAAATATATAATCAGCAAACGATTTCTTTTGCCTAAACACACACAATTCACAGAATATTATCCTTAATAGCATGCCATAAACGTTATAAACATGTTTTGTTTGTTTCTTTGATAATTACTGAAAATTACTGATAAAGCGTGAATAGAAAAGCTGTAACCTATCGCATCTTTCATGATGTGAAGCTATTACCAAGAAAAAGTTCACAAACAGTTCAGTTTATAATGGCTTAATTATTTTGTTGCCCTATCCACCACTTGTAAATAATTTATTTTTATTTTTTTAAATGTTTGTTGTGCTTACAAAACAATGTATAAAAAAATTGCGTTAATGGCTCACTAACTGACAGACAGATTAATCGTTGCATAGCCTAAATGCTTAGAGAAAAACCTGAAATATGTATTGGTTAATTTTGTAGCTTCTGAACTTAAAAAAGATAGAATTGTAATTTAATTTATGCTCTACAGGTTTCAAAGTTATGAATGCTTTTTTCGTTCTTTTTTGAAATATTAGACCATTAGAGGCGAGACAGGGTAAAAACCGGGCTCAAATTATATTTTTAAATCGCGTTCGACAGGTCTCGAAAAAATATGAATATAAAATTATTACAGTTATTGAGATATATAAAAAAACTATTTTCGTTGTATGGGAGGTGCCACGCCTATTTATTTGTTCCCGCCCATACAAAGCTCAGTTATGCATATTGGCACTATAAACATCCGTACGAAGTTTGGAGACTTCAGCTATTACAGGTGTTGAGATATGTACAAAAAACTATTTTCATTGTATGGGAGGTGCCACGCCTATTTATTTTTTCCCGCTTATACAAAACTTAATAATGCACATTAGCACTATAAACATCCGTACGAAGTTTGGAGACTGCAGCTGTTACAGTTGTTGAAATATATACAAATAACTATTTTCGTTGTATGGGAGGTGCCACGCCTATTTATTTTTTTCCGCCTTTGAAAAGCTCAATTGTGCATATTAGCACTATAAACATCCGTACGAAGTTTGGAGTCTTCAGTTGTTACAGTTGTTGAAATATATACAAAAAACTATTTTCGTTGTATGGGAGGTGCCACGCCCATTTATTTGTTTCCGCCCATACACAACTCAATTATGCACATCAATAAATAATTAAGCTGTACCAAATTAGGAGACTTCAGCTGAAATAGGTATTGGGATATGTGAAAAAAACTGTTAAATTTGTATGGGAGGTGCCACGTCCAGTTGGAATTTAAAAAAACAAATTAGCCTAAAACGCATTCCCAGATATCGGGTATGTCTTTTTTTCAAGTTTCATTAAAATCGGTCCAGCCGTTCTTGAGTTAAAAGCGGTTCTTTTATACACACAAAAAAATAATCAAGGTTATATTAACTAAGCTTCGTTAGTTAATTTATTTTTGTATTAAAATGAAAAACTAAGTCTTACTAACTAAGCCAAATAGATAATTTTAGTTTTGATTTGACAAAAAATTTAAGCTAATGTTACTTAGCGAATTAGGTATCGTCTTCGAAATTATTTTATACAAATTGTTTATTTATTTAGTTGTCAAAGATACGTAAAAAAAATTAATTAAAAATTAAACGGAATAAAAAAATATTTTTGAATTTAATTTTTAGGGAATACAAAGGGATTTTATTTGAGGGTGATTTAATGCATTTCTTGTTCCTCGAGTAATGGAAAAAATCAATTTTTTTCTGAACTTAACCAGAACTTTTCTTTGCGGCCACTTCAAGAAATTCTTGTGGTAAATAAGCAACACTTAAGGACTAGTTTGGCTCTTCGAAACTCCGCCATAGCTTCTGTATTGCCGTAAAAAAGAATTCAGGATCTCGGTAGTCAACCATGGTAATAAATAAGCTGACAAATTCATAGGTTCTTGTCCTACAACAATTAGTTTAGCTGTTTTTTTCATGTTTTTTAATAAAATATTGTTAAACAAAAATTATGTTTTATTTGGTTTGCAGATTAAATAATTCATCTAAAAAAATAGTGAATTTTACTATAATTATAAGGAAAGTGTACTTTGGTATCGTTGTTGATTTAAACAAGTTTATAAGTAACTCTAACTAAAATTTTAGTTAATTTTTCGAACATGGGAATCAACTAAAATAATTGGTCTATTGACTTAGAGACTTAGTAACTGCCATTCTAAGCTTTTTCTTAGTTGAATTTATACTCTATTTTAAGTAAATATAACCTATAGATTTTTTTGTGTGTATATAAGATATATATATAAGTATGTTTATGTAGTATTGGGCTAACACTATCCAATTTATCTAGTCTTATTTCCAACTTAACACTCAAAGAAGCAAAATTTAACTTAATAAACAATTCAGCAAAATAAATGAAAATTAAAACGCATACCTACGTATGTATAGGAAGATATTAGGGGGAACCTAATATCTTCATTATTTTCTTTTTTATACCCTTCAGATAGTGATAAGGGTATATATCAGTTTGTCATTCCATTTGTAATTTCTTTATTACTCATTTGCGACCCCATAAAGTATTTATGTTCTGAATCCTTACAGATAGGGAAGTTGATATAGCCATGTCCGTCTGTCCGTCTGTTTAAATCAAGTTTCCGGAGTCAAATAAGAAGATACAGACCACTTAATGGTATCAAACTATTAGAAATATCCTGGAGACAATCGCTATTTAAAATCAGCAAAATCGGCTCACTATTGACCGAGATATAAGCGAAAACTCAAAACAACCCATTTTTTTAGGACAAAATTCGTGCATATATCCCTATATATCTCAGTAAGTATAGTCACTCTTCCCACAAAACTTGGCGAGGCTACTCCTAAAGAAGGGACCTAAATAATGGAAAAAGTTTTTTCAGATAGGATCAGGGATCAGAAATTCCTACAATTGCACAAATTTGGTAAAATATTTTATGAGCTATATCTCGAAAACTATAACAGCTATCGACTTAAAATGTTCTACAAAAAGTAGTTGAACAGCAAGAGTTATGTTTTAAAGAAAAAATTTTTTGGGTGGGGTGAACAAGAGGAAGCTCCCATACAAATTAACAATTTTTAGGAAATTTTCAATAAGCTATATCTCGGAAACTATAACAGATATTGAAATCAAATGTTCTACAAAAAGTAACACCCTTGGTAAAAATTAGTTCACGTTTCCGCGAGCTCACTGTATGTATATGTATATATTTTACTTAAAATAAAAAAAAAAACAAGTAAGAGCGCTATATTCGGCTGTGCCGAATCTTATATACCCTTTACATTGACCTTTCGCAATCCCAAACTTTTTTTATTTTTAACCATTTTTTTACTTATGAAATATTTCTAATTTTTAAATAGGCTCTAAGGCCAACTCTAAAGAAGTTGTGGGCATTTTCATATCATTTTTGTAAATTTTGTATGGCAACCCCTTAGGGTATGGAGATAGGGGGTAAGTATATTCTAGGAATATGTTTGGGAGAAGAAACTAATAGGGGTCGGTCGTACACTTAATGCTCTAAGGCCAACTCTGAAGAAGTTGTGGGCATTTTATCATTTTTGTAAATTTTGTATGGCAACCCCATTAGGGCGTGGAGATAGGGGGTAAGTATGTTCAAGAAATATGTTTGGGAGAAGAAACTAATAGGGGTCGGTCGTACACTTAATGCTCTAAGGCCAACTCTGAAGAAGTTGTGGGCATTTTATCATTTTTGTAAATTTTGTATGGCAACCCCATTAGGGCGTGGAGATAGGGGGTAAGTATGTTCAAGAAATATATTTGGGAGAAGAAACTAATAGGGGTCGGTCTTACACTTTATTGCTCTAAGGCCAACTCTGAAGAAGTTGTGGGCATTTTTACATAATTTTTGTAAATTTTGTATGGCAACCCCCTTAGGGCGTGGAGATAAGGGGTAAGTATGTTCTAGGAATATGTTTGGGAGGGCAAACTAATAGGGGTCGGTCGTACACTTTATTGCTCTAAGGCCAACTCTGAAGAAGTTGTGGGCATTTTATCATTTTTGTAAATTTTGTATGGCAACCCCATTAGGGCGTGGAGATAGGGGGTAAGTATGCTCTAGGAATATGTTTGGGAGGGCAAACTAATAGGGGTCGGTCCTACACTTTATTGCTCTAAGGCCAACTCTAAAGAAGTTGTGGGCATTTTTACATAATTTTTGTAAATTTTGTGTGGCAACCCCCTTAGGGCGTGGAGATAGGGGGTAAGTATATTCTAGGAATATGTTTGGGAGGGCAAACTAATGGGGATCAGTCGTACACTTTATTGCTCTAAGGCCAACTCTGAAGAAGTTGTGGGCATTTTATCATTTTTGTAAATTTTGTATGGCAACCCCATTAGGGCGTGGAGATAGGGGGTAAGTATTTTCTAGGAATATGTTTGGAAGAAGAAACTAATAGGGGTCGGTCGTACACTTTATTGCTCTAAGGCCAACTCTGAAGAAGTTGTGGGCATTTTATCATTTTTGTAAATTTTGTATGGCAACCCCATTAGGGCGTGGAGATAGGGGGTAAGTATATTCTAGGAATATGTTTGGGAGGGCAAACTAATAGGGGTCGGTCGTACACTTTATTGCTCTAAGGCCAACTCTAAAGAAGTTGTGGGCATTTTTACATAATTTTTGTAAATTTTGTATGGCAACCCCCTTAGGGCGTGGAGATAGGGGGTAAGTATTTTCTAGGAATATGTTTGGGAGGGCAAACTAATGGGGGTCGGTCGTACAATTTATTGCTCTAAGGCCAACTCTGAAGAAGTTGTGGGCATTTTATCATTTTTGTAAATTTTGTATGGCAACCCCATTAGGGCGTGGAGATAGGTGGTAAGTATGCTGTAGGAATATGTTTGGGAGAAGAAATTAATGGGGGTCGGTGGTACACTTCATTGCTCTAAGGCAGACTCTGAAGAAGTTGTGGGCATTTTCATATCATTTTTGTAAATTTTGTATGGCAACCCCCTCAGGGCGTGGAGATAGGGAGTAAGTATATTTTAGGAATATGTTTGGGAGTAGAAATTAATGGGGGTCTGTGATAAATTTTTTTCCTCTACGGGCGAGTCCGGGGAAGTTATAGCGGTTTTTACCTTATTTTTTAAAATTTCGTATGGCAACCATGTCAGGGGCTGGAGATAGAGGGTAAGTATGTTCCACAAGAATGTTTGGATGGAAAAAATAATTCGGGTCGGTCTTACATTTTACCTCTGTAGGAGAACCCTGGAAGCCGTAGGAGCGATTTTAAAAATGTTTAAATTAAGCTTTGTATGGCAACCCTGTTATATGTATGAACACTAATACTAATAAAATTTTTGTTTTGGGTGTGTTTCAATAATATAGACATGACTGATTCTGTTTTTTTCTTTTTTTGTTGTTTTTTTATTATTACATGTAAAAGTATGTTATTTGTTGTTGTTGTAGACTCAAAAAACCGAGGTAGTCTTGGTTTTTTGCTTATATCTCGGTTATTTATCGGGCGATTTTGCTGAATTTCAATACCGATTTTCTCGCGACTATCTGTGACAGTTTGATACCACATTCGGGTCTATGCCATATCGGGGGGCTTCAGAAAGTCGGACAGACGGACAGACGGACATCGCTAAATCGGTTTCCCTATCTATAAGGATCCAGAATATATATACTTTGTGGGGTCCCAAATGGATAATAAAGGAATTACAAACGGAATGACAAACTTATATATACCCTTATCACTTATGTGAAAGGTATAATAATTAAAATTTGGAATAGCTGAATTTTCATATTTATCATGGCCAGGGTTGGGCAGTATTTCAAATACTTGTATTTGAAATACGTATTTGAAATACAAATACGTATTTTGTATTTGTATTTGAAATACCACCTTCTAATGTATTTTGTATTTTGTATTTGAAATACCCAGCACTGAAGTATTTTGTATTTTGTATTTCAAATACTTATGATGGCAAAATACATTTTTGGAAAATACATTTTTTTGTTATACAAAAAGTTGTCATTAGAAAAATTGAAAATGTTACAATTTAAAGAAAAAAAAAGTATGGAAACTTTGTCTTCGTATTTATTCACGTCTTCGCCTTAGCAAGGCACGTTCTTTCACAGGTCTCACTCATTCAGGTAATATCAAGAGCTTAGCGGACATTTGGAAATGTGAACATTCGTATGGATAATAGAAATAGACGAAGAAGATTTGAGGTCGAGAGTTATTAAATTTTTCGACATTATTCGTGTTAAAAGGTTAATAAAAGTTGATAATTTTTATGGGATATTCTAGTAGGTAGGTCTTTTCATCGAATTACTTTTGTGGAACACTAGAAGTCGATAGCTGTTATAGTTTCCGAGATATAGCATATCGAAAATTTCATAAAAATTGTTTTTTGTATGGTAGCTACCCCTTCTTCACCCCCACCCAAAAATTTTTTTCTTTAAAGCGTAGGTCTTGTTGTCGAATTACTCTTTGTAGAACATTTGATATCGGCAGCTGTTATAATTTCCGAGACATAGCGTTTCGAAAATGTGATAAAAAGTGTTTATTTGTATGGGAGCTAACCCTTTCCCTGCCTCTACCCAAAAAAAAAATTTTTTTCAAAGTGTAGGCCTTATCATACAATTACTTTTTGTAGAACACTAGAAGTGGATAGTTGTTATAGTTGCCGAGATATAGCGTACGGAAAATTTCATAAAAGTTGTTAATTTGTATGGGAGCTACACTTTCTCCTGCCCCCACTCAAAAAATTTTTTCTCAAAAGTGTAGGTCGATAGCTGTTATAATTGCTAAGATTAAGCGCATGAAAAATTTTACAAAATTTGTGCAATTGCAAAGAAAAAACCACTTCCCTTGATCCTATCTGAAAAAAACTTTTTCCTTTTGAGGTCGCTATTTTCGGAGTATCCGTGCCAAGTTTTGTGGCAAGAATGACTATATTCACTGAGATGGGTTATTTTGATTTTTCGTTTATGTTTTGGTCAATAGTCAACCGGTGTTGCTAATTTTAAGTATCGATTGTCTCCAGAATATTTACAAAAGTTTGACACCAATAACTGATCCGTATCACTTTATTTGACTCCGGAAACTTGATTTCAACAGACTGACAGACAGACATGGCTATATCAACTTCCCTATCTATAAGGATCCAGAATAATAAAACTTTATGGGGTCGAAAATGGAAAATAAAGAAATTACAAACGGAATGACAAACTGATATATGTATACCCTTATCACTATGTGAAGGGTATACAAAAGAAATGCAGAGGGCGAATTTTTTGAATTCGCCTTGGGTTTACCTTGTTGAATGTGCCTTGCAGAGAACTGTTTTCATAAAATTTAACACCTTTCGCTTTTCATAAGGACCTGTAGAAAGATTGTTTTTTTTAGCAGGATTTATATATTCTTCAACAAGAGGCTGCTTGTCTGGTTAAACTTTTAAAAATCTTGTGCTCATGATTAATGGTTACAAATGTATTTTGTATTTCAAATAAAAGATACCAAAATACTGTATTTTGTATTTGAAATACTCGACTTGAAAGTATTTGGTATTTTGTATTTGAAATACAAGCGGAAAAAGTATTTTGTATTTTGTATTTCAAATACAGCAAAGCATGTATTTTGCCCAACTCTGATCATGACTAACAAGGATCTCGATTAACAAAAGTAAATGTCATTTACCAAAAAAAAAACAACTTTGTCATATACAATATATAAATTTGAACAACACTTATTTATGTACATATATGTACCAGAGAATTACATTGAGTACTCTAAAAGAAGATAACTCGAATATATACTCAATACTTTTATTTAACATACTTTACACACATACTTATCAATCCAATATATGTACGTGTGCGAAAACGCAATATCTATAAGCAGGGTTGGGCAGTATTTCAAAAACTTGTATTTGAAATACGTATTTGAAATACAAATACGTATTTTGTATTTGTATTTGAAATACCACCTTCTAATGTGTTTTGTATTTCAAATACCTAACACTAAAGTATTTTGTATTTCAAATACTTATGATGCCAAAATACATTTTTGCAAATAACATTTTTTTGTTATACAAAATGTTGTCATTAGCAACATTGAAAAATGTTACAATTTCCAAAAAAAAAAAAAGAATGGAAACTTTTTCTACGTATTCATTCATGTATTCGCCTTAGCAAAGCTCATGTATTCGCCTTTCCAGGGCTCAATCATTCAGGTAATATCAAAAACTCAGCGGATATTTGAAAATGTGAATGTCAAAAAAATTAAAATTTGTTTGACATCCACATTTTTAAACACAACAAGTAAGATCGCTATATTTGGCTGTGCCGAATCTTATATACCCTTCGCATTGGTCTTTTAATATACCCAGCCGAGTTACTTTGTACTGCAAATAATAAAATAAAAATTCTCTGTGCCAGTTTTAAAGTCCATACAAAACTTTACAAAATTTTAACGTCAGTATAGATAATAGAAATAGATGAAGAAGGTTTGAGGTCGAGAGTTATAAAAGTTTTCTACATTATTCGTATTAAAAGGTTAATAAAAGTTGGTAATTTTTATGGGATCTTCTAGTCCCCCTGCTCCTCTCAACCTTTTTTTCCAAAATTTAGGTCTTATCATCGAATTACTTTTCGTAGAACACCAGAAGTCGATAGCTGTTATAGTTTCCGAGATACAGCGTTTTGAAAATTGCATAAAAATTGTTAATTTGTATGGGAGCTACACCTTCTCCTGCCCCCACCAAAAATTTTTTTTCCAAAGTGTAGGTCTTGTTACACAATTACTTTTTTTGAAACATTTGTAGTCGATAGCTGCTATAGTTTCTAAGATTTAGCGCATGAAATATTTCACAAAATTTGTCCAATTGTAGAGAAAAAGCCACTTCCCCTGATCCTATCTGAAAAAAAATCTTTATTTATTGAGGTCCCTATTTTCAGAGTATCCGTACCAAGTTTTGTGGCAAGAATAACTATATTTACTGAGATATATAGGGATATATGCATGGTTTTTCGAGTTTTTCAAATACTCGACTTGAAAGTATTTGTATTTTGTATTTGAAATACAAGCGGAACAAGTATTTTGTATTTCAAATACAGTAAAGCATGTATTTTGCCCAACTATGTCTATAAGTATTGAAAAGTAGCTACTGTATAAACTGTATACAGTAGCTAGTTTTGAACAACATTAAGTATAATGTAATGGTATACAGATTTACTCTGCTCTTTCATGTTTTGTGAAAAAAAGAAAATTGATCAGGGATGGGAATATTTGCTTTGTCGTTTTTATTATAATACTTTTTTTTGTAAACAAGTTTGGGAGCAAGCACATACAGTTTGCCAAGAAAATTGTTGCACAGTAATACAAATTTAATTATTTTATATACAATGACAATTTTCTTCCATAATTTTATTACCTACTTGTTTTTTATTGCTCATACTCCGTTACGGCGCCTGTTATCGTCTATGAGACGGTTACACTTTTCAAACACACTCAAAGAAAAATCATTCATTTAGACAATGAAACGGTTTCATTACAAATTCTGCATTATATTAATGAATATAATTATTAATATGATGAAGAACTACATTAATTTCATGAAAAACCCCAGTTTCGTCTTTTCATAAAATTTTCATAGGTCATTGTTTCATTGATTTAAGATTTTTTTTTTCCTTTTAATATATGGAAAAATTTTCGTAAATGTTGAAAATTCTGTCAATTTCATTACATATTATATGTTAGCCTTTAGTATATACTAATTTGTTAAAAAATATCTGATGTAGATTTTGTATTTTCTTATGTTTCAAAAACACATATTACAAAGTCATAAATGGAATGAATATGTTTCATGTATACAATGTAACAATCTGCATAATTCATTAGTAAATTTTTTTTATCTCTGACTGCTGTGCTTTCTCTTTCCCCACTTCATTTCCAATTACCTAGTTTTGCATTTTTTAAGTATATTTTGTTTGTTGCTAAATAAAAATAACGGGACATCAAAAGAGAAAAAAAATATTAAGCAAAAAAAAGCATGTATCTTCATAACATATTAATGTATGTATATATGTAAGTGGTAGCATACAGAAAAAACAAATCAACCACTTTTTCGCATTATTTTATTACTTTTGTGAAAGCCAGTGAAAAAAGTGCACGTGTTCTTCAAAATAAACTTTAAATTAATTCAATTTTATTTTCTTTATCAGGCTCAAGTTCAATACTATACTAAATTCTCATTTATTTGCAAATGAAGAAATTAATATTTTTAGTTTTTACTACTTTATTAGCGTTAGTTAAGAAAGGAAATTTTATTGAAAAAACAAGATTTTTACCGATACTAGCCGAGTAGAATGCATTTTCGAAAAACAGCTACGATTTTCATCATCAGTACTCTTTGTTCGGTTGTTAGTTTAATTTTGGTTGTAAACATCAGCCATTTAACCCACTGATCCATGTGGCGAGGTGAGTCGGCACGAAGTTTTTTCCACTTAAACCAACTAAACCAAAGCTTTTTCTTTTTTCCATTTCTTATTACTAACGCCATCTCTATTTAGTTTTTAACACTAATTAGCGTAGCGCAGCCTTAACCATCTATCAGATGGTATTAAGAGCTACCATATTTTTTATATGTACAATTTTACAAATTGTTATACATATATCACCGTGCCATGTGTGCTTTATGAGTTTTCGTTTTTATTTATTAGTTGAACTATTTGTTTTAAGACAATTTTATTTTCTTTATCAGGCTCAAGTTCAATACTATACTAAATTCTCATTTATTTGCAAATGAAGAAATTAATATTTTTAGTTTTTACTACTTTATTAGCGTTAGTTAAGAAAGGAAATTTTATTGAAAAAACAAGATTTTTACCGATACTAGCCGAGTAGAATGCATTTTCGAAAAACAGCTACGATTTTCATCATCAGTACTCTTTGTTCGGTTGTTAGTTTAATTTTACTTTAAATTGTAAACAAAATTATTTAAAAAAGTGCCTAGTTACATAGTAAATAAATAAATAAAATAAGTAAGTGAATAATGAAGTGTTTTTTATGTAATAAAGGTTTTCCTGAAAACGAAGACTACTTTAAGCACTTAAAATCCCCTGATACGTGCAAGGTTTCGGAAACAAAGAAATTGTTTGGTAAGTCCCAATTCGCACGATGCAAGTATTTAAGCTGAACTGATTAGGTTGTAGACAACGGGGTGAGGAGAAATAAAATGGGTACAGGCTTGCGTGTACTTGCAATTCAGCTGCTTAAAATTGATGGATAAAAGAAAATGTAAAAAAACACAGTAGTGTGTGTGTATATTCATAAAAAAATCAAAACAAATTAAGCAATAAGTCTTGAACCGTGCGAACGCCAATGAGAGTTCAAAGAAGAAAAAGAAAATAAGCAGGCTTATTTTCTTGCATCGTGCGAAAGCGGACTAAGCTATTACGACTAATGGGGTCAGATGAAAGTTTTTTAATTTAATAAATGTGTTGTACGTTTTTCATTTTCGTTTAGTGACAGAAGATAACGCTGGATTTTGTATACAAAGTTTAAAGCACGATAATCTTTCTGCAGAAGACTTTAAGGCTACCTGGGCTGCTTGTGCAAAACTTCGACTGAACCAGATATTTTTTGAAACCAAAAATATAAGTGAAGCTCTAAAGAAATGGCCAGAGTACAGAGGACCGCTTTGTGCACAATTGGTTAGTATAAGAATGTTTTAATTTCTTAAGCAAAGCTATTTTTATGTGTTATTTATAGTATATGTTTTATTTATATATATATATTTATATTTATATTTATATTTATATTTATATGTATATATATATATATATATATATATATATATATATATATATATATATATATATATATATATATATTATACATATATATATATATATACATTAATATTTTACAGATTGATCTGGACTTCAATGTGATATATAAAAACTGTTTTACATTATTACATTAATGGAGTTTGATGAAAGAATTTTAAAGCTATATGACTTCTTAAAAAATCACCCAAAGATCAATGACAAAGAAATAAAGGAAACTGTAAGCAGTTTAAACATAGGTCAATGGGAGGAAGGTAATATACAAATTTTTATTTTAATTTGACAAATAAACTTATGTAGCGTTTATCCAATTTCTGTTTGTAATAATTTTTCTTGATTAAGCTAATTAAGCACTAGTTCTACTGAAAACACTTTACTTAAAAACAAATATTCATTTTAAAATATCACAAAGTTACAAAAGAAAAATTATTATAAATGAGACAAAAAGCTGAAATAAACGACTGGAAACTAATTTCATTATTATTAATTTTGCAGATAAAAATAGCTTTTTTATCCAAGTGCTTCGGTGCCTTGATTATTTTCTCTATCCCAAAAAAAATTTGCCCGAAAAGATGTCAATGACAAAAAGGAATGTGGAAAATTTTCAATAACAAACTCGCAAGCATCGTTTATTTATATAAGTGAAACCCTTCAATCACTGCAAGAGCATATTGAGTTTTTAACAAGAAAAAGTGATCCTATACAACCATTTATTTTAGGTCTGGGTCAACTAAAAAATCTAAAAGTTTCTAAGTTTTTCGTTTATTTAGATTCAAAATTAATTGAATTTAATGATTTTATAGATCTTTAGATGTATATTTAAAACGTTTCATATTTTTAATGTAGAAAATCCATTAGCATCTTTATTTTTAGAAAACTATTTATACAATATTAATAAAACAGGTATCAAAAATAGTAAAGTTTCGCTACTAATAAGTGAATTGCAATAGGTTTTTATGAATATATATTTTTTTATCTATATATTTATACATGTATGTGGTTTTGTACAATTATATGTAAATTTTATATAAAACTAATGTACACATTTTTTGTAAATTATTTATTAATACTGAAACTATTAATTTGAAATTATTGTATTATTGTCTTAAATTAATAAAACAAAACCAAAAAAAATTTAATATGTATGAATCTATTTTGTAAAGGTTTAAAGGAGGTAAGGTTTAATTTTATAAAACATTTTCGTTATTTTAATGAAAGAGGTTCAATATATTAATGGCCACTTATACATTAATTTAATGAAAGTTCTTCATTAAATTTATGATGAGTCATCATAAATTAAACGGAAAAATTTCATTTTATTAATAAAAGAATTTCATCTATAAAATGTAACAATTTCATGAAATAAATGAAAAATAGCTTTAAATTAATGAATTGCTTTCAGTTATTCCATGAAAATGTTTCATCGAACCCATGAAGCGGCTTCACTAGGTTAATGACTGGCTTCATTCTATTTATGACATTGCTTCACTAAATGGGTTCATAAATGCAATGGAATATTCTTCCGTAGTACAATGAAGGGCTTCATTAGCTGACTTTCAATGACAAATTTCATTAATGTAATGTAGAAATTCATTATCTGAATGAAGGTTTTTCTTTCAGTGTAGGTACACACACCAGTACACCAATAACAAAAACGGTTTCTACTCAGTTTTTTTAGTGTCAAATAAATCTTTGCCTACTGAGAAAAAAATTTAAAAAATTGGGAACATTTTGCATTTTTAATCATTTTTTACAAATATTTGTAGCTTTCAAAGTTAAAAAACTGTCTTTGGTGCAAAAAGTGACGTCTAAGATTTATTAAAAAATGCCAGGAAAACGAATTTCAAAAGAAATAATACAGTTGGTGTATTAAAACCATTATAAAGGCAAATCAGGGAAATTGCTGATATGTCCACTCTTAAAGTCAAAACCGTATATATAATGAAATCCCGTGCTGAAACAGAAGGAAGACTAGAATTGAAGCTGTCTCCTGGAAGGCCAAAAAAGTGACGCGTCGTTTTGAAAGCCAAATAATCAGAACTATTAACAAAATCCCACAATCAAGCACGAGAGGATTGGTTCTTCAATTCGAAAATGACCATGGGCTAAGAGTATCGCATGAAACTATACGAAATATTTTCCAAAAACACAAATATTTCTCAAGACTTGATAGAAAAAACCCCCCTCTCACAGCGCAGAATATTAAAAAACGCTTAAAATTTGCAATATATCACGTTTCACTCTCTCTAGAGTACTGGGACAATGTTGTTTTCTCCGATGAAACAAAAATTATGTTATAGTACCACGATAGACCACAAAAAGTTTGGCGAAAACCTTTGACAGCCCTGGAAAATAAAAATCTTATACCTACAGTAAATTTTCGAAAACTATTCGTTATGGTATGGGGTTATATTTTTAGCAAAGGGATTGGTGAAATACGAATTTTAGAGGATATAATGACAAGGGAAGTTTATCTTGATATTTTAAAAAATAATTTTTTTTTTATTTTTTTCGTTTACAATTATGTTTGAATTATTGTTTTATTAGTTGGTAACTTTAGGTTTGTATAACTTAAGTATCTTATTATGATAACATTTTTCAAAAGAATCTACTTTTACTAGTGAATTTACTTCTAATTTTTTTATTATTTTATAAGGTCCCTTGTATGGGGGTTGTTTTTTTTTCTAGATTCTAGCTTTACTAATACTAAATCCCCTACTTGAAAATTACTACTATTCATATTTTTATCATAGATTAATTTGGATTTTTGTTTAGTTATTTCTATTAGTTTTTTTTAGCATTTTCTAGAGATTTTCTTAATCTTGCCTTAACTTCATTGGCGTAATTTTCAATGTTATAGAATGTACTTGTGGTTTGTATTTTATCTGTCGGTAATGCTGCTAATTTGCCGTAAATTAATTCGTAAGGCGAATAATTAGTGTTGATGCAGCGTTGTCAACTATTTTTAATGCAAGCACGCCGTCCACCCGATCAAAACGCGCTGAAAAGCGCTAAAATTTAAATTTCCAAAAAGTTTTAAACAAAAACGCGCGATAAAAACGCGCTGGTCATTTATATAAATAAAAATGAAATGTGAAGTGATGGTAGGCGTATCACTTTTGAACAGCAGGCCCGACTTCACTCATTTTATTTGTGATATTATAAATTGTGATTTTCTATATATAAGTTTGCCGGGTGGGGTCTAGCAAGGCAGGACAGGTTTAGCTGGTACTGAAGTAAATAACACTAAATACAGGGT
The DNA here is from genome assembly GCA_963583895.1 of Melanophora roralis. NCBI lineage: Eukaryota > Metazoa > Arthropoda > Insecta > Diptera > Rhinophoridae > Melanophora > Melanophora roralis. The sequence goes on along the minus strand of OY757191.1, from coordinate 33,406,913 downwards.
GTTTGCCGCCAAGGTATACTACCTTATTTTGCCGCAATTTTAGTTAACAATTCTCTTGACAGTTCATATTTGGCAGTCGTGAAGTAAAGACGTGGCAAATTTATTATGGAAAAATATTTGGTAGACCAACGTGTTTTAATCGTTTAAACATTTTATCAAAATCAATTATCGATTTTCATAAACAAATAATAATGAGTGACGAGGCACATTTGAATGGATATGTGAATAAATAGAATAGTCGGTTCTGGGATATAAAAGTGACAGTCTAATGTGCAATTTGGTCACGAGGATTCATTGAAACTTACTTTTTTAAACTGAAAATGGCGTAACGGTACCTGTCAATGGGGAGCGATATCGTGATATAATTGAAAACTTTTTAATGCAACAAACTGCATGATTTGGGCTTGGTTAATATGTGGTATCAACCCGACGGCGCCACATCGCATACAGCTAGGATTACAATGGAACTACTGCGAGACCTCTTTCCGTAACAAGCTATTTCAAGAAATGGTGATCTTAATTTGCCTCCACGGTCACCTGATTTAACTGCTTCAAACTTCTTTTTGTGGAGATATCTGAAAAGCAAGGCTTATGCAAACAAACCAGAAACGCTGAAGCGACTCAAATAAAATATTCGTGCTAAATTAATGAAATACCGCGTGAAATGTATGAGAATGTATATCATACATAATAGGCGACATTAAATAAAACATTTATCAATAAAAGATCCATTTTCTTTCTTTAAATCATAAACAAACAAAGTAAATAGTATACCTTGCCGGCGGACACCCTGTATATATTTTTAAAATTTTTTTATTAGGCATATTACTACATTTATATTACTTCAGTAACATTTTAGATACAAATAAATATTACTAGATTCGTATTTCGTAAGAATTAAGGTACATGCATTATAAAAAAAAATAATTTTGCAGATTAATAATATTTTATAAAAAAAATATTAGCGTTTCTTAGGAAATTTATTATAAAGAATGCTTTTGTAAAAAAATTTAATCACACATTTTTATTTTGCTGTTCTAATTTAATGTAATTTGTACTTAAATTCTATCAATAAAAAATATATAAGAAAAATAACTAGAAAGATAAAAGAATATCTGAAATTATTTTTTGCCGGTTTTAAAAATCATATATATTTTAAATTCATATTTTTTAATACAAGTCCATTTTTTTTGCAAATTTTCGTAACAGGTTTGTGCTTTACTGTACACAAGCTAAGTTTTCATATTTTTTTAAAGCTAATAAGTGGTAAAAATACTTTGGGAATTTCAAGTGACAAAAACATTATAATTCTAAATAAGTGACTGTTTTTTACAAAAATTAAAATTATCAAAGTATTCTAAATCGATTTCTGTTTTATGTTAATGTAATATTTAAATGTGAATAGCTTGCATTAAAACGCGCCAATTTAGCGCGTTAAAAAAACGCGCTAGGGACCAAAATTGCGCCTTTTGGGTAGTTAAAAAGCACTAAATCTAGCGCGAAACGCGCTGAATTGGCATCGCTGTGTTGATGTGTGGAGTTGTGTTATATGCAAATGTGTAGTATGGTATCCATTTGTCCCATTCGTAATCATCTACAAAGCTCAACATATACTCGTTTAGTACTCGATGATTGCGTTCTATAGCGCCTATGGATTGGTGGTGATAGGGTGTTGAAAATGTTTGATCTATGTTAAGTAAATTGCAAATTTCTTTAAACAATTCATTGTTAAATTCGGTGCTTCTATCAGATTTTAAGATTTTAAAACATCCGTACTTTAAGATGAATTGTTTAATTAATGTTCTGGCAAATATTTTTAGCATCTTTTGTTTCAATAGGGTGTGCTATTACGTATTTCGTTAATTCGCATTGCATGGTTAATATATATCTGTAGCCATTTGACATTCTTAAAGGTCCTACGGTGTCTATCCCTATTGTCTCGAAACTGGTTTTAGGTGTATCAGTTATAATCATTTCCTCTTTAATATATTTTGTTTGTTTATTTCTTAAACATTTATCGCATTTATTAATACAATCTCTAACCATTTTTCTCATATTTTTCCATACATAGCGTTGTTTTAATTTAAGAACTGTTTTTTTAATACCAAAATGTCCTGATATCGGTGAATTGTGGAATTCTTTTATAATATTTTCTTGTGATTTTTTATCTTTAATATGTTGCAAAGGTCTATATAGCATGATGTTTAATTCGAAATTTCTATATTTCTTTGATTTTAATATTTTTCTGTATACCTTATCATAAATTTTATACAAATATTCAGTTGATACGAGCTCAAAGATTTTATATTCGCATGATAGAGCGAGATTCCTTATATTCTGCATATAAATAATTAACTTCTCTAGAGACAAAACGTATTTTCCTAGATCTTCATTAACATTCATTACAAAGCTATTATTTTTAAATTCTATGGTACCGTCCTTAGGTCCCTCTCTTGTAATTTCCATATCGGGTTTAATAATATTAAATTTCAATACGCGAATATTCTTTACATCTTGTAAAGATGTGCATTCCCACATGTGATTTTTATGGTGCGCTTGTGATATGTTACTCTCATTATCTGCTTGTACATTTTCAGAAATTTCCTTTGCTATCATTCCACGTGTCGTTACCAAGATTTTCGATGGTTTACTATTATTCTCTTCTAAAGGAATCATATTTTTTAACATATCAGAATCTATTTTTATTCTAGATAAAGCGTCCGCGTTAGTATTTACTTTTCCTTTTTATAAATAATTTCGAAATCATGGTCTGATAAATCTATTCTTATACGAGTCAATTTTGATAAAGGATTTTTATGAGAAAAAAGTGAAATAAGTGGTCTACGATGTGTTACTACAATAAATTTTCTCCCAAATAAATAAGGCCTAAAGAACTGTATTCCCCAAAGTATGGCAAGAAGTTCTTTTTCAGTTACGGGTTTATTTTTATCATGTTTTCCTAATGTTTTGCTTGCATAAGAAATCGGTAAATACTCTCCTATTGTACCTTGCGACAAAATAGCTCCTATTGCAAAATTTGATGCATCAGTAGTCAATATGAATGCTTGTTCAAAATCTGGGTATCTCAATATTGGTGCGTTCACTAATTTTGTTTTTAATATTTCAAAAGCCTTTTGACATTCTTCTGTCCATTGAAATTCCTTTCCTTTTTTAGTTTGGTCATTTAAGCATTTCGTTATTTCTGCAAAACTTTTTTTAAAACGTCTGTAATAATTGCAAAATGCAACAAATCTCTTAACTTCATCTTTGTCTTTTGGAATTGGGTATTGGTCAATAGCTTTATGTTTAGATGGATCTGTACGTATGCCGTCTTTTGTTATTTAATGTCCTAAACAAATTACTTCCGATTTTAAAAATATGCATTTTGATGCATTCAGCCTTAGATTGTATTTTGATAAACGTTCAAATACTCTAATTAGATTTTCATTGTGGTGTTTCAAACTACATCCAAATACAATAATATATATATATGAAGCAGTTCATTATTTACTTTTGTATTATTTAATTCTATAACACTTCGATTCTATTATTTCTTATTAAATATTTAACTGACATTTTTGAATGAAATAAGTTAATACACCATGTTAATTTTCATTGTTCCAATTTTTATATAACTCTGTTTCCATATATATTTATTTCCTAATTGTTGCAACTATGTAATTATAAGAGTATATAAGCAGCCCCAATTACCTGAATAAAATCAGTTAGCTTTTTGCCTTCAAACAACAAACAGCTTTGTCCAGTATTAGTTTACCGGACGGGTTGTAGATTATTTGGAGTAATTAAAACGTATCCAAATAAAAGGAATGGTTGTTTTGTTTTAACGTCGGTTTTGTTCAAATGAACAAACAATATAATCTTAGAAACAAGATTATTTCATTGGCGCCCAACTCAGTGGCTACGGAAAATACCACAAAAACACACAACAGAGCTGACGGAAAAAAACGCTACACCTTTAGATACTCAAATAAACGTTTTGCGCAACAAGGAGGAAATGGCAACTTTTTCGACTGAACAGTTTCAGCATATATTAGCTGCGATTGGTGGAACTGCTAGATGTGGATCATTTACACAATGTACGGCTCGCTGTAAAGAACAAAGAGATCCAGCAGCTGTCGAAGAGTTTCTATATGCAATCAGTGTCTTTAAAGATATTGAGAAAATATCCGATGCTGATGCCATACGTGGAATGCCTTTGCTATTAGAAGACTATGCTGCCTCATGGTGGATTGGTGTTAAAGATACAGTAGGGTCATTTCAACAAGCTGTGTCCATTATTCGAACTACATTTACCCCTCCTGTCCCCGACTGGCGAATTTTTGTGAATTTGTTTGCGACAAAACAACAAAAGAATGAGCCAACTGATAGCTTCATTTGCAAGAAACGGGTTCTTCTTTCACAACTTAAAGTACCGCCGTGTGAAGCAATTCAACTAAATATGGTGTACGGACTTCTCAACATTAAAATAAAGGAACGTGTTTGCCGTGAAAGTATAAAGTCCTTTGCAGATTTTATTTCTACCAACCGTGAAGCAGAGATGTTTCTTTTAGAGGCTCAGCCATTGGTGACAACTAAAACTGATGACACAAAGGAAGCTGTTAACACAAATCGATGCAGTTTCTGTCGTATTAAGGGTCACACTGTAGAAACGTGTTTTAAAAAGGAAAAACGTGATGATCAACAACAAGCGCAACCGAATCATAATACAAGCTACCACAAGAGATACAAAAGTCAGATTTTGTAAGAAAACCCGCTTTTTGTTGCTATGGATGTGGTGCACCTGGTGTATATAGGTCGAACTGCCAAACCTGTAGTGGAGGTGGAAAAGACAGCGCACAATATCTGTCTTTCAATACAATTTCATCAACTCTCATTGGACATTCGCTACCAACAGCTCAAGTTTAGTTTTTCGGCCTTAAAGGGGAAGTAATATTTGATAGTGGAGCAAAAACCAGCGTTGCAAGTTTGCAACTTAAAGAAATACTTACTGCAAATAGATGTGTATTTCAAGATGTACGTGCAGAAATAACGCTAGCAGATGGTTCTGTTTCTACTGGTAAAGGGATGGCGACTATCTGTGATATAGTCATTGGCAATAGAGTGCGGAAAATTAGGCTTATTTATCTACCTAATGCTACAAAAAAATAACTCTTCTTGGAACTGATTTTCTGGAACAAGCAGGTATTGTGCTTAACACGGCTCAAAAATACTGGTACTTTGAAGATGAACCAAAAGTAAGGCACACATTTCATAGCTCGTTGGAGACAAACATTTCTTTAGTTCAAATAAATGAGGAGAAATTTCCGGGTACACAGGCCATCAAAGAAATATCGGCTTTTATTGATTTTATTGAAAATCGAAAATTAGTGCCACGTATGCAAAAAACCCCCAAATATAAAATGACAGATATGGATGCCTCATCTCTACCTAAAACGCCTACCTTTTCTCACTGTGATGACTCACAATATGTTCGTGAAAAGCTTTTTGAAGAAAAAATAATATCTGGGAACATGATGACCTACCAACCATCTCCAGATGATTTTTGGTCTCCCTTGCGTGCAACTAGTAGCGATTGCTTTCCGCATTACATTCAACCTATATTTCAAAGTTCGATGCCAAATGGAACACGGGATCAAAATGTTCAAAGAATAAGTACTCCACCAGCAAAAGCTCGCAAGTTTCATAAAAGAGAAAATACGAATGATTATTTTACAACTTTGAATTCTTTTGACTTTAAAATGTTAAACAAATCTGATGATGTTTTGCTCCAGGGGGAGGGCCAAGATAAGCACCCTATTAAGCACGCAAGCAGGCTTTTATCGAGTGCAGAGAAGGACTATTCAACAATTGAACGCGAGGTGCCTGCAACTGTGTGGGCTGTACAAAAATATCGTGACTACATTAAAGGAGATACTTCTATAACTGTTCCTAAGCGAGACGGATCCTATACTATTATAGGAAAGAAGGGTACAACCTCTTACGTGATAGCGCATGAAGATAACATGAATCTGCCTTTGGAAACTTACCATGCTTCAGCTTTAACTCCAGTAGTGGGGTCGCCTAATAAGTGCTTACAGCCTATAAGGAAATTGCGAACAAGAGGCCGACAAAGGAAATTCTGTTTCGATGCCTTATCGAGGCGATGTCAGCATCAAAGGGGCAGACTGAAGAAGTTCATTATTTACTTTTGTGTTATTTAATTCTATAACACTTGATTCTATTATTTCTTATTAAATATTTAACTGACACTTTTGAATGAATGAAGTTAATTCACCATGTTAATTTTTATTTAACTCTGTTTCTATTTATATTTATATCCTAATTGTTGCAACTATGTAATTATAATAGTATATAAGCAGCCCCAACATAGATGCCAGATTTGACGATTTATCGTCATTTTGACGATTTTAGGCCACAAAAAATGGTTTTCGACGATTGGACGATTTTTGCCCTAAATTTTACGATTTTTTTAAAGGTTTTCGACTTAAGCCAAAACCTACAAATTTCGTTATACATAAGTATGACTTTTAAGTTTCATATAATATCATGAATAAGTGTTTCAGACAAAATGTTTGCAAAATTTCTGTCAATCTTTTGCTACTTTAATCACAAGTTGCTAGTTAAATCTCGGGACATTTTTACCAAATGAAAGATTTTTCAAGGCCCTTCAGTCTTAATACTCTACAGTACAACACACCTAAAATAACCTGTTGGTATTTATGTACACTATACATGTATACCTAACGTGTTCGGCTTAAGAGAAAAAAAAACAAAAAATAAGTTTTATTGTTGACGATTCTCTGACGATTTTCAAAACTTGTTTTAACGATTTTGACGATTTCTTTCCAAGGATGTGACGATATTAAACCAAATTTATCTGGCAACTATGAGCCCCAATTGCTTGAATAAAATCAGTTAGCTTTTCGCCTTCAAACAATAAACAGCTTTGTCTGGTATTAGTTTACCGGACGGGTTGTAGATTATTTGAAGCAATTAAAACGTATCCAAATAAAAGGAATGGTTGTTTTGTTTTAACGTCGGTTTTGTTCAAATGAACAAACAATATAATCTTAGAAACAAGATTATTTCATTGGCGCCCAACTCAGTGGCTACGGAAAATACCACAAAAACACACAACAGAGCTGACGGAAAAAAACGCTACACCTTTAGATACTCAAATAAACGTTTTGCGCAACAAGGAGGAAATGGCAACTTTTTCGACTGAACAGTTTCAGCATATATTAGCTGCGATTGGTGGAACTGCTAGATGTGGATCATTTACACAATGTACGGCTCGCTGTAAAGAACAAAGAGATCCAGCAGCTGTCGAAGAGTTTCTATATGCAATCAGTGTCTTTAAAGATATTGAGAAAATATCCGATGCTGATGCCATACGTGGAATGCCTTTGCTATTAGAAGACTATGCTGCCTCATGGTGGATTGGTGTTAAAGATACAGTAGGGTCATTTCAACAAGCTGTGTCCATTATTCGAACTACATTTACCCCTCCTGTCCCCGACTGGCGAATTTTTGTGAATTTGTTTGCGACAAAACAACAAAAGAATGAGCCAACTGATAGCTTCATTTGCAAGAAACGGGTTCTTCTTTCACAACTTAAAGTACCGCCGTGTGAAGCAATTCAACTAAATATGGTGTACGGACTTCTCAACATTAAAATAAAGGAACGTGTTTGCCGTGAAAGTATAAAGTCCTTTGCAGATTTTATTTCTACCAACCGTGAAGCAGAGATGTTTCTTTTAGAGGCTCAGCCATTGGTGACAACTAAAACTGATGACACAAAGGAAGCTGTTAACACAAATCGATGCAGTTTCTGTCGTATTAAGGGTCACACTGTAGAAACGTGTTTTAAAAAGGAAAAACGTGATGATCAACAACAAGCGCAACCGAATCATAATACAAGCTACCACAAGAGATACAAAAGTCAGATTTTGTAAGAAAACCCGCTTTTTGTTGCTATGGATGTGGTGCACCTGGTGTATATAGGTCGAACTGCCAAACCTGTAGTGGAGGTGGAAAAGACAGCGCACAATATCTGTCTTTCAATACAATTTCATCAACTCTCATTGGACATTCGCTACCAACAGCTCAAGTTGAGTTTTTCGGCCTTAAAGGGGAAGTAATATTTGATAGTGGAGCAAAAACCAGCGTTGCAAGTTTGCAACTTAAAGAAATACTTACTGCAAATAGATGTGTATTTCAAGATGTACGTGCAGAAATAACGCTAGCAGATGGTTCTGTTTCTACTGGTAAAGGGATGGCGACTATCTGTGATATAGTCATTGGCAATAGAGTGCGGAAAATTAGGCTTATTTATCTACCTAATGCTACAAAAAAATAACTCTTCTTGGAACTGATTTTCTGGAACAAGCAGGTATTGTGCTTAACACGGCTCAAAAATACTGGTACTTTGAAGATGAACCAAAAGTAAGGCACACATTTCAAAGCTCGTTGGAGACAAACATTTCTTTAGTTCAAATAAATGAGGAGAAATTTCCGGGTACACAGGCCATCAAAGAAATATCGGCTTTTATTGATTTTATTGAAAATCGAAAATTAGTGCCACGTATGCAAAAAACCCCCAAATATAAAATGACAGATATGGATGCCTCATCTCTACCTAAAACGCCTACCTTTTCTCACTGTGATGACTCACAATATGTTCGTGAAAAGCTTTTTGAAGAAAAAATAATATCTGGGAACATGATGACCTACCAACCATCTCCAGATGATTTTTGGTCTCCCTTGCGTGCAACTAGTAGCGATTGCTTTCCGCATTACATTCAACCTATATTTCAAAGTTCGATGCCAAATGGAACACGGGATCAAAATGTTCAAAGAATAAGTACTCCACCAGCAAAAGCTCGCAAGTTTCATAAAAGAGAAAATACGAATGATTATTTTACAACTTTGAATTCTTTTGACTTTAAAATGTTAAACAAATCTGATGATGTTTTGCTCCAGGGGGAGGGCCAAGATAAGCACCCTATTAAGCACGCAAGCAGGCTTTTATCGAGTGCAGAGAAGGACTATTCAACAATTGAACGCGAGGTGCCTGCAACTGTGTGGGCTGTACAAAAATATCGTGACTACATTAAAGGAGATACTTCTATAACTGTTCCTAAGCGAGACGGATCCTATACTATTATAGGAAAGAAGGGTACAACCTCTTACGTGATAGCGCATGAAGATAACATGAATCTGCCTTTGGAAACTTACCATGCTTCAGCTTTAACTCCAGTAGTGGGGTCGCCTAATAAGTTTTTTTTTTTTTTTTTTTTTTTGTTTCATATATTTATTATTGAATCTTCGCCTGTGGCGAACTAACAATAAGTGTTCAAATCTTAAAACTAGGTAGTTAATATAAGTCCAGCCAGTGCCAGACTAAAATTTAAGTTCTCATATTAATTATCAAGCTTCATATAAGCGCAATAGTATCCCTCCTTTTCAGGCGGGTGTGCCCACTATGTTGCAGGATGTTTCGGGCGAGCGGATTTGGGTGAGCTTCCAGCTTATTTAAATACTTGTCCACATAGTTCAGGATTTCGCATTTAACTAGTGGAACTAGTAGATCCTTGTGGATGTTGCTGTTTTTAACATACCAAGGAGCACCAGTTATCATTCTTAGGATTTTGTTTTGCCTGCGTTGAATTTTTTCTATGTTGGATGCGGAAGCAGTGCCCCATAATTGTATACCGTAGCACCAAATGTGTTATTTAATTCTATAACACTTGATTCTATTATTTCTTATTAAATATTTAACTGACACTTTTGAATGAACGAAGTTAATTCACCATGTTAATTTTTATTTAACTCTGTTTCTATTTATATTTATATCCTAATTGTTGCAACTATGTAATTATAATAGTATATAAGCAGCCCCAACATAGATGCCAGATTTGACGATTTATCGTCATTTTGACGATTTTAGGCCACAAAAAATGGTTTTCGACGATTGGACGATTTTTGCCCTAAATTTTACGATTTTTTTAAAGGTTTTCGACTTAAGCCAAAACCTACAAATTTCGTTATACATAAGTATGACTTTTAAGTTTCATATAATATCATGAATAAGTGTTTCAGACAAAATGTTTGCAAAATTTCTGTCAATCTTTTGCTACTTTAATCACAAGTTGCTAGTTAAATCTCGGGACATTTTTACCAAATGAAAGATTTTTCAAGGCCCTTCAGTCTTAATACTCTACAGTACAACACACCTAAAATAACCTGTTGGTATTTATGTACACTATACATGTATACCTAACGTGTTCGGCTTAAGAGAAAAAAAAACAAAAAATAAGTTTTATTGTTGACGATTCTCTGACGATTTCCAAAACTTGTTTTAACGATTTTGACGATTTCTTTCCAAGGATGTGACGATATTAAACCAAATTTATCTGGCAACTATGAGCCCCAATTGCTTGAATAAAATCAGTTAGCTTTTCGCCTTCAAACAATAAACAGCTTTGTCTGGTATTAGTTTACCGGACGGGTTGTAGATTATTTGAAGCAATTAAAACGTATCCAAATAAAAGGAATGGTTGTTTTGTTTTAACGTCGGTTTTGTTCAAATGAACAAACAATATAATCTTAGAAACAAGATTATTTCATTGGCGCCCAACTCAGTGGCTACGGAAAATACCACAAAAACACACAACAGAGCTGACGGAAAAAAACGCTACACCTTTAGATACTCAAATAAACGTTTTGCGCAACAAGGAGGAAATGGCAACTTTTTCGACTGAACAGTTTCAGCATATATTAGCTGCGATTGGTGGAACTGCTAGATGTGGATCATTTACACAATGTACGGCTCGCTGTAAAGAACAAAGAGATCCAGCAGCTGTCGAAGAGTTTCTATATGCAATCAGTGTCTTTAAAGATATTGAGAAAATATCCGATGCTGATGCCATACGTGGAATGCCTTTGCTATTAGAAGACTATGCTGCCTCATGGTGGATTGGTGTTAAAGATACAGTAGGGTCATTTCAACAAGCTGTGTCCATTATTCGAACTACATTTACCCCTCCTGTCCCCGACTGGCGAATTTTTGTGAATTTGTTTGCGACAAAACAACAAAAGAATGAGCCAACTGATAGCTTCATTTGCAAGAAACGGGTTCTTCTTTCACAACTTAAAGTACCGCCGTGTGAAGCAATTCAACTAAATATGGTGTACGGACTTCTCAACATTAAAATAAAGGAACGTGTTTGCCGTGAAAGTATAAAGTCCTTTGCAGATTTTATTTCTACCAACCGTGAAGCAGAGATGTTTCTTTTAGAGGCTCAGCCATTGGTGACAACTAAAACTGATGACACAAAGGAAGCTGTTAACACAAATCGATGCAGTTTCTGTCGTATTAAGGGTCACACTGTAGAAACGTGTTTTAAAAAGGAAAAACGTGATGATCAACAACAAGCGCAACCGAATCATAATACAAGCTACCACAAGAGATACAAAAGTCAGATTTTGTAAGAAAACCCGCTTTTTGTTGCTATGGATGTGGTGCACCTGGTGTATATAGGTCGAACTGCCAAACCTGTAGTGGAGGTGGAAAAGACAGCGCACAATATCTGTCTTTCAATACAATTTCATCAACTCTCATTGGACATTCGCTACCAACAGCTCAAGTTGAGTTTTTCGGCCTTAAAGGGGAAGTAATATTTGATAGTGGAGCAAAAACCAGCGTTGCAAGTTTGCAACTTAAAGAAATACTTACTGCAAATAGATGTGTATTTCAAGATGTACGTGCAGAAATAACGCTAGCAGATGGTTCTGTTTCTACTGGTAAAGGGATGGCGACTATCTGTGATATAGTCATTGGCAATAGAGTGCGGAAAATTAGGCTTATTTATCTACCTAATGCTACAAAAAAATAACTCTTCTTGGAACTGATTTTCTGGAACAAGCAGGTATTGTGCTTAACACGGCTCAAAAATACTGGTACTTTGAAGATGAACCAAAAGTAAGGCACACATTTCAAAGCTCGTTGGAGACAAACATTTCTTTAGTTCAAATAAATGAGGAGAAATTTCCGGGTACACAGGCCATCAAAGAAATATCGGCTTTTATTGATTTTATTGAAAATCGAAAATTAGTGCCACGTATGCAAAAAACCCCCAAATATAAAATGACAGATATGGATGCCTCATCTCTACCTAAAACGCCTACCTTTTCTCACTGTGATGACTCACAATATGTTCGTGAAAAGCTTTTTGAAGAAAAAATAATATCTGGGAACATGATGACCTACCAACCATCTCCAGATGATTTTTGGTCTCCCTTGCGTGCAACTAGTAGCGATTGCTTTCCGCATTACATTCAACCTATATTTCAAAGTTCGATGCCAAATGGAACACGGGATCAAAATGTTCAAAGAATAAGTACTCCACCAGCAAAAGCTCGCAAGTTTCATAAAAGAGAAAATACGAATGATTATTTTACAACTTTGAATTCTTTTGACTTTAAAATGTTAAACAAATCTGATGATGTTTTGCTCCAGGGGGAGGGCCAAGATAAGCACCCTATTAAGCACGCAAGCAGGCTTTTATCGAGTGCAGAGAAGGACTATTCAACAATTGAACGCGAGGTGCCTGCAACTGTGTGGGCTGTACAAAAATATCGTGACTACATTAAAGGAGATACTTCTATAACTGTTCCTAAGCGAGACGGATCCTATACTATTATAGGAAAGAAGGGTACAACCTCTTACGTGATAGCGCATGAAGATAACATGAATCTGCCTTTGGAAACTTACCATGCTTCAGCTTTAACTCCAGTAGTGGGGTCGCCTAATAAGTGCTTACAGCCTATAAGGAAATTGCGAACAAGAGGCCGACAAAGGAAATTCTGTTTCGATGCCTTATCGAGGCGATGTCAGCATCAAAGGGGCAGACTGAAGAAGTTCATTATTTACTTTTGTGTTATTTAATTCTATAACACTTGATTCTATTATTTCTTATTAAATATTTAACTGACACTTTTGAATGAATGAAGTTAATTCACCATGTTAATTTTTATTTAACTCTGTTTCTATTTATATTTATATCCTAATTGTTGCAACTATGTAATTATAATAGTATATAAGCAGCCCCAACATAGATGCCAGATTTGACGATTTATCGTCATTTTGACGATTTTAGGCCACAAAAAATGGTTTTCGACGATTGGACGATTTTTGCCCTAAATTTTACGATTTTTTTAAAGGTTTTCGACTTAAGCCAAAACCTACAAATTTCGTTATACATAAGTATGACTTTTAAGTTTCATATAATATCATGAATAAGTGTTTCAGACAAAATGTTTGCAAAATTTCTGTCAATCTTTTGCTACTTTAATCACAAGTTGCTAGTTAAATCTCGGGACATTTTTACCAAATGAAAGATTTTTCAAGGCCCTTCAGTCTTAATACTCTACAGTACAACACACCTAAAATAACCTGTTGGTATTTATGTACACTATACATGTATACCTAACGTGTTCGGCTTAAGAGAAAAAAAAACAAAAAATAAGTTTTATTGTTGACGATTCTCTGACGATTTCCAAAACTTGTTTTAACGATTTTGACGATTTCTTTCCAAGGATGTGACGATATTAAACCAAATTTATCTGGCAACTATGAGCCCCAATTGCTTGAATAAAATCAGTTAGCTTTTCGCCTTCAAACAATAAACAGCTTTGTCTGGTATTAGTTTACCGGACGGGTTGTAGATTATTTGAAGCAATTAAAACGTATCCAAATAAAAGGAATGGTTGTTTTGTTTTAACGTCGGTTTTGTTCAAATGAACAAACAATATAATCTTAGAAACAAGATTATTTCATTGGCGCCCAACTCAGTGGCTACGGAAAATACCACAAAAACACACAACAGAGCTGACGGAAAAAAACGCTACACCTTTAGATACTCAAATAAACGTTTTGCGCAACAAGGAGGAAATGGCAACTTTTTCGACTGAACAGTTTCAGCATATATTAGCTGCGATTGGTGGAACTGCTAGATGTGGATCATTTACACAATGTACGGCTCGCTGTAAAGAACAAAGAGATCCAGCAGCTGTCGAAGAGTTTCTATATGCAATCAGTGTCTTTAAAGATATTGAGAAAATATCCGATGCTGATGCCATACGTGGAATGCCTTTGCTATTAGAAGACTATGCTGCCTCATGGTGGATTGGTGTTAAAGATACAGTAGGGTCATTTCAACAAGCTGTGTCCATTATTCGAACTACATTTACCCCTCCTGTCCCCGACTGGCGAATTTTTGTGAATTTGTTTGCGACAAAACAACAAAAGAATGAGCCAACTGATAGCTTCATTTGCAAGAAACGGGTTCTTCTTTCACAACTTAAAGTACCGCCGTGTGAAGCAATTCAACTAAATATGGTGTACGGACTTCTCAACATTAAAATAAAGGAACGTGTTTGCCGTGAAAGTATAAAGTCCTTTGCAGATTTTATTTCTACCAACCGTGAAGCAGAGATGTTTCTTTTAGAGGCTCAGCCATTGGTGACAACTAAAACTGATGACACAAAGGAAGCTGTTAACACAAATCGATGCAGTTTCTGTCGTATTAAGGGTCACACTGTAGAAACGTGTTTTAAAAAGGAAAAACGTGATGATCAACAACAAGCGCAACCGAATCATAATACAAGCTACCACAAGAGATACAAAAGTCAGATTTTGTAAGAAAACCCGCTTTTTGTCGCTATGGATGTGGTGCACCTGGTGTATATAGGTCGAACTGCCAAACCTGTAGTGGAGGTGGAAAAGACAGCGCACAATATCTGTCTTTCAATACAATTTCATCAACTCTCATTGGACATTCGCTACCAACAGCTCAAGTTGAGTTTTTCGGCCTTAAAGGGGAAGTAATATTTGATAGTGGAGCAAAAACCAGCGTTGCAAGCTTGCAACTTAAAGAAATACTTACTGCAAATAGATGTGTATTTCAAGATGTACGTGCAGAAATAACGCTAGCAGATGGTTCTGTTTCTACTGGTAAAGGGATGGCGACTATCTGTGATATAGTCATTGGCAATAGAGTGCGGAAAATTAGGCTTATTTATCTACCTAATGCTACAAAAAAATAACTCTTCTTGGAACTGATTTTCTGGAACAAGCAGGTATTGTGCTTAACACGGCTCAAAAATACTGGTACTTTGAAGATGAACCAAAAGTAAGGCACACATTTCAAAGCTCGTTGGAGACAAACATTTCTTTAGTTCAAATAAATGAGGAGAAATTTCCGGGTACACAGGCCATCAAAGAAATATCGGCTTTTATTGATTTTATTGAAAATCGAAAATTAGTGCCACGTATGCAAAAAACCCCCAAATATAAAATGACAGATATGGATGCCTCATCTCTACCTAAAACGCCTACCTTTTCTCACTGTGATGACTCACAATATGTTCGTGAAAAGCTTTTTGAAGAAAAAATAATATCTGGGAACATGATGACCTACCAACCATCTCCAGATGATTTTTGGTCTCCCTTGCGTGCAACTAGTAGCGATTGCTTTCCGCATTACATTCAACCTATATTTCAAAGTTCGATGCCAAATGGAACACGGGATCAAAATGTTCAAAGAATAAGTACTCCACCAGCAAAAGCTCGCAAGTTTCATAAAAGAGAAAATACGAATGATTATTTTACAACTTTGAATTCTTTTGACTTTAAAATGTTAAACAAATCTGATGATGTTTTGCTCCAGGGGGAGGGCCAAGATAAGCACCCTATTAAGCACGCAAGCAGGCTTTTATCGAGTGCAGAGAAGGACTATTCAACAATTGAACGCGAGGTGCCTGCAACTGTGTGGGCTGTACAAAAATATCGTGACTACATTAAAGGAGATACTTCTATAACTGTTCCTAAGCGAGACGGATCCTATACTATTATAGGAAAGAAGGGTACAACCTCTTACGTGATAGCGCATGAAGATAACATGAATCTGCCTTTGGAAACTTACCATGCTTCAGCTTTAACTCCAGTAGTGGGGTCGCCTAATAAGTGCTTACAGCCTATAAGGAAATTGCGAACAAGAGGCCGACAAAGGAAATTCTGTTTCGATGCCTTATCGAGGCGATGTCAGCATCAAAGGGGCAGACTGAAGAAGTTCATTATTTACTTTTGTGTTATTTAATTCTATAACACTTGATTCTATTATTTCTTATTAAATATTTAACTGACACTTTTGAATGAATGAAGTTAATTCACCATGTTAATTTTTATTTAACTCTGTTTCTATTTATATTTATATCCTAATTGTTGCAACTATGTAATTATAATAGTATATAAGCAGCCCCAACATAGATGCCAGATTTGACGATTTATCGTCATTTTGACGATTTTAGGCCACAAAAAATGGTTGTCGACGATTGGACGATTTTTGCCCTAAATTTTACGATTTTTTTAAAGGTTTTCGACTTAAGCCAAAACCTACAAATTTCGTTATACATACAGTGGGAAGCTAAACTGTCCGGATGTTTTGCACTAAGAAAGTAAGGAAATGAAATTAATACAAATATAGGTATATTATCAAATATATGTATTTTTTTTTATTTAATTGAACATTATTCTAAATTATAAAGCACAAAAACTCATAGAAATTGCTTCAAAAAAATAAAAAAATTAAAAAATCAAAAAATTCACTATTCGGACACTTTTGCACAGTACAATAAATAAACATTATCACGATATTGCTTTGTTAAAATGTAACGGTATTTAACCCGTTGGTTTTTATTGTTGGTTGTCATCTCGTTATCAAGCTATTTGTGCATTATTGTTTGACCTGTGAAGTGATTAACATGATTTTTAAATAAAAAATTAAAAGATCTTCAAAAATGAGAAAAACGGCAACTGATATTGAAAACAATGTGATAAATTTGTTGCAAAATAATTATTCATGTCGTAAAATTGCTCAAAAATTAAATTTAAGTAAATCCACGGTAAATGATATAAAAAAACGACGAAATGTAGCTTGCAATAATAACCAAGGGGGTCGACCAAGATGCTTTCTGATGGTGATGCCCGGCAGATTGAACGTTTGCTACATAATAAGGACACCAAGACCCCAAAAAATGCTGCAAAAAGTATTGGTAAGGATGTCAGTTCTTGGACGGTTAGACGCGCATTAAATAGAATTGGTTTAGTAGCCAGTGTTAAAAAGAAAAAGCCAGCACTTTCCGATAGAAATGTGAAAAGACGCCTTCATTTCTGTAAAACCCACAAAAATTGGACAGTAGATGACTGGAAACGGGTTATTTGGAGCGACGAAACTAAAGTCAACCGATACCAGTCTGATGGAAAAGAATACTATTGGCATAGGCCGCAGGAGCGTATCCAAAAGCACCATGTGAAGGAAACGATGAAACATGGTGGCGGCAGTATAATGGTGTGGGGATGTTTTACTTGGTGGAACATTGGACCTTTGGTAAGAATCCAAGGTATAATGAAGAAGGAGGATTACCTGAATATTCTCCAAACAAATTTACCAGAATTTGTTGACGAGAGTGCTTATCCAACCGAAGAAGTTGTTTTTCAGCAAGACGGGGATCCGAAGCACACGGCCAAAATAGTTAAAAGCTGGCTACAAAACCAAACTTTTGGGACAATGGAATGGCCTGCACAAAGCCCAGACCTGAATCCTATAGAAAATTTATGGGCTATTGTGAAAAGAAGGCTGGGAGCATATGAAAACCCACCAAAAAATGTTGACGAGCTTTGGGAGAGAATACAACATGAATGGCGAGCTCTTGACCGTGATATCATCCAAAAGTTGGTGGAGAGTATGCCAAAACGTATTGAAAGCGTAATTAAAAATAAAGGCCTTTGGACGAAATATTAAATTGGCAACGTTAATTGGTTTTAACAAACGCCGCATACAAAAGCGCAAACAGTGCAAAAGTGTCCGAATAGGGAATTTTTTGATTTTTTAATTTTTTTATTTTTTTGAAGCAATTTCTATGAGTTTTTGTGCTTTATAATTTAGAATAATGTTCAATTAAATAAAAAAAATACATATATTTGATAATATACCTATATTTGTATTATTTTCATTTCCTTACTTTCTTAGTGCAAAACATCCGGACAGTTTAGCTTCCCACTGTAAGTATGACTTTTAAGTTTCATATAATATCATGAATAAGTGTTTCAGACAAAATGTTTGCAAAATTTCTGTCAATCTTTTGCTACTTTAATCACAAGTTGCTAGTTAAATCTCGGGACATTTTTACCAAATGAAAGATTTTTCAAGGCCCTTCAGTCTTAATACTCTACAGTACAACACACCTAAAATAACCTGTTGGTATTTATGTACACTATACATGTATACCTAACGTGTTCGGCTTAAGAGAAAAAAAAACAAAAAATAAGTTTTATTGTTGACGATTCTCTGACGATTTCCAAAACTTGTTTTAACGATTTTGACGATTTCTTTCCAAGGATGTGACGATATTAAACCAAATTTATCTGGCAACTATGAGCCCCAATTGCTTGAATAAAATCAGTTAGCTTTTCGCCTTCAAACAATAAACAGCTTTGTCTGGTATTAGTTTACCGGACGGGTTGTAGATTATTTGAAGCAATTAAAACGTATCCAAATAAAAGGAATGGTTGTTTTGTTTTAACGTCGGTTTTGTTCAAATGAACAAGCAATATAATCTTAGAAACAAGATTATTTCATTGGCGCCCAACTCAGTGGCTACGGAAAATACCACAAAAACACACAACAGAGCTGACGGAAAAAAACGCTACACCTTTAGATACTCAAATAAACGTTTTGCGCAACAAGGAGGAAATGGCAACTTTTTCGACTGAACAGTTTCAGCATATATTAGCTGCGATTGGTGGAACTGCTAGATGTGGATCATTTACACAATGTACGGCTCGCTGTAAAGAACAAAGAGATCCAGCAGCTGTCGAAGAGTTTCTATATGCAATCAGTGTCTTTAAAGATATTGAGAAAATATCCGATGCTGATGCCATACGTGGAATGCCTTTGCTATTAGAAGACTATGCTGCCTCATGGTGGATTGGTGTTAAAGATACAGTAGGGTCATTTCAACAAGCTGTGTCCATTATTCGAACTACATTTACCCCTCCTGTCCCCGACTGGCGAATTTTTGTGAATTTGTTTGCGACAAAACAACAAAAGAATGAGCCAACTGATAGCTTCATTTGCAAGAAACGGGTTCTTCTTTCACAACTTAAAGTACCGCCGTGTGAAGCAATTCAACTAAATATGGTGTACGGACTTCTCAACATTAAAATAAAGGAACGTGTTTGCCGTGAAAGTATAAAGTCCTTTGCAGATTTTATTTCTACCAACCGTGAAGCAGAGATGTTTCTTTTAGAGGCTCAGCCATTGGTGACAACTAAAACTGATGACACAAAGGAAGCTGTTAACACAAATCGATGCAGTTTCTGTCGTATTAAGGGTCACACTGTAGAAACGTGTTTTAAAAAGGAAAAACGTGATGATCAACAACAAGCGCAACCGAATCATAATACAAGCTACCACAAGAGATACAAAAGTCAGATTTTGTAAGAAAACCCGCTTTTTGTTGCTATGGATGTGGTGCACCTGGTGTATATAGGTCGAACTGCCAAACCTGTAGTGGAGGTGGAAAAGACAGCGCACAATATCTGTCTTTCAATACAATTTCATCAACTCTCATTGGACATTCGCTACCAACAGCTCAAGTTTAGTTTTTCGGCCTTAAAGGGGAAGTAATATTTGATAGTGGAGCAAAAACCAGCGTTGCAAGTTTGCAACTTAAAGAAATACTTACTGCAAATAGATGTGTATTTCAAGATGTACGTGCAGAAATAACGCTAGCAGATGGTTCTGTTTCTACTGGTAAAGGGATGGCGACTATCTGTGATATAGTCATTGGCAATAGAGTGCGGAAAATTAGGCTTATTTATCTACCTAATGCTACAAAAAAATAACTCTTCTTGGAACTGATTTTCTGGAACAAGCAGGTATTGTGCTTAACACGGCTCAAAAATACTGGTACTTTGAAGATGAACCAAAAGTAAGGCACACATTTCAAAGCTCGTTGGAGACAAACATTTCTTTAGTTCAAATAAATGAGGAGAAATTTCCGGGTACACAGGCCATCAAAGAAATATCGGCTTTTATTGATTTTATTGAAAATCGAAAATTAGTGCCACGTATGCAAAAAACCCCCAAATATAAAATGACAGATATGGATGCCTCATCTCTACCTAAAACGCCTACCTTTTCTCACTGTGATGACTCACAATATGTTCGTGAAAAGCTTTTTGAAGAAAAAATAATATCTGGGAACATGATGACCTACCAACCATCTCCAGATGATTTTTGGTCTCCCTTGCGTGCAACTAGTAGCGATTGCTTTCCGCATTACATTCAACCTATATTTCAAAGTTCGATGCCAAATGGAACACGGGATCAAAATGTTCAAAGAATAAGTACTCCACCAGCAAAAGCTCGCAAGTTTCATAAAAGAGAAAATACGAATGATTATTTTACAACTTTGAATTCTTTTGACTTTAAAATGTTAAACAAATCTGATGATGTTTTGCTCCAGGGGGAGGGCCAAGATAAGCACCCTTTTAAGCACGCAAGCAGGCTTTTATCGAGTGCAGAGAAGGACTATTCAACAATTGAACGCGAGGTGCCTGCAACTGTGTGGGCTGTACAAAAATATCGTGACTACATTAAAGGAGATACTTCTATAACTGTTCCTAAGCGAGACGGATCCTATACTATTATAGGAAAGAAGGGTACAACCTCTTACGTGATAGCGCATGAAGATAACATGAATCTGCCTTTGGAAACTTACCATGCTTCAGCTTTAACTCCAGTAGTGGGGTCGCCTAATAAGTGCTTACAGCCTATAAGGAAATTGCGAACAAGAGGCCGACAAAGGAAATTCTGTTTCGATGCCTTATCGAGGCGATGTCAGCATCAAAGGGGCAGACTGAAGAAGTTCATTATTTACTTTTGTGTTATTTAATTCTATAACACTTGATTCTATTATTTCTTATTAAATATTTAACTGACACTTTTGAATGAATGAAGTTAATTCACCATGTTAATTTTTATTTAACTCTGTTTCTATTTATATTTATATCCTAATTGTTGCAACTATGTAATTATAATAGTATATAAGCAGCCCCAACATAGATGCCAGATTTGACGATTTATCGTCATTTTGATGATTTTAGGCCACAAAAAATGGTTTTCGACGATTGGACGATTTTTGCCCTAAATTTTACGATTTTTTTAAAGGTTTTCGACTTAAGCCAAAACCTACAAATTTCGTTATACATAAGTATGACTTTTAAGTTTCATATAATATCATGAATAAGTGTTTCAGACAAAATGTTTGCAAAATTTCTGTCAATCTTTTGCTACTTTAATCACAAGTTGCTAGTTAAATCTCGGGACATTTTTACCAAATGAAAGATTTTTCAAGGCCCTTCAGTCTTAATACTCTACAGTACAACACACCTAAAATAACCTGTTGGTATTTATGTACACTATACATGTATACCTAACGTGTTCGGCTTAAGAGAAAAAAAAACAAAAAATAAGGTTGTTCCCCTTTGAAAACCTATTTTTAGCCTTTCCATATTAGCTATTGCTTGCTTATATAAAAATATTTAAATGTTTTCAGTTTAAATACAGTATAATATGTATATATATACATATTTTTTTAGTTTGCTTTGCTTTGTATGAAATTTTTTAGTTTTGGTTACTACTTTTGATGAAACTTCCTGCAAGCACTTTTTTTCCTTTTTTTTATCATTATTAAGTAAAAAGGTAATCAAAAACATAAGTTTTATTGTTGACGATTCTCTGACGATTTCTTAAACTTGTTTTAACGATTTTGACGATTTCTTTCCAAGGATGTGACGATATTAAACCAAATTTATCTGGCAACTATGAGCCCCAATTGCTTGAATAAAATCAGTTAGCTTTTTGCCTTCAAACAATAAACAGCTTTGTCTGGTATTAGTTTACCGGACGGGTTGTAGATTATTTGAAGCAATTAAAACGTATCCAAATAAAAGGATTGGTTGTTTTGTTTTAACGTCGGTTTTGTTGAAATGAACAAACAATATAATCTTAGAAACAAGATTATTTCATATATATATCATATATATAATATCTCAATTATTCTTTTCCGTTTCCACTTTTTTTGGTTATACTAACAAAGATGAATTGTATGAACTATCTGATGGTTCGATGACATCACCGTCTATTAATTGTTGTACTTGTTTATTTATCTCATCATATTGGGTATGTGGTAATCTATAATTTTTTATGAATACCGGTGTACTGTTCGAAATTTTTAAATTCTATGTATAAAAATTATTTGAAGTTAATGTCTCTCCTTCTAAATGAAAAATATCCTGATATTCTTCGAAGATCTTTATTAATTCCGTTTTTGCTTTTCAGTCGTTAATGTCAATTTTCAGAATGTCAAGAAATTTTCTAAATCTGTTTGCATCAATATTACTCTCCTTTGGCCTATTCGCTTGCGCTACAAACATGTAATTTTCTAATGGTTCTATTTCAAAGCTAGTATTTTCCAAATTTACATCATTATCTGTACACAGAAAAAACTGAGATGTAGAATCAGTAACAAATTTCAGAGAATCAGTAAATATTTTGTCTGGCTGAGGACCTACAACGAAAGTTGTAAATTTAGACAAACAATTTTGCAAGAATCTTAGCTTCTGTTAAAAAATTTTGCTGAGCTGGTTAAATATTTTATTTGTCTAGGCGAAAATTTTGTTTGATTTAAAAATCAAATAAAAATATTATTAGAGACTATTAAATAAATTGACTAAAAAGATAAATTATTTTGAACAAGAATTTGTTTGAAAAATTTTTTTTGTAGTTTTTTGTGTGTAGTATTTAATATTTTCACATGACAATTTCCATTTCCTGGTACTACGGTATTACTTACTGGTTGAATTTCCTTATTTAAAATAATGCTTCTTCCTTTATATCCAAATTTGTAGGATGAATGGTTTCCGATCTTTTTTCTACCTTTATACAATAGTTTCCATTTACGCATGATTTCATAGGTATTGCAATTTCTTCGTTCTCTATGGTAAGTGTTTTTGTAAATGTCTCATAATTAATTTTACATAAAAATTTCATAAAGAAATCTCTTCCTAAAATCCCGTCTGTTGGTATTGGAAATTCTTCGTCAATAATATGAAATGAATGTTTCGTTCTCGTATTGTATATGTTAAAATTCAAGTCTGATGTTCCTATAGATTTAATTTTTTCTGTAGTGATTCCTGAAAAACTACTTGATTGTTCCTTATCTATGTTAATTAAATTCTCATTTAATTTGTTCAATTTGCACAAGGAGATGTCTGCTCCTGTGTCTACTAAAAATGTAAGTATTAAATTTTTGCCTAAGTCCAAGTTTACAAAATTCGTGAAATTATTTGATATTTGGAAGACATTATTTAATCTCATTGTTGTTGTTCTGGAAAGTGGGTTTGTACAGTTTCTTGACTCACCTCCGGAATTTTGGAGTTTTCCTGTACGTAACGTATATTTCCATTATTATTCCGATTGTTGCTTCTATTATTGTTGCTATTATAGCGATTGTTGTATCTCCTGTTACTGTTATTATTATAATTATTATAACTATTGTTATTACTATTATTCGTGTGTCTGTTATTGTTGTTAACTGTTCTATTAGAATTGATATTAGGATTATAATTGTTTCCTCTCATATTATTACTATTCATATTTTGCCTATTTCTGTTATGCGCAAAATAAAGTACCCAATCCTTATTAGAAATTTCTTTTTCTAACTATATAGCTAACTAACTGCTTCATTAACTACTTTTGGTCTAGAAGCAAATATCGTTAGTTTAAGTTCTTCATTTAGACCATTCTTAAAGATGTTCAAGGTATAATTTTCATCAGCTCAATGGTGTCTGATTGAGTCGTGTTGCAATTTGGTATTTCTCTAATTTGTAGTTCAGTAAGTTCTGCTATTAAAATCAATAGCTGTTCGTGATAATCATGTATATTCATACCTTTTTGAGAAAAATTCTTAGTGTGGATTGTACCTGAGCTATTGTTTTTGTATTTTTGTATCTATTTGTAAGGATGATTTTTAAATTAGTGAATGTTGTCGGTGTTGATGTACCTTACGCAGTTCTTACCACTGTAGTCAATTTCACGTTGTACACGAAATTTAGCAACATTGCCTTCTGGTCTTCTGCCAAACCATTATTGATCAATTCGATTATTGTAAGGAATTAATTAAGATCTTTGTAATTCCCTGTAAATTGTGGGATCACCTTTAAAGCAATTTCTAAGTTAAATTTTTGAGTTGTCATGTTTGTTGAGTCATTTGATTGGTCATCTGCTATTATTTTGTTTTTTAATGCTTCTTCTAAAAGTTTTTTTTTTTCCTTATCAATTAATTTCCTTTCTATAAAATCTGAAAATTCTCTTTTTAGTAATTCTATTTCTTCCAATTTCAGTTTTATAGTGGATGCTTAATATTCTCTAGCACCTGCTTTTTTGTAATTGCTTATAATTCTTTCTAACCTACTAATGATAGATTTCATAGAACAATATGAGTCTTATATACTCATTTATTTATTTTTCTTTTTTGTTCTTGTTTAGACTTGTACAACTAATTTTTTCTGGACGTAGTCCTTAAAATATTTGTTAATTCTGTTAATTAAATATATTGTAACTAATATACAAAATAGAAAAAATGTATCAATTCTAATGGAACTGCCTAGTTCCATGTCTTGGCTGTTGCTGCTGATACCACCGTTGATGTTCTCGTTAATGGTTATTGCTTCTTGTTCTCTGGACTGTGTTTTGCCCATCGTTCCACTTGGTGGAGTTTTTTATATAGTTTTCGCTTCTCCTCGCCAGAAACTATGCCCATTAAGCGTCGGATGTCCCTTTTTTCGATTTTTAAACCCAGCTTTTTTCCACCTCTTTTGGTTTTCTTTGGAGTGCTTATTTCTTGTGGTGCTGGTTTTGATGATGATCTTTTTTTATACTCCTCTATTGCTATTGGTTTAGGGTCGCAATTTGACGGTGTTGGAGTGTATTCGGGGTAGCCTTTTGTGCCTTCTTCGGGTATGTACTGTTCCAAACAGTATTTAGAAAAAATTTCATCTATCTCCTCTTGTGATGGAGTTGTTTCGAGCGACATTAAAATTTAGAAAAGTTAAAGTATTTTAAAGTATATAAAAAAATTGGTAGAGTTCTAAATGTTTGTCAGACTTCAAAATTGACAGGATCGTGATCTGCAGGATCGCGATATAATGTATGCAGTAAATGTGTGCTATCATTTCTAAAAAGGACTGCTAGATTTTTTGAATGCTGCTTCTAGCTGCAGCACGTTTTAATTCTTCTAAGCACCCTTTGAGTGCTCGGGTAGAATATTGAGAACACTAGTCCATTTGTTTAAACTATAAAGTCTACGCTTTATTAATATGAATTACTAGCTTATATACTAATTATGCTAAACAATTCATACAATTTCTATCTTACTCTTATCTTACATTCTATCTTATCTAACTCATAGCATGACAAACTTGAATAATTCATGTACTTTCAATTGGTCAAATTCCATAGTTCAATTTCACTAAATAAAATTTGAATTGAGTTACTTTTGTGTTGTTCAAAATAATGTATGTCTGTCATATGTTTTAAAGTGCTTTGACCCTTTTCCAATTGCACCTGCACATTGCACATATTTGTAGTTTTGTGTGGTCTAAGTTGTTTCAGTTTTCCTTACTTTCAAGTGTGTCATACTGAAGGAGTGTTGCATTACGTTAAATTTTATTTTTAATAATTATTTTTCAAGCTAAGTGGGTCAGTATATAGTGTGTGTCATTCTATTCCACAGAGTGCACGTGAAACCACAAAACTCTTGGCCCGTCACCTATGAAAATTACTACATTGGCAACGGACCATAATACGAAAAACGTCCGGTGCAACCAATCCAGAACTATCCAATCAGAATAAACCACCTCAATTCAGAAGAAAGGGAAAAGTTAAGTAAATTAATAGGAAAATACGTAAACATGTTTTATAAAACTAATTCCGAATTAACGTTTACAGATGTTGTTAAACCCCGAATAAATACAACCGATGACAAGCTGATATTTACTAAGTCTTACCGCTACCCCTACATCCACAAACAAGAGGTAAGGCCACAAGTCAAAGAAATGGTAAATAGTAACATAATTACCATACTCAGCACCTATTGTACCGAAAAAGGACGATGCAAGTGGCGAAAAGAAATGGTGTCTAGTTATCGACTATCGTAAACTAAACTATAAAACTATTGACGACAAATACCCTATCCCTAATATGGAAGAAATACTGGACAAGCTGGGAAGAAGCATGTATTTCACCACGCTTGACCTCGCTAAAGGGTTCCATCAGGTCGAAATAGACGAGAGAGATGCCCACAAAACTATATTTTCTGTCGAAGTAGGACATTAATACTTTCTAAGGATGCCCTTTGGTCTAAAGAGGGCACCATCCACATTTTAACGGCTGATGAATGTTGTACTAGGTGACTTATTGGAAAAAATCTGTCTAGTCTATCTGGATGACGTAATAATTTTCTCTACGTCACTTGAAGAACATCTGAACTCTATCAGATTGGTACTAAACCGAATTAAAAACGCCAACCTTAATATTTAGCCGGACAAATACGAATTCCTAAAAAAGGAAGCGGAATTTCTCGGATACATCGTAACCCATGAAGGAGTAAAACCAAACGACAAAAAAGTGGAATGCGTAGCCAACTATCCCTTGTGGAAAACCCCAAAGGAAATTAAACAGTTCCTTGGTCTCAGTGGGTACTACCGCAAGCTAATAAAAGATTACGCAATGACGGCAAAACCTATGATTAAGTATCTTTAGAAGGATGTAAAGCTAAACATTAACGACCCCGAATATCTAAAAAGGTTTAATAGACTGAAAACACTCATCACTAGTAATCTAATTTTGAAATACCCTGACTTTGATAAAAAGTTTGTAGTGAATACCGACGCTAGTAATTACGCGTTAGTGCTGTCCTATCCCAAGACGATCACCTTATCTGCTTTGCTAGTAGAATACTAAACAAACACGAAATAAATTACAGTACCACCGAAAAGAAGCTCCTGGCCGTAATATGAGCTGTAGGGTATTTTCGCCTATACCTATTCGGAAGGAAATTCACAATCCAAACCGATCACCAACCACTACAGTGGTTGTTCTCCATCAAAGAACCTAACTCTAAACTTATGAGATGGAGACTCAAATTGTAAGAATACGATGGACATGTCGACGCATTATCTAGAATCCCATCTAATAACCCACAAATAAACACAATAGAGACTGCTAACGACATTAGGGAAGTCACGACACCAATTAATTTTTATAGAAACCAAATTATTATGTCCAAAATTACCTCTATCAAAATACGCACCAAAACAATATTTCGAAATACTAAAAAGACCTTCCACATTAAAGAATTAGATCACGAAACAGCTATAACTTTAATCAAAACACATTTTAACCCAACTCAGGTTAACGCAAACTTAATCGAGGACTGTTTCTTGGATACGTTCAAAACCGTGTATAGCGAAATTTTTCGAATAATAAGACGTAAAACAAATCATAGGGGAGTCCAAGCGGTCTATGAGGAACTTTAACAAAAGTTTTACAACCCTTACTTAAGATGATAAACAACTGCGAAATCTGCATTTTGGAAAAGTACGACCGTAACCCATCTAAAATACCTTACAAGGTAACAGAAATACCAACTGAACCACGAGAAATAATTCACATCGACATATTTTATACTCTAGA
Organism: Melanophora roralis; assembly: GCA_963583895.1. NCBI lineage: Eukaryota > Metazoa > Arthropoda > Insecta > Diptera > Rhinophoridae > Melanophora > Melanophora roralis. The sequence continues at coordinate 33,379,008 of OY757191.1, read as the reverse complement.
GAAGAAGCAATTTATGACGTTAATTGACAAGTTTTCTAAGTATGCAATGGCCTTTCCAATTAGCGGAAGGAGTTGCGGCGAATTTAAGAACAAACTATTGCAAGTTATTAGTATGTTCGGGAAAGTTGGAAAAATAGTTGTAGATAACGAATTAGGATTCAAAGCATCGGAAATGCAAACATTTCTGGAAAAAGAAAACATTAGTATACACTTTACCTTAAACAGCAATTATACATCTAATGCCGACATAGAAATATTACACAGTACAATAAATTAACACATGCGACTTCTAAAACATGACGAAAAGAGTAAAGACGAGACAATTGAAGAAAAAATTACGAGAATTATAGGATTTTTTAATACCATCCATAGCACCACCGGTATAAAACCCATAGACTTTGTGAATGGTAAGATAAGCAAGGAGAAGTACAAAAGTATTCTCGAATAGAAGCTAAGAAAGATAAATTTATATCTAAATTAAATAAGAATAGAGTAGACGTAGATTCAAAAAAAGGAATCAATTACATTAAGGAAATAAAACGTAGAAAGAACCATAGAAAGTATAGAAGAGTCGAACAAAACTTACGACAACCATTTACAGACTAAACGAACCAGGCACAAGTACTATAAAGCACATGTAAAACCCAAAAAGAAAAACCAAACCATAGACATCTCTAATAACTAACGAAACCCTGATCGACTCTCTTTGCAGATTACCAGACTACCTGGATACTTACAGCGACATTTCTCATAACCGTCTTTTCCCAATAAACTGACATACAGGACTAAACCAACAATAACGGCTGCTTGTCAATAAAATTGGAGGACGCAAAAATCATCGAACATTACAGCAAAATAATACACATTGTCAACACAACCTATTATTCGGAAACACTAGATTTAACATCAAAAAATATACATACTTTAAATACAACAACCACGGAAACAAAGACCCTACTAGACACAACAACAAAGAACTTAATTTTACTAAAAGCCAAGGTAGAAAACCTCATTCCACATTTCAGACCGAAACGGGGACTGGCAAACATACTAGGAAAGGGACTGAAATTTATAGCTGGAACAATGGACAGTGACGATGAGGCCCAAATTAATGCATCGTTAAAATTATTATACAGGAACTGAGCGAACAGATAAACTTACAGACTTTAACAGTGTAATTTCATCTCAAATTCATAATATTACAAATCGTATAAACAAGAAACAAATCATAATAGAAAATTACCTTAACAAATTCAAAAAATATACACAGAACAAAATAGCAACACTAGAGAACAAAGTTACATTTATGGCACATATATATCAGATAAATAACGATATTTCACTCTTGAAAGACCACACAAATAATATCGGACAAATTATATTTTCCAGCAAACTTGGTATAATACCCTCAGACGTACTAACAAAAACCGAACTAGACCTCATAGAAGATTTTGACAGCTATACTAACGTAAAAATAACCGTAAGTGCATATGGTTCCATGATTATGATAATTCTCCTTATACCACAATACTGGAAAGAACCTCTTTCAAAAATCATATTTACAATATAAGCTAGGAAAATAAGGAAGTTCTTGTAGATGCGAATTATAATATTTTTAATACTTATGTAAAAGATAATTTAAAAAAGAATCTAATTAAATAAAACGATTCATGTCTAACAAAAATAATATATTTTAAAAAAGAACAGTGTAATATGGAAAAATTAGAAAGAACAATTGTAATAGAAATTATACCCGGTATCCTAGTTTTTAATAAATTAGGATACCGGCATAAAAAACAGAACTGCAATAAAAATAATATAAATAAATAACAATTTCAAAACTGTGAAATAACAGCATTAAATAAAGCATACTGAAATGCAAAAATTCAAATGTATGATAAATTTATTTAACCCACATAATTACTTAAATAGATAAAAAACCAAATAATATAACCAATTTAATAAAGTGAATTGGATAAAAAAAATGAAAAAATGGGTGTTAAAAGAAGTATTTGGGTCCGAGGGTTGCTCAAAAAAAAAAAGAAGCGATGGTGCATTCGAAAAAATAGTAATGGAATGTAGAGAAATAGAAATAAACTAACAAGTTAATAACACTGTGTGTAATTTTTTAAGTCATGGAAAAATAACCATATACGGACATCACTACGTGAAAGAAGACCAAAAAAGAAAAGACCCGTGTCTCCCAGTTTTGCCCAAAGTCATGCACTTTTTTTTATGGGCCCCCAAAGATTTGGGGCCTTGGTGCCATTTTTGCAAAAAGTGATAATTTTCTCAGGCTCATATCTTGCAAACCGTTCGGAATTTTAATTTACCCTTTGAGGCAAAGTTGTAGCACTTTTTATGAAAACAAAAATTATGAACATAAGAAATTGAAAAAACAATAATTTTAAATCAAAATCGCAAAAAACTTTAAAAAATTCAATATTTTTTTTACCTTTTTCCCCCTGTTCGGGTCCATAGGTAGCAAGCCGTTCAAAATTCAAGGAAACAATCAACCAAAAAAATTTACCTAACATCCCAATAAACTTTTAAAACTTTTAAAAACATATTAACTTCCTAGGAATGATTCTTAACACCGTTCAGGTAGCGCTTAGGTAGCCGCAAAAGTTAAAAATTTCCCCAAAATGTATGTATGTACATACATGTAGTTATGAAGCTATATCTTCCTTACGTTTAATCAAATTGCCTTAATTACATATATTGTATCTGACTTTTGTGTAATTGAGAACTCTAGTGCATATAAATATGTGTATATGCATGTGAGATGGCCGCGAAAAGTCTTGCAACCTAAACAGGTAGGCAAACATAAAATTGCTCGAAACCCTAAACAACAAAATACATCATACACAAATCGCAATAATGATCGTTAACGACCTTTAATTAAATTATGTACATACTTTTTTTATTGCTTTGTTATTACTTTTTAATAATTATTTTTTATACCAACAATAAATTACCTACATATGTACCTACTACCAATTTTTTGAATAAGTGAGGACAATCCAAAATAAAATTGCAATTGAATATATGTAAAGAAAAAAGAAATTATCAAGAAATCAACTACAAAAATGTACCTAAGATTTCAGTAAACAGCTTACGCGATCACGCACCGATCGCACACGCATCAAGGAACGCAGACTCGACGCAACTCTCACATCGAGGCATTACACAGCCCGACGTCAACGAGATCTCAGCCGTGAAAATTATAGAGAAAGTTTTACAGCATAATTCGCACACAACATTGGCAACTGACAATTTCAATATGCAGTGTAAAAAGATATATTTCTTTTGCTACATTTGCGGTCATCAAATCAGAAAAAATAATTCTACAAGATTTCAAAAGGAAAAGAATCTTTAACTAGTGAATTTAAAAGAACATATAAGTTATTTTTCGACGAAATAGATTTGAGCAGTGAAAATAACACACCTAACGCAGTATGTCGCCAATGTTATAATAATCTCATAGCATGGTTGAATGGAGGCAAACATAGTATGAAATATTGTAAGCCGGTAAACTGGATTAATCGCCCAGGTGATCATGATGCAACCAGTGCTTATGCATGCGTTAATTACACATCTTGATTAAATAGACACGATGAGAAGAACAAAATTTATAAAGCAACTATAACGGCCACACTGCCAGTGCTTGCACCTGAAAATTTTGTATTCCCAAGGCCGCAAACTCCAGATCGTAGGACAGAATTTACAGAAATGACTACAGCAAGTCGTGTTACTAATCGAGATCGAATTGATACCGACTATGAGCCCCAACAGGGAAGAGATGGACCAAAACTAATAACTAATAAAAAATCAAATGCTACGAAAATGAATGGAAGATTTGCTGTGATTTGAAGGTCATCAATATTTTGCATGGAATCATCGATAAGGGCGGCTTTCCGAAATTCTTTTGTTTTCTTTTGATTTGGGATTTGCGCTCACCTGTAAATCAATTCCAATGTAATTAATGGAGCCAAAGAGGAAGTGTGCAGGAACAAATGAAACAACATAGACTAAAGAATGCACATCTAATTGACAATACTCAAGACATCTTGCTGCCACCGCTCCATATAAAATTAGGAATTGTTAAAAAATTCATTGAAGTGGCCGTTGTTAATTGTTCAAGCGCATTCGACTATTTGAAAAGCGTTTTCTCAAAGCGTAGCGATGACAAAATTAAAAAAGCAATTGCAGTAAATTTAGAACGATTTTTTTGTTCAATTCGTTGTACTATAGCAATTTGCACTATGTTCATAGAAAGCTATTCAAGAGCAAATTTGATTCATCGCTTGATGAAAATCATTCAATGGCACGGATTAACCTTTAGCGTGTATGCATCAGAGTCTTGGGAGGGGATCGAGACGCGGAACCGCAAGCAAGAGAATGGGTGAAAGAAATGCTGTATTATTTTGAGAAAATCGGCATATTGATGACATTAAAGCTGCATTTTCTTCATTTTCATTCTGAAGACTTTATTAAAGAACTCCCTACCGAATCCGGTGAGCAAGGGGAATGGTTTCACCAAACCACAATGCCCATGGAAAAACGGTACAAAGGCAAAAAATTCGACGCATTGCTTGCAGAGGTAATATCAATTTTATTATTGCATGGTTTTGCATTATTTTTGATTTCTTTTCTAATTCATTTCAGGTATGTTGGTGGAGTCACAAGATAACCCTTTATGATGTTAATAAGGTATGTGAAAAAGAAAAAGCTAATGATGGAAGGCAGTCTGGAAGCAACGTGCCTGTGGACACCGTAAGTTCTGAATCAGAGTCAGATTCGGACGACGATTTGGATCATCAACTTAAGAGAGCGAGATTTGCAAGTCCAGGGCCATCAACCTTATAAAAATAATACGAATATTTTTTTTTATTATTTTTTTGTAATAGACAGCACAGTATCTCAATGTTGAAGAAAATAAAAAACAAATGAAATTCAAAAATTTTCGTAAAATTTTTAACTTTTGCGGCTACCTAAGCGCTACCTAAACGGTGTTAGAAATAATTCCTAGAAAGTTTATATGTTCTAAAAAGTTGTTTATTGGGATGTTAGGTAAATTTTTGTAGTTGACTGTTTTCTTGAATTTTGAACGGTTTGCTACCTATAAACCTGAACAGAGGGAAAACGGTAAAAAAATTTGAATTTTTTAAATTTTTTTGCGATTTTGATCTAAAATTATTCTTTTTTTAATTTCTTATGTTCATAATTTTTGTTTTTTATAAAAAGGGCTACAACTTTGCCTTCAAGAGTAAATTAAAATTCCGAACGGTTTGCAAGATATGAGCCTGAGAAAATTATCACTTTTGGCAAAAATGGCATCAAGGCCCCAAATCTTTAGGGGCCCATAAAAAAAAGTGCATGATTTTGGGCAAAACTGGGAGACAAGGGTCTTTTTTTTTGGTCTTCTTTCACGTAGTGATGTCCGTATATGCTTATTTTTTTTCGTGTTGCACTGTGTAATTAAACGTAAATTATAATTCAATATCATAGGTAAATGTTTCTTATGCCTATTACATAAATGATAATTATACTCTTCACATAATTCTATAAACACATAGACGACAGCAGGCAACACAGCAATACGACTACAAGTGTAACTGGCTGCAGGCGAAGCCATGTAGTAAGCTACTTAATATAATTGAAAACGGAAAATTTCCATAATTGTAAAATATTCTTTTGTTAGATATTTCTAAGACCTTTAGACCGTAATTTTTTTTTTGCATTTTACCAATAAAAAATACATGTGATAGCATTTATCTGAAAAGTGTTTAAAAGTTTTAACTAGTTCAAACACATGGTATACACATAACAAGCTAAGTTGGTTTTTAAAAAAGATAAAATATAAAACAAAAATATTAAATTAAATGAAAAGTGAGAAATTAGCAATAAGAGATTGGTAGAAAAATATTGTGAATTTCTAAAAGATGCTTGCAATGACCCTTCTCAACAAAAATTTTAAGTTTTTAAAATATTTTTTGTAATGTCATGCTGGCGACGTTATTGCTTATGTTTAGAAACAACAAAAAAATGCACGTCTGGCACCAGCGTTCGTCAAAATGTTCAGAGAATAAAATAAGTGCTGGTGTGTAATAATTGTTAATTTATCATTTTGTAATGCATCTGAATTAAAAATATTCAGCAAATCAAAACAAATAAAAACTTAAAACCGAAATCTGAATTTTTTTAATGCAAATTAAATTATCATTTAAATTGATAATTAAAGAAACATTCTTTTTTTGCCTTTTTTGTTTAATTTAGCTTGTTTTAATGATCTTGCCGCTAGGCCACAGGATAGAACAGCGATGCCAACTTAGCTACTTTGGAGCTAGATTTGGCTCTTTTTAACTGCTTATAACTCGAAAATGTTCCCTTTAGCTCTTTTTTCAGAAAAGAAGCTAACACAGCTCTTTTCAACTTGGGAACGGCACGTTTGGCACTTTGAATTTTATAGTAAATTCTACCGTTTTTACCCTATTGTTTTGTCTTTGTGGCATTTACGGAACATACAAAACTGTTCACTTATTTTTTTCACTTAATACAAAGCCTGACAAATAAAATCATTATACCGACAGATGACTTCGATTATATAGCTGGAGAATTCGAATCTTTAATAAATAGCAACTGTTATGTAGGATATAACTTTGAGAAGGCATGCGAAAATTCTAATATAACTGAATCAGATAAACATATCGTTAAATGTAATATAATACAGTTCATAAAAACTCTAATTTATGAAATTAGGGCAAAGCTTCCAACAAATTGCAAGATGTTGGAATAAATTTCGGCATTTAGCGCAAAAAATGTTTTTATTTTGCAGGATTCAGAAAACACTTTATGTTTCATAAAAGAATTTGAAGATGATTTTGAAGAAATTGAAGAGCTGTAAAATTGTAAAATGGAAAAATTTAGGTAGAACCGACCAATTTTGAATCGAAGTGTATCATTGTTTGTTTTAAAATATTATAGTATGTATACTCTAATGCTAAAGTAGAAAAAACATTCAGTGCTATAAAATTTTTTTAAAAATAAACTAAGAAACAGCATGGCTATGAATACGTTTAATAATTTAATTCATATAATATATGGTTTACAAAGGTTCAAACTGTTTAAACTACGAGTTACCAGCAAGCGTATTGGTAAAAATAAATTCAATTGAAACATACATATTAATAAATTAAAATATTATATAAAAACATATCTATGACCGGAAGAAAATGTTTTTTTCTATTTTTTTTATTTTGTTAAAAAATCTTGAAGTACAAATTGAATAATAAATACATTCATAGATTTAAAACGGAAAAATCTTCAATTTTTAAATTTAGCTCCTTTTAGCTCTTTTCGACTACTCGGTTGGCTCTTTTTGCCTCTGAATTGTTAGCATCACTGGGATAGAATATAATAAAATAGAAACTAGATTGGCAGCACTGTTTTACACTCTTGTATAATATCTTTTAATTATGTGGCCACAGCTACAACTGTAGTCATTTTGCCTTGTAGCTATGAGATCGTCAAAATAATTGTATGCACTCCATTTATGACAGGTTGTAGTCAGTAGCTTGCCGTGGTCCATGTATTTATGGTATAAGTGATAATGGTATATGTATATCAGTTTGACATTCTGTTTGTAATTTCTACCATAAAGTATATATATTTTGGATTCTTATAGATGGGGAAGCCGATATAGCATGTCCGTCTGTTAAAATCAAGTTTCTGGAGTAAATTAAAGTACTACGGACTAGGTATTTCTGTCAGAAGTGTCCCTAGAAATTTATGTATGTATATATGTTTAAATGTGCATACATACAAAAATATGTACATATTTTTTTTCATAATTTTATTATTGAATCTTCGCTTTAGCAAACTAACAATAAGTATCAAAATCTTAAAACTAAGTGTGTTTAAACTAACTGGTGCTCCTTGGTATATTAAAAGCAGAAACATCCACAAGGATCTAGAAGTTCCACTAGTAAAATGCAAAACCTTAAACTATGTGGACAAGTATTTAAATAAGCTGGAAAAACATCCAAATCCGCTCACTCGAAGCATCTTGCAGCATAGTGGGCACACCGGTCTAAAAAGAAGGGATACTATTGCGCTTAGATGAAGCCTTTGGAATTAATTGATTTTATTGTGAGAACTTACATTTTGGTCCAGTCAGTACCAACCAAAATTAAAGTTCTCACAATAAAATAGTTTAAGATTTTGCATTTTACTAGTGGAACTTCTAGATCCTTGTGGATGTTTCTGTTTTTAATATACCAAGGAGCACCAGTTATCATTCTTAGAATTTTGTTTTGAAGGCGTTGAATTTTTTATGTTAGAGGCGGAAGCAGTGCCCCATAGTTGTATACCGTAGCACCAAATTGGTTGTAAAATTAAGTTGTATCTTTTACTATACAATCCAGATGAAGCACAAAGTTTCTACCCAGTAGCCAGTGAATTTGAGCAGCTTTTAGTTTCATATGCGTCAGCTTCGCATTTATATAAGCTTCCATATGAGACGGCGATCCAGGTGAATACCGAGATATTTTGTCTCGGATAGTTGAGGCACCATATGGTTTTTACTAGTGATTGTGGAGTTAGTTTCTTTGCGTAAAGTAAAAGGTACGTGGGTACATTTTTGTTCATTTATCTTTATTCCCCATAACTTTGCCCATTTCTCAACTTAGGTTACGTGTTGTTGCAGTTGGTTCGAAGCGTCTTTAGGGCCTTTTTGAATACAAAGGAAAGCAGTATCATTAGTAATGTCGACGTGTGTGTAAAACTATTGGCTGGCATATCTGCTGTGTAAAGCAAGTACAGAATTTGACCTAATATACTCCCTTGAGTTACACCAGCCCCTATTGGTTGAGAAGAACTTATATGGTTTCCCTCTTTGATCATAAATTGTCGGCCGGTTGTCTATTTTTCTAAAAGGTTGAAAATATTAGATGGAAGATTGAGCTGTAGTTTGTTTAACAGGTCTTCATGCCATACTTTGTCGAACGCTTGTAAGACATCGATAAAAAGCGCGACGAAGTACTTCTTTTCCTCAAAGACTTTTCTTAACTTGACTTCTAAAGCCGGATTGGTGATTTAAAATGCAGTTGTTGTCATTCAGGATCGGATTCAGCTTGTTTTTATGCAGTTTTTCGAACCAATTTGACATTGTGGGTAACAAACTTATAGGCCTATAAAACTCCACCTTCGAAGGATCTTTGCCAGGCAACTTTCCACATAGGCGGGAAATGTTCAAGCCGAATTATTACTGTTAAAATAAAAAAGAATTATTCTTTTAGCCAGGAGCTTTTTTACTATTAAGGTTAGCAATAGCCTCTACAACATCTGTAAATCGGAAACGTATTTCTAAAGGACGTCTAGCAACTGGCAGTAATTCTCGCACATCTGTGCAAGTATTGGGAGTGAACTCGTTTTTGAAATGATTTGCGAACAGATCACATTTTGTCATTTCTAGCACAGAATCCTCTCAGATTACGCAAAGGTGGTCTTGCGAAAACGGGTATTTTGACACGTCTGGCTGATCGCCATAGAGAATAATTTACATGAGGAGCCGCGTCTAGACCTTCCAAATAATCCTTAACTGATGCAATTCTATGTACCTCCAGCAAGTTTTTTAATCGATGTGTACACTCTTTTTTTTTTTTTTTAAATCGAGTTGTAGAGTAGAAGTTTACAATCCAGACGTAGCACAGAGTTTCTACTCATTAGCCAGTGGATTTGAGCAGCTTTAAGTTTCATTTGAATCAGCTTCGAATCTAAATGAGGCTTCCATGTGAGGCGGCGATCCAGGCGAATGCCAAGATATTTCGTCTTAATTCGTTGAGGCACCGTATGGTTGTTAATAAAAATTGGGGGGCACGTTTCCTTGCGTAACGTAAGAGTAAAGTGGGTGCATTTTTGTTCATTTATTTTAATACCCCATAACTTTGCCCATTTTTCAACTTGGGATACGTGATGTTGAAGTTGTTTTGTGGCTTCTTTAGGGTCTTTATGAATACTGAGAAAGGCGGTATCATCAGCAAATGTCGACGTATGAGTAAGATTGTTTGTGGGCGTATCTGTTGTGTAAAGCAAGTACAGAATTGGACCTAGTATACTCCCTTGAGGTACACCCGCCTCTATTGGTTGAGAAGAATTTATTTGGTTTCCCTCTTTAATCATAAATTGTCGGCCGGTTATGTATTTTTCTAATAGGTTAAAATTATTAGATTGAAGGTTAAGCTTTAATTTGTTTAACAGGCCTTCATGCCATACTTTGTCGAACGCTTGAAAGACATCTATGAAGAGCGCGGAGCAGTATTTCTTTTCCTCAAAGGCTTTTCTTATAACCTGTACCAATCTGAGGGTTTGTTCGATGGTACTATGTTGATTTCTAAATTCAAATTGGTGATCTGGAATGCAGTTGTTTTCATTCGGGATCGGAGTCAGCTTGTTTTTAAGCAATTTCTCAAACAATTTGGACATAGTTGGTAACAGGCTTATAAGTCTGTAAGACTCCACCTTCGAAGGATCTTTTCCCGGCTTAGGAATCATCTTTACCAAGGCAACTTTCCATACTGGCGGGAAATGTTCGAGCCGTAATATGGCGTTAAAAATAAAAAGAATTATTCTTTTTGCTGTGCAAGGCAGCTCTAAAAGCATTTTGTTGCTGATTTCATCAAAGCCAGGAGCTTTTTTAGCATTTAAATTATTGATAGCCTCTACGACATATGACAACTGAAAACGTATTTCCATAGGACATCTAGCAACAACAGGCGGTAATTTACTCATGTCAGTGCATGTATTTGGAGTGAAGACATTTGTTAAATGACTTGCGAGCAGATCACATTTTTCTTCGTCACTTCTTGCCCAGGATCCTCTCAGATTACGTAGTGGTGGATTCGCGATAAGGTGTCTTTTAAGATATTTCGCTGATCGCCATAGTGAATAATTCGTCTGAGGAGTCGAGTCAAGACCTTCGAGGTGTTCCTTAAGAGATGCCTTTAGCAAATTTTTCAATTGGTTTGTACATTCCTTCAACTTGGCTTTAAGTTGGGGTGATCTGTGCTTTTGCCATTCTCTTCGGGCTCTTCTCTTTTCAGATAAAAGCTGTTGCACGTCGGCTGAAAAAATTTTGTTGTATTTTGTCAGACGATAGTAAGAAAAAGCATGATCAACGGCTTTTTTTACGTTCTCATTAAGGCTGCTCAGACAATCATCGATGTCTTCGGGTGTTTTTAGCGGTTGGTTTTCCGAGCAGTGGGTGCTGACAAATTTTTCGTATTTTAACCAACTAACACTTTTAAATGAAAAAATATCACTACTTGGTATGTGATGAGGACTAAAAACAGTGATTATAGTGGGAGAGTGGTCTGAAGATAAATCCAACGAGGCTTGAGCTTCGGTAAGTTCCGGGGATATACTTTTTGTTACGCCAAAATCGATAACGTCTGGAATTTTATTGTGATCAGTTGGCCAATATTGCGGTTGTCCAGATGAAATACCGTTAAGTCCCATTTTAGATACGGAATCAAACAAAACACGACCTCTGGGACTTATAAGGCGAGAGCCCAAGTACGTATGCTTAGCGTTATAGTCTCCAGCAGCTATGAAGCGGGGCCCTAAAGATTTGTAAAAACTGTTGAACTGATCCTTTGTTATGTAGAACCTGGGTGGACAATACACTGACAAAATAAATAAGACATGGAAAAATTCATAAACGCAAACGTTTGTTGCTTGTATTATCGTTTATAAAAAAAACAGTATTTGATATTATTTATTAATTTGTTTTAAATTCATTACATTTATTATACTTATTATTTATTATCTTCAACTTTACTTTGTTTATTACATATTTTTAAATATATCCGCGAACACCCGTCTTCGAACACAGTTGGTGCAAAACTCCCTCTTCTTTTGCAAGTATTGCCACTTTAGCGCTTTCAGTCGGCCATTCTGTCACTACAATCGACCTCGATTGAAAAACTTGGCTGCTTTCGCTGTTGTCTTCATCGTCGTCAGCACTTGAATACTCGTCTTCGATGACAGGTAGCATGCACCATGGCTTCATCTTGTCAGAGGCGTAAACGGATGTATAATGACGCTGTGTTCGGTTAGCTCCAGGTAAATCTTCGATGACATACCGATCTTTGTCAAGGACCTTCGTTACCGTAAATGGACCTTTGTAAAGAGGCTCCAACTTCCTAGATGTTCCAGTCGATGCTGGATCGTTGGCCACAAGAACAATATCGCCTGTATTGTATATTTTTGGTCGTGCGCGCTGTTGATCGTACCGCTGCTTAGCTATTTCACGCTGCTCGTTTATTTTATTAGCTGCATCGTTTCGTCGTTGTTGTAAAGTTTGTTCGTTAGTCGTTTCATAGCTGTGTAAGGCAAGAACCAGTTTGTTTTGCAAGGTGTCTCTTGGCTCAAATCCAAATAAAAGTTCTTGGGGTGTTTTCCCTGTTGTTTTGTTGACTGTTGAGTTAAGCGACCACTGTATCTTTTTCAATTGGTCATCCCAACGTTTATCTTCTGTCGTTGATGGACGGAGCATTCCAAGAATCGTACGGTTAGTGCGCTCAGCTTGTCCATTGGCTCGTGGCGTACGGACGGCATTAAGTATATGTTTTATGTCATTGCTTTGGCAGTACCTTTGAAACTCGTTTGACGTAAATGCCGTACCGCGGTCGGTAACGATTCGCGTTGGTATCCCGAAGTATTCGCTGATTTCGTTAAGGATACTGATGACGTATTTGCTTGCTGTACTCTTTACTGCCTTCACTACGCTGAACTTAGTAAATGCATCTACAATAACCAGGATATGCTCGTTGCGTTTAGTTGATTTGGGAAACGGACCCAAATGGTCTATGTGGATGGTATGGAAAGGGACTGGGTTTATGCTGTCGTAGTGGTATACTCCCTCGTGTTTTCCGCCCGGAACCTTGTTAAAGGCGCATTCGACACAAGATTTAATGTGCGACTTAACCGCGTTTCGCATTCGTGGGAACCAGAAATGTTTTCCTAGACCAGCTAACGTTTTTTCTACTCCTAGGTGTCCAGCGTTATCGTGTTGACCACGTATTACGTGACATCGTAGTCCTTTTGGTACAACCCAAAGCTTGTCGCTGTTGACTTTACGAAATAGTCTTCCGTTTTCAATAATATAATTTTTACAAGTTTCTTTATCTCCCGCCTTGACCTTTTCGACGGTTTCACGGATATGCTCGTCCTGAAGTTGCATGGAGAATAAAAGGTCATCGTTGCTAACAGTCGTCTTTGAAATTCGTAATGATGCCGTATCCGGGGTCTTCGACTCTTCATATGGTGCTCGGCTTAATGCGTCGACGTGCTGCATTCGCATGCCAGATCGGTGCTCGATATTAAGGTCAAAGTCTTGAATGCGCAACCACCATCTTGCTATTCTCGGGATTAACTCTTTTTTGTGCATGGCCGTTTTAATCGCATTGCAGTCGGTTATAACAGTTACCTTTTTTCCATAAACGTAATACCGAAATCGATCGAGTGCTTCAACAACCGCCAAAGTTTCGAGCTCGTAGCTGTGGTATTTTTGTTCTTCATTTGTAGTAGATCTGCTATAAAATGCCACTGGCTTCCATTCATCGTTTTCGTTTTGTAAGAGTGTGCCAGCGAGACCTATTGTGCTTGCGTCCGTGTGGATTTGATGTTCAGCAGTGGTTTTGTAACCCACTATTACGGGGCTCGTCGTAAGTCTTGTTTTTAAGGTTTTGAAAGCTATGTTCTGTGCTTCCCCCCACTGAAACGGCACTTCCTTTTTTAATAAGCCTCGTAACGGCTCGGAAATCAGTGCGTAGCCTGGTACGAATTTCCGAAAGTACCCGGTCAGCCCTAAAAATTGGCGTACTTCACGAACGTTTGATGGTATTGGAAATTCTAATATTGCGTTTACTTTTACTGTACCTGGGCTTATACCTCCGCCATGAAGTTGATGCCCCAGAAACTGTATTGTTTCTTTCATAAACTCGCATTTATTGATGTTAACCGTTAAATTTAGTTCTTTTAAAATGTTGAAGACACGTTTCATTTTTTCAAACATTTCCATTATGTCGTTGCTACCAACTACAATATCGTCCATATAGTGAATAACGTCACCATCATGTGCTTTTTCCCATATCGTAGCCATCAAGCGTTGAAACACGGCAGGCGCATTTTTTGAGTCCAAACGGCATTCGCAGGAACTCATACGTTCCGTCAGGCGTTACAAAGGCTGTAAACTTCTGGCTACTTTCCGAGATCGGTATCTGATAATATCCACTATTTAGATCAAGGATCGTAAAATACTTAAATTTCATTACTTCTTGTAACCGTTCTTCGATATTCGGCGTTGGGAAAATTTCCTTCACCATATGCTGGTTTAAACGTCGGTAATCAACACATAGACGATCGTCGCCGTTCTTCTTTTTCACGAGTACGATTGGACTCGCGTATTCCGACGTTGACTTTTTAATTATATTATTCGTCAAAAGCTCGTTTATCATTTTTCTTACCGATTCTTTTTTTGTTTCAGGTAGTCGAAATGGTTTCGATACTATCGGTTCATTCGTACTTAATTTTATTTGCATTTGCACCGCGCTCGTTAATCCTATTTCACTCAGTCCTTTACCGAACACATTACGGTATTCGTTGACTAGTTTAAGTAAATTAATTCGTGTCGTTTCATCGATTTGTCCGTGTTTAACCTCCGTTATTTCGTTTCGTAAACTCTCGTTAATATTCGTTTTAGCGACATTTAGATATTGAAAACGTTGTTCGTTATCGTCGCAGATAAGTCGTATGCCATTAGACGCAAAAATGTCGTTGCCGATTATGATGTCTGTTGAGAAGGTATCGTCTTCGGCAATATACAGGTCTACGGAAATAACCACTTCATCCACTGCGATTTTGACCTTCATCACTTCGTTTAGAACTCGCGATCCACCACCAACTCCATTAACGCGTACACTGCATGTTTTCCTTTCTCCGTTGATTTTTTCTGCTTTTGATTTTCGGATCATACTACACTCACTACCAGTATCGATTAATGCATACATCTCCACGTTATTTATCAGGACTTTTTTGTCAGTACTAGTTTTCTTCACGTTGTTTGAATTCTTCACGTCACACTTACCACAGTTTTCGGGAGAACCCTTTGCATGAACCCGTTGACAATCCTTGCACCGCTTACGTCGCTGTGGTTTTGGGCATTCGCTTGATATATGTCCAGGCTCTGAACAGTTAAAACATACGATGGTTTTGCGTTCGGTTTTTGGCTTAGCCCCATGGTCTGCCATTTTGTTAGCGTTTTTATTGTTGCTCTCGATGCGTTTGGGTGTAAAAGTTGGCTTGTTGCTCGCTGAGCATCCAGCAATGTTTGTAAAATATTCATCCAACGCTTCACGCATCTCCTTCATCGATTTGAAACGTACCGTAGCTATTGCCATCTGCAACTCCCGATGTCTTAAACCTTCCCGAGTATATTTAATAATTGCCGACTCACTCAAACCGTGTCTTCTACCCAAGGCGCTCATTCTGAAACAATATTCGTTCACAGATTCTTCAAACTTACGTGCTGCATTTACCATCTTAAAATGGATATCCGCTTCGTCTGGCTCGATGCCAAACTCCCCTTTTAGTGCGGCTGCGAGTTGAGCCCATGTTACAAAAAGATCGGCTGATGCGTCCAGCCACAGCTTAGCAGGACCTTTTAGTTTGCTGTGTACCGCTAGCATTAAATATCCTTCGTCCCATTCGTATACCCGCTTAGCCCGTTCGACTCTGTCAATAAATTGCTCAACACTAAAAACTGAATCCTTTGTAGGGTCATATTCTGGCAAAACTTCTGATATTTCTTTTACGCTAAATACATTATGTCGTCGATCAGTTCGATTTAATAATTGTACCCCCGGTTGACATTCTTGTGGATCGTTACGAATTTCGCTTGGGGTTGTCGGTTGAATATTTTGAGTCGTTTGCCGTGTTACAATAGCCATCATATTTTCTACCATCCCTCGTAATTCATTGATTTGGGCACGTACACTTTGTTCTAATCCTGCCTCATTTAAATCAATTTCATCGGACTCTTCCGCTTCCATAAGGCGTTGGACTAGTTCGGATTTACTTCCGTTTGTCGGCAAATCACGTTCCCTTAAGAGATCTTTTAGCTCAACCACTTTTAAAGACGAGATTAGTGGCATCTTGTGTTAGGTTTTCGTTTTACGTTACACGTTTCGCGTTTGTCAGGAAATTCTGTTACCGTACTTTTTTTAAAAAAAAAACGTTTCTTTTCACACCGTTTTGATTTACTTTTCTTTTATGAATATCAATTATTACCGTTCAAAAATATTCACTCTACGTTGGTTACTAATCGTTTCGTTTTGATTATCGTTTTCGTTACCGTTAGTATTCGTTATTTTACCGTAAAGAATATTAGTTATTAAACGTTCAACTAACATTCACTCGTTAAATATTTTAATCACATTTACGTTACTCGGTGCCACTGTGCTTATTAAGTTTTTGTTCATCACACCAACCGTTTGTTTGTTTAATAGTTTTTACATATTTACATATAACACTTCTATATAATCGTCTTACCATTTCTTTCTTGGTGTCAATGTCATTATCACGTTAATTTTATAATGATCGTTACCTTTTTTTCGTTCTTGTTAAAAGTTAATCTTTTTTTCGGGAGAATTCCACACACTCATGCGCTTTATATGTTCAACGTTCCTTTCTCAGTGTTCCGCACAAGCAAACTTCATTATTATTTATTACCATGATCATCAGACTTGTCTGCATTACAAACAATCAAACACAATTTGTTCATGTTTTTTTCGACACTTATGGAATTTTTTCTATAGGTACATGCACGCACATACATATATTTGTATATATATACCACAATATTAAACGGTTATTTTTTTATTTCATTGGCACTTGCATTTTAATTAACATAAGGATTCTTTATCTCACTTCTGAACTATTATCGTTTATAAAAAAAACAGTATTTGATATTATTTATTAATTTGTTTTAAATTCATTACATTTATTATACTTATTATTTATTATCTTCAACTTTACTTTGTTTATTACATATTTTTAAATATATCCGCGAACACCCGTCTTCGAACACAGTTGGTGCAAAACTCCCTCTTCTTTTGCAAGTATTGCCACTTTAGCGCTTTCACTTGTATATAAAATTCTATGATGTATGATTCTCGATTTGATTATTATAGCCGAGCCACCAGATGATCTATCTCTGGGATCCTTCAAATCGTAAAAACAATAGCCTCTAATTTTGAAATTACTTCTAGATGTCATATGCGTCACAAAAATCAACATAACATCAATTTTTTGGTTTATTAAAAAATATAAGAGTTCGTTTTTGTGTTGGCGGATGCCGTTAGCGTTCCAGAAACAAACCCTGATGCAGTTCATGGTCTTTTAAGCATGGCCTGCAGAAGAGCAGACTGCATTTCTTGCATCATGCCAGCCTTTTGCGCCATGAACTGCGTAAATTGTTTAACCATATTGTCAATTACAGCTTCGAGGCGGCTAAAACTTGACCCGGTTGGTTCATTTGTTGGCATCTCTTGTTGTGTTGTAGGCTGCGTAGGCTTACGTGCATTGGGCTGGTTAGACTTTAATGCGTTGGCATAGGAAACTTGACTTGTAGTTGGTTGTGCTAATGGAGGCATGTTTGTAGTTGGTATATTTAAAGGCTGGCGAGGGGCAGGAACCACTTTCGGCTTAGATAAGCGTTTAACTGAATCAAAAACGGCACAACCTCTATAGTTGGCCGTGTGGTTTCCTCCGCAATTGCAGCATTTCTTTACCTGAGGATCATCTTTTGGCTTTTCGCACTTGGTCGTAGCATGCAGAAGGCAACTTGCAATAAGCCTTGGTGTGACCATATTCCTGGCAGTTTAAGCACTGTACGGGCCCAGTTCGCTTATGTGGCGCTTCAACTACAACTCTACGGTGCAAAATATATTTTAGGTCACAAATAGGGTGAGTCTCATTCATTTTTAAATTTACATCACTAGGCTCAAGCTCTACTCGAAATATTGGTTGGAGATACTTTTCTCTGTTTCTAATGTTTGATACAAACTTGACTTTAAAGCCTTTGCTGCACAAACTGGCCTTAATCTCCTCTGGGTCAACATTTGATAACAACCTGGAGACCTTTTGCTTTCTTAAGTTGGTAGGTGTAGAAGCTTTTCTTATGTTTTTCAAGTTCGGAAACCGTAGTGCGGTAAGGGTTTTCGTGATTCACTTGAATTTTAGTTTCATAAATGCTACCACGCTTTATGTTCGAAACATAAAAGTTGTTTTCGCCTATTAATTCAACTAAAAACTTTATGAGGTCATTTGCATTTTTCTCTCTCAAATATATTGGGGGAGGCTTAAATGACTTCCTTCCAAAACGATTTGGCGATGACGTTGGCTTTTCCTCATCTTTCAAAGTTTTTGCTGGGTTGGTAACCTCTGCCGATTTGGGGCTTCTTTCCCTCTTAAGAACTGTAATATAACGGTCCATTCCTACCTGGACCTTTGGAGCTTGTGAAGAAAATGAACTGTGACCGTGTTTAGCAACTGTAGGTTAAATTTCTATATTCAGTAAGGAAGACCGCGATGAGGATGGTACCTCGGTATTTTTTTATAATTTTTAAAAGGAGATTGGGCTAAATTTGTCCCTTGTTCAAAACACTTATTTAAATTTGGTGCACTTGCACTTAAATTGTTTGTATTTATTTTTGGTTTCTCACTCACACTCATTTAGCTTAGTTTTAAATTGTGGCGATCTATGCTGTTCTCTTTGCGTTTTTTTCAGATAAAAGCTCTTCAACATCGACAAAAAAATTTTTGTTGTATTTGGCCTAACGGTATGTAGAAGAAACATGTTCACCGGCTTTAATGTTTTAATTTAGGATACTCAGGCAGCCATCGATTTCTTGAAGAGTTTTTAGTGGTATGTCTCCCGATCAGTGAGTGTTGATATTTTTTTTATATTTCCACCAATTTACTCTTTTAGATAAGAAAAAATCACTAGTTGCTATTTGGTGAGAACTGCAAATGGTGATTATTGTGGGTAAGTGGCCAGAAGATAAATTCAAAGAGGCTTGCGCCTCAATAACCCCGGGGATATACCTTTTGCTACACCAAAATCTTTTACGTCTGGAATTTTATTGTGATCGGTTGGCCAATATGTTAGTTGTGCAGTAGAAATAGTACAAAGACCCATTTCAGACACGGAATCATTTACGGTACGACCTCTGGGACTAATCAAGCGGGAGCCCCAGTAGGTGTGTAGCGTTAAAGTCTCCAGCAGCTATGAAACGGGGACCAAAAGATTTGTAAAAATTGTTGTACTGATCCTTCATTACGGAAAATCTGGGTGGACAATAAACTGACGAAGTAACAATATTACGGCAAAATTTATCAATGCAAACGTTTGTGGCTTGTATGTAACTTTCGGAGAGACCACCCACCATTTGTGTTTGATTCTTAATTTAATTAATATATTTAAGCCACCACATGACCTATCTCTGGGATCCATTTATTCATAAAAAGCATAGCCACTTATTTTTAAAGTGCTTCTAGATGTCATATGGGCTAGAAATAATGAAGAAAAATGCGTTATGCTCGCAAGCCATTTAAGAAACGTGTTCACTCCCAATACATACACTGACGGGAGGGAATTACCGCCTGTTGTTGCTAGACGTCCTATGGAAATACGTCTCCGATTTTCAGATGTCGTAGAGGCTATCAATAATTTAAATGCTAAAAAAGCTCCTGGCTTTGATGAAATCAGCAGCAAAATGCTTTTAGAGCTGCCTTGCAGAGCAAAAAGAATATTTCTTTTAATTTTTAACGCCATAATACAGCTTGAACATTTCCCGCTAATATGGAAAGTTTCCTTAGTAAAGATGATTCCTAAACCTGGTAAAGGTTGTTACCAACTTTGTCGAAATTGTTCGAAAAGCTGCTTAAAAACAAACTGACTCCGATTCTGAATTAAAACAATTTCAAGTCGCCAATTTGGTTTTAGAAGTCAACATAGTACAATCAAACAAACTCACAGACTGGTGCAGGCTATAAGAAAAACCTTTGAGGAAAAGAAGTACTGCTTCGCGCTTTTTATCGGTGCCTTTTAAGCTTTTAATAAAGTTTAGCACGAAGGCCTGTTAAACAACCTAAAACTCAATCTACCAGCTTATATTTCCAACCTGCTAAAGAAATATTTAACCGGCAGACAATTTATAATCAAAGAGAGAAACCAAATAAGTTGTTTCCAATCAATAGGGGCTGGTGTATCGCAAGGGAGTATACTAGGTCCAATTCTGTACTTGCTTTACACGGTAGATGTACCAAATAACAGGTTTACGTATACGTCTTCATTTGCTGATGATACCACTTTTCTCAGTATTCATAAAGACCCTAAAGAGGCTTCGAATCAACTGCAACAACACGTTACCCAAGTAAAGAAATAGCAAAATTTTGGGGAATAAAAATTAATGAGCAAAAATGTACTCAAGTAATTTTTACTGTACGCAAAAAACGTGCTCTCCTATCCTATCCTTATTAACAATTTTAACATGTAGAAACATTTAAGAGTTTTGTATGTAATTAACATACGATGTGAAAACGCTTTAAGCCCCTATGTTTAAGAGAAGCTTATAAAACCAGCAAATGGTGCTCGTATTATGAATTTTAATAATAATCTTGATTTGAAAATAAAGGTTTTTTTATAAAACGAAGAAGTTTATGAATGTTTGCTCAAAAATAATCCAGCCTAAAACTAACCGTAAAAAAATTGTTTCGTTTTATATCGAGTAGTGTAAGCAAATTTAAAAACGATTTGGTTAAAAAAATTATTCTCTAAAAAAACTCTCATGACTTTGCCCTTTTAAATTAATAGATAGGCAGGTTTCTTCTTTAATAGGTTTATTAAAAAGAATATTCAAAATTTTTATGACGAGTTAACAAACTTCGCAATCTTCGCTTGTCAACTGTAAGGATCATCTGCCAGCTCCAGATAATCTCAGTTATAAATAAGTTTAGTAAAAATTTTAGAACTTATTTACGCTGTGCATCAAAAAAAATTGTTTTATGCATATTAACTTAATTGTTATCACATTTTTTGTCTATAAAACAAAATTATTGAATAAAAAATTTTTGATAATTTTTTTTTTTTAAATTTGATTTTATTTTTACCAAATGATGATTTTCTTCTCAAAGCTTCTGGCAACGCTGTGTCTTCATTTAGTAAAAGTGGCGGGCTAGATAGCTTTTGACCTTAACTGCATAAATACTGGCTTTGTCAAGTTTAAATGTATGAATGTATGTATTGTGTATGTGAGTATGTGTGCATTTAGTTAAAGTGAAGTAGTTAATTTGATATAAGTGTTAGTTATGTTGAGTAGAGGGGGATGGAACGGGTTAAGGAATAAATTCATAGTTAGGCAAAAAGTCGAAGAGATCTTAAACAACATCGATAAGGGATTGATTGGTATGCGCTTGGGGAAGCAAAAAGCTAGAGATAAGAAAACATAAAGTTTAATATGTATATATAAAAAAAATATAAATAAAAGGAGTTGCCTGGACGAGACGCGTAGAAAGGATTGTGGAGATAGGAGACTGTCTAGTATCCTGTGTAATAGGTATTAATAGCCTGTTGATCGAATTCCCTGAAAGTGTTTTCTCCACGTGATCTCCTGTTTGATTTTCTTGGCTAAGACAAACTGTAATAAACTTGTAAAGTGGGTGAGTCTGCTCAAGTTTAAGAAGATGTTGTTATTAAAAAAAGATGTTTACGTGATTAAAAACTCCAAGATATAAAAAGAGGGGAAAAAATTTAAATAAGAAACAAGAAAAAAAAGTATTGAGCAATTAAATGAAAGCCTAGATTTGAGTAAAAAAAATGAAAATATAGGGGGAGCCTAATATCATCATATATGTATTATAATTTGCATTTATTTTACTGAATTGTATGTTAAGTTAAATTTTAGCCCCTTTGAGTGTTAATTAAGTTCGGAATAAGAATAGATAAATTGGACAGGGTTATATCTAGAGTTTAATAGAAGATTTTTTTGTTGACGGTAACGGTGTAACCATTCGATCAGAATAGAGCCACGGTTGCAGGTCGTGTACAGCATTCTCGCCGCCAGCCGACAGTTTCGCAAGATCCTCAGTTCAGAGATTTATCAGCTACCGTAAAGCAAAATAATCAAATTTATATAGAAAATTAATTATATCAGAAGAAAACTTGATTGACTTACCTGGTGAAGCTGCAGAGCGAGAAATAGATTAGAACCAAGTTTCTATAGGTGACCAAGAACGGGCTGCTGAAATTGTGTATAATAAAGAATTTGACTTTAGAACAACACTGCGAGTGGAAGTGTCTGAAATGATCCAAGTAGCGTTACATGAAGGTCTGAAAGGTATTATGAAGGAAGTTGATAAGGCAATTAAACCTCTTATAAATTCACATAAACAAATTCCAAATCTTTCTCATTCTGGGTCTCATGAAAATTGTTTATTGAATAGAAAGATCGAGCAGAAAATAGGAAAGAAACAAACAGATGATAATATGATATTTCAGGCAGATGGAAATGAAAGACTGGGTCCACCTGTACAAAACAAGCTTGAAGAATTAAGTGGATATCAAAATCCAAAACAATCTACTCAGAAATATGTTAGAAATTATGTAAGGGCACCCTACTTTTGTAATATTTTATCTAGTGCACCGAATTTTTTTACGTATGAAATTAATTTGATTGTTCGTCCAGCTGAGGGACAAATTAGAGTTGATAAATGGGATATAAAGTTTGAAGGAGGTGGTAATGGGGTATCCACTGAAAACTTTGTTTATATATATATAAACATATATATGTATATATCTAGAGTTTAATAGAAGGTTTTTTTGTTGACTCTAACGGTGAAACCATTCGATCAGAATAGAGCCAGGGTTACAGGTCGTGTACAGCATTCTCCCCGCCAGCCGACAGTTTCGCAAGATCCTCAGTTCAGAGATTTATCAGCTACCGTAAAGCAAAATAATCAAAATTATATAGAAAATTAATTATATCAGAAGAAATCTGGATTGACTTACCTGGTGAAGCTGTAGAGCGAGAAATAGATGAGAACCAAGTTTCTATAGGTGACCAAGAAGGGGCTGCTGAAATTGTGTATAATAAAGAATTTGACTTTAGAACAACACTGCGAGCGGAAGTATCTGAAATGATCCAAGAAGCGTTACATGAAGGTCTGAAAGCTAATATGAAGGAAGTTGATAAGGCAATTAAACCTCTTATAAATTCACATGAACAAATTCCAAATCTTTCTCATTCTGGGTCTCATAAAAATTGTTTATTGAATAGAAAGATCGAGCAGAAAATAGGAAAGAAACAAACAGATGATAATGTGATATCTCAGGCAGATGGAAATGAAAGACTGGGTCCACCTGTACAAAACAAGCTTGAAGAATTAAGTGGATATCAAAATCCAAAACAATCTACTAAGAAATATGTTAGAAATTATGTAAGGGCACCCTACTTTTCTAATATTTTATCTAGTGCACCGACTTTTTTTACGTATGAAATTAATTTGATTGTTCGTCCAACTGAGGGACAAATTAGAGTTGATAAATGGGATTTAAAGTTTGAAGGAGGTGGTAATGGGGTATCCACTGAAAACTTTGTTTTCCGCGTTAAGGTATTAAAAGCTAGATATTCTATACCTTGGGAGGAAGTTATTAGGGATTTTCATCGATTGCTGAAAGGACAATCATGAGTGGTTTTGGATTTTTCCAAAAACGCAAAATGGTATAACTGATTACCCAGCACTACGTTACAATCTGTTGAATCAGGCGAATCGAAGTGAGTTTGAAATCATGCAGAAAATTGTTGAGGGATGTCAACAAGCTAATGAGTCATTGGAGAATTATTTTCCTGCCATGTTGACTCCTAGGCCAAAACTTCGCTCCTCAATTCCTGAATATGAAATGATTAAATTACTGATATGTAATGTAAAAGCTAATAAAGCAAAATTAGTGTATCCAATGGCTATATATAATATTGAGCAGTTGCGGGAATAGTGTAAAGAAATTGAGAAAAGGTCCCCAAGGCGAGAGCTTAAGTTAAGACATCACCCACTAACTTACCGAGTTATATACCACGTCACAAAGTGAACGAAATTTATCAAGGGGATGAACAATATAGCAATGAACATTATAATCCGTTTAAGGATGATGAATTGTCCCGTAAAGAAAGAAAGGATATGGTTTGCTAGCGACCAGGGCATATGGATTGCGTCTCAGAGGTGTGGAATATATTTTCTTTTAAGTGTGGATTGGAACGTACTGTGACTCCAAAATGTCCGAATTGCTCTAAAAGGGGAAACTACCAAAAGAGCGAGGCAAAAGCGGGCGAGTCACGCTCTACCCAGACGTCCACTATTCAATAAAAGTAGGAGGCAAAATCACACTGAAACAAAATGAAAATGTTAATAATAATTCAAACCAAAGTAATTTTAATACAATGCCAAATAATAAATCCAGAAATTAAGAACCTCTTGATTAAAGATTAAGGAAGAATATACAAGTTAGAAATCGTATATTTGCCTCTGACATCGTACCGCAACCCTTAGTTCCACCGAAAATCAAAAAGGCCAGAAAGCGGTTTAATGACCGAAGGTAGTAAGAAAGTCTGTAGCTTTGTCTGTAGAAGCGATATCTAGTGGTGATCCTGGAGTGTATGGTGATATTTTGGTAAAGGAAAAAGTTCAGCATACTGGGCAGAGGATGCTATGATCTTTTGGATGAACTGGGCGTGGTTCCTTCAGGCTATAATACCAAAGTTAAAAGAGCTGCTGGTAACACTCATCAAATTTGTGGCAAAACTACTCTTCCAATTACATAAGAGAATAGGGTAAGGAAAGTCCGGTTTGATCTATGTCCGTCTCTAGAACAAGCGGCATATTAGGGTGCGATTTCTGGAGAGCATTTAATTTTACCCCAGAAGTTTTGAATATAGAAGAATTAGAGTTTGAAAAAGTGGGACACCGCTTAGAACCCTTAAAAGACCAGTCTCCGGAACACTAAAATCGAGTAGACATCAGATAGAGCAACTAGATGAGGTTAAAATGTTATTTAAAACGTTTGAAAATAATGGCTTGGGAAATACCAGATGCAGTACCTTTTAAAGAGCGTCTTTATCCCGTATCGCCAAAGAAATTTGGCGTTGACGCTGGACAAGAAAACCGTCAGGAGGATGAAAAAACTATTTTTTCCTAGCGCCTCAAGTCTCTTAATACCTAATTTTTGTTTATGGGATGGCCTCTTAATTATGCAAATGCCTAAGCCAATTCCCGGTGCGTAATTGTTCAGTTTTTTGTTGTTGCTGTATTTTGTGTGGTGCCAAGTCCACCTGTAAGTAAAAGATTAAATTTGTGTAAATTAGTAAAAATATTTTTTCCAAATATACTTACCAATGTCCGAAATAAGTCCCATAAATTTTATTTGTCCGAAACGTCCAAGAATAAAATAATAATAAAACCAAAAATATTAATAAAAACATAATTACCTCCATGTTTTTTTACTTTTGTTGTTAAATGTGTTCAGTTGCAAAATAACGGAAAAGTAGTGCCTACGTATGCGTAAATGCAGCGTTGCATATTTCATTCCAGTTTTGAAAATTTTGTTTTAGGGCTTATTTGAGTTTTTATATATATTGTAAATTACGGTTTCTTGCTATTTTTATGATTCCCTAGTAAGAATAAAACCGGCTGGTGACTATATTATCTGCAGATCAGAGAAAGGGATAGCTATATAGAAAATAATTAAGAATAATCTAGAAAAGCGCGAATTTGTTAATTATTTATTTATTTATTTATAAATAGGCAATTTTGTAAAATATTGTTACGGAGTTAAATGTTGACTGGGTATGTAACATGATAATTTTATAAGTTGTGGGGCATTATTGGCGGGTTTTGTCTGCGCTAAGAAGTTATTTAAATGTAACTGCGATTCGCAAGAAAGTTCTTGTGTTTTTTTGAACCTTGTGGAACATTACAGCGTATTACCAACCACTATAAATAGTCGGGCAACACGAATGCCGCAAGCAGTTTAAGTTTAACCGTTGAGTTGAATAAGTGAAATTGCTAAATAATAAAGGTGAATAACTTTAAGTGTTTTAAAGAAGATTGTAAATAAGTATATGACAGTATATTTTAAATAAATAAAGTTTTGTACTGTTAAAATAAAATTTCAAGTGTTGTTAATTATTATTTTTGCAATAAAAAATAACCCCGGTTTATTTAAAGGAAATAAACCAACGTTTATAAAAGGTATAAACGTAGCAATATATATAAAAATATATATTCAAATATATAGTTACCGCAAGATTTTACAGGTATAAAAAGTGAGTTTGGCTGAGAATCTAGAACATAGTGCTACGTAAGTAAATCGTTGAGTAGAAAAAAAAGGAACAAACGTTCAAACCGTGTTTTTTTGGTGTGTCTTAATAGCTGGCAAGAGCCACACATCCTGGAAGGAAAGTTTGGGGGAAAAAAATCCAGGACCAAAAATCCCAGAAGAAGCCAGGTAGGCCAGGTTGTTTTTGTTTATAATTAAAAACTCCATTTGGGTGAGCTGACTTAATACCCGAAAATTTAAGTGTACAAATTCGTGATCCGGAAGAAAATAAGATAACTCCATTCCGTTTTTTATTAAAATAAAATAAGAGATTTATTTAAAGAAAAGTAAAGGGGAAGTAAAAGAAAAAAGTGTAGAATTTTAAATTATATTAATAAAGTTTTTTTTACGTTTTTTGCTTGAATTATTAAATATTGAATCTTTAAAGATAATTACTAAAGGTAAATTTTAAATATATGAAGTAAAAAGAATAATTGCAAAGTAAAATTTGTAAAAAAGGGGCGCGGAAAAATTAAATAAAGAATATTTCAGGAAAAAAATATTGTATGGATTTGAGTAATTGTTGGAAATTTTATTTAATATGTAAAAGTAGTATAAGTATTTGTATTATTTTAGTTCTATTGTGTAATAATATTTAATTTTAAAGATTTATTCAAGGGGATTGTTGAAGTAGTGGTGAGGTGACGTTTGACGGGTTTAAGGGGTCCGCAAACTATTGGAACAGATGTTTTGCGGGCATGGAAGGTATATGTGCGGCTGAAGTTAAATAACTAATTTTTTTATTCGTCCGGAGTGTTCCAGCGTGTGTGTGTTTTCGTTCTATTATTCGTTTTCGTGTTTTTTTGTGGTGAGTACTAATGAAGATTTTCATTTTTGTTCGAGAAACATAAGGGTTGAGAACACCCCCAGGGAGCAAGCCCCGAGAGCTAATTGGGTATTAGACCGATCCGTACCGCACTAGTAACAGAAAATAAAATAGCGCCTAATGAAAACAAGTGGTAATATAGGCAGTGTAAGAGATCGAAACACTGTGCAATAACCCAATAGTTTTAAGAATAGCTCAACGTATTTTCTAGCGCGTAGTTATTAAATCGAGCGAACGTTGTATCCGTTTTAAGTCATTGATCTAAAAATTCCAATGTTCCAGTATGTTTCTGCTTTTTAATTAACGTTAGAAACATACGACTCAAAAGATCCCAGACATAGGTCATGTGGTGGCTCAGCGATATTAATTAAATCAAGAATCAAACACCAGTGGATGGGTGGTCTCTCCGAGAGTTATATACAAGCAACAAAGGTCTGCATTGAGGAATTT
Organism: Melanophora roralis; assembly: GCA_963583895.1. NCBI lineage: Eukaryota > Metazoa > Arthropoda > Insecta > Diptera > Rhinophoridae > Melanophora > Melanophora roralis. Next base: position 33,351,241 of record OY757191.1, on the reverse strand, counting down.
TACCATAATCTCGTTATTTCGTCAGTTTATTATCCACCCAGATTCTCCATAACGAAGGATCAGTACAACAGTTATTACAAATCTTTAGGGCCCCGCTTTATAGCTGCTGGAGACTATAACGCTAAGCACACGTACTGGGGCTCCCGCCTAATTAGTCCGAAAGGTCGTGTCTTGTATGATTCCGTGTCTGAAATGGGACTTTTCGTTATTTCAACTGGACAACCAACCTATTGGCCAACAGACCGCAATAAAATACCAGACGTAATAGATTTTTGCGTAGCAAAAGGTATATCCCCGGAGCTTATTGAGGCCCAAGTCTCCTTGGATTTATCTTCTGACCACTCACCAACAATAATCACTATTTGCAGTCCTCATCAAATAGCAACTAGTGATTTTTTCTTAACTAAGAAAGTAGATTGGTTGAAATATAAAAAATATATCAGCACCCACTGCTCGGAAAGCCAACCAATAAAAACACCCGGAGACATTGAAGATTGTCTGAACAGCCTTAATGAAAACATTATAAAAGCCGTTGAACATGCTTCGTCTACTTATCGTCAGGCCAAGTACAACAAACTTTTTTCTGAGAACTTAAATTTTAGTCTGGCACTGGCTGGACTTATATTAACTACCTAGTTTTAAGATTAAGGCGAAGATTCAATAATAAATATATGAAAAAAAAAGAAACATACGATTTGTTCAGACGGGGGATGGAAAGTTCTTAGATGTGATAAAGTCAGCCTGGGGCATTCCACCGTCACGTACAGACAAATTCAACTATTTTTTAGCACTTATTTTACATCCAACTTCTAATTGGTAATTCAGAATTCAATTTTTTTTTCTTTTATTAATTAAACTGCGTGGTAGTCTTCAATCTTACATCGAACTTGTTTTTAATAATTCAGAAAATATTAAAGAAAAAATTAAACAAACTTCGTCACGTGTAGGACAGCCTGAGTCAACCAACATTCAAAATTGTAGTGTTTTATCCCAAATTTCAGTGAATCAGTTGCACGTAGAGAAAAGATGGCTAAGAAATAAATTATAACTAACAACCACGCTTACTTATGATGGTAATAAATTTTTAATAAAAAAAATATTTTTAGGTAAAAATTAACTTTTTTATTTTGTCACGTAAGGGACAAATGGCGTCACGTAAGGAACACAGTTGAAATTATTTTTATAAAATACACAAAAATCAAAAGTTAATTGCAGTTTTGTGTACAGATAAGCTATAATTTTGCAGTCCACGATATTTTGATTGGCCTTGATGAAATAAATGTTTGAAATTCCTCTAATGACATGGTGATTCACATTAAATTTTTTCTCAGATTGGTTTTTGAAACTAATTAAGAAGCCAATCTCCATATATTTTCAACGATTCTATCTATTACACCTTTTCCATTAGTTGTACCAAAATATTTGCAAAAAATGGCTTTGCGTACTTTTTGCTCAGCACTGATATTAATTTTATCATATAGCGGTTTTCAAATTCTGATGACGAGCCATTGCTCCAAACTTTTTCCACTAAAGGTAAATCTTTATTTTTCGTGTTTTCTAAATCGAACAGCTTATTTAAAAAATAAAAAACTGCATGTTTGTCTTTAAAATACGCATCCGAGCATATAAGGTAAAGTAAGTGCTGGTAACGTGGTATAGACTGGTAATGTTGTATTGTAAGTTTTTTCTTAAGCTAATAATATAAAAATAACAAAAACAGGCTAAATATATTGCGGCTCTCAGAAAATTAATGAATCAATACTTTAATTAATATTTGCAAGTAATTTTGGGAGTCAGTTGCACGAAATCGTTTTGGTGTGTGATCGACTTTTTTTGCTGGTGGAAAAACACAAGTTTTTTCCTTAAACGGAGTGTCCGCTATGTTGCAAGATGTTTCGAGCTAGCAGATTGGGATGATTTTCAAGCTTATTGAAGTACTTGTCCACATAGTTAAGGATTACGCATTTTACTGGTGGAACTTCTAGATCCTTGTGGAGGTTGCTGTTTTTAACATACCAAGTAGCACCAGTTATCATCCTTAGAAATTTGTTTTGACGGCGTTGAATCTTTTCTATATTGAAGGCGGAAGCAGTGCCCCATAGTTGTATCCCGTAGCACCAAATTGGTTCCAAAATTGAGTTGCAGAGCAGAAGTTTACAATCAAGACGTAACACAGAGTTTGTAATTTGTAGTGAGCTACCCTAATTTCAAGGTGTTTGAAAACACTTGTGTTTCTACTCGTAAAAAGAAAAACCAATCATAATTTTATTTGTTTTATATTTCAAACGACTTTCAGAAATTTTTTTTTAAAAAGGAAATTAGGTTTTGAAAGTTTGAAATATTTAAAACGGTAAAAACAAAGGAAAAAGAAAACACTTATTAGAAGTATTATTAAGAGACGATAAAGCTATTTAGATTAAAGTTCCTCACGGCGAAGGAACTTGATTTCTCTTACGAACAAACTTTGTAAAACGGTGAGTAATGTCTGTAAATAATGAGGAGCTTTTCGTAATCAAAATAATAATTTTAACAGTGCCGTAGTAAGCTTCTATTGGTAGAGCAATTTCGGTTAAATTTGCGAACTGAAACTCAAAACTCTATTAGGGGGCTTCCGGGATGGAATCCCTTCTTATCATTATATTACACGGAAAACTAATTTTGTTTTAAATAACCAAGTCTTTGTGCTGTTTCTGGTAAGAAGAAAAGGAGTTTAACTAGAATCCTTAAAGTTAAAGAATCCCCGATAAAAAGCTTAAGCTTCTGAACTGCTTGTTTCGTTCTCTTGGAGAGGGAAACCTCCTAAAAGTCCATGTAAGTGTTAACCAGCTTCTTATTCTTGCAACATTGTAAAAACATAATAATTAAACAAAGATGCTAAAATTAGATGATACCGCATACATACCTAAGATTTAACACCTAATTTGATAAATTTTAACTTATACCTGTTTACAATTGACTATAATTAACTCTTAAAATTAATGATACATAAAATAATCAGATAAATAATTGATTTAACAAGATGCTATAAAATTTTCCTAATAATTAAAAAAAAAAAAAAACAAAAGGGTCGGGAGTAAAATACTATTAATTATAAGAATTTTTGTTTTAAACCATAATATGGTGTGCACTGATTAACGTTACGTACTTACTTTATAGATTTGTTTTATTAACCTATCGTTTATAGTTAATTCTGTTTTATTCTAAATTACTAGATCGAAATATGTTATCTATATAATTTATTGATTTTCAACTTACCGTTTACCGAAGTAATAGATTTTAAATTTAATCATTAATAGAACTATTGTTAAATGCAGTGATCACTTCATTCAGGTAGCCACATCTGTTAACAATATATTTCATTTTATTTCCCATTTTAACTTAATAAATAATACTATACGTTATACTGAATTTGTAATCATAGTCATTAATTGGTTTTATATGTTAAAAATTTATTAAATTTATAAAAAACATTATTATGTTAAAATGAATCTATAAATTTATTTTTTAATTATTGACGAACATATCAGAGCCAGGTATAGGACAAATGGTGGAACTTTCCATTTCCATTGATTTTCTTTAGTTCATCTTTCTTTTAACTTTTTTCTTTTAAATGAGTGTAACGACCAAACAAGAACCACCCTATTTCCCTGAGCAAGGTCGAGCAAACTACCTACCGTGTTGGCAGTTTCGTTACAAGTTTCTGCCAATTAGCCAATGGATTCGGGCCGTTTTAAGTTTAGATTTTGACAACTTTGCATCTATGTCGCGCTTCCATGTGAGGCGGCGATCCAGGGGAATGCCAAGATATTTCGTCTCAATTCGTTGAGGCACCGTATGGTTGTTAATAAAAATTAGGGGGCACGTTTCCTTGCGTAAAGTAAAAGTAACGTGGGTGCCTTTTTTGTTCGTTTATTTAAATGCCCCATACATTTTACCATTTTTCTACTTGGGAAACATGATGCTGCAGTTGTTTCGAGGCCTCTTTAGGGTCTTTATGAATACTGAGAAAGGCGGTAACATCAGCAAAAGTCGATATATGAGTAAAATTGTCTCTGGGCATGCCTGCTGTGTAAAGCAAATAGTAGTTAAATCATACCAAAATCGTTACGAAATTAAAAATGTGGCAATCTAAAAACATATAGGTATACTACATTACACGCACTTACTCCTTGCTTGAAAATTTTCTTTGTAAAAAGTTGCAGCTTAAGCAACAGGACACTCGTTCGTGACCATAGTGCGCTTTGAACTTCATTCTGGTATTCACAAGCGAAAGGCATTGCAAAATCAATTTGAAGGATACGTACACCTTCATTAAATTGGTCTTTTTGAAATTTATCTACTTGGATTTTTTTTAAATTAACATGTTTCATAACAATATGAACTGAATTAATCAGTTTGTCTTTTAGTTCAACTTAACTTGTTTAATGGGTTGTTAAACGTGATTTATTATCTGAAATTTTCCCCTTCTTTTCATATGCAGACTTATGCTTAAGTCTATGGACAGTAATAGTTTTTTGTTATCAGAAAAAAAGTCACATTAATTTTTCCAGCACTTAGAATCTAAATAAGGATCACATAAAGTTTTCAACAACCAGTCGTCACAGTAGTTTTGTTCGTTTTCATGTGTTATAAAGTTGCACTGATCTGAAGGAATGTTTTTTATGAGTATCACGTCTTAAGGTCTAAGACTACAAAATTTTTAAAATTTTTTTTCTATATTAGGATTAACCCCCGTAAAAAGAAAAAAAGCTTCCCGTAGATACATAGTTAAATAATGCTTATAACGCCTTTCTATAATTCCATTTCCCTAAACCACAACCAAATCATTTGTGCCTGGACAGGTGTATACTATATCTGGACGGTAATAAAAGGCTTTCACATCCTCGTAATACGAGTCGACATTTTATATGTCCAAGCTTGAACTTTCGGCTAGATCAATATTCAATTTTAGCGCTAATTCGGTTGCCAACGCTCTTCTTGCTTGGCGATTAAGTAAGGGCTTTTAGAGCCTTTTGAACAGCTTTCGATAAAGTTTGTTTGGGCTTGTAAGGGGGTTTTGGTACTTACAGAAAGTTCGTCAATATTTTGACCTTGATTTCCTAATTTTGCCCTTTGAAGGCTTTTTTATCCCTTTCCTTAACTAGCAAAGCTTTTTAAATCGATTTTTGAAAGAACTCCTCTTTTTCGCTTATAAACCTCACATATTCTTCTTGATTCGCTAGGGCTAAAGGTTAGATCATCTTTCTTACGCTTTCCGCGAAGTTTCCGCATATGTTCAGTACTGGTGGAAGGTTGTGTTTCAGTCATATTTGGATGAGCCACAAATGTTGTGAAGCAAATTATAAATACAGTTTCTAGATGGCAGAAAGATTGAAAGATTTCAGATATCTTAATTCTTGGCGTCACGTACAGACACTTTTTATCACGAAAGAAAAACTATTTGCTAAGTGTTTAAGTGGAAATTTTTTTTGTCAGCTTTTAGACCACCAAAAGTAAGCTGTAAAGAACAAAAATCAATTTGTTTATTTGACTTGTCTTACAGTTATTATTAAAAAAAAGAAAAAGGTGTCACGTGTGGGACATAGAAATTTACCTTTGCATTGTAATTACTTACTCGGGAGCAAAGCACTTTACAACAATAAATATTATACAGTTTAATACCGCTACCACTCCCTTGAACGCAGAAAATAATATATGTTAGTTCTTATGTGAAAAACAGTATTAGCAGCAACCTCTCAAAAAATGGTGTAAAATGAAAAAGAAAAGCTAGATTCTTTATACTCTCAAAAAAAAAATAACGGTATTTATGAAAAAAAGTGATCTACTCGTCACGATTAATGTCAATTTTTTGAGATGAGAACTTTATCTCTCTATGTAGATGCAAAAATAAAAAAAGTCAAAGTTTGTAATATTGTTCAGATTTCCATTTTTCATGGAATGCTCCATCTAATCGTACGCCGTACCTCGTATGTTAAAGTAAATTTAAAATTTTAGTTTCAGTTTAAGTTCCTATGCGTGGAGCAGTTGTAAGAGGAAGCAATATTAGCTCGACCTAAGAGTTAAAGGTCCGTTGTGTTAACCTTTCTTGCAAACTGGCCTCTGAAGATAGTTGAGTAATAATTTCAGAGCACAGCTGGAAATGTTTTTAATTTACCAATTTGTTTTTTTTTTTTTGTAATGTTGATTTCTGGAACATTTAAATATCTCTAGTAAGGAGAGCCAAAATATATGAAATAACTGTCGATACCGCCACGTCAACAATCCCTGAATAAATATATGATTTTTGAGAAAGAAACCCGTTTTTTTGTGAAGTTATTAAGTGGGAAGTTTGTAATTTTTTTTGTTTAGTAATTTATTTTATTACTAATAAAATAATTTAATAACTACATAACTAAATTATTTAAATATTTATTTTTTAGTGTGCGAATTTTGGTTATTAATTTTTTTTAGTTGTTAATTTATTAAATTATTATTATCTTTTTTTTTTAGTTATAGATAATTTTTTTTTATATCAATTTTCTTTACCATTTTACCTTTTTTTATCCATTATATTTTGTTACATATTTTTTTTATAATTTAAATTGTTTCTAAATTGCGACGTTTTATTGTGATTTATACGGCGGAGATTTAGTAAATTTTCTTGTTTATAAAGGGCAGCTACTACAAAGATTAGTACGTGTAGCAAGTAATGAATAGTCAAGCCCACAAAAGGTTTAGAAAGCGAACAATAGCAGAAACTAATTTGAACACAACAGGAGAAATTGAGCCTAACTAAGAAGATAAAACATGGCAAATAATGATAATATAAGAGACCTGTCAGCTTCAATTAATACTAGATCCAGCCAAAAGCAAAATCCTGTAACGAGAGCATCTAATAACCCAATAATTTTACAGCAAGGTCCGTCCGCAAGTTGTTCAAATACCAATGCTGTGTTCGAAGTCCGAGATTCGACAGTAGGAGAAAATGTCAATGAACAAAACAATGTTTACCAAAGGGTAAAGGAAACGGTACAACATGAAATGAGTGAAATTAGGAAATTCATTTTAAAACTAACGAGGGTAGTTAAGAAGTTGTCGTCAAGTGGTCCAAGGACAAAATAGTCAAGTAGTTTACGTCCAGTAGAAAATGTAAATAACAGTAACTACGATATTTTAAATAGAGTTGCTGAGGTTCCAACAAAAAATTTGTTGCAATACACTAAGCAGAGTAACCCATATAGATTCAATGAAAATACCTTACCGATTAATAACACATCCGCAGTTCATGATAGAGCTTCCGCTAAAGTAGATCCATTGGTAGGAAGTAGACATAGTCCAATAAGTCTGTCGAGAGCTGCAAATATAAACAATGAGAGAATTAGCATTCACGTTGATAAATGGGGTATAGTTTTTAATGGAAACAATTCTTACATGAGCGTAGAAGATTTTATCTTCAGAATCGAACATCTTCAAGCCCATTATGGTATTAGCTGGGACAAAATCCTAACGAGATTTCCATCTCCTGGTAGCGGGTCCAGCCAAAGAGTGGTTCTGGCTCCTTATACGCACTCGGCGTAATTTAAAAATGGGCAGCACTTAAAGTGGAGATATTAGGCCAATATCAAACCAATATTTCCCATTTTGAGATTCTACGAGATTTAGTTGAGCGCAAACAACAAGTCAATGAGTCAATAGATTCCTTTTTCGATTCTGTGTGCAAACTCTGCTCTAGACTACAGCCTATAAGTAAATACTTTTTTTTTCATATATTTAATTATTGAATATTCGCTTAATCGAACTAACAATAAGTATTCAAATCTTAAAACTAAATTATTTATACTAGTCCAGTCAGTACCGGACTAAAATTTAAGTTCTCACAATAAAGATAACTAATTTCAAAAGTTTCATCTAAGAGCAATAGTATCCCTTCTTTTTAGGCGGGTGTGCCCACTATGTTGCAGGATGCTTCGAGCGAGCTTGAGAGACATCAATGAAAAGCGTGGAGCAGTACTTCTTTTCCTCAAAGGTTTTTCTTATAGCCTGCACCAGTCTCTGAGTTTGTTCGATTGTGCTATGTTGACTTCTAAAGCCAAATTGGTGATCTGTAATGCAATTGTTGTCATTCAGGATCGGAGTAAGCTTGTTTTTAAGCAGCTTTTCAAACAGTTTTGACAAAGTTGGTAACAAACTTATAGGCCTATAAGACTCCACCTTAGAAGGATCTTTACCAGGCTTAGGAATCATCTTAACTAAGGCAACTTTCCATATTGGTGGAAAATGTTCAAGCCGTATTATGGCATTAAAAATAAAAAGAATTATTCTTTTTGCTGTAAAAGGTAGCTCAATGAGCATTTTGTTGCTTATTTTATCAACGCCTGGAGCTTTTTTATCATTAAGGTTAGAAATAGCTTCTACCACATCTGAATATCGGAAACGTATTTCTATAGGACGCCTAGAAACAACAGGCGGTAATTCCCTCACGTCAGTGCATGTATTAGGAGTGAACACGTTTCTTAAATGGCTTGCGAGCAGATCGCATTTTTCTTCATCATTTCTAGCCCAGGATCCTCTTAGATTGCGCAGTGGTGGTTTTAATCCTGATCTCAATTGTTTCATGATCGGTTATCTTCTTATCGTTGTCATTTTTTACACATATATTATCCATATTTGTTATAACGTAGTCAATTAAAGTCTTTGATCTTTCTGTTATTCTAGTGTAATCTTCAACAATTTGTTTTAGATAATTATCATTTAGTATTTGTTTAATTTTAGTTTTGTACACTCCATCTTTGGACCAGTCTATATTAAAATCGCCTGCTATTATTATGTTACATCTATTCTCAATGATCTCTTCAATTGTTTCTTCAAATATATCACAGAACTCACCTTCTCTACTGTTAGGTGATCTATGTATATACCACTACAATTATAAATTTTATATTTTTATATTCCACAATACTTGCGTTTATCCAATAATTGTAATCTTATATTTTTTCTAAAATTTTTTTAATTTTCCATTTATCTTTAGCATATATACTGACACCACCTGTTCTTTTTGAGTTAGAATATGTTGTTATTATTTCGTAACCGTCTAATTTAATTTCAGCTTCATTTATCTCTTCTGTTATATGCGTTTCTGACATTATTATAATTATAATTCTGGTTTATCGCTTGCAGCTATATATTCCACTTGCTCAAAATTATTTATTAGTCCTTGTACATTTAAGTATATGCCTTTGATGTACTGTAGTTGTTAAAAGTTTATTCCACGCTGTTTCTTTTTAAAGTTCAGTTTATTTTGATAAACTGGGCAAATTTTACTACTTGTATAGTGGTTATCATCGAGTCCAAGATTTAATTTTTGGTTATTTCGAATACAATTTATACATTTTTTTATTAATTCTTTACTACATTCCTTACTTTTATGTGGACCATGGCATTTCACACATATCTCATTATTCTTACACTCCACTGCTTTATGATTATACCCTCTACATTTAAAACATTGTATTATTTCAGTCCCGTCGAATATTCTACACTTTTCCCATCCGATATTTATTTTTCTCTCATCCATTAGTTTATGATATGATTCACTGTCAATTTTTAGTCTCGCGTTATATATTGTTTTATTAAATTTTTTATATTCAAACATTTTTAGGGAAATCAAATAAGTTTTTCTCAACTAATTGGGGCTGGTGTTCCTCAAGGGAGTATACTAGGTCCAATTTTGTACTTGCTTTACACAGCAGATATGCCAACCAACTGTTTTACGCGTACGTCTACATTTGCTGATGATACCGCTTTTCTCAGTATTCATAAAGATCCTAAAGAGGCTTCGTGCCAATTGCAACAACACGTAACCCAAGTAGAGAAATGGGCAAAATTATGGGGAACAAAAATTAATGAGCAAAAATGTACTCACGTAACTTTTACTTTACGCAAAGAAACGTGCTCTCCAATTCTTATTAACAACCATATGGTGTCTCAACGATTTGAGACGAAATACCTTGGCATTCACCTAGACCGTCCCCTTACATGGAAGTCTCACATAGATGCGAAGTTGACGCAAATAAAACTTAAAGCTACACAAATCCATTTGCTAAACGGCAGAAACTCTGTGCTTCGCCTTGACTGTAAGCTTTTACTCTACAAATCGATTTTGAAACCAATTTGGTGCTACGGTATACAATTATGGGGCACGGCTTCCGCATCCAACATAGAAAAAATTCAACGCCATCAAAACAAAATCCTAAGAATGATAACTGGTGCTCCTTGGTATGTTAAAAACAGCAACATCCACAAGGATCAAGAAGTTCCACTAGTAAAATGCGTAATCCTGAACTATGTAGAAAAGTATTTAAAAAAGTTGGAAACACATCCAAATCCGCTCGCTCGAAGCATCTTGCAGCATAGTGGGCACACGCGTCTAAAAAGAAGGGATACTATTGCAGTTAGATGAAGCCTTTTGAATTAATTGATTTTATTGTGAGAACTTAAATTTTGATCTGGTACTGACTGGACTAATTTAATATAAGTCCAGTCAGTACCAGACCAAAATTTAAGTTCTCACAATAAAATCAATTAATTCCAAAGACTTTATCTAAGCGCAATAGTTTAAACACACCTACTTTTAAGATTTGAATACTTATTGTTAGTTCGCCACAGGCGAAGATTCAATAATAAAAATATGAAAAAAAAACTTTTTCGTTATTGGCCATATTAAAAGCTTAGATTACTATATGTTTGGAATACGCCCAAATATTTATTCAAAAAACTTTAGCTTTACCGTTCGACACCACTACACATATATATACAATACTGAAACTCTGGCTTTGCTGGCATTTTCCAGTAAGTTAAGAAACTGCGTTTCTGAATGCTTGCTTAATTCTTAGAAAGATTATAGGCAATAATGAAAAGTGAGAACAAAAAAACCAGCAAACAATCACTTTTAAAAGAATTGCTGTCGCTATTAGCGTTGCTAGGGGATGCTAGAAAAAACTTAAATTTTTTTATCCAAAACCTAATTTTTTACTAGTTACATGTGGCCGATTGCATTGTAACCGGTGCAAAATTTGAAACTTGAAAAGAGCTATTACAACTAAGAGTAATATCGCAAAGTTAGGAAAAAGTCAAATTTTTTCATCTAAAACCAACTTTCCTTTTTTTATAAATACTTACACGAGGGCGACTTAATTGTGACGGGTGCGAAATTTGAAATTTAAGAAGAGGTTTAACACCCAAAAGCGGTATGTTTTAAAAGGGTTAATAGTAAAAGGATCTTTATTTTCTTTTTTTAAAAAAATAAGTTCACTTTATTAATTATTCACTTAAAATCTAATATAAAACCAACAGTTGAACTGCACTCTACTGATTGTTAAAAAACAACCTCTCCGCAACTTGGATTTTACTTTACTTTAAAAACTCTTCTTTTGTGTCAATCTTGCCGGTAAGCAATTCTGAGGAATTGCTGACTGGAAGCATGAATGAACTTATTTGTGTTGATCCCAAAAAAGTGCATTCAATTTGGTAATAACTTTTTGGTAAACAATTCTGTGGAATTGTTTACGGTATTTTTACTTTATGGCAAAATTATTAGTAATTTTGTCTGCGCGACCGGAAACGTTAAAATAATTAATTTAACTTGTTTGTATTTATCACAAACAAGTGCAATTGCACTCAACTTCGTAATAGTTTGATTCTAGGGAATTGTTTACTGTTTAATTTACTTGGTGGCAAGATTATTATTAATTTTGCTCGTGTGACCGGACACGAAAAAGTTTAAAACATTAAAGTGAAAGTTAGCATAATTATATTTGACACGTGTTATGTTATATTATTAGGTGTGATCGTGATATTAGGAGTTACCATAACTCCCCTACCGTTTGCTTGAGGTTCCGACGAAAGTTTAAAGATTGACACTTTTTTTCTTAAAAAAGAAGGTTGTTGCTAGGGTTATTATTACAAATACATATTATTATTATGTCTATGCTTGTGGCGACTATGTTAGAAATTTTATTTTGATACATAATATATTTAATATTTTCTTCTTGGGGCAAAATACAAATATTCTAGCCTTAAATGCGGCAATTTTAAAGAAAAAAATCGAAATGCGACACAAACATTTTTTTCGTTTTTTGGTTAAATTATAAAATTATAATAATAAATAATAATAATAATAATTTATTTATTTAGTAGTATATAACATACTTTAAAATTTCATATACATTAAATATTCACATATCAATTTTTTCTTTATAAGATACTTAAAAATTTTATAATTTCTTTTCTAAATACATTAATATTTCTTTCATTTCTAATATAAGGTTGTAATTTATTATGTTCACTTAAGCCTTTGTAAAATAGCGATCTTTGCATTGTGTTGTTTGATATTTGTTGTATCCTAAAGTGTTCAGAATTTCTCAGGTTATATGGTTGAACATCTCCAACATATACAAGTTGTTCACATAGGTATTGTGGCGCATCTCCCATCTTCATTTTTTGGATAAAAACCAGAGTATTTAATGTGAGTCTTTGTCGTATATTAAGCCATTTAAGACAATTTAACATATAATTTATTGGTGCATATCGGGCGCATGGCCCTATTTTGCAGTTTTTGCAGTCTACTTAGTTGCTGATCTGTACAGCATGTATAAATTATTGTTGAGCCAAATTCAAAATGAGGTTTAATTATTGTGTTGTATATATTTATGGCAGTTATTATTGATATTTTGCCTCTCAGTCTTTTGAAAACCCCTATCTTTTTACCAATCTTTTTACAAATATAGTCAATATGCTCTTTAAGTTTTAATTCCCGATCTAGTATAAATCTGAGATATTTAATACTATTTACTTTTTCTATTTGCTCATTATTCATTTTTATTTGTTTATTACTAGTCATGTTTATTTCAATAATTTTGGTTTTACACTCATTTTATTTTAATTTGTTCATTTTTAGCCACCTGTTTACTTTATATAAATCATTTTCTAGGTTGTTGTAACATATTTGATCATTTTCTGCTTCAGTAAATATTAGTGTGTCGTCGGCGTATAACATTATTTCACATTTTTCTAACACTTTTGGCATTTCATTTATATATGTTATGAACAATATTGCTCCCAGAATCGATCCCTGTGGAACACCGTACTCATTATTAATATTCGTCGATTTTACTTTGTTAACTTGAGTTTTTTGTCTTCTTGCGTTCAAGTATGATTCAAACCATTTCACTTCTTTACCTTTTATACCATATTTTTGCATTTTATCTAATAAAGTCACTCTGTCAATAGTTTCAAAAGCTCTTTTGAAGTCTAAGAAAATTGCTAATAATTTCTTATTTTTGCTTAATCTTTTCCATCTGTTTATTACATAATTTACAGCAGTTTTGCATGAGTATTTTTTTCGAAAACCGGATTGATATTTCGATAATAAATTTTTTGTTTCCATGTATTCCACTAATTGTTCTTTTACGACTGTTTCAATTATTTTTTCGCATGTTTTTAATGTGTTAATAGGTCTAAATTCTTCGCATCGGTTTGTTTTCTTTATTTTCTCAATAGGAGTTATCATAGTTTCCTTCCAACTGTCAGGAAAAACGCCCGTTTCGAATGATTTGTTAATTACATATAATATTACTTTGCCTATCAAATCCCAATTATCGAGTATTAAAATAATTGATACTTTATTATAATCACATTTATTTTTTAAATTTTTACAAATTTTTTTTAATTCTTGTATATTTATTGCACGGAAGCTGAAGGTTTTATTTATCACAGGAATTATGTTTACATATTGCACATCTTCTATACTATTTCTTATGTCTTTAATACTATCTATTAAATAATTATTAAACATATTTGCTAGTTGGTAATTTTCATTATATTCTATTTGATTAAATATCACAGATTTTATCACATGATGTTCTTTTTTTAAAACTAGTTCCTTAATTTTTTGCCACATTTGTTTTTGGTCTATTGTACTGCTTATTATTCTGTTGATGTATTTATTTTTTTCTTCAATTATTTTGTTCTTGTAGATATTCCTAATTATTTTGTATTCATTCCATGCGAGCTGGGTGTTATATATTTTGGCGATCCTATATTTTTGAATTTTTTCATGCTTTAGGTTCCTTATTTCACTATTAAACCATTAATTCGTGTTGTTTTGATCTCCTCTTTTTTTTATTGTGAATTTCTTTACTGCTCTTTCAATGCAATTATCTAATATTTTTACATTATTATTTAATTCGTTGTTTGTATTTAAGTTTACTATTGGTATTAATTCATTTCGAAATTTTCTCTTATTATATTTAAAATATTCTATTTCTTTGCCTTGACTTTGTTTATCGTATCTGCATTTAATCCTTTTTTTTTTTTTTTTTTCATTTATTTATTATTGAATCTTCGCCTGTGGCGAACTAACAATAAGTGTTCAAATCTTAAAACTAGGTAGTTAATATAAGTCCAGCCAGTGCCAGACCAAAATTTAAGTTCTCATATTAATTATCAAGCTTCATATAAGCGCAATAGTATCCCTCCTTTTCAGGCGGGTGTGCCCACTATGTTGCAGGATGTTTCGGGCGAGCGGATTTGGGTGAGCTTCCAGCTTATTTAAATACTTGTCCACATAGTTCAGGATTTCGCATTTAACTAGTGGAACTTGTAGATCCTTGTGGATGTTGCTGTTTTTAATATACCAAGGAGCACCAGTTATCATTCTTAGGATTTTGTTTTGCCTGCGTTGAATTTTTTCTATGTTGGATGCGGAAGCAGTGCCCCATAATTGTATACCGTAGCACCAAATTGGTTTCAAAATCGATTTGTAGAGTAGAAGTTTACAATCAAGACGAAGCACAGAGTTTCTGCCGATTAGCCAATGAATTTGTGTAGCTTTAAGTTTCATTTGCGTCAACTTCGCATCTATATGAGGCTTCCATGTGAGGCGGCGGTCCAGGTGAATGCCAAGGTATTTTGTCTCGGTTCGTTGAGGCACCATATGGTTGTTAATAAGAATTGGAGAGCACGTTTCTTTGCGTAAAGTAAAAGTTACGTGGGTACATTTTTGTTCATTTATTTTTATTCCCCATAACTTTGCCCATTTTTCAACTTGGGTTACGTGTTGCTGCAATTGGTTTGAAGCCTCTTTAGGGTCTTTATGAATACTAAGAAAAGCAGTATCATCAGCAAATGTCGACGTGTGTGTAAAACTATTGGTTGGCATATCTGCTGTGTAAAGCAAGTACAGAACTGGACCTAGTATACTCCCTTGAGGTACACCAGCCCCTATTGTTTGAGAAGAACTTATTTGGTTTCCCTCTTTGATTTTAAACTGTCGACCGGTTATGTACTTTTCTAGTAGGTTGAAAATATTAGCTGGAAGGTTTAGATTTAGTTTGTTTAACAGGCCTTCGTGCCATACTTTATCGAAAGCTTGAGAGACATCTATAAAAAGCGCGGAGCAGTACTTTTTTTCCTCAAAAGTTTTTCTTATAACCTGCACCAGTCTGTGAGTTTGTTCTATTGTGCTATGTTGACTTCTAAAGCCAAATTGGTGATCTGGAATGCAGTTGTTTTCATTCAGGATCGGAGTAAGCTTGTTTTTAAGCAGCTTTTCAAACAGTTTTGACAAAGTTGGTAACAAACTTATAGGCCTATAAGACTCCACCTTAGAAGGATCTTTACCAGGCTTAGGAATCATCTTAACTAAGGCAACTTTCCATATTGGTGGAAAATGTTCAAGCCGTATTATGGCATTAAAAATAAAAAGAATTATTCTTTTTGCTGTAAAAGGTAGCTCAATGAGCATTTTCTTGCTTATTTTATCAACGCCTGGAGCTTTTTTATCATTAAGGTTAGAAATAGCTTCTACCACATCTGAAACGTATTTCTATAGGACGCCTAGAAACAACAGGCGGTAATTCCCTCACGTCAGTGCATGTATTAGGAGTGAACACGTTTCTTAAATGCCTTGCGAGCAGATCGCATTTTTCTTCATCATTTCTAGCCCAGGATCCTCTTAGATTGCGCAGTGGTGGTTTTAATCCTGATCTCAATTGTTTCATGATCGGTTATCTTCTTATCGTTGTCATTTTTTACACATATATTATCCATATTTGTTATAACGTAGTCAATTAAAGTCTTTGATCTTTTTGTTATTCTAGTGTAATCTTCAACAATTTGTTTTAGATAATTATCATTTAGTATTTGTTTAATTTTAGTTTTGTACACTCCATCTTTGGACCAGTCTATATTAAAATCGCCTGCTATTATTATGTTACATCTATTCTCAATGATCTCTTCAATTGTTTCTTCAAATATATCACAGAACTCACCTTCTCTACTGTTAGGTGATCTATGTATATACCACTACAATTATAAATTTTATATTTTTATATTCCACAATACTTGCGTTTATCCAATAATTGTAATCTTTTATTTTTTCTAAAATTTTTTTAATTTTCCATTTATCTTTAGCATATATACTGACACCACCTGTTCTTTTTGAGTTAGAATATGTTGTTATTATTTCGTAACCGTCTAATTTAATTTCAGCTTCATTTATCTCTTCTGTTATATGCGTTTCTGACATTATTATAATTATAATTCTGGTTTATCGCTTGCAGCTATATATTCCACTTGCTCAAAATTATTTATTAGTCCTTGTACATTTAAGTATATGCCTTTGATGTACTGTAGTTGTTAAAAGTTTGTTCCACGCTGTTTCTTTTTAAAGTTTAGTTTATTTTGATAAACTGGGCAAATTTTACTACTTGTATAGTGGTTATCATCGAGTCCAAGATTTAATTTTTGGTTATTTCGAATACAATTTATACATTTTTTTATTAATTCTTTACTACATTCCTTACTTTTATGTGGACCATGGCATTTCACACATATCTCATTATTCTTACACTCCACTGCTTTATGATTATACCCTCTACATTTAAAACATTGTATTATTTCAGTCCCGTCGAATATTCTACACTTTTCCCATCCGATATTTATTTTTCTCTCATCCATTAGTTTATGATATGATTCACTGTCAATTTTTAGTCTCGCGTTATATATTGTTTTATTAAATTTTTTATATTCGAACATTTTTATGATACTATATTGTCCATCTGTTATTGTTGGGTTCTGCTTTCTAATTTTTTGTAATAATTCCATCTCAGTATGTTTAAATGTCATGTCAGATATAATTATTTTCTTTTCACAATGAAACATCGTAGAGTCAAATAAATATCACCATTTTGATAGTATTAAACTGTATTTGTTGAAAATCAAGTTCTTTGAAAATTTGTTTATGTAGAAGTACGGTTTTTTTTAATTTTAATAAAAACGGTTAATTACGATATTTATTATTTCTATAGATAGGTTTAAAAAAATAATAACATTTTTTTATTTTAACTTTTTAATATTTACAGTCATTGGTTGTTAATACTTATTGAGGCACACATGTACAAATAAAAATACTTTTAAAAATGCTTTCTTACAATGTAACTTTTTACATTACAGATTATCTTTTTTTTTCTTGAACAAAATTTACATGAAGGCATTTTCAATGATATATGTATCAGAGACTGGCTTACTCAGAATAAAATTTGTTCATGATTAAATCATGATACGAAAACCTATTCAGTTTTGCCATTTTGTTCAAACGTATCACATGACAAACCAATTCATGATTTAAAATCATTTCATTCGATCTGTTGTTGTTGGCTTTTTGAATTTGTTCAACGTTCAAAAAAATCAACATAAATTCAATCGTATCAGCATAGGTGAGTGAAACTGAACAAAAAATCCTAGCATTTAAAGGATGTTGAACTAAATGAGAATAGTAGACAAAAAATGGCGCCATGCTCATGGTTTAACGTTGGTTGACCTAGTCGTTTCTCTTTAACTTTGCCAGCAGTGTATTACGAAGGCTTGCCATAGTTCTTGCCATATTTCTTGTTTGGCACTTAAGGTTTCAAAAACCGCGTTAAGTGTTAGTAAAAACTTCTCTTTTGGCTAAAAATGCTTAAATAATTGCGTTAAAATTGTCAAAAATAAAATTTGTATACTTTTTAACATTAAATTGATTCGGCATTATGCATAATTAATGTCAAGTTAATATTACTTTAAACGTTTATGCATATAAAAACAAAAATTTTTTTGGGTAAAATTCTAATTAGTAATGTGATTTAATTGTTTTTCAAATATCCAGCGCTTTGTTCTTAAGCAGTTAGAAATTTTGCAATATCAGCTTATGACAACACTGCTATAGCTTTGGCAAAAGTGCAAAAAAAACCATGGGGCAAATTACGGCATTCGATTCAAATCGAAATTCTAGTCGATCGAGCTGTCAATGCTTTTAATAAAGGAATTCTAATAAAAATGTTTAAATTTCGATTCGAATCAATTGCCGTATTTTGCCCCCAGATACACAACTTTAACAGAAAATATACATTATTGTGCAGTGGACAAATGCAAGGGAAGTACATAAAGTAAATGGTCATTGTATACGATTTTTAAAACATCTAATCATCCGATTTAAAGAAACGCAGTTTTTAGCTATTTAAGAGAGGTTATAATAACCAGAAATTTTAATTATTTTTGGTAACCGCTAGCACCCGCATCCGTAAAAATACGCCCAGTACTGGAAACCTATGAAAGGCCCCGAAACAATAGCCTGCACTGGTCTGTTTTTTTTTTTGGTTTATTTTAGACAAAGTAAAAAAAAATTAGTTAATTTTTCTGTCAACTTGTTATATCATTAGACTTGTGAAATTTTTATAATGTTGTCACAAAAGATCAGTTTTCTTGAATAAATATTTCTTTGCACCCTTTTACAATAGCTTTCACAAAAAATTTAAGGCTTGTATTAACAAACTTTCTAGAAGGTAATTTTTTATTTTATATAGCTTTGGTTTGTTAAAAAAGAATAGAAAGCGTGCACGTCGATTACTTTAACAATTTTAAAGTAAAAATTCACCATAAAATACGTAGAAACTTAAAAAGAGAATAAATAATAATTTAATAAAAAAAATTATTATGTAAATCTGGAAATAGTTGAAAAACAATTTATAATTTCCTCTTTTTGAACTTACAGTTTTTAATTCAAAATGAGTAAAAAATTATAACTACTTATTTTAGCTGTTATTTGTATAAAAATGTATCCTAAAAAAATTACTTAATATATGTGTCGTTCAAAACGTATACGACGGCAACTCTGGTTACGGCACAGTTAAATTTACTCTGATTAATTCACTAGCAGCCGTTTATTTATTCAATTCAATCATGTGAGTAAAACTCACACAATGAATAAATTCACAATGAATAAATTCACAATGAATAAATTCATGCGTTGACCAAACGAAGCTGATTTTATTCAAGGCAGATTTTTATTCAACTCATTCAAATCACTTAAAATTTTAGCATATGATTAAATCAATAGAAAATGTAATTTTGGTATACTCTGATATGTATGTACTTATGTAACTTGAATGAAAATTTTCGATTTTTAACGAGCTGTGTAGAAAAGTAGTCTCTTTATACTCGTTTTGTCAACAAACAAAAATTTCATTGAAGGAATATTAAAAAAATTGCATCATGTAAAGGTAATCTTATAGTTTCGATTTTTCATTGTTTTCATTCGTTTGTATTTATGAAAAAAGTTTGTAAATAAATTACTAAATTTTACGTGTTTTTGTAAAAAAAATTAACGAATTGTGTGTGAGTGTTAATATTTAAAACAAAAACAAATATTTGTTTTTTGTTTTTTGTTTTTTTTTAATATACATACATATATCTTACAAATTAGTTTTTTTACCAAAACAGGCAGCAAATTAATACCTGCTTCTAAAAACTTTTTTAAAAATATCTTGTATATGCATATGTATATGAGCACATATTATTTTTCTTCTTACTTAAGGTATGGGGTTACCAAGTTTTTGTAAATAAAATAAAAATTGATCATTTTTATTTATGTTTTTAATGCAAATCTCTACCGATACTAGCCGAGTAGAACGCATTTTCGAAAGCAGCTGCGCAATTTCAACATCAGTATTCTTTGAACGGTAGTAGTATCCTTTGTGGTTGTAAACATCACCTATTTAACTTACATGTAACAAAGAAAGGGAAACTGTTTGACTGTTTTCCTTCTTTTTTGCTTTGTAAGTTAGGACGAAGTTTTCTTTTCATATACACTGTGCTTTTTTGCATTTAAAATTTCTTCGGCAACACTTGACTAACGGTCAAGCATTAATCCATCTCTCAGATGGAATGAAACGCTTTTTGTTATTGTATATCATACAATAGGGGGGGTTAATCTTTTTAATTCCTTTTTTTTTTGTTAACGACAATAAACTGAAATTTTTTAGAGATCATTTTACACCGTGCCATGTGTGAGTTATATGTTAATTTTTATTTATTGTTTAACTTATTGTTTTTAATACAAATTTTTGCTTTTTAGTTTGGTTAAGTTCATATAATTTCTTTTTATTTGAAGAAATTAATATTTTTACGATAATGTTGAAAAAAACTTTAAGTTTTGAAAAAAGCAGATTTCTCTACCGCTACTACGTCATCAGTACTCTTTGAACGGTAGTAGTGTCCTTTCTAGTTGCAAACATCACCTATTTAACTTACATGTAAAAGAGACAGGGAAACTGTTTTCCTTCTTTTTTGCTTTGTAAGTTAGGACGAAGTTTACTTTTCATATACACTATGCTTTTTTGCATTTAAAGTCTCTTCGGCAACACTTGACTTACGGTCAAGCATTAATCCATCTCTCAGATGGAATGAAACGCATTTTATTATTGTATATCATACAATGGGGGGTTAATCTTTTTAATTCCTTTTTTTGTCAACGACAATGAACTGAAATTTTTTAGAGATTATTTTGCACCGTGACATGTGTGAGGTTTATGTTGATTTTTATTTATTGTTGAACTTATTGTTTTTAATAAAAATTTTTGCTTTTTAGTTTGGCTTAAGTTCATATAATTTCTCTTTATTAGAATAATAATATTTTCAGTTAATGTTGCAAACAAACTTTAATTTTTGAAAAAAGCAGATTTCTCTACCGAAGAGACTTTAAATGCAAAAAAGCATTGTGTATATGAAAAGTGGGAATGTTTACATAATTTTTAAATGTCAGACTGTTTTGTGACATCATTTGACCAACATGCGCAGAAAATAAATTTTTTAATTTGGGATGTCGTAATCTGGTATTCTATTATTCTTGATGTATGTGAAAAACTCTTGATAAGTTAAACTTTTGTCTTGCCTTTCCAGAATTACATACAAACATTTTGCGCATGTTTGTTTACCACTAAAGTTTTCCCATTAAAAAAAAATCTAGCATGCTAGAGAAACCACTATATGCATGTTTTTTTCCATAAGGACCGCTGCTTAAAAATTTGCTCTTCAGTATAACATAAAATATAGCTTTTGTAGACAAAACGAAATAATAACGCCGAGTCGAATTATTTCCAAGTGTTTTAGTTTTAGTCGGTCTCATACGGTTATATATTATACAGCAAACAATAATGCCGCTTTCGTTGTTTAAACTTTGCGAGATTTATAAAATTTCTGCTTTAAAATAATTAAGTATTAAAAATCTAATAATTGTCTATTATGTGTGTGAATATGTACATATGTATAATGTACTAAATATTAACGTACATACTTATGTATGTATAAAAGTTCAAAACAAAATGTTTAGTGCAGTACAAGTTATAATAAATTTGGAGTGTTTTCGTTATTTTTAATGTAATAATGTAGATTGATATAATAATAGTGAAGAGTTGAAAAGATCTACTATGTATGTATATGTACTTATATTTGTATGTAAGTACGTACATATGTATGTGTACTTGCATTAACTGATTGGATGATTCTTCATTGTAGAGACCAAACTTGGAGTATGGATATTATATGTAAAGATCCCCTAAGATTTTAGGAATTAAATGCACATTAACTTCTAAATTGGCAAACTAAAAGAAAAAACCAGTTTAGATACAGATCCAACCTATTAAACTATATTAGTATGATTTTTAATCTCAAAGCTTTTTAGCAAGCATTTTCATACTAAATGCTAGAAAAAATTAAAAGTTAATCTTTGACCTCAAAGTTCTTAACAACAGCTCGAAAAATGTTCTTTAAAGCAAATAAAAACCGCAAATATATCTCTGTCAGGTCAAAAGTTACAAACTTTTGGCCGATGAATTATATAAAATACCTAGCACACCTTAGCTTGGTGTACCTATGTAAATACTATATATTTCAGCCCAGAGCACATTCAACCAGGTAATATAAAGAGACCAGCTGATTTAAATCAATTTGGAATTTTCACGTTATAAAAATTTAATTTTACATTAAATTTTCAACTTTTCTGACATTCTACCGTTCAAACACAAAAAGGAAATGGAGAGGGCGAATTTTTTGAATTCGCCTTGAATTTACCTTGTTGAATATGCCTTGTTTCAGCAATAAAAACAGATAAAATAATTTAAAAAATGTTGGGTTCTTGAAATAATTAATTAAATTTTTTTTATATATTCTGTAACAACTTTTGTTGCGGGTTTTTAAATGGCAAGCAACATAAAAAGGCCGAAAATTCCTTATTCCTGAGTTTTGTTTAAAATAAGGGAAAAAGTCTCCCTTACGAAAATATTATGCAACAAATAAAA
Organism: Melanophora roralis; assembly: GCA_963583895.1. Classification (NCBI taxonomy): domain Eukaryota; kingdom Metazoa; phylum Arthropoda; class Insecta; order Diptera; family Rhinophoridae; genus Melanophora; species Melanophora roralis. The sequence goes on along the minus strand of OY757191.1, from coordinate 33,328,592 downwards.
AAAAATTCGTTTACCTTTCTTTTCGAGCTGATTGACGGCAAACCGAAAATTTCATGAAAAATTTTTGAGCTGAATTTTGGTTGGTTTTTTCATACATATTTCTTACCTACGGATTAAGTGGAAATAGAATAGTCGCTAAAGTACAACGTATCGAGTAGCGCCAAAAGCGTCAAACATTAAAATATGTAGTCGTAATAGTCGCTGCAGTAGAATTTGAAGCGCGAAATTCGAAATATTGTACTTTGTTGAGCGACAATACAATTTACATTTTCTAGCTGATACCAGAGTTGTCAGTTTTTTCACGCTCTTTAGTCAAAATTTTTTTAGAAACCGTCAACAAATATTTTTTGTTGAGATTTAACAATGAAAAAAATCCAAAATGAAACTTTATAAAGTTTTTACAAATAAAACTGTAAAATTATTTCGTTTTGTTAAAATAAAAATCCTTTTGGTTTTTTTTATTAAAACGATTTATTAAACAGCAATGATTGAGTATTTAAGGTTGTGGAACATAATTAATTTAAATTCAATTGCCATATGTAATATCGTCGTTATTAAGTTATTGTGTTCAATTAAACACACTTATACCTAATGTGCCCTTAACTTTAAAACAACGATATGTAAGGGGAAAAAGAAAGTCAAACCAGCTAATAACGAAAACTGTTTTTTTCTTCGATTTTAGAAAAACTTTTTGATGTTTTGGTTTGTCAAAAATAGCTCATTTAAAAAAAATACAATACAAGTTCGTAAATTCCAATAAAGTTAAAGCAGGGACGAGATTACCTGATTAGTTGTATCATGGGCATGATACAAAGAACCAGGTACATGATACAACTAATCAGGTAATCTCGTCCCTGCAACAAATACAAATTAGTACACAAGTGTCAAACAACAGCTCATAGAAAAACAAGTAAAAGCGCTATATTCGGCTGTGCCGAATCTTATATAGCCTTCACATTGGTCTTTATATATATCCAGCCGAGTAATTTTGTACTGCAAATAATATAATAAAAAACCTTTTGCGAGTTTTAAAGTTCATAGAAAAAATAAAAAAATTTTAACGTTCGTATGAATAATAAAAATAGATGAAGAAGATTTGAGGTAGAGAGTTTTAAAAGTTTTCGACATTATTCATATTTAAAGGTTAATAAAACTTATTCAATGTTCTAGTCCCCCTGCTCTTCTCCAACTTTTTCTCCAAAATGTATGAATTAATTGATTATTACTTTTTGTAGAATATTCGAAGTCGATAGCTGTCATAGTTTTCTAGAAGTAGCGTATCGAAAATTTTATAAAAATTGTTAATTTGTATAGGAGCTACCCCTTCTTCACCCCCCATATGAAAATTTTTTTCTTCAGAGCGTAGCCCTTGATGTCCAATCACTTTTTGTAGAACATTTGATTTCGATGTCTGTTATAGTTTCCGAGATAAAGCGTATCGAATATTTCATAAAAATCTTTAATTTGTATGGGAGCTACCCCAATTTTCGCCCCCACTCAATAAAATTTTTTTCTTTAAAGCGTAGGCCTTATTGCCCAATTACTTTTTGTAGAACATTTCATTTCGATATCTTTTATAGTTTCCGAGATATAGCGTATCGAATATTTTATAATAATTGTCTATTTGAATGGGGGCTACCCCTTCTTTTGCCCCCACTCAAAAAAATTTTTCTTCCAAGCGTAGGCATTCTAGCCCAATTACTTTTTGTAAAACATTTCATTTCGATATCTTTTATAGTTTCCGAGAAATAGCGTATCGAATATTTTATAATAATTGTCGATTTGTATGGGGGCTACCTCTTTTTTTGCCCCCACTCAAAAATTTTTTTCTTTAAAGAGTAGGCATTCTTGCCCAATTACTTTTTGTATAACATTTCCTTTCGATATCTTTTATAGTTTCCGAGATATAGCGTATCGAATATTTTATAACAATTGTCGATTTGTATGGGGGCTACCCCTTTTTTTGCCCCCACTCAAAAAAATTTTTCTTTAAGACGTAGGCATTTTTGCCCAATTACTTTTTGTAGAACATTTCATTTCGATATCTTTTATAGTTTCCGAGAAATAGCGTATCGAATATTTTATAATAATTGTCGATTTGTATGGGGGCTACCCCTTTTTGTGCCCCCACTCAAAAATTTTTTTTCTTTAAAGCGTAGGCATTCTTGCCCAATTACTTTTTGTAGAACATTTCATTTCGATATCTGTTATAGTTTCCGAGATATAGCGTATCGAATATTTTATAATAATTGTCGATTTGTATGGGGGCTACCCCTTTTTTTGCCCCCACTCAAAAAATGCTTCCTTTATAGCGTAGGCCTTCTTGCCCAATTACTTTTTGTAGAACATTTTGTTTCGATATCTGTTATAGTTTCCGAGATATAGCGTATCGAATATTTCATAAAAATTGTTAATTTGTATGGGAGCTACCCCATTTTTTGCCCCCACTCAAAAAATTTTTTCTTTAAAGTGTAGGTCTTTGCGTAAAATTACTTTTGTTAGAACATTTTAAGTCGATAGCTGTTATAGTTTTCGAGATATAGCGCATAAAATATTTCACCAAATTTGTGCAATTGTAGGAAAAATACCTCTTCCCCTGGTCCTATCTGAAAAACCTTTTTCCATTATTTAGGTCCCTTCCTTAGGAGTATCCGTGCCAAGTTTTGTAATAAGAGTGACTATACTTACTGAGATATATAGGGATATATGCACGGATTTTGTCCTAAAAAAATGGGTTACTCTGGGTTTTCGCTTATATCTCGGTCAATAGTGAACCGATTTTGCTGATTTTAAATAGCGATTGTTAGCGGGATATTTCCAATAGTTTGACACCATTAACTGGTCTGTATCTTTTTATTTGACTCCGGAAACTTGATTTTAACAGACGGACAGACGGACATCGCTAAATCGGCTTCCCTATCTATAAGGATCCAGAATATATATACTTTATGGGGTCGCAAATGAATAATAAAGAAATTACAAACGGAATGACAAAGTGATATATACCCTATCACTATGTGAAGGGTATAAAAACGATGAGTAATAATTTTTGTTGTTTTATTTTTACAGGGAGACCATAATTTTGACATTTTGGCACTAATCAGCTGGGCCGACGACACTACCTGGTCATGATACTGTTTCGAATATTTTTCCGTCTGAAGCCTTAACGATTGACTCACCTTCCAATATTGAAATTATTGACATAGAAATAAATGTTGGTCATTAAAATATTTATAATGCATGCTCCTATATTCCTCCAGCATCAGCTCTTTTAGTTTTTGTCAAACATGCTAAAGCTATTAAGTATATATCGTCTAATACTAAAATGAATGATTTTATTATTTCTGTTGGTGACTTTAACTTTCTTTCTAATTAATGGAATTTTTCACCTGATGATGGATTCTTAGTACCAACCACATCTCTAAATAATCTTATCTACACAGAGTTTCTCAACTTTCTCTTAGAAGTACCGCTTTATCAATTTAATGGTATATTAAATGATTACGGCAAGATGTTGGATTTAGTATTTGCAAATGAATATGAGGACATTGTTGTAAGGCGTTGTGAACCTATTACAATGCCAGAAGATCGATATCATCCTACAATTGAAGTAAACCTACCAATTTCTTTGAAACCTATTTCCCCACCGAATGATGTTGATTACAACTCTCTGTGTTTTAAAAAAGCTAATTATCGACAACTTTACACCCTCCTGAGCAACGTCGACTGGAATGAGTTATTTTCGCCATTTAGTATTTTAGTAGATAAAACAATAAATCGATTTTATACCAAAATCTATGCCCTGATAAACACAAGTATTTCAAAAAAATCATTCTATACACCTTGCGGACCTGGCCGACAACTTGATTATAGTAAATATATAACAATTCGTACTGAATACAATGTGCTAAACAAACATTGCAATACCAATTATTTAGGGGACTTATTTTAAAAATAACCCAAGATCGTTCTACAACTTTGTGAATTAAAAAATAAAATCTACAGTATATCCTGCAGTAATGAAGTTGAATGACTGTGAATCTAGCGATAATGATTTCATAACTAACATGTTTGCCGATTTTTGTTATACCACCTACTCTGATCCCGTTTTCGAAGATTTCAGTACTGTCTCGTGTTCTCAACCAGTTAACCAAGCTATTTCAATACCATCGCTTGACATAGCCACAACTTTACATAACCTAAAGAAACTAAAATTTTCGTAAAAAAGTGGCCCGGCAACATACCCAGTTGTTTATTAATAAATTGTGCCGAAGCTCTCGCTGCTCCAATAACGTTCATATTTAATATGCCAATTAAATATGGTTATTTCTCAAATATATGGAAAAATTCTTTTATTATACCACACTATAAATCTGAAACTATAAGTAAATCTGATGTTAAAAATTATCGTGAAATCGCAAAACTAAGCGTTATTCCAAAAATGTTTGAAAAGATGATAATTGAATACGTTTCTCATCAGGTGTCATCATTTCTTTCTCCTGTACCACATGGTTTTCGTAAAGGCTGCTCTACCACCACAAATTTGCTACAACTAACAACAATTGTAAATCACGGTTTTGTGCAAAGAAAACAAACTGACATTGTATATACCGATTTCAGCAAGGCATTTGACAAGGTTAATCAAAAATTACTTTTGGTTAAACTTAGTATAATCGGTCTTTCGTATACCTTACTTAAACGGATTGAATCTTATATAACAAAACACAGGCAATGGGTTTGCTTTAAAAATGCTACGTCCAAACCAACTTGTCATCTGGGGCCGTTTCTGTTTACCCTGTTTTTTAACGATCTTCCTAGTGTAATCAAGTTGTCCACTGTTTTAATGTATGCGGATGATGTAAAAATTTTTCTAAGTTTTAATCAGTACTCCGATCATTATCTTCTTCAATATGATTTGAACTCATTATACTCCTGGTGCAACTCTTATCTGATGGAGCTTAACTTAAAAAAGTGTAAACATAAGTCTTTCCATAGGGGCAGATTTCTCAACGTTTACTACAACTTGGGAAACTACCAGCTAGAAAATGTTTTTACAATCTTGAACTTAGGAGTCTTGTTAGACTCTAAGTTGAATTTAATTAAACATATTTCCCTTACAGTGAGCAAAGCACGAGGCATTCTTGGTTTTATTAAACGATGGTGTAAGGAGTTTTAAGACCCATATATTACACAGTGCAACACGAAAAAAAATAACCATATTCGGACATAACTACGTGGAAGAAGACCAAAAAAGAAAAGACCCGTGTCTCCCAGTTTTTCCCAAAGTCATGCACTTTTTTTTTATGGGCACCCCAAAAATTTGGGGCCTTGGTGCCATTTTTGCAAAAAGTGATCATTTTCTCAGGCTCATATCTTGCAAACCGTTCGGAATTTCAATTTACTCTTTGAGGCAAAGTTGTGGCCCTTTTTATAAAAAACAAAAATTATGAACACAAAAAATTAAAAAAACAATAATTTTAAATCAAAATCGCAAGAAACTTTAATAAATTCAATTTTTTTTTACCTTTTTCCCCCTGTTCAGGTCCATAGGTAGCAAACCGTTCAAAATTCAAGGAAACAGTCAACTACAAAAATTTACCTAACATCCCAATAAACAACTTTTAAAAACATATTAACTTCCTAGGAATGATTCTTAACACCGTTCAGGTAGCGCTTAGGTAGCCGCAAAAGTTAAAAATTTCCCCAAAATGTATGTATGTACATACATGTAGTTATGAAGCTATCTCTTCCTTACGTTTAATCAAATAGCCTTAATTACATATATTGTATCTGTCTTTTGTGTAATAGAGAACTATAGTGCATATAAATATGTGTATATGCATGTGAGATAGCCGCGAAAGTCTTGCAACCTAAACAGGTAGGCAAACATTAAAATTGCTGGAAACCCTAAACAACAAAATACATCATACACAAATCGCAATAATGATCGTTAACGGCCTTTAATTAAATTATGTACATACTTTTTTTATTGCTTTGTTATTACTTTTTAATAATTATTGTTTATACCAACAATAAATTACCTACATATGTACCTACTACCAATTTTTTTAATAAGTGAGGACAATCCAAAATAAAATAGCAATTGGATAAATTTAAAAAGAAGAAATTATTGCAACCAAACTTATCAAGAAACCAACTACTAAAATTTACCTAAGATTTCAGTAAACAGCTCACGCGATCATGCACCGATCGCACACGCATCAAGGAACGCAGATTACAATATAAAAGCGACGCGACTCTCACATCGAGGCATTACACAGCGCGACGTCAACGAGATCTCAGCGGTGATAATTATAGAGAAAGTTCTACAGCATAATTCGCACACAACATTGACAACTGACAATTTCAATATGCAGTGTAAAAAGATATATTTCTTTTGCTACATTTGTGGTCATCAATGCAGAAAAAATAATTCTACAAGATTTCAAAAGGAAACGAATCTTTTACCTAGTGAATTTAAAAGAACATATAAGTTATTTTTTGACGAAATAGATTTGATCAGTGAAAATTACACACCTAACGCAGTATGTCGCCAATGTTATAATAATCTCATGAAATATTGTAAGCCGCTAAACTGGATTAATCGCCCAGGTGATCATGATGCAACCAGTTCTTATGCATGCGTAAATTACACATCTTGCCTAAATAGACATGATGAGAAGAACAAAATTTATAAAGCAACTGTAACAGCCACACTGCCAGTGCTTGCACCTGAAAATTTTGTATTCCCAAGGCCGCAAACTCCAGACCGTAGGACAGAATTTACAGAAATGACTACAGGAAGTAGTGTTACTAATCGAGATCGATTTGATACCGACTATGAGCCCCAACAGGGAAGAGATGGACCAACACTAATAACTAATAAAAAATCAAATGCTACGAAAATAAATGGAAGATTTGCTGTGATTTGAAGGTCATCAATATTTTGCATGGAATCATCGATAAGGGCGGCTTTCCAAAATTCTCTTGTTTTCTTTGTAATTGGGATTTGTGCACACCTGTAAATCAATTCCAATGTAATTCATGGAGCCAAAGAGGAAGTGTGCAGGAACAAATGAAACAACATAGACTTAAGAATGCACCTCTAATTGACAATACTCAAGACATCTTGCTGCCACCGCTCCATATAAAATTAGGAATTGTTAAAAAATTCATTGAAGTGGCCGTTGTTAATTGTTGAAGCGCATTCGACTATTTGAAAAGCGTTTTCTCAAAATTAAAAAAGCTTTTGCAGTAAATTAAGAACGATTTTTTGTTCAATTCGTTGTACTATAGCTATTTACTTTATGTTAATGTTTTCTTTTCTGCCCTTATATTTGTCTTCATTTAATAGGCGTACTTAATGGCCCTGACATTAGAAAGCTATTCAAGAGCAAATTTGATTCATCGCTTGATGAAAATCATTCAATGGCACGGATTAACCTTCAGCGTGTATGCACCAGAGTCCGTGCCTGTGGACACCGTAAGTTTTGAATCAGAGTCAGATTCGGATGACGATTTGGATCCTCAACTTAAGAGAGCGCGATTTGCAAGTCCAGGGCCATCAACTTTATAAAAATAAAACAAATATTTTTTTTTATTATTTTTTTGTAATAGACAGCACAGTATCTCAATGTTGAAGAAAATAAAAAACAAATGAATTTCAAAAATTTTCGTAAAATTTTTAACTTTTGCGGCTACCTAAGCGCTACCTGAACGGTGTTAAGAATAATTCCTAGGAAGTTTATATGTTCTAAAAAGTTGTTTATTGGGATGTTAGATAAATTTTTGTAGTTGACTGTTTCCTTGAATTTTGAACGGTTTGCCACCTATGGACCTGAACAGGGGGAAAAAGGTAAAAAAAAATTGAATTTTTTAAAGTTTTTTGCGATTTTGATTTAAAATTATTGTGTTTTAAATTTTTTGTGTTCATAATTTTTGTTCTTTATAAAAAGGGCTACAACTTTGCCTCAAAGAGTAAATTAAAATTCCGAACGGTTTGCAAGATATGAGCCTGAGAAAATGATCACTTTTTGCAAAAATGGCACCAAGGCCCCAAATCTTTGGGGGCCCATAAAAAAAAAGTGCATGACTTTGGGCAAAACTGGGAGACACGTGTCTTTTCTTTTTTAGTCTGCTTTCACGTTGTGATGTCCGTATATGGTTATTTTTCCATGACTTAAAAAGTTACACACAGTGTTACCAAACAACTATCATTATGCTAATGCTGATCCATTTAGACGAATGTGCAGTCAATTTAATAAATGTTTTATTATTATAGATTTTTCAGTGAGTCCAAATGCTATTAAATGTAAAATAATTTGTTTGTTGAATAATCAATAATACTGTACTGTATATGTATATGTTTTTATATGGAACTTAAATGTTAAACTAAAAGCTGTCTTTAAGGATAAAAAATCCATAGACAAAACTTTAAATAAATAAATAAAAAAAGGTGCTTTTACACGATATGTATTTTACACATGACTTGTCAAATGTTGCAGTGCGAAATTGATATATGCCGTGTGAACCCGTTAAAACATTGCATGTGTGAAACGCAAGAGTAAAAGTCATATGACAAATTTTTAATTAGAGCGTGCTCTATTTTAATCTGAAAAAGCATGTGTCATCAGCTGTTTTTAGAATAGCAACAAGGAAAAGTGAGTTGTTTATTTTGGTTTAGAGGTTATGTCAGATGTAATTACATACGTACGTGTGAAAGCAAATATTATAAACCGTCTCTAAAATGACAATTTTGACAGACATACGCAATTACATGTGGATTGCAAAAGTGACAAGTCATGTGCAAAATACATATCGTGCGAAAGCACTTTTAATACATTTAACATACATATGCATCCTGTGTCCTGCATACCAACGTTTAAAAGTTTTGGCTTGAGAAAAACACAGACGTATTTGGATAAGGTTTTTTATTTAACTAACGTAAAAAAAATTTGAAAAACATCCTTTTATATATAAATAATTATCTATTATATAAAGAAGGGGTGTATGTATGTTTGTATTTATGTATGTATGTATGTATGTATTTTATAGCTGGCCACACCAGTGGATCGATTTTTGTGAAATTTTTACAGAGTGTTACTTCAAGTCTGAAAGGAACAATAGGCTACTTTTTTGGAAAATTATTGTTGCCACGCCCACACTACGCCCATTTGTGTGGAAAGGTCAAGTAACAAAATTACCCAGAGCCATACTGATCAAACGCGTAGAGCTAAATACATTAAATTTACACGTGTTAAACTTTACATGTTTGTTTAAATGCACATGAGTTTTTAAACGTTGGGCTCGTAAAGGAATAAAAAGGGGACAAAAGGGAAAAATCTGTAACCTACTATCTCTTGATGTATATAAGATAGAAACAAAATTTAAAAAGTAAATTGTTTTCCTTAAGAAATAAACAGACAGGGGCCAAATCGTCGCATTCGATTCGAAGCGAAATTTCACTCGATCGATCGAGTCGTCAATGCTTTAAGTATAGGAATTCTAATAAGAATTTTAAAATTTCGATTCGAATCGAATGCGACGATTTGGCCCCAGGTATTTTGAGTTTTTTTTTAATTTTGGTCCGAAAGGTCGAAAAAAGGGGTTAAAATTATATTTTGGTACTTTTTGTTACTTTTAAACCAATAAAGATAGAACAATTTTTTAAATTGCGTTCGATAGGTCTTACAAAAATATGATTACGTTGTTCGTACTTTTTTTTTAATTTTGGGCCCAAAGAGGGGAAAAGGGGTTAAAAATATATTTTGATTTTTTTATGCGTTTTTTGTAACTTTTAAACCAATAAAGATAGGAACATTATTAAAATTAAGTGTAACAGGCCTAAAAATAATGAGTACGTTTTTAGATACTTTTTTAGTAATTAGACCCTAAGGGGAAGAAAGGGTTAAAATTATGTTTTAGTACTTTTTGTGACTTTAAAATCAATTATGATAGAAACATAATTTAAATTCCTCTTTCAGACCGATTTTTGGAAATTAGTTCGCACGTAAACGGCTTTTAAAGTTAAAATTTTGAAGGTAAAGAAGTGGGCGAGGCCACGCCTATAAAAATTAAACTTTTTATGCTGGTACTTTTACTGCACCGATTTTTTTAAACTTGGCACACATATAGAAGACCTCTAATTCAGAAATTCTAAAGGACAAAAATGAAGGGTTGCAGCGCACACCAAAATTTAAGTTTTCAAACTGGTTCTTCTATTGTTGCGATTTTTATGAAGCTAAAAAATAGACCGATAATGTTTATTTTCGGTACAAAAATGGGTGGCATAAAGATAGACAAACGTGCAAAATTATGTAAAGATAAGGCCATATTTGAGCCAGTTATAGCCCAACAAAACGCTGAATCCGGGAGGACATTTGTATGGGAGCTCTGTCGAAAAATTAACTGATCATCACCACAAACAACATGCTTTTTTCCTATACCAAAAAACTTATCTGTTCCAAATTTCATCGAAATATCTGCAAAAATGCGGTCTCTACTTTGTTTTTAAGAATACAATAACTCCCAGCCGGACGGATAGACTGACGGGTTTTAATCGACCCAGGAAGTGATTCGATCGGTATAATTGGAGGTGGGTCTCAGACCTTTTTCATTGGTGAGGTACAAAAATTTGCACAAAAGCATAATAAAATTTGGATATAACAATATAAGAGAAGTTTCAACTTATTTTGAAAAATATTTGAAATGTGATCCCTGTATCTATATTATATAAAGAAAGGTTGTATGTATGTATGTATGTATGTATGTATGTATGTAAGTACATATGCATGTTTGTATGTATGGATGTTTGTAATTTATAGCTGGCCACACCAGTGGATCGATTTTTTTGAAGTTTTTACAGCGAGTTACTTCAAGTCTGGAAAAAACAATTGGCAACTTATTTTTGGAAATGTTTGCTGCCACGCCCACACTACGCCCATTTGTGTGGGAAGGTCTGGTTATAAATTGCCTAACCAAATTACCCAAAGCCATACTGATCAAACGCGTAGAGCTTAATAGGAGCATTCCAGGAAAAAATGGAAATCTGAACAATATTACAAACATTGACTTTTTTTATATTTTTGCATCTACATAAAGAGATTAAGTTCTCATCTCAAAAAATTGGCATTCATCGTGACGAGTAGATCACTTTTTTCATAAATACCGTTATATTTTGAGAGTATAAAGAATCTAGCTTTTTTTTTCATTGTACACCATTTTTTGAGAGGTCGCTGCTAATACTGTTTTTCACATAAGAACTAATATTCTTTTCTGCATTTAAGGGCGTGGTGAGCGGTATTAAACTGTATAATATTTATTGCTGTAAAGTGCTTTGTTGCCGAGAAAATAATTACAATGCAAAGGTAAATTTCTATGTCCCACACGTGACGCCGCTTTCCTTTTTTTTTTATTAATAACTGTAAGACAAGTCAACTAAACAAATTGATTTTTGTTGTTTACAGCAAACTTTTGGTGGTCTAAAAGCTGACAAAAAAATTTCCACTTAAACACTTAGCAAATAGTTTTTTTTTCGTAATAAAATGTGTCCCACACGTGACGCCAAGAATTAAGATATCTGAAACCTTTCAATCTTTCTGCCATCTACAAACTATATTTGTAATTTACTGCACTACATTTGTGGCTTATCCAAATATGACTGAAATACAACCTTCCACCAGTACTGAATATATTCGGAAACTTTGCGGAAAGCGTAAGAAAGATGATCCAACCTTTAGCCCTAGCTGATAGAGAAGAATATGTAAGCTTTATAAGCGAAAAAGAGAAAGTATTTCAGAAATCGATTTAAAAACTTTGCAAGTTAAGGAAAAATATAAAAAAGCCTGCAAAGGGCCTAATGAAGAAATCGAGGTCAAAATATTGACAGACCCTCTGTAAGTACCAAAACCTTCTCAAAAGTCCAAACAAACTTTATCAAAAGCTATTTGAAAGGCTTTAAAAGCCCTTCTTTAATCGCCAATCTAAAAAAGAGCGATAACAACCAAATAAGCGCCTAAATTGAATATTGCTCCAGCCGAAAGTTCAAGCTTGGACATGTCAAATGTCAATTCGTATTACGAGGATGTGAAAGTCTTTTATTACCGTCTAGATATAGTATAAACCTGTCCAGGCGCAAATGCTTTGGTCGTGGTTTGGGGAAATGGAATTAAAGAAAGGTGTTGGAAGAATTATTTAACTATGTATCTACGGGAAGCTTTCTGCATTTTTACGGAATTTAATCCTAACATAGAAATACAATTTAAAAAATTTTTAGACCTTGAAATGTGCTTCCCATAAAAAACACTCCTTCAGATCAGTGCAAATTTATAACACATGAAGACAAACAAAACTACTGTAACGACTGGTTGCTGAAAAATTTATGTGATCCTTATTTAGATTTTAAGTGCTGGAAAAATGAATGTGTCTTTTTTCTGATAACAAAAAACTATTACTGTCCATAGACTTAAGCATAAGTCTGCATATGGAAAGAAGGGGAAAAATTCAGATAATAAATCACGTTTGACAACCCATTAAACAAGTTAAGTTGAACTGAAAGACAAACTGATTAATTCAGTTCATATTGTGATGAAACATGTTAACTTAAAAAAATTCAAGTAGATGAATTTCTAAAAGACCAGTTTAATGAAGGTGTACGTATCCTTCAAATTGATTTTGCAATGCCTTTCGCTTGTGAATACCGGAATGAAGTTCAAAGCGCACTATGGTCTCGAACGAGTGTCCTGTAGTTTAAGCTGCAACTTTTTACAAAGAAAATTTTCAAGTATAGAGTAAGTGCGGGTAATGTGGTATACCTATATGTTTTTAAGATTGCCACACTTTTAATTTCGTGACGATTTTGGTATGATTTAACTACTATTTGCTTTACACAGCAGGCATGCCCAGAGACAATTTTACTCATATATCGACTTTTGCTGATGTTACCGCCTTTCTCAGTATTCATAAAGACCCTAAAGAGGCCTCGAAACAACTGCAGCATCACGTATCCCAAGTAGAAAAATGGGCAAAATTATGGGGTATTAAAATAAACGAACAAAAATGCACGCACGTTACTTTAACTTTTTTATTAACAACCATACGGTGCATCAACGTATTGAAACAAAATATCTTGGCATTCACTTAGATCGCCGCCTCACATGGAAGCTCCACATAGATAAAAAGTTGTCACAATTAAAACTTAAAACGGCCCAAATCCATTGGCTAATTGGTAGAAACTCTGTGTTACGTCTTGATGGTAAACTTCTGCTCTGAAACTCAATTTTGAAACCGATTTGGTGCTACGGGATACAACTATTGGGCACTGCTTTCGCCTTTAACATAGAGAATATTCAAAGCCGTCAAAACAAAATTCTAAGAATAATAACTGGTGCTCCTGGGTACATTAAAAACAGCAACATCCACAAGGATCTAGAAGTTCCACTAGTAAAATGCGAAATCCTTAACAAGTACTTTAATAAGCTGGAAAATCATCCCAATCCGCTAGCTCGAAACATCTTGCAACATAGCGGACACGTTGTTTAAGGAAAAAACTTGTGTTTTTCCACCAGCAAAAAAAGTCGATCACACACCAAAACGATTTCTTGCAACTGACTCCCAAAATTACTTGCAAATATTAATTAAAGCATTACTTTGTAAATTTTCTGAGAGCCGCAATATATTTAGCCTGTTTTGTTATTTTTATATTATTAGCTTAAGAAAAAACTTACAATACCACAATACCAGTGTATACCACGTTACCCGCACTTACTCTATCTTATGTGCTCGGATGCGAGTTTTAAAAACAAAAATGCATTTTTTTATTTTTCGATTTAGTAAATACGAAAAATGAAGATTTACCTTTAGTAGAAAAAGTTTGGAGCAATGGCTCGACATCAGAATTGAAAAACCGCTATATGGTAAAACTAATATCAATGCTGAGCGAAAAGTACGCAAAGCCCTTTTTTGCAAATATTTTGCTACAACTAATGGAAAAGGTGTAATAGATGGAATCGGCGAAAATATAAGGAGATTGGTATAAGAGAAAATGATAAGCCAAAGCAAACATTTTGTCATTTAGTCAGCTAAATTTTTTGCTTATTTGGCTTCTTAATTAGTTTCAAAAACCCAGGTAATTTATGTGCTTTCCTCAAAAATCTAAGAAAAAATTTAATCTGAAACACCATGCCATTAGAGGAATTTTAAACTTTTATTTCATCAAGGCCAATCAAAATATCGTGGACTGCAAAATTATAGCTTATCTGTAGACAAAACTGCAATTAACTTTTGATTTTTGTGTATTTCATAAAAATAATTTCAACTGTGTCCCTTACGTGACGCCATTTGTCCCTTACGTGACGAATTAAAAAAGTTAATTCTTACCTATAAATATTTTTTTTATTAAAAATTTATTACCATCATAAGAAAGCGTGGTTGTTAGTTGTAATTTCTTTCTTAGACATCTTTTCTCTATGTGCAACTGATTCGCTGAAATTTGGATTTAAACACTACAATTTTGAATGTTGGTTGACTCAGGATATCCCACATGTGGCGAGGTTTGTTTAATTTTTTCTTTAATATTTTCTGAATTATTAAAAACAAGTTCGATGTAAGATTGAAGACTACCACGCAGTTTAATTAATAAAAGAAAAAAAATTGAATTCTGAATTACCAATTAGAAGTTGTATGTAAAATAAGTGCTAAAAAATAGTTGAATTTGTCCAACACGTGACGGTGGAATGCCCCAATACATGTTTGCTTAAATACATACGAATTTTTAGAAATTGGGCGCGTAAAGGGATAAAAAGGGGACAAAAAAGGAAAAACCTGTAGCCTACTATCTTTTGATGTATATAAGATAAAAACAAAATTTAAAAAGTTTAGCGTTTTCCTTAAGAAACAAACAGACAGGTATTTTGAGTTTTTTTTTTTAATTTTGGTCCGAAAGGTCGAAAAAAGGGGTTAAAATTATATTTTTGTACTTTTTGTTACTTTTAAACCAATAAAGATATAAACATTATTCAAATTGCGTTCGATAGGTCTTAAAAAATATTATTACGTTTTTCGTACTTTTTTAATTTTGGACCCAAAAGGGGAAAACAGGGTTAAAAATATATTTTGATTTTTTTATGCGTTTTTTGTTACTTTTTAACCAATAAAGATAGAAACATAATTCAAATTGGATGCGACAGGCCTGAAAAATATGAGTACGTTTTTGGATCTTTTTTGAATAATTGGACTCTTAGGGGGAAAAAAGGTTAAAATTATGTTTTAGTACTTTTCGTAACTTTAAAACCAATGAAGGTAGAAACATAATTTAAATTGCATTCGTCAGGTTACTAAAATATGTAAATATGTTAATAAGAGGCTAAGATTACATATAGAAGTTTAAAAATAATTTTTGCTTATTAAAGCTTCCTAAATATCTCCAAAACTGTAAGCCTGGTAAATTTCCAATTTTTATGTGCTAAGTAAACAGTAGAGCTGACTTATTATTTATTGCAACTTATATGGGGCAACCAATAAATTAAAAAATCTATAAATTCTTTTGTTTACATATTTTAATAATTTTACTATGATTGGGGTAGCAAAGCACACCGGGGCTTAGCTAGTATTGTATAATAAAATGCAACGCTTATATCCTAATACTTAAAAACATTTTTGTTTTTATTATTTTGGCTTTAGCTTATATATTACTAGCTAAGCCCTGGTGTGCTTCTACCCCAATCATAGTAAAATTATTAAAATATGTAAACAAAAGAATTTACATATTTTTTAATGTATTGGTTGTCCCACATAAGTTGCAATAAATAATAAGTCAGCCCTACTATTTACTAAGCACATAAAAATTGGAAATTTACCAGGCTTACAGTTTGGGAGATATTCAGAAAGCTTTAATAAGCAAAAATTATTTATAAACTTCTATATATAATCTCAGCCCTTTATTAACATTTTTTGGTAACCTGACGAATGCAATTTAAATTATGTTTCTACCTTCATTGGTTTTAAAGTTACAAAAAGTACTAAAACATAATTTTAACCTTTTTTCCCCGTAAGAGTCCAATTATTCAAAAAATACCCAAAAACGTACTCATATTTTTTAGGCCTGTCGCATCCAATTTGAATTTTGTTTCTATCTTTATTGGTTGAAAAGTAACAAAAAACGCATAAAAAAAATCAAAATATATTTTTAACCCTGTTTTCCGGTTTTGGGTCCAAAATTAAAAAAGTACGGAAAACATAATAATATTTTTTTAAGACCTATCGAACGCAATTTGAATAATATTTATATCTTTATTGGTTTAAAAGTAACAAAAAATACCAAAAAGTACCAAAAGATAATTTTAGCCCCCTTTTCCCCCATTTCGGACCAAAATGAAAAAAAAAACTCCAAATACCTGTCTGTTTGTTTCTTAAGGAAAACGCAAAACTTTTTAAATTTTGTTTCTATCTTATATACATCAAGAGATAGTAGGTTACCGATTTTTCCCTTTTTGACCCCTTTTTATCCCTACGGGCCCAATGTTTGAAAACTCATGTGCATTTAAACAAACATGTAAAGCTTAACACGTGTTGTAAATTTCAGGTATTTAGCTCTACGCGTTTGAGCAGTATGGCTCTGGGTAATTTTGTTACTTGACCTTCCCACCCAAATGGGCGTAGTGTGGGCGTGGAAGCAATAATTTCCAAAAAAAGGTAGCCTATTGTTCCTTTCAGGCTTGAAGTAGCACTCTGTAAAAATTTCACAAAAATCGATCCACTGGTGTGGCCAGCTATAAAATACAAACATACATACATAAGTACATACTTACACCCCTTCTTTATATAATAGATTAATTGCTTTTTACTAAGAAAAATTTTAAGCTTCGCCTTAACTTACAAAATAAAAAAATCCGTTTTTATATCTGGGAAATATGTTAGACAAATACATATAGGATGTTTACTGCTAAAAACACAACATTTAAGGAAAATTTTAATTTTTTCTAAATAAAAAATTTTTAAATATGGACTAAAGCCAAATAATAAAAGCAAAAATTAAAAAAAAAAAAATATAAAAAAGCAACCCCTATAAATATAATTTTTAATAAAGAGTTTGATTAAGAAAATAGATTTGTTTGCTAAATTAAAAAGTTTATCTAGAAATGTTTGTTAAAAAAAGTTTCAGCTTAATAATTAATAAAGCTCTCAAGACGTGATCTTTGAGCATTTTAGGTAAAAAATTTCCTTGTTTGACAGTTTGTAATATAAAATTTTCTAAACAAATTTTATGAAAAGATATTCAAAATTTAAATGACCTGTTATGAGAACTTCGTTCTTATAACCTTAAAGAGAGTTTTGCTAGAGCATATTGGTTATGAAAAGTTTTTGTCAAAAATTACACGCACTGTTTATTAAAATGTTTTTATACAAAAAATCTTAATTTTCACTACTATATTTGCATATAACATCAATTTTAAAAAATTTTAAACAAACGTTATGATTTTTTTTTCTTAAAATATGATTGATTTTTTTTCCAAATGATGATTTTCTTCCCAAAGCTTCTGGCAACGCTGATTACATGTAATAACGACCATGGGTGCTCAGCCATCAGCGATACCAACTTAGTGCTTTTAGCACTATTTTTGGTGCTTTTTGATGCCTCAAACGCCTAATTTTCAGTTTTAGTGTCAATCTGAAAAAAGCACTAAACTGGTGCTTCCTTAATTTTTCGATAGTGCCTTTAGTGTTTTTTACAAGTTTTAAAGTTTAACAGCAATTATTGTAAGCAGTGAATGTTTTTGCAAGTAAATATAAATTCGTATTATTTAACTAAAACTAAAAATTTATTTGGTTTTTACAACAAATCATCAGTAGACTTCAACCAAATTCTTAAGAAGCCGCATTCATAATTTCTGTCTTTATATAATAACTTCTTTAAACTTATGGTGAACTTTTATAAACAAACCCGAACAAATCCAAAAACAGTTTTTTCGTTATTCAACTGTTTTGATTTTCTTTATCCCTTATACGTCTGAATAACCATTGGTTCTCACTAAATGAATTATAATGGCTACTGAAATCAAAACCTTTTTGTATTGCAACAATTTCTAAATATTGGGAAATTGAGATCAAATCCAGAATAATATTTTGAAATTATTGTAAAACTGAAATTTTTAGTTTTCGCTTAATATGGGAGTTGTGGAGGGCGCATAGCGTATAACATTTTAAAACAAGGAGTGTTAGCCGAAAGAAACACATAAACAACCAGTCGGATAACGGACAGATGGGCATGCTTTAATCGACTCAGAAAGTAATTGCAGTTGCTCTCTTAATCTCGTAGTGTACGGACGTGTCTACGCGAGTGTATATTTGTAATAGGTGATATTTGTAATAAGTTACAAAAAAAAAAATTGTTAATATACATACATACCTACAAGACATAAGTGAGAATCGAAAATAAAAACAAACTAAACAAAACAAAAAAACCAAACGGTTAATGAGTAACAGTAATCGTAGTGAAAGTGGGCCTAATAGCCGAAATGCTTACATTGTGTTAAGCTCAGAAAGCGTTAGCAATGAAAACATTAGAGACCCTGTATATAATAGAAACTATTTAAGTGCAAAACCGAAAACAAATACAAATAATTTAAGTGCAAGTGTGCCTAATTTGAATAAATGTACTGAACAAGGGACAAATTTAGCCCAATCTCTGTTTAAAAAATATAAAGAAATACCGAGGTGCCATCTTCATCGCGGTCTTCTTTATCAAGTTCTGGTGCCGCACCTACAGCTGCTAAAGGCGCTCCAGGCCCAATTTCTGCGTGTGCTCCTAAGATCGAGGTAGGGATGGACAGGTACTTAACAGTTCTTAAAAGGGGGAGAAGTTCTAAATCGGCAAAAACATCTCAACCTGCAAAAATGTTGAAAGACCCTGAATGGCAACCTCATCGCAAAATCGTTTTGCCATTCTGCAAGAAGATAATGATGCCCCCGTTACTGAAAAAAAGTCCTTTAAGCCACCTCCGATTTATTTGAGGGAAAGGAATTCGAATGATCTTGTAAAGTTTTTAGTAGGTTTGATTGGGGAAAACAACTTTTACGTTACTAACATTAAACGTGGTAACATATACGAGACAAAAATTCAGGTGAATTTTTTTTTTTTTTTTTTCATATATTTATTATTGAATCTTCGCCTGTGGCGAACTAACAATAAGTGTTCAAATCTTAAAACTAGGTAGTTAATATTAGTTCAGCCAGTGCCAGACTAAAATTTAATGGTGAATGACGAAAACTATTTCAGAGCTCGAAAAACTTAGAGGTATTGACTCTAATGTTGACCCGGAGGAAATTAAAACCAATTTGTGCATGAAGGGCTTTAGAGTCAAGTATTTATCAAACATAAGGAACAGGGAAAAATTCCCTCAACCATTATTCCGGGTGGAGCTTGAGCCCAGTGATATTAAATTGGAAAAAAATAAAACACATCCTATATACGATCTAAGATATATTATGCACCGTAGAGTTATAGTAGAGGTGCCACATAAGCGATCTGGGCCCGTACAGTGCTTAAACTGCCATGGCCCTGTTTTTGACTTAGTTAAACGCTCATCCAAGCCAAAAGTAGCTCCTGCCCCTCCCCAGCCATTAAATATGCCTACTACAAATATGCCCCCATTAGCACAGACAACTACAAGTGAAGTTTCTTACGCTAACGTATTAGAGTTTGACCAGCCCAAAGCACGCAAGCCTGCCCAGCCAGCAACACATCAAGACGTGCCAACAAAGGAACCAACTGGTTCAAATTTTAGCTGCCTAGAAGCCGTAATTGACAGTATGGTTAAGCAATTTACGCAGTTCATGGCACAAATGGCTGGCATGATGCAAGAAATGCAAAAAATGTAGTCTGTTCTTTTGCAGGCTATGCTTAAAAGGCCATGAACTGCCTGAGGGTTTGTTTATGGAACGCAAACGGCATCCGCCAACACAAAAACGAACTCGAATATTTTTTAACACACCAAAACATTGATGTAATGTTGATTTCGGAGACTCATATGACATCTAGAAGCGCTTTTAAAATAAGTGGCTATTAATTTTACGATTCAAAGGATCCCAGAGAAAGATCATGTGGATGCTCGGCTATACTAATCAAATCAAGAATTAAACACCAATGGTTAGGTGGCATTTCCGAATGCTATATTCAAGCAACAAACGTCTGCATTGATGAATTTTTCGCTAACCTAGTTGTTACCGCCACTGCTTTCACCCTTTTGAAAAACAATTGTTTACTTCACACTTAATGATAACTAAACACAATCTTTGTAAATGTCAAAGTTTATATGTATTACTTGAGTGAATTTTTTTATCTTTTATATAATTGTAAGCGCCAAAACTTAAATGCAGTTGATCCAAATTGTGACCACATAAATACAATTAAAACTGCCATTTTGTGGGAAGTTCAATCGTGAACCTCACTAAGTAAACTGCTCTTGGTAACCATACCAAAAAGAATTTTAACATTAGAGTTAAAGTTTTAAGAAGTCAAATAACAAATTAATATTGAATTGTTTTAATAAAATATTTTTGAATATTCATTTTAAACTCTGTGTTTGTAATCTATAGTGGATACCAGGAGCCTGGGTCAAACTACCCGTCAACAACTTTAAAATTCTTTTTGTGGCTACGTAAGCTTTCTACCTGACTACAGTTTGGACGTATCTGAAGAATAAAACCCGGCTGATTAACCGTAAGTCCTATCATAATGGATTCTTCATCTTCCTTACAGGGTCAACTACTTAGCAACACAACTACCACATATCAAGTCGAAAACATTACCTTAGATTCAACTACGAACTGTGAAATCTGCCACCAACCAGCAAACCACACTAACATCATATTGTGCGACTTATGCAAATTAGCATTTCATTTAAATTGTGCTTACGTTGAAAATTATCATCAAACGTGGGTCTGCCAAAACTGTTTTTCACAACAGGAACGACCAGCTTCACCTCGCTCCGTTCATAGCTGTTCTTCAAAGACATCACAGTCATTACGTTCAAAAAAACATATATTAGAGCTGCAACGATTAGCGAAGGAGACCAAACTTGAACGAGAATTTATCCGTAAAAAATATAAAATTCTTGAAGAAGCAAATGAAGATGGAAGTGACACAAACTCTGAAAATACATCTGTTCAAGAGTGGCTAAATAAACAACCTGATACAAGTGAACGGCCAAATACTTCTAAAGGACAAGCGGATCAAGCTACATCGTACAAAAATTATCCTACCTTTTCCAAAGACGCGCCGTATAATGAGTATTCACATCCCCAAAATACTACAACATCAGTTTTACCCACTTCAAAGACACTGACATCTACAAATGTAAGTACTAATATGAACACAATAGCAACAACATCACAGGCAAATTTTGCATATAATTCATTGAAAGTCAACGCAGCTTCAAATATATCTACATTTATTAATAATCCTGCACAAAATTATTCACAGTCAACATCACAAAACGTAAGTAACATTTTAAATACTAATAAAAATACGCCAATTGACACGCAACCTCAGCATTTGCCATATACCCGTCCGACGTTTTACCAGCATCCGTCATATACCACGCAACCAAATTTTATTCCATCTCGCTTTACAGAAATTAATCAGCCAACAAGTATAGCACCACCGCGTATTTCTGAACAACAAGATCCGTTATTTTTAATGCACCCATCATCGACATTTGCACCAAATATAGGCAGCTACAATAACCTCACACACCAACAAATAAATGCTCGCCAAACCGTGCCCAAAGATTTGCCTATATTCACTGGCATGCCCGAAGAATGGCCACTTTTTAGCTCAACTTTCGAATGGTCCACTACGATTTGCGGCTTAAGTGATGCAGAAAATTTAGTTCGTTTACAAAAAGCCTTACGTAACGAAGCTTTGCGAGCTGTGCAACACATACTAATTCATCCTTCTTGTGTACCGGCTGCTATTACCACATTAAAATTGCTTTATGGCCAACCAGAAAAAATATTATTTTCACTAAAAAATAAAATAAAATTACTGCCTGCATTAAACCCAAAAAAATTACACACTATTACAGCTTTCGCAATTGAAGTTAAAGGCTTGGAGACGACAATCAAAGCGTGCGGCTTGACAGATGAATTAAACAATTCTTCTCTAGTCCAGGAATTAATCAGCAAAATGCCATCTTATTTTCAACTTAACTGGGGCTCGCACAAAACAGAACTAATAAAGAAAAACAGAAAAGTTAATTTAACAGAATTTGCAAACTGGATATATGATGTAGGTATATCAGCAAACTGCATAAATGCTGAGAGCAACAGCTGTACATCCACGTCAGCAGAGCTAAACTCACACAAAACAAAAAATGTTCATGTAAATACACACGAAGTGCAGAATAAAAAAAAATTGTCCAGTATGTTATGAACATTGTGACAGCGTTGAAAAGTGTAAAAAATTCGTAGCAGCCGATAGAAATGACCGTTGGAATTTAGTTAGAAAACATAATCTCTGTAAACTTTGTTTACGCCGCCACTATGGCGTCTGTAAAGCTAACAAAGTGTGTGAGAATAACGAATGTAAAAGCAAACACAATACTCTTTTACATAAAGCAGCGTTCGACGACAAAGAAAAAAGTACATCAAAAAACCAAAATCAAAACAAAGATGTTAATGTTAATACACATGCTGCACACAATAATAACGACAGCGACAAATTACTGTTTAAAATAATACCAATAGTCATTTATGGTTCAAATAATAAGTGTATAAACACATTTGCCTTTATTGATGAAGGTTCATCTATTAGTCTAATAAATGAAAATATTTTTAGTGACTTAAATTTGGTAGGTAAACTTGAACCTTTATGTTTAAAATGGACTGGGAATGTGGGACGAAATGAAGAAAGCTCTCAAAGGGTTAACATACAAATCGCCGGTCCAAATAAAATTAAACGCTCTTTAGAAGTTCGTACCGTAAAGCAGCTTTCTTTGCCAAGTCAATCTATTAATTACGAAAGCTTGTGCAGTCAGTATCCATATCTGAAAGGGCTACCTATAACTAGTTATACAAATGCAGTCCCAGGGGTGTTAAAAGGCATTGATAACATAAAGTTTTGTGTAACTACACGCATGAAAGAAGGTAAAAGTGATGAACCCGTAGCTATACGAACACGCCTTGGGTGGCTTTTATGTGGTAATTCCGCTATTAAACCAACAAACAAATTTAAATTAAATTTTCATACCTGTGAGTGCAAGATCTCTTACAACGACGGTCTTATTGATTTAATGAAAAAATATTATTCTCTCGAAATGGATGGTATAAATTGTAAAGTTCCTCTAGTAGGTACTGATGAACAGAGGGCAATTAGTTATTTATAAAAATATACTAAACAACTAGAAAATGGACACTATGAAACAGCCTTACTGTGGCGGTATGATAATGTAAAGTTACCACCGAGTTTTGATATGGCTTTGAAGAGATTAAAATGCCTTGAGAAAAGAATAAAATCAAATAAAGAATTACACAATATTTTTGCGAAAACTATATCTGAATATTTACATAAAGGATATATAACTAAATTAGAAAAAACTGCAATTAACGAAAAATGTTCAGAAAATGTATGGTATTTACCGATTTTTCCCGTATACAATAAAAATAAACCAAACAAAACAAGGATTGTTTGGGATGCTGCCGCAAAGTCAAAAGGGGTCTCACTAAACAGTTTGCTGCTAAAAGGTCCCAACATGCTTGCATCATTGCCAGCTATTCTTTTTCAATTCCGTGAAAGAAGAGTAGCCATATGCGGTGATATAGAACAAATGTTCCATCAGATATTTATACGAAAAGAAGATCGAAACGCACAGCGCTTTATGTGGCATGGTCGCGACGAAGATGTAGAGCCTGACGTTTACGTTATGAATGTGCTAATTTTTGGAGCATCTTGTGCGCCCTGCATTTCACAGTACGTGAAAAATTTAAATGCTTCTAAATATGAACAAGAATATCCTAAAGCAGCGGCCACAATAAAAAATAATCACTACGTAGACGACTTTCTAGCTTCTACGGACAGCTCAGAAGAAGCTGGTAAATTAGCACAAGAAGTCCGATATATTCAGAGCCAAGGCGGTTTCAATATAAGAAATTGGTGTTCTAACAGCGATGCTGTGCTCAAGAATTTAAATTCTGACAAACCGCCTAATAATATGTGCCTCAGTATAAGCGACGGGCTTGAGACGGAAAAGGTGCTTGGAGTATTTTGGATCCCGGTGAAAGATAACTGTTTGTTGCGACGGCTCGTTTGCCTCGCTTTTGTAAATGGGATTATTCTGGTGGTACACCCGAATATCTCAATGCTTTGAAATTTCTGTATATTATTATCCTGGTAGTTCACCAGAATAAGGTTATAGAAATTCTAAAGGAGTTCTCAAGGTGGTACACCAAGAGAAGCCGATCACTAAGTTAATTAACAAGAACAGTCGTAAACGTAATGATCGCATTTATTAAAAATGTTCATGCTTATATACTAAATAATTTACAAAAACAAATAATTAAAATAAAATTAAAAAATAAAAGAAATTATATGTAAAGAATTTATGTGAGCCGGAATTGCTTACATTTCATTAAAATGTTTTCCCACAGATAGCCAGGGAAAGCGTTGGATTTCATACTGTCTGGCTGGTAATTTGAATAGCACCTGCAAAATAAATATTTTATGTTTGCATGTGCAGTCAAAACGAAAAGCTGACACATCAATTCTCACGCTTTGGCTGACTAGACTGTGGGAGAATCAAAACAGATTTGAAGAACAAAAATTAAGGGAGTTTATTAAATTTCAATTCTATTAAGATTTGTTTTATTTTGTTGAAAAATAAAAAAAATCATACAGAATTAACATACTGCCCCTCTTAGGAGGACCGGGAAGAATAGTTAAACAGCTCACATAAATCAATACCGGGAACTTAATCTAAGCAGTGTCAAGCTGATGAATCCACTGAAATGTCCCATGAGGACCTTGGAGCAGGCTGCGGCACTGCACGGTGAGCGTTGACCTTCTTCTTTCGTATGTAGTTTCTTAGTAGGATGATGAATATAATTAAAATGAGCGCCAATCCAAAGTAACTGGCTGTCAAACTATGTATTTCATGATGGCTTGTCGTTACTGGGATATCGCGTAGCTGTGCTTTCACTTCTGCCTGTAATCGGTTCATTTCCTCAATACTTGAACGGTATATTAAAGATTGCGTCAGGTTGTCCACATCATGCAATGAATTGAAAAATGACATCCCGTTGGATGTATTGGATTGATGGAGAGTTGATGTGATGGTTTGATAACTGCTAACCGTGATCATCTCGTTTTTTATAGTACACCCTGCTGGGAGTGTTATTAACCCCGTACCTTGCACAAGCTGATAGCTGCTCTTTCCATTGCAAACTGTACTTAATTTGAGTTGTTGATGGGTTGCGACGAGCCATTGATTCCTTTCAAACAGTTGATGCCATACGTTGTTGTTGGCTATTACTTCTATATTGCAGCTTGAATCAGATTCATTATTGAATAAATGTATCTCGCAGCTGCATAGTGGTGCACCCTTGTGGTAAGTAGCTTGGACATTTGGGCACAAAAGGGTATTGCGCTCCAGTGTATTGCAGCCAAGAAGTTTGCTGTCATCTGTTGGGAAATATATATCACGATGAGCATTAAGGGCTATCATTTTTGATGTCGGTATGATAGCTACTAATGAATTGTTTATTACTTGTGGGACTGGTGTAAGGTAGAATAAATCATATTCATTTTGATTTGACAAGGGAATAAACAAGGTGCAGATGATGTGCTCATTGGAGATTGATGCATGAGCTGCCGCGATGCCATATATATGAATGATATCAACTACTGGTAATGTTAAATCTGTTGGAAGATTAGCCTTTATGTTACCCACTTCAGTAGCAAATTGTTGTGGGGTTAGCAGAATAGGGCTGATCCGGCCATGATAAGTATCAGCCAACAAGTTAATCATAGAGGTGTGCATT
Source organism: Melanophora roralis (assembly GCA_963583895.1). Lineage (NCBI taxonomy): Eukaryota > Metazoa > Arthropoda > Insecta > Diptera > Rhinophoridae > Melanophora > Melanophora roralis. The sequence goes on along the minus strand of OY757191.1, from coordinate 33,302,561 downwards.
TTTTGAACCTTGTCCGCTATTATAACTAACTGGATGCTTAGGGATAAAATGAGCTGCGAGCGTTGGTCATTGTCTGTGCGGTTCATGAGTTTGATGATTTTAAAGTTGATTTTTTCAAAACCATTTTGAGTCTGAGCGTCAGTCTGCTTCATTAGGTTAACGGCAGAGTCCAAGAATGAAGTTTGATTCCGCAGGAGCTCTTGTAGACGGGCTTCATCGTTTTTGATACCGTTGATGGTGTCGGACATTTGCTCCGCATATTTTGAATCCAGAACACCGAATAAGGAGTTTGCTACGTTGCCGACAATATCTATTGCGCCTCGTTTTTTTCGTTTAGCAAGATTTTCTAGACCAGCATGCATGTCGTTCTGGATGTTGCGAAAATGGTTTATCAGTCCGGTACATTGAGTGTGGATATATGAGTAATTACAGGCATTCGTCAAGGCATTGGTCCCGTTAATCAAAAGCTGTAATTCATTATGAAATGGTGCCAGCTCAAAATATATCAGAAGTTTCCACTCTGAAAGAACTGGTTTGATTTTACCAATATGTTCGAAGTGTATACCAGGGTTGCCTTTAATCTGAGTATAAGTGACTTGTTGGCACGTCACTAGTGGAAGAAACAATGCTAGGATCACGAGTATGCCTGTTGTGGTCAAGTGGCCACGTTTTGGAGGTAGAGAATTTTTGTTAAAGTCGCTGGGCGCGCCGCTTCGTTTGAGGGGTTGTGAATTATCTCTTCCTTCATCGTCATCTATCGGAAGAGGAGCGCGTAAGTGGATGGCTCGCTTAATGACCCCAGTTGATGTTTTTACCGCCGCTGTCCTGACCAAGCCATCGGGTCCAGGAAATGTTTCAACTACTTTTCCGAGTCGCCAGTTCATGACAGGTAAATTATCTTTAATTACGACAATGGTGCCGAGCTGTAGATTTTGTGATTTAGTTTGCCACTTGCTACGCTGCTGGAGCTCATTGAAATACTCCTGTGACCACCTTTTCCAAAACTGATGTTTTATTCGGGAGACTAATTCCCAACGTTTTGCCAAGGTTGAGGATGTTGTTTGTGCAGTCGCGTCAACCTGGGCCGTGAGAGGCTCCCCAATCAAAAAATGACCCGGTGTCAATGCAGCGTCATCATTCGGATTACTTGGTAATGGTGCAATTGGCCTTGAATTCAGGATTGCTTCAACCTCTATGACCACGGTTTCCATTTCCTCATAAGTCAGGGATGCGCTTGATATTTCTTTGACCAAAAGACCCTTGGCGGATTTTACAGCAGCTTCCCATAGTCCACCGAAATGCGGAGATCGCGGAGGGATAAAATGGAAATTAATGTTTTTAGTCGCGCATTCTCGCTGGATAGTTTCCTGAGCTGTTGTAGAAAATACAGCAGTTGACAATTCTGCAAGTTGATTTCGCGCTCCTATGAAGTATGTAGCGTTATCGCAATAAAGGTTTTGACAATGCCCTCTTCGACTTATAAATCTCTTGAGGGCTCCAATGAATGCATCGGTTGTGAGATCTGTTACTAGCTCTAGATGAACTGCCTTTGAAGAAAAGCAACAAAAAACCGCAATATACGCCTGCCCAGGGGGGGCAGGTTCTTTGAGATTGTTTCTAAAGTTTCGCCACCGAGAGTCAAATTCGGAAGACACGGCTTCATCCCATGAAAGATTCAGGCGCCACAGCTCTTGAACAAACATTTTCGCTCTGACAACGACAGGAGATAGGAGACCCAGTGGGTCAAAAATGCGTGCCAAATATGAAGTGACTGTCCTTTTGGTTACAGCTTTAATTGGTTGTACGTTGACCTTGATTTTAAGTTGGTCACCTTTGGGTAACCAGGCCAATCCTAATGTTTTAGTGTAGTTGGTTTCCTCTGCGGAGAAGTCGAGGCTGACTTGCTGCAGTTGGCGTTGGGTGTCCAAGGCTATCCGTAAGCTGTCAGCTCCACCCAGCCCATCATCAACGTAAAAGTTCTTCTCCAAAAAATTGGCTGCTAAGGGAAACTGGAGTTGGTTCTCCAGGCTTATTTCTTTCAAACATCTGATTGCTAGATAGGGTGCTGGCCTAGTTCCATAAGTAACGGTATTTAATGTGAAATAGTTGATGGGCTCGGTGATATCCGGTCGCCATAGGATTATCTGGTATGGCCTATCCTTGGGATGGATCGAGATTTGGCGAAACATTTTTTCTATGTCTGTTGTGAATACGAAGCGCGGTAATCGAAAGCGCATCAAAATAGTGAATAAGTCATTTTGTAGTGGTGGTCCAGTATGCAGAATATCGTTTAACGATTTCCCGGATGATGTTTTAGAAGAGGCGTCAAACACAACTCTAATTTTGGTGGTACTGCTTTCGGGTCGTAATATGCAGTGGTGGGGAATAAAGTATTTTGCCCCTTCCACCTTGTCTATGTCGACCTTGGTCATGTGGCCTAATGCTTCATATTCCTTCATGAATTGTGTGTATTGATGCTTTAAAACAGTGTCCTTAGATAATCGTCGTTCCAATGACTGGAATCGATTGAAGGCGATACTATGTGACTCTCCTAAAGAACTTGGTTCAATACAAAATGGGAGTCTTACTATGAATCTTCCTTCCTTGTCACGTGCAGAGTGCTGGTTAAAATGCGCTTCACACTGTGCATTTTGCGCTGATAATTGACGGTGTGTGCTATCGACTTCTTCCAGTGTTTCAGTCAGGACCCCACATAAAGCTGTTGGTAGATGCTGGCCAGCCACTCCTCCGGATACCAGCCAGCCTAATATTGTATTTTGCAAGACTGGGAGGTTATCGGAAAGTTTAATCTGTCCAATTGCGAGTAGTTGATGATAATATTCTGCTCCTAAAAGAACATCGACTTCGTCTGGATGATTGAAGTTTGGGTCTGCCAATGCTAGATTGTTGGGAATAGGCCACCTGTCAATATTAATATGCTGCGAAGGTTGAGGAGCAATTATTTGTGGCAACACAAATGCCTCCAAACGTGCTGAAAAATTGTTAAGTCGAGATTGAAGTGTAATGTTGACTCGGGGTTGAACCTTGGTCTGGTTTTTTCCGATGCCATTTATTGAGATAGATGCAGGACTAGCAGGGAGTCCAAGCCGGGTAACTAATCTTTCTGTAACTAGGTTGACTTGCGATCCTGAGTCGAGAATCGCCTTGCATTCGGTTTCCAGACCATTCGCCTTAACTTTTACCAATGCTGTTCCCAGTAAAACATAGGGCCTGGGAGTTGCAGAATTCACAGCCCTGTCTTCTACTACAACTGCTGGTGTAGTGACGAGGGAAGCCGCTTGTTCCGATAATTGATTACTAGTCGTGGCTGGCTCAGTACAAGGTTTACGTTCGTCTTTGGTTGATTTAATTGGCAGATTAGAGGAATTTCCTTGTTCTGCTGATGTCGCAATCTGTCGTGAGTTAGGTTCAAGGTGAACCAGCGTATGGTGCTTTTTCCCACATTTTTGGCAGCGGCCTGCGATCGCGCATTGTTTGGTGGAATGACTATTGCTAAAGCAGTTTACACATAACCTTTGCTTCTGTACCAGGTTAAGTCGCGTTTTCGGGCTAAGCGATAGGAATTCCTTGCATCGATATAATGGATGATTATCTTTCTTGCAATTAATGCATTGTCTGCTTTCGAGTTGGGGTTGTGTAGTAAGCGCGCAAGTTTTAGGAATATTGACGGCAGCTTTCTCCTTATATCCCATTGCTTCAAGAGTATGGAAGTAGTTCTCGATGAAGCTTAAAAAATCGCTGATTTTTTGTAGCTCCTTAGGCCTGGCAATTGTTTGTTCATATTGACTGTGTACGGGTTTGTCCACCTTTTTAACTAAAAGGTGGATTAGAAGTGGATCCCATGACGTAGTCTCGAGACCAATGTTGGATAGAGCTGCTAAGCACTGCTTTGTTGTATCGTGTAGTCGCTTAAGAGCGTTCAAAGAGCCAGCACCAGATGGCTGATCTAGTAACCTTTGAATTGCTGTAGCCACCATAACCCTTTTGTTATTATAGCGGTTTTCCAGCAGTAGCCATGCCGCTTGGTAATTTTCTCCCGTAATCGCGAAATGAGCAATGATATTTGCTGCTTCACCGATTACGTTATTCTTTAAATACCACATTTTGTGAGCGTCGGATATGGGTTTCTCATGGATAATTCTGGTAAATAGATCAGAGAAGGAGGTCCACTTCATATAATCACCATCAAATTTGGTGATGTCGATTGTGGGTAAGGGCAATGACGGTGATCTAGCTACAATGCCCGAGGTGGCGGAGTGGAGGTGTTTAGTAGCACTTGTGAGCTGGATGATTGCTGTTTGGGCTTCTTTTTCGAGGTGCACATATTTCGTTGAATTATAACCAACTTGATCTGGATCAGGATATTTGTCCAGTACCTCGTCGTTAAGCTGTTCCACTTGCTGCCACAGGTGGGTAATTGTGGCCTTTTTTATCTCGTAGTAGGTCATTTCTTGGTCGCTCATTTGAAGCCCTTCTAGTTGACGGGTTAGAGCCGCCATTTTTCCCAGAGACCGGCTAATGAGGCCATCATGACCCTCAGTTGCACCACCACTTGATCGTTCGGTGTTTGAGGTTGAGGGACCGTGAGGTTGCTTGGTGTCTGATGCTCGACCTTGAGTCTCAAGCTCACGTTCTATCAGTGTGATATACTTTGTTGCCATAGACCTTACTTTGGTGTAGTAGTCAGAAACAAAGTATTCGTCAGCTGTGTCTACATCCTTCGAACTTCGTAGATTGTTGTCCGCATCCTCGAACTCTGCCCAAGCAACCTTGAGCCTGGCCAGTCGTTCTTCATAGTAAGCAGTCGTCTTGCGACTACTGGAATCCTTGTTGAGGTTCCTTATTATGATGGCGATGCTTTCGCCGATTTCCTTCAGCTTCTGGAGAAGCTTTTCTGAGGGTTCCATGGTATGGAAATATTGCAGGTTGGGTTCCTGTCAAATGTTGAGTAAATGAACCGAAGGTTGCAGGTCCTGTCACGGTCGCCAATGTTTGTTGCGACGGCTCGTTTGCCTCGCTTTTGTAAATGGGATTATTCTGGTGGTACACCCGAATATCTCAATGCTTTGAAATTTCTGTATATTATTATCCTGGTAGTTCACCAGAATAAGGTTATAGAAATTCTAAAGGAGTTCTCAAGGTGGTACACCAAGAGAAGCCGATCACTAAGTTAATTAACAAGAACAGTCGTAAACGTAATGATCGCATTTATTAAAAATGTTCATGCTTATATACTAAATAATTTACAAAAACAAATAATTAAAATAAAATTAAAAAATAAAAGAAATTATATGTAAAGAATTTATGTGAGCCGGAATTGCTTACATTTCATTAAAATGTTTTCCCACAGATAGCCAGGGAAAGCGTTGGATTTCATACTGTCTGGCTGGTAATTTGAATAGCACCTGCAAAATAAATATTTTATGTTTGCATGTGCAGTCAAAACGAAAAGCTGACACATCAATTCTCACGCTTTGGCTGACTAGACTGTGGGAGAATCAAAACAGATTTGAAGAACAAAAATTAAGGGAGTTTATTAAATTTCAATTCTATTAAGATTTGTTTTATTTTGTTGAAAAATAAAAAAAATCATACAGAATTAACAATAACATTACGTTTAAACTTTCGCCTTCAATTATTAACAATGAAATATTTCTTGGCAAAAAGGAACCAACAAAACGTGAGGTTTTAAAAATCTTAATGAGTCTCTACGATCCTCTTGGCCTAATTGGAAATTTTCTTATGTACTTAAAAATTGTGTTGCAGGAGATATGGAGAAGCGGTGTAAGCTGGGACGAGCCTATTTTCAAAGAACAGCTTATAAAATGGAAGAACTGGTTATCATATTTACCATATTTAAAAGAAATTAATATACCTCGTTGTTACTTGCAAGATTTTCAAAATTATAAAAACACTACTGTACAATTACATACGTTTGTTGATGCGAGTGAAAATGGCTACGCCGCTGTCTCATATTTAAGGATTTGTGATAATGAAAAAATTGTCGTCTCATTGATCGGGTCTAAAGCTAGAGTGGCACCTTTAAAAGTAGTCTCCATTCCAAGGCTAGAATTGATGGCAGCCCTAATAGGAGCACGTTTTGCCAAAGCTATTATACAAACTCACTCCATCAACATTTCTAGTAAAACATTTTGGTCTGATTCACAAACAGTCTTGAGCTGGATACGCTCAGACCATCGCAAGTATCACCAATTTGTTGCCGTAAGAATAAGCGAAATTTTAGATCTCTCTGAGATGAACGAGTGGGCATGGATAGCTGGGAAAAACAATGTAGCTGACGAGGCCACCAAATGGGCGAAAAAACCAGATTTATCTAAATCCAGCCGTTGGTTCAATGGGCCAGAATTTCTAAAAGTACCTGAAAAATATTGGGAAACTAAACCCTTAAATCAGTTCCGAACAGAAACCGAATTAAAGCAACACAATTTAGTTATTCAACATATTGAACCTTTCATAAACATTGATCGTTTTTCTCGCTGGTGTAGAGTATTAAGAGCAACAGCATACGTTATACACTTTTGTAACTTGGCCAAAAATAAAAATATCTTACAAAATAAAACCGAGTTGTCACAAGACGAACTATTCAAAGCAGAAATAGTCTTAATAAAGCAAGCCCAACAACAAACATTTTATAATGAAATAAATTGTATCCAAACAAACAAAGGTCTACAAAAAAACAGTTGTCTGTACAAATTAACACCCTTTATTGATGACAACGGCTTGCTTCGCGTAGCTGGACGGATTGAAAATGTAAATATACAAGATAATTGTAAAAATCCCGTAATTTTGCCTAAATATTGTCATACAACAAAACTAATAATTTTACACTTTCACAATTTGTACCACCACTTGAATCATGAAACATTAGTTAACGAAGTACGACAAAGATACTACGTCCCAAAGTTAAGAGTAGTATGCAAATACTATATAAAACAATGTCAAATGTGTAAGGTAGCAAAAGCTGTACCTAGTTACCCACAGATGGCTAAATTACCCCGAGCTCGTCTTGCTACCTTTCAGTCACCATTTACCTTTACAGGCCTTGACTTTTTTGGTCCAATCTTAGTAACGGTAAATCGGCACAAAGAAAAAAGATATGGCGCTTTGTTTACCTGCCTGACAGTCAGAGCCGTTCATAGCGAAATAGTTCATAGCCTCAGCACTAGCTCCTGCATTATGGCAATTCGAAATTTTACAGCTCGTCGTGGGCAACCAAGAGAGTTTTTTAGTGATAATGGCACAAACTTCGTGGGTGCCGAACGCGAGCTACGTGAAGCAATCAAAGAAGTGGATAAAAACGAGATAGTGTGTAATTTTACAAGTTCGACTTCAAAGTGGAATTTTAATCCACCGACTGCACCCCACATGGGCGGCGCTTGGGAGCGCATGGTGCGTTCCGTGAAAACAGTTCTTTACAAAATAAAGCAAGAAAGGTATCCAGATGATGAGACTCTAAAAAGTATGATGTCTAGACCGCTTACCTACGTTCCAGTGGAGCATGAAAACGAAGAAGCAATAACACCCAATCATTTCCTTCTAGGAAGTTCAAACGGTATTAAGCCTTTGGCTCTATATAAAGATGATGGTGTTGTCCTAAGGGAATGTTGGTTACGCAGTCAGCAGTTCGCAGACAGATTTTGGAAGCGATGGGTTGCAGAATATCTACCAACTTTGACATGCAGAACAAAGTGGTTTGAGAAAGCTAAGCCTTTATCCGTTGGAGATATAGTGGTAGTAGTTGACCCAGCAAATCCAAGGAATGTGTGGCCTAAAGGCAGGATCGTAGAAGTTTAAGAGGCTCAAGATGGAAAAGTGCGTAAAGCGAAGGTCATGACCAATAGCGGCATTTTTGAGAGGCCTGCGGCGAAGCTAGCAGTTTTGGACGTGGCTAAAAATCAGGAGTAAGACTTCGAACCACTTCTCATCTTACTAGGGAGGGGTGTTACCGCCACTGCTTTCACCCTTTTGAAAAACAATTGCTTACTTCACACTTAATGATAACTAAACACAATCTTTGTAAATGTCAAAGTTTATATGTATTACTTGAGTGAATTTTTTTATCTTTTATATAATTGTAAGCGCCAAAACTTAAATGCAGTTGATCCAAATTGTGACCACATAAATAAAATTAATACTGCCATTTTGTGGGAAGTTCAATCGTGAACCTCACTAAGTAAACTGCTCTTGGTAACCATACCAAAAAGAATTTTAACATAAGAGTTAAAGTTTTAAGAAGTCAAATAACAAATTAATATTGAATTGTTTTAATAAAATATTTTTGAATATTCACTTTAAAATCTGTGTTTGTAATCTATAGTGGATACCAGGAGCCTGGGTCAAACTACCCGTCAACACTAGTTATTTTGTCGGTTTATTCTCCACCCAGATTTTCCATAACGAAGGATCAGTACAATAGTTTTTACAAATCTTTAGGTCCCCGCTTCATAGCTGTTGGAGACTATAACGCTAAACACACCTACTGGGGCTCCCGCTTAATTAGTCCCAGAGGTCGTATCTTGTATGATTCCGTATCTGAAATGTGTCTTTGTGTTATTTCTACCGGACAACCAACCTATTGGCCAACCGACCACAATAAAATTCCAGACGTAATAGATTTTGGCGTAGCAAAAGGTATATCCCCGGAGCTTATTGAGGCGCAAGCCTCTCTGGATTTATCTTCTGACCACTCACCCACAATTATCACTATTTGCAGTCCTCACCAAATAGCAACTAGTGATTTTTTCTTATCTAAAAGAGTAAATTGGTTGAAATATAAAAAATATATCAGCTTTTACTGCTCGGAATACATACCACTAAAAACTCTCCAAGAAATCGATGATTGCCTAAATATCCTAAATGAAAACATTAAAGAAGCCGTTGAACATGCTTCTTCAACATACCGTCAGGTCAAATACAACAAAATTTTTTCTGTCGATGTTGAGAAGCTTTTATCTGAAAAAAGAAGAGTGCGAAGAGAATGGCTACAGCATAGATCGCCCCAACTTAAAACGAAGCTAAAAGAGTGTACAAATCGCTTAAAAAACTTGCTGGAGGTACACAGAATTGCATCAATTAAGAAGTATTTGGAAGGTCTAGACGCGACTCCTCAAACAAATTATTCTCTATGGCGATCAGCCAGTCGTCTCAAAAGAACCGTAATCGCAAAACCACCACTCCGCAATCTAAGAGGATCCTGGGCTAGAAATGATGAAGAAAAATGCGGTCTGCTCGCAAGCCATTTAAGAAACGTGTTCACTCCTAACACATGCACTGACGTGAGGGAATTACCGCCTGTTGTTTCTGGACGTCCTATAGAAATATGTTTCCGATATTCAGATGTGGTAGAAGCTATTGCTAACCTTAATGATAAAAAAGCTCCTGGCGTTAATAAAATAAGCAACAAAATGCTCATTGAGCTACCTTTTACAGCAAAAAGAATAATTCTTTTAATTTTTAATGCCATAATACGGCTTGAACATTTTCCACCAATATGGAAAGTTGCCTTAGTAAAGATGATTCCTAAGCCTTGTAAAGATCCTTCTAAGGTGGAGTCTTATAGGCCTATAAGTTTGTTACCAACTTTGTCAAAACTGTTTGAAAAGCTGCTTAAAAACAAGCGTACTCCGATCCTGAATGAAAACAACTGCATTCCAGATCACCAATTTGGCTTTAGAAGTCAACATAACACAATAGAACAAACTCACAGACTGGTGCAGCTTATAAGAAAAACTTTCGAGGAAAAAAAGTACTGCTCCGCGCTTTTTATAGATGTCTCTCAAGCTAAACCTTCCAGCTAATATTTTCAACCTACTAAAAAATTACATAACCGGTCGACAGTTTAAAATCAAAAAGGGAAACCAAATAAGTTGTTACCAACCAATAGAAGCTGGTGTACCTCAAGGGAGTATCCTAGGTCCAATTTTGTACTTGCTTTACATGGCAGATATGCCAACAAACAGTTTTACGCACACGTCTACATTTGCTGACGATACCGCTTTTCTCAGTATTCATAAAGAGGCTTCGTGCCAATTGCAACAATACGTAACCCAAGTAGAGAAATGTGCAAAACTATGGGGAATAAAAATCAATGAGCAAAAATGTACCCACGTAACGTTTACTTTACCCACAGAAACGTGCTCTCCAATCCTTATTAACAACCATATGGTGCCTTAACGATTTGAGACGAAATACCTTGGCATTCACCTGGTCCGTCGCCTTACATGGAAGACGCATATAGATGCGAAGTCGACGCAAATGAAACTGAAAGCAACACAACTTCATTGGCTAATGGGCAGAAACTCTGTGCTTCGTCTTGATTGTAAACTTCCACTCTACAAATCGATTTTGAAACCAATTTGGTGCTACGGTATACAATTATGGAGCACTGCTTTCGCCTCTAACGTAGAAAAAATACAACGTCGTCAAAACAAAATCCTAAGAATGATAGCTGGTGCGCCTTGGTATATTAAAAACAGCAACATCCATAAGGATCTACAAGTTCCAACTATGTGGACAAGTATTTAAACAAGCTAGAAACGCATCCAAATCCGCTCGAATCACTTAGCGAAGTGACATTGAAAAACGGATGGTATTTTCGTTTTTTATGGGCTCCAACAAAACAGGTACATGGCAACCCCTAAATGATTTTTTTTCTCAACTTTTGTATTAATGTTATTTGCGATAGAAAATTTGTATAAGCAGTCATGAGAAAAAATGAAAATTTTTGAAAAAAGACTAAAATATACTTGAACACATTGTCATGATATAATCTCCATGAAATTTTTGATTCTAGTCGAACGGCGTAAAAAAGTAGTCTCTTCATATATTTTTTGTCAACAAACAAAATTTTCATTTAAGTATTTCAAAAAAAGATGATTTGTGTAAATGTAATCTTAAGGTAAGATTAAACGATTGCCGCAATTTACCAATTTTTATTGTGACCACCTTAAGTTTTATAAATTTGATTGCATTTACTGGCGAACAACAATTAAGAGGTAAAAATCCATTTGCACGATTGTTATGGTGTAATTTATTTAATAAAGTGAATTGGATAGAAAGAAAAAAATGGGTGTTAAAAGAAGTATTTGGGTCCGAGAGCTGCTCACAAGGAAAAAGAAGCGATGGTGCATTCGAAAAAACAATAACGGAATGAAGAGAAATAGAAATAAACTAGCAAGTTAATAATTAAACGTAAATTATAATTCAATATTACAATACAGCAGGCAACACAGCAATACGACTACAAGTGTAACTGGCTGCAGACTAAGCCATGTAGTAAGCTACTTAAGGTGGCTTCAGACTATAAAACTGGGTAAAAACACTTGTCAAAAAACTCAAATAAAATGAGAAAATATAATAGTGTGAAGACATTATGTTATGAAATATCAAAAAATACCTAAAGAAATTTGACAGTAGTATGGCTCTCTTCATTTTTAGAAATTTTTCTAAACCATTAGATTTTGCATGTATCAGAGTTGCATATTTACAGCAGCCATAAAGAAAATCAGGCGTGGAAAGTTTATATAAAGTTTGGTATTGTAAAATAATTTTTAATAATATTTTTATGAAATTTATAGTTATTTATTAGGAAATAAAATATTTTTGATTGAAATTAAATTAAAAAGTTGTAAAAGTAATTTTTTTTCATTAAAAGTGTTGTAAAATTATTACTTTTGATATGTATATTTATATTTTTTTTTTTTTTAAATCGATAGGTGTCAAAAAATGGAGTCTTTTAGCAAAATAAACTCACTTTGTATAAAAAAAACAAATTTTTTTGATTGAATTTATTATATACAAGCATTTCATTAATTAACCCGCAAAAGCAAATCAAGAAAATTTTTAGAACATTGTTTATTTGTTTTAATCAGTTATAAAGTCTTAACAAATATTAAGCGTGTTCCAAAAGATCTCGATTTTGTTTCGACATATGAGAGTAAAGAAATTACTCTCCAAGCTTACCAAAGTAGCTCAAAATAGCTAGAACGCAAAAAACTATAATTGAAAATATTTAAATGCTCACATGCTGCTTAGTTAAAAAGTAAAATTTTATTTAGACGATTACACCCCATAGAATTTTTAAAACATAGCATATACATCATTTATAAAATGTATCTAAATGTTCTAAATCGCATTTTATATTAAAGAAATCTACAGATTTTTATAAAAAAATGTACCTACAAGAAAAATTTTGTTGAAACCTTTGTATAGAAAAGGAAATTTATCTCAAACGTTCTCTTTGCTGTGGAAAATTTGTTACCTGAAAAGCTTTTGCGTAGGTTTGGATTAATATGTGTGAGTTTGGACTATTTTGTTATGTACCTGAAACACAACTTTTAATAAATTAAAATGCCTTTTTTAAATTTTTAATAAATTCTAACCTTATGGTAATTTTTGATATATGAAAACTATGCGAAAATACTTATGGTAGGTCTATTAACAAAAATGTATGTAATGGCTGACAAATATGGTCGTAGTAAACTTACGATAACTATTATAAATTTTTTCACTAGATTTTATAGCTCGCTTTTAAAAACCAGTAATATTATAAAAATATCACATAAAGACTTAAAGGCATATACACACATATGTACAAATATATATATAAAATAAGTTTTAAAACAGATTTTGTATAAAAGCGACGCTCGAAAACTTTTTTACATCTGAAAATTTATAATTATTACGGGCCTAAGTTTCAACCTCCTTATTTAAAATAAATTATAAAACTGTAAGTACAAATACAAAAAAAAATATACAAACGAAGAATTATTGGTTTGCTTCATATCCAATGCATTTTTCTATGTTTATCACCTGAAGAATGTGCAAAAGTTTAAAATATTACTAAAAGTTCCATCCCTGATGAACAGCTGTTTGATGATTTAGCGCCAGCAAAAATTTTTACAAATATTAAATATTAAAAGTGAAATTAAGAATTTATTGCAGAAATTAGTTAAAACAAGTAAGAGCGCTATATTCGGCTGTGCCGAATTTTATATACCCTTCACATTGGTCTTTAAATATACCCAGCCGAGTAATTTTGTACTGCAAATAATATAATAAAAAACCTTGTGCGAGTTTTAAAGCCCATAGAAAAAATAACAAAATTTTAACGTTCGTATGAACAATAGAAATAGATGAAGAAGATTTGAGGTCGAGAGTTTTTAAAGTTTTCGACATTATTCATATTTAAAGGTTAATAAAACTTATTAAATGTTCTAGTCCCCCTGCTCTTCACCAACTTTTTCACCAAAGTGTATGAATTATTTGATTATTACTTTTTGTAGAATATTCGAAGTCGATAGCTGTAATAGTTTTCCAGAAGTAGCGTATCGAAAATTTTATAAAAATTGTTAATTTGTATGGGAGCTACCCCTTCTTCACCTCCCATCCGAAAATCTTTTTCTTCAGAGCGTAGCCCTTTATGCCAATTACTTTTTGTAGAACATTTGATTTCGATATATGTTATAGTTTCTGAGATATAGCATATCGAAAATTTAACAAAAATTGTTAATATGTATGCTACCCCTTTTTCTGCACTCAAAAATATTTGTCTTTGAAGCGTAGGCCTTATTGTTCAATTACTTTTTGTGGAGCATTTGATGTCGATAGCTGTTATAGTTTCCCAGATAAAGCGTTTCGAATATTTTATAATAATTATTAATTTGTATGGGAGCTACCCCTTTTTTTGCCCCTACTCAAAAAATTTTTTCTCTAAAGCGTAGGCTTTCTTGCCCAATTACTTTTTGTAGAACATTTGATTTCGATATATGTTATAGTTTCTGAGATATAGCATATCAAAAATTTAACAAAAATTGTTAATATGTATGCTACCCCTTTTTCTGCCCACACTCAAAAATATTTGTCTTTGAAGCGTAGGCCTTATTGTTCAATTACTTTTTGTGGAGCATTTGATGTCGATAGCTGTTATAGTTTCCCAGATAAAGCGTATCGAATATTTTATAATAATTATTAATTTGTATGGGAGCTACCCCTTTTTTTGCCCCCACTCAAAAAATTTTTTCTCTAAAGCGTAGGCCTTCTTGCCCAATTACTTTTTGTAAAACATTTCATTTCGATATCTGTTATAGTTTCCGAGATATAGCTTATCGAATGTTTTATAATAATTGTCGATTTGTATGGGAGCTACCCCTTGTTTTGCCCCCACTCGAAATTTTTTTTCTTTAAAGCGTAGGCATTCTTGCCCAATTACTTTTTGTAGAACATTTCATTTCGATATCTGTTATAGTTTCCGAGATATAGCGTATCGAATATTTTATAGTAATTGTCGATTTGAATGGGAGCTACCCCTTTTTTTGCCCCCACTCAAAAAAATTTTTCTTTAAAGCGTAGCCCTTATGGCCCAATTACTTTTTGTAGAACATTTCATTTCAATATCTGTTATAGTTTCCGAGATATAGCTTATCGAATATTTGATAATAATTGTCGATTTGTATGGGAGCTACCCCTTTTTTTGCCCCCACTCGAAAATTTTTTTCTTTAAAGCGTAGCCCTTAGCATGCAATTACTTTTTGTAGAGCATTTCATTTCGATATCTGTTATAGTTTCCGAGATATAGCTTATAGAATATTTTATAATAATTGTCGATTTGTATGGGAGCTACCCCTTTTTTTGCCCCCACTCGAAAATTTTTTTCTTTAAAGCGTAGCCCTTAGCGTGCAATTACTTTTTGTAGAAGATTTCATTTCGATATCTGTTATAGTTTCCGAGATATAGCTTATCGAATATTTGATAATAATTGTCGATTTGTATGGGAGCTACCCTTTTTTTGCCCCCACCCAAAAAATTTTTTCTTTAAAGCGTAGCCCTTAGCGTGCAATTACTTTTTGTAGAACATTTCATTTCGATATCTGTTATAGTTTCCGAGATATAGCGTATCGAATATTTGATAATAATTGTCGATTTGTATGGGAGCTACCCCTTTTTTTGCCCCCACCCAAAAAATTTTTTCTTTAAGGCGTAGCCCTTAGCGTGCAATTACTTTTTGTAGAACATTTCACTTCGATATCTGTTATAGTTTCCGAGATATAGCGTATCGAATATTTGATAATAATTGTCGATTTGTATGGGAGCTACCCCTTTTTTTTCCCCCACCCAAAAATTTTTTTCTTTATCGCGTAGCCCTTAGCGGGCAATTACTTTTTGTAGAACATTTTAAGTCGATAGCTGTTATAGTTTACGAGATATAGCGCATAAAATATTTCACCAAATTTGTGCAATTGTAGAAAAAATACCCCTTCCCCTGGTCCTATCTAAAAAAAATTTTTCCATTATTTAGGTCCCTTCTTTAGGAGTATCCGTGCCAAGTTTTGTGGCAAGAGTGACTATACTTACTGAGATACATAGGGATATATGCACGGATTTTGTCCTAAAAAAAATGGGTTACTCTGGATATTTCTAATAGTTTGACACCATTAACTGGTCTGTATCTTTTTATTTGACTCCGGAAACTTGATTTCAACAGACGGACAGACGGACATCGCTAAATCGACTTCCCTATCTATAAGGATCCAGAATATATATACTTTATGGGGTCGCAAATGAATAATAAAGAAATTACAAACGGAATGACAAAGTGATACATACCCTATCACTATGTGAAGGGTATAATAACAAAATTTTAACGTTCGTATGAATAATAGAAATAGATGGAGAAGATTTGAGGTCGAGAGTTTTTAAAGTTTTCGACATTATTCATATTTAAAGGTTAATAAAACTTATTAAATGTTCTAGTCCCCCTGCTCTTCACCAACTTTTTCACCAAAATGTATGAATTATTTGATTATTACTTTTTGTAGAATATTCGAAGTCGATAGCTGTAATAGTTTTCCAGAAGTAGCGTATCGAAAATTTTATAAAAATTGTTAATTTGTATGGGAGCTACCCCTTCTTCACTCCCCATCCGAAAATCTTTTTCTTCAGAGCGTAGCCCTTTATGCCAATTACTTTTTGTAGAACATTTGATTTCGATATATGTTATAGTTTCTGAGATATAGCATATCGAAAATTTAACAAAAATTGTTAATATGTATGCTACCCCTTTTTCTGCCCACACTCAAAAATATTTGTCTTTGAAGCGTAGGCCTTATTGTTCAATTACTTTTTGTGGAGCATTTGATGTCGATAGCTGTTATAGTTTCCCAGATAAAGCGTATCGAATATTTTATAATAATTATTAATTTGTATGGGAGCTACCCCTTTTTTTGCCCCCACTCAAAAAATTTTTTCTCTAAAGCCCAATTACTTTTTGTAAAACATTTCATTTCGATATCTGTTATAGTTTCCGAGATATAGCTTATCGAATGTTTTATAATAATTGTCGATTTGTATGGGAGCTACCCCTTTTTTTGCCCCCACTCAAAAAAATTTTTCTTTAAAGCGTAGTCCTTAGCGTGCAATTACTTTTTGTAGAACATTTTACTTCGATATCTGTTATAGTTTCCGAGATATAGCGTATCGAATATTTGATAATAATTGTCGATTTGTATGGGAGCTACCCCTTTTTTTGCCCCCACTCGAAATTTTTTTTCTTTAAAGCGTAGGCATTCTTGCCCAATTACTTTTTGTAGAACATTTCATTTCGATATCTGTTATAGTTTCCGAGATATAGCGTATCGAATATTTGATAATAATTGTCGATTTGTATGGGAGCTACCCCTTTTCTTGCCCCCACTCGAACATTTTTTTCTTTAAAGCGTAGCCCTTAGCGTGCAATTACTTTTTGTAAAACATTTCATTTCGATATCTGTTATAGTTTCCGAGATATAGCTTATAGAATATTTTATAATAATTGTCGATTTGTATGGGAGCTACCCCTTTTTTTGCCCCCACCCAAAAAATGTTTTCACTAAGGCGTAGCCCTTAGCGTGCAATTACTTTTTGTAAAACATTTAATTTCGATATATGTAAAAGTTTCCGAGATATAGCGTATCGAATATTTGATAATAATTGTCGATTTGTATGGGAGCTACCCCTTTTTTTGCCCCCACCCAAAAAATTTTTTCTCTAGGGCGTAGCCCTTAGCGTGCAATTACTTTTTGTAGAACATTTAATTTCGATATATGTAAAAGTTTCCGAGATATAGCGTATCGAATATTTGATAATAATTGTCGACTTGTATGGGAGCTACCCCTTTTTTTGCCCCCACTCGAAAAATTTTTTCTTTAAGGCGTAGCCCTTAGCGTGCAATTACTTTTTATAGAACATTTTAAGTCGATAGCTGTTATAGTTTACGAGATATAGCGCATAAAATATTTCACCAAATTTGTGCAATTGTAGAAAAAATACCCCTTCCCCTGGTCCTATCTGAAACAATTTTTTCTATTATTTAGGTCCCTTCTTTAGGAGTATCCGTGCCAAGTTTTGTGGCAAGAGTGACTATACTTACTGAGATACATAGGGATATATGCACGGATTTTGTCCTAAAAAAAATGGGTTACTCTGGGTTTTCGCTTATATCTCGGTAAATAGTGAACCGATTTTATTGATTTTAAATAGCGATTGTCTCCAGGATATTTCTAATAGTTTGACACCATTAACTGGTCTGTATCTTTTTATTTGACTCCGGAAACTTGATTTCAACAGACGGACATCGCTAAATCGACTTTCCTATCTATAAGGATCCAGAATATATATACTTTATGGGGTCGCAAATGAATAATAAAGAAACTACAAACGGAATGACAAAGTAATATATACCCTATCACTATGTGAAGGGTATAAAAACATGTCTGATGAACTAACTGCAAGTCTGAACGTCACTTTTTATTGCTTAATAGTATTTTTTCACCCTTTTGTTGAATTCAAATAAAAAAAATACTTGCTTTAAAAGTTAAAATTTTTTTTTTTAACTCAAAAACAGATGTTTAAGTACTAGACCGATTTTAATTTTATTTCAAATGTGATAGTGTAAAGACAAAATGTAATGCGCAATATTTCTTATTTGATTTTTTGACAGTCAAACCAAAAATCATTTTATTTGGCTCTCTCAAAATCCAATGAAAATCTAAACACTTGTAGAATAGTGCGAAGGTAGCTTTAATATAATTGAAGACGGTAGCTGCATACATACACCAGTGTTAAAAATTTCCATAAATGTAAAATATTCTTTTGTTAGATAGTTCTAAGACCTTTAAACCGTGACTGATTTTTTTTTTGCATTTTACCAATAAAAAATACATGTGATACCATTTATCTGAAAAGTGTTTAAAAGTTTTAACTAGTTCAAACACATTTCAACATGGTATACACATAACAAGCTTGGTTGGTTTTTAAAATATATAAAATATAAAACGAAAATATTAAATTGAATGAGAAGTGAGAAATTAGCAAAAAGAGATTGGTAGAAAAATATTGTGAATTTCTAATAGATGTTTGCAATGACCCTTCTCAACAAAAATTTTAAGTTTTTAAAATATTTTTTTGTAATGTCATGCTGGCGACGTTATTGCTTATGTTTAGAAACAAAAAAAAAACGCACGTCTGGCCCCAGCGTTTGTCAAAATTTTCGGAGAATAAAATAAGTGCTGGTGTGTAATAATTTAATAAATTATCATTTTGTAATGCATCTGAATTAAAAATATTCAGCAAATCAAAAACAAATAAAAACTTAAAACTGAAATCTTTTAATGCAAGTTAAATTTCTATTTAAAATGATAATTAGAGAAACATTCTTTATTTTTATTTGGGTTTTTTGTTTAATTTAGCTTGTTTTAATGATCTTGCCACTAGGCACGAGGATAGAATATAATAAAATAGAAACTAGATTGGCAGCACTGTTTTACACTCTCGTATAATATCTTATAATTTGTTCATTTGTCGCCTGCTAAAATAGAAATTAGTTTCAGCTGAAACTGTAGTCATGTTGCCTTGTAGCTTTGATATCGTCAAAAACATTTTATGCACTCAATTTTTGACAGGCTGTAGTCAGTAGCTTGCCGTGGTCTATGTATTTATGGCATAAGTGATAAGGGTATATATCAGTTTGACATTCCGTTTGTAATTTCTACCATAAAGTATATATATTCTTCATTATTATAGATAGGGAAGCCGATATAGCATGTCCGTCTGTTAAAATCAAGTTTCCAGAGTAAATTTTAGTACTACAGGCCAGGTATTTCTGTCAAACTATCAGAAATGTCCCTGCAAATTTATGTATGTATACACGTTTAAATGTGCATACATACAAAAATACATATATTTTTAAATCTTACAACTAAGTGTGTTTAATATTAGTCTAGTCAGTACCAGACCAAAATTTAAGTTCTCAAAATAAAATTAATTCATCTAAGCGCAATAGTATCCCTTCTTTTTAGACGGGTTTGCCCACAATGCTGCAAGATGCTTCGAGCGAGCGATCCAAGTGCAAGTGAATACCGAGATTATTTGTCTCGGATCGTTGAGACACCATATGGTTGTTAATAGTGATTGTGGAGCAAGTTTCTTTGCGAAAAGTAAAAGTAACGTGGGTACATTTTCGTTCATTTATTTTTATTCCCCATAACTTTGCCCATCTCAACTTGGGTTACGTGTTGTTGCAGTTGGTTCGAAGTCTCTAGGGTCTTTTTGAATACTAAGGAAAGCATCATCATCAGCTTTTCTTATAACCTGTACCAACCTGTGAGTTGTTCGATGGTACTATGTTGACTTCTAAAGCCGAATTGGTGATTTGGAATGCAGTTGTTGTCATTCAGGATCGGAGTCAGCTTGTTCTTAAGCAATTTTTCGAACAATTTTGACATTGTGAGTAACAAACTTATAGCCCTATACGACTCTACCTTTGAAGGATCTTTATCAGGCTTAGAAATCATCTTTACTAAGGCAATTTTCCATATAGGCGGGGAATGTTCAAGCCGAATTATTGCGTTAAAAATAAAAAGAATTATTAATTTTGCCGTAAAAGGTAGCTCTAAGAGAATTTTGTTGCTTATATTATCAAAACCAGAAGCTTTTTTACCATTTAGGTTAGCAATAGCCTCTACAACATCTGTAAATCGGAAACGTATTTCAAAAGGACGTCTAGCAACAACTGGCGGTAATTCCCTCATGAATGTGCAAGTATTGGGAGTGAACACGTTTTTGAAGTGATTTGCGAGCAGATCAAATTTTTCTTCGTCATTTCTAGCCCAGGATCCTCTCAGATTACGCAGTGGTAGTTTTGCGTCTTAAAAGACGTCTGGCTGATCGCCATAGGGAATAATTTGTCTGAGGAGTCGCGTCTAGACCTTCGAGGTACTCTTTAAGTGAAGCCATTCTGTGAACCTCTAGCAAGCTTTTTAATTGATTAGTACATTCTTTCGGCTTAGTTTTAAGTTGGAGCGATCTATGCTTTTGCCATTCTCTTCGGACTCCCCTTTTTTCAGATAAAAGTTTTCCCACATCGTCAGAAAAAATTTTGTTGTTCCTAGCCTGACGATAGGTAGAAGACGCATGTTCAACGGCTTTTTTAATGTTTTCATTTAGGACGCCCAGACTATCATCTATGTCTCCGGAAATTTCTAGCGGTTGGTTCTCCGAGCAGTGGCAACTAATATATTTTTTATATTTTAACCAATTAACACTTTTAGATAAGAAAAAATCACTAGGAGCTGTTTGGTGAGAACTGCAAATAATGATTATTGTGTGTGAGTGTAAGAAAATAAATCCAAGAACGCTAAAACCTCAATAAGCTCCGGAAATATACCTTTTGCTACACCAAAACTTATTACGTCTGGAATTTAATTAGGGTCCATTGGTCAATAGGTTAATTGTCCAGTTGAAATAACGAAAAGCCCCATTTCCGACACGGAACCATAAAAGACACGACCTCTGGGACTAATTTGGCGGGAGCCCCAGTATGTGTGCCTAGCGTTATAGTCTCCAGCAGCTATGAAGCGGGGACCTAACGATTTGTAAAAACTGTTGTACTGATCCTTCGTAATGAAAAATCTGGGTGGACAGTAAACTAATGAAATAACTAGGTCATGGAAAAATTCATCAACGCAGATGTTCGTAGCTTGGATATAACAATCCGAGAGGCCCCCCAACCCTTGGTGTTTAATTCTTGATTTGATTAGAATAGCCGAGCCACCACATGATCTATACCTGGGATCCTTTGAATCGTAAAAAGAATAGCCACAAATTTCTAAAGTGCTTCTAGTTGGGACCGGTTGGTTGGTTTGTTGGCAACTCTTGTTGCGTAATTGTCTGGTTAGGCTTACATGCGTAGGGCAGGTTAAACTTTAATACGTTGGAGTAGGAAACTTGATTTGAAGTTGGCTGTGCTAATGGCAGCATGTTTGTAGTTGGTACATTCAATGGCTGGGGAGGGGGAGAAACTACTTTCGACTTAGATAAGCGCCTAACTGAATTAAAAACAGTTCAACCTCTAGAGTTGGAAGTGTGGTTTTCCTCGCAGCTGCTGCATTTCTTCAACCTAGGATCATCTTTTGGCTTGTCGCACTTGGTCGTATCGTGCAAATCCCCACACACAGCACAAACAGAAGGCAACTTAGCTCGAAATATTTACGTTTAGCTTTAAGCTTTTTTTTAGGTTTTTTCGAAATTGAATTTAGCTTATTTTTAGTAATTTTTGGAGCTAAATAAAAGGATAAAAATTTGTCATATTCTATTTTCGGTATATATCTAAATTGTACTAAAAGGTATCAAGCTCCAAATTTTCTTCGAATTTACAATATCACAGTTTCCGAACCATCGTTTTGTTTAATAATTTACATCTAGCGACATTTAATGAACATAAATCAGCGCAAAAGTTCAATAAAAAAAAAGTTATATCTTTGGAATGGTATAAAAAAAGACAGAATTTGTTTTCCCAAAACAAATACAGTGAACTCGCGATAACGTGAACTAATTTTTACCAAGGCAGTTCACATTTACGAGTTTGTTCACGTTATCGAGTACCTAAATTTAAAACAAAAATATACCCTATTCAGTATAAAAAAATTATACGTTAATAAGAAAAAATGCTAAACACTATTTAAAGTTAATTATTTTATTAATTTTTAATAACAAAACATAAAATACAATATGCAACTGCTTCCAATATAACCCTGATTCGTCAGCATTATAAAGCTGATCTTCACATAGAGATAGTTCTTCCATTTTTCCTCTAACTTTTCCTTAAATGGGTCAACAAACTGTGACTGCGCAGAAAGTTTTTCTCCGGAAATTTTAAGAAGGCGAAAACCGAACTTTTGTTTAAATTTTTGGAGCCATCCGTCACTGGGATTAAAACCACAATCATTTTCTTTAGTTTAAACGTGAATTTCTAAAGATTTGGCTTTTAACATCAGTCCACTTACCGGCATTTTTTTATTCCGCATGTGAAGGAACCATTTATAAAGACTTTTTTCCATTCCCGGAAGTTCAGAAGCGCGTAATGTTTTACGCTTTCCAGTTCCATAAAGAGTATTATTTACACGATTAGTAATTTCCCGTTTTTTTCTTTTTAATGGAAGAAACTGTTGCTTTGGCAACTCCATATTTTCTTGCCAAGCCACTAGCACTGTACCCCTTTTGCAATAATTCAAGAATATCAACTTTATCTTTTAAAGTTAAAACTTTAGGTTTTTTTAATGACATTTTTCAATTTCCCGAATTACATTTTTTTTAATAATTTTCCTCATCTACGTAGCAATGTCGAAGAGCAACTGACAGGTCAACGCATACATAAATGAAAAAAAAAACGTTTAATCATATGTAAACAAACAAGTAACATGTAATTCGGGGATTTCCCAATTTTTAGAGCTTTCAGATTTTGTTCACGTTTTAGAATATTCTGTGGAAAAATAAATTTGTTCACGTTTTTGAGACGTTCACGCTTTCGAGTGTTCACGTTTTCGCGAGTGCACTGTACTTTTAAATGCGGCAATTTTAAAGCAAAAGGTCCAAATGCGACACAAACTTGCTTAAATTTTAAAATATTTTAATATATTGCTCAAAACCTGGTAACACTGGTGTGAACAGACGTGTATTTTTTGTTAAATTTGTGCTGTGTGTATTTTTCCATAAATTAAATAGTCAAACGAACTTAAAAAAAACACAAAAGCTTTGTTAAGTATAACTTAAAGTGCTTTGTTTGAAAAAGCACTGATAAATTGGCTTGTACTGTGATTTAATATCAAATTATTAATATAAATTCTGAGCTGCTAAATAGAAGATTAATGGAAAGCATTAACAATAATAAAAATAAATAACTTATACTTTTTATAACCTTACATACATATTACATATTATTATTGTGATACATTCTCAGAACGTTAGCAACATCACGGTGACTTTGGTATATTTTAATCAAACTTTCTAAAAGCTCTTCTTGAATTTATATCTTAGACAACAACCATAAGTTTTTGGATCTTATGTATTAAGCTCTCGTTAGCAGCATTGACAACTACCTCAATCAATAACAACTTGTCAGTTAGATTCAAAAACTGCAGTATTGGTCACAACTACTAAAGCAAATATTTATTTATTTCATTTGAAACATTAATTATAACCTAAAATCTTGATCTTTGAAAAGTGTTCAGCAATAACCTTTGCCTAGTAATGTCAACTAAAAGGTGTTCAAAAAGAGCTGCTCGTGGCGCTGATGTTAGTTTTTCAGAGTTGGTGTTTCCTGAATCCAATATTTCAGGTACCAGACTATTTAACTGGCTAGACAACCAATTTGGCAAACAAAACGCGTATATACGTGAACAATCCGAGGTAATCAAATCCATGTTCAACGAGTTTAAAATCAGCATGATGTCTGAAATTGATAAGAAGTTTGAAGTTTTTAAAAATGAAATAATGTCAGATATTAAAGATGAAATTAGTGAGCTAGCGGAAAGAGTCAACAATGTTGAAACCATGAGTTCTGAGGTCGTTCAGCTCAAAGAGGAGTTGAAAATATTAAATAAAAAAATTTTAAAACAAGAGAATTCTGTAGTGGCTGCGGATTTACGTATTACTGGTCTACCTTATAATAATCTTAACAATATTTTTGGGAATATATGCGATTCTCTTAGCATCTCTATGCCCCCAGTAAAAACAATATTTAGGGTTAAACATTTCAATAATATTCGATATGTCGATAATCCACCAATTATCGTAAGACTTAATTCTCCATACGAAAAGAATTATTTTCTTAAATCCTTGGCTTCTTTTCGTCGTAA
Organism: Melanophora roralis; assembly: GCA_963583895.1. Taxonomy (NCBI): domain Eukaryota; kingdom Metazoa; phylum Arthropoda; class Insecta; order Diptera; family Rhinophoridae; genus Melanophora; species Melanophora roralis. The sequence goes on along the minus strand of OY757191.1, from coordinate 33,278,352 downwards.
AACCCGGACATTGCTTCGGATGCGCCACGCTGGGTACGACAGTGACGTGCAGTTTTTCATCAACGAGAATCTCACACCATCTAACTATGCCATTCTCAAAAATGCTCTCAAATTGAAAAAACAAACACAGATTTCTACTGCATTTACTCTGAGGGGTATTGTTTTTATTAAGGTAACTGAGTCGGATGAACCAACGAAAATCGAGGCCCTTGAACATCTCAATCAGTTTTTTCGTCAATAAGCCAAATTATATTATAGTTATGATAATTTGTATTTCTATTATTAAGACTACATACATATTATACGTTCTTACCATTAACCTAACCATTATATATTTAATTCGATTAAACCAATATTTCTATTATCGGTCTTTTAAATTGTTCGTAATTTATTTCAACTGTCATTGTGTTGCTTTCGTGCTATTGATTTGTTCGTCACTGTTATGACCAATTGTTTAATTGCAGGTGGGAATTCCAAGGACACAACCCTGAACATGGTAAAAGTTTTTGTCAAGCGAGCAGAAGGTTTAAAGGTTGTTCATATTAATGCTCAGAGCATTAACAATAAAATTGATGAATTCAGATTGGTTTTCGAAAATTCAAATGTTGATGTCATTTGCGTTTCTGAAACTTGGCTTGCCGTGGATACTGCCGACAATTTTATACGTTTACACGGGTACAGTGTTTTTAGAGCGGATCGTGTTGGAAAAGCTGGGGGTGTTGCTATTTTCATCAAAAACACTATTTCATGTAGGCTCTTTATTAAGTCCGACAATGGAGACAGAGTTGAGTTTTTGTTTATTGAAGTTTTCTCACCTGCCGCGAAGGTGCTAGTTGGTTGTGTCTATAGATCTAACAAGCATGTACCTTTTGACAACTTTTTGCAAATTTTGGAAACTATCTCAGTAGCTTATAATGACATAATAATTGCAGGTGACTTTAACTCTAATATTATTAGTGATTCGAATTTAACAAATGACATGTCCTCTTTTGGTCTCTTTCCTGTCAACTCAACAAACCCAACCCACTTCACCAACACTAGTACTACTCTTTTGGATCTATTCTTTGTATGTAATATGTCTAAAGTCAACTTTTATAGTCAAGTTTCTGCTTCCTGTTTCTCTAGACATGATTTGATATTTCTTACTAATTTTTTTACTACCCAATCAGAGAGGGCCTCATTCAGTTACAGAGATTTTAAAGGTATTAACTGCAATGCTTTGTTTAATGAGTTTTATAATATCAATTGGGACAGTTTATATTACATGCCTCCTGTGGACGAACAATTAAATTTTTTGGAAGCAAATATATTCAATCTTTTTAATAGTACTGTTCCCGTTAAAACTCGTATCTTACCTAACAAGTCCAAGCCATGGTTCTCTAATGCAATTGCACAGTCTATCGCTCAACGGGATATTGCATATGCCAGGTGGAAACGTTTAAGAACTTCTGAGCTACATCGGAATTACCGTGTAGCCAGAAGAACTGTTAATATCAAAATAGGTAATGCCAAAAGGGATTACTATTCCAAACGATTTGAATCCGCTCTTGACTCTGGGAAAACTTGGAAAACAATACGCGAAATCGGAGTTGGTAAGGAAAAAGGTGCTTCTAACCTCAACCATGTTAATGCAGATGAATTAAATAAGACTTTTACTGATTTGCCTGTTCAACCAGCTAACTTGAGCTTTTACAGTTCTACTAGGCCCACGGATAATAATTTCAGCGGTTGCTTTGGGTTTACTTGTGTTAGCCAACTTGACGTGTATTCTGCCTTCATGGCTATTAAATCCCATGCTGTTGGAAGTGATAAAATGCATCCTAAGTTTGTTGCTATTCTTCTTCCATTGCTACTACCATATATCACGCATCTTTTTAAACCCTTCACATAAGTGATAAGGGTATATATAAGTTTGTCATTCCGTTTGTAATTCCTTTATTATCCATTTGGGACCCCATAAAGTATATATATTCTGGATCCTTATAGATAGGGAAGCCGATTTAGCGATGTCCGTCTGTCCGTCTGACCGTCTGTCCGTGTTATGGTTGAAATCAACTTTCTGAAGCCCCCCGATATCGCTTAGACCCGAATGTGGTCTCAAACTGTCACAGATAGTCGCAAGAAAATCGGTATTAAAATTCAGCAAAATCGCCCGATAAATGACCGAGATATAAGCAAAAAACCACGACTACCTCGGTTTTTTGAGTCTACAACAACAACAAAGAACATACTTTTACATGTAATAATAAAAAAAACAACAGAAAAAGAAAAAAACAGAATCAGTCATGTTGATATTATTGAAACACACCCAAACCAAAAATTTTATTAGTATAAGTGTTCATACATATAACAGCGTTGCCATACAAAGCTTAATTTAAACATTTTTAAAATCGCTCCTACGGCTTCCAGGGTTCTCCTACAAAGGTAAAATGTATGACCGACCCAAATTATTTTTTCCATCCAAACATTTTTGTGGAACATACTTACTCTCTATCTCCAGCCCCTGACATGGTTGCCATACAAAATTTTAAAAAATAAGGTAAAAACCGCTACAACTTCCCCGGAGTCGCCCGTAGAGGAAAAAAATGTATCACAGACCCCCATTAGTTTTTCCTCCCAAACGTATTCCTAGAGCATACTTACCCCCTATCTCAACGCCCTAAAGGGGTTGCCATACAAAATTTACAAAAATTATGTAAAAATGCTCACAACTTCTTTAGAGTTGGCCTTAGAGCAATAAAGTGTACGACCGACCCCTATTAGTTTGCCCTCCCAAACATATTCCTAGAACATACTTACCCCCTATCTCCACGCCCTAATAGGGTTGCCATACAAAATTTACAAAAATGATAAAATGCCCACAACTTCTTCAGAGTTGGCCTTAGAGCAATAAAGTGTACGACCGACCCCTATTTGTTTGCCCTCCCAAACATATTCCTAGAACACACTTACCCCCTATCTCCACGCCCTAATAGGGTTGCCATACAAAATTTACAAAAATGATAAAATGCCCACAACTTCTTCAGAGTTGGCCTTAGAGCAATAAAGTGTACGACCGACCCCTATTAGTTTACCCTCCCAAACATATTCCTAGAAAATACTTACCCCCTATCTCCACGACCGAATGGGGTTGCCATACAAAATTTACAAAAATGATAAAATGCCCACAACTTCTTCAGAGTTGGCCTTAGAGCAATAAAGTGTACGACCGACCCTCATTAGTTTGCCCTCCCAAACATATTCCTAAAATATACTTACCCCCTATCTCCACGCCCTAATGGGGTTGCCATACAAAATTTACAAAAATGATGTAAAAATACCTACAACTTTTTTAGAGTTGGCCTTAGAGCAATAAAGTGTACGACCGACCCATATTAGTTTGCCCTCCCAAACATATTCCTAGAACATACTTACCACCTATCTCCACGCCCTAAGGGGGTTGCCATACAAAATTTACAAAAAAGATGTAAAAATGCCCACAACTTCTTCAGAGTTGGCCTTTGGGCAATAAAGTGTGCGACCGACCCCCATTAGTTTGCCCTCCCAAACATATTCCTAGAACATACTTACCTCCTATCTCCACGCTAAGGGGGTTGCCATACAAAATTTACAAAAATTATGTAATTATTCTTTAGGGTTGGCCTTAGAGCCTATTTAAAAATTAGAAATATTTCATTGGTTAAAAAAATGGTTAAAAATAAAAAAAGTTTGGGATTGCGAAAGGTCAATGTGAAGGGTATATAAGATTCGGCACAGCCGAATATAGCGCTCTTACTTGTTAATACTATTATTACTACAAGTACATTTCCTTCCAATTGGAAACATGCTAAAATAATTCCGGTCCCAAAATCCACCACTGAGTTTCGACCAATTGCCATTTTATGTTTCTTATCCAAAGTTCTTGAAAAAATTCTATTCCTGCAGATAGGTAAATTTATTGAAGAAAATAATCTTTTGTTCGTGAGGCAATCTGGCTTCCGTGCAAATCACAGCTGTACTACGACACTAGCCGATGTAACTGAAAATATACGTCAGGATCTTGATAATGGACAAATTACATTTCTGGTTCTTCTTGATCACTCCAAGGCCTTTGATACGGTGGATCATGACACTCTAATTTGGAAACTTATAAATTTTTTTAACTTTTCTTCCTCTGGCGTCAGGCTTGTTTCTTCATACCTGCGTGGGCGTTCACAATCGGTACTTGTTAATGGTGAACTTTCTATACCTCTTTTTCTCGAACGTGGAGTACCACAAGGGTCAATTCTTGGACCACTCTTGTTTTCCCTATATATTAATGATATGCCTAGACAAGTATCCTATTGTAAATTACATATTTATGCAGATGACGTACAGCTTTACTTAAGTAGCTCAATGGAAATGATAAGTCACAATATTGGAAAGTTGAATTATGATTTGGATAGAATTTACCTCTGGGCAACTGCCAATGGTCTTTGTCTCAATCCTTCCAAAACCAAAAGTCTTGTCATTCGTAATAAGCGTGTTGTGCTAGATTTCAGTGAGGACATCATAATTAACAATACTAAAATTAACATAGTTCCATCTGCCAGGAATCTAGGTATAGTATTTAACAGTAATCTTACCTGGTCTGATCATATTACCACCCTCGTGGGTAAAACATATTGCAAATTGAGGACTTTGTGGTTAACTAAGGTTTTCACCCCCCTTAGGATTCGCATAATGCTTGCAAAATCATTTTTGATTTCTGTTTTAACATATGGCTGCGAAATTTTTGCCAAATGCGAAATAGCTAGTATGCGTAAAATTTTCGTCCTTTTTAATAATATCGTACGTTATGTCTATGGACTAAGAAGATTTGAGCATACCTCTTCATATGCCAAGAAACTTCTAGGAGTTTCTATTGATAACTTCCTTAAAATTCGAGTACTTCTCTTAATTCATAAAATAATTCATACTCAAAAACCTTTCTATCTGTTTGCCAAACTACGATTTGCCAGATCTCTTAGGGGTAAAATCATCATTATCCCTAAATACAGGTACCTTGTGTCCGAATGGCAGTTTTATATCAATGGTATTCGCCTTTGGAATTCATTACCATCAAACCAACAAATCAATAGCAACACAGTTTTAAAAATTTTTTGTTTAATCATTTTGTTTAAAATTTTTTGTTTAATTATTTTGCTTAAATTTAACTTTTAATATTTAAGCGTTACTTTGTTGTATGTATCTTTAATTGTGAAATTTGTTCGATTATTTTCATTGTTAATTCTATGTAGTTAGATTAAGTTATTGCATAATTTGTATTCCTATACTTTAAATATAAGATATAATCTTGTTGTATAGGAACTAACGAGAAATAAATAAATAAATAAATAAATAAATAAATAAATAAATGATGATCAGAAGAAAACAATTTGCAATATGGGTTAAAAAAAAAAAAAAAAAAAAAAAAAATAAAAAAAAATGTATAAACACTTGTCTTTAGTTAAAACAAATTTCTATGTTAGTGTTTTTATTTAATAAGGATTTTAAAGTGTATTTTTGTCAAAAAATCAAATTAAACAGGACCGAAATTAATGTTTAAGAAAAGAGCAGGCACAATGAAACATCGTAGGGTCAAGTAAAGCTCACCATTTTGATAGAATATAGTTTATATTTGCTGAAAATCAAGTTCTTTGAAAATTTTGTTTTTGTAGAAGTACGGTTATTTTTTTAATTTTAATTAAAAACGGTTAATAACGATAATTATAATTTTTATAGATAGCTTTAAAAAATAATAATATTTTTTTAATTTTTGATATTTATTATACCCTTCACATAGTGATAAGGGTATATATCAGCTTGTCATTCCGTTTGTAATTTTTTTATTATTCATTTGCGACCCCATAAAGTATATATATTCTGGATCCTCATAGATAGGGAAGTTGATATAGCCATGCCCGTCTGTCTGTCTGTCTGCCCGTCTGTGGAAATCAAGTTTTCGGAGTCAAATAAAAAAAAACAGACCAGTTAATGATGTCAAACTATTAGACCAGGGAAAGGGGTATTTTTCCTACAATTGCACAAATTTGGTGAAATATTTTATGCGCTATATCTCGTAAACTATGACAGATATCGACCGAAAATGTTCTACAAAAAGTAATTGTACGCTAAGGGCTACACTTTAACCCTTTCGGTACATCTTTTTTGATTTTGAATTAAAAAATTCAATTTTTTTATTATCTGGCCTATATTATTTTTAATAATTTTCGGTTTTTGTTCTTTTTTCAAAAAATTTATCCCAAAGTGGTTTTTAGGAATGATGCCACATGGCATCATTTGTACTCAACGGTGAAAAATATACTATTTTTGGTGGCATAGCAGGATATATTTACATTATGTTTTACTTATTAAATTTATTTTATATATCACAAACTAAAAAAAATATTAACACAAAGGTACATATGTACAAAAAATAATATAAATAAAAAAATTTAGTTCATTCAAAAGTATGTATATAAAAACTTTAAAATTTAATTCCAATTTGCATGGTAAAGTTTAAAGCAGTTTCGGGAGGCATTTGGAATGCACAAATGGATATTTCACTTAGTACATTTGTATCTTGAATATGATGAGCAATTTGCATCTCACTTTCCCTGGTGTGTACTCCGGCCAATGCTTTATACTATCATACCTAATAGAGACAGGTGGAGACACTTCGCACTTCATTTTGAATGTAGTTGAACTACTTGTCTCCGAAGTTGAAGGAGTGTTTTCATGTGGTGACTTCGTTGGACGGCCACGTTTACGCCAATTGCTTTTTTGGGCTGCAAAAGATAGAAGTGCATCTGATAGATCATTCCGAGATTCTAATAGGTCTATGTAATCTTTTTTTTGAGCTTATTGATTTCGCAATCATTTTTGTTCTCCAGCATATGGCCATATCAATAAAGTGGTAAAAAATTTTCCATTTTCTGGACCTAATTGAAATACGATAAAGGGAAAGCAGAAAATCCATTTTATCAACACCGCCCATGTTTTAGTTGTACATGGAAACCAGATTTAGTTGTTCAATTTCAGTTACCTTTTTTTCTGCCGTACAAAAACGTTTCACAAAGTAGGCGCGCTCTGGACCGTAAATTGTTGATACAAGCTGTACAATACCACCGTAAAGCCATCTTACTACGATAAAATTGTCGGTTCGTTCAACGCGATAGTCAAAGCTACCTCGCCCAGTTTTTTTAGGTCCTTTTCAGGTTGAAGCGGAATTTTTCCTATTCTATTCTGTTGCCCATACCCCACGTTCTTTCAAATAGCGCACTAAAGCAAATGTTCTGAAAAAATTATCAAACAAAATTTTAAAGTTTTTGTATACGGGAACTGTTTTTGTCAAATGAATGACAATATCGGAACAGAACCCAAATTTTTTTTCCCCAATAATGGTGTTCTTTCCTTGATAAATTTCTAAATCATAGATTATTTCATTTTGAGCTGCAAAGGCAAAATTTTTTCTCGCCCCATTTAATGGGTTTCTTGGGCATATATTGTCTAAGGGCGGATTTTCCTTTAAAAGGTACCGTCATTTTGTCCACACAGAGATTTTCATCTTTTGGTAAGGAGTACAGCTTCTTGTAGAAAACATTCAATAGAGGCCGAACCCTGTAAAGCTTATCATTTTTATTTGAACTTGAAGTGAATTTCAAACTATTACGCAGAGAATAAAATCGGCTCCTTGACATACAGTGACGAAAAGAAGGAATCTCGGTTGCTTTCGACCAGTGCATTTTCGGACGAGGATAACCAATTGAACAGATCATTATTTCGAGAGCAATAAATTGAATTAACTCTTCACTGGAAATATTTATAGGTGTCGCCGTGTTCATAGGGTTTTACAAATTTTACAGTTAATATTATTTATAAATGAAGTCTTTTTGCATACTTCTGCAAATAAATTTCATGTTTTTTTTTTTAAATTTTTCAAAATATAATGTTTAACAATTCACGTTTTTCAACCTTAAGACTCAATTACTTAGAGGAGTTTCAAAATAGTGCTGTTCTATTTCATAGTAACGAAAATACATAAAAATTTTGTCAAGATAATGTTTTATAAAGTTTAGAGCACAATACTTCATCAAAAAAAATAATTTTTGTCGGAATTAACCAAAATTACAGGTCTTTAAAAACCCATGATGCCATATGGCATCAAAATACCGAAAGGGTTAAAGAAACAATTTTTTTAGTGGGGGCAAAAAAAGGGGTAGCTCCCATACAATTTAATGATTTGTATGAAATATTCGATACGCTATATCTCGGAAACTATAACTGATATCGAAACCAAGTGTTCTACAGAAAGCGATTGGACATCAAGGGCTACGCTCTTGAGAAATAATTTTTTGAGTGGGGGCAAAACAAGGGGTAGCTCCCATACAAATTAACGATTTTTATGAAATATTTGATACGCTATATATCGGAAACTGTAACAGATATCGAAATGAAATGTTCTACAAAAAGTAATTGGGCCATAAGGACTACGTCTTTAATACAAAATTTTTTGAGTGGGGGCAAAACAAGAGGTAGCTCCCATACAAATTAACGATTTTTATGAAATATTCGATACGCTATACATATCTCGGAAACTATAACAGATATCGAAACCAAGTGTTCTACAGAAAGTGATTGGACATCAAGGGCTACGCTCTTGAGAAATAATTTTTTGAGTGGGGGCAAAACAAGGGGTAGCTCCCATACAAATTAACGATTTTTATGAAATATTCGATACGCTATATATCGGAAACTATAATAGATATCGAAATGAAATGTTCTACAAAAAGTAATTGGGAACAAGGCCTACGCTTCAAAGAAAAAATTTTTTGAGTGGGGGCAAAACTGGGGGTAGCTCCCATACAAATTAATGATTTTTATGAAATATTCGATACGCTATATCTTAGAAACTATGACAGCTATCGACATCAAATGTTCTACTAAAAGTAAGTACATCAATGGTTATGTTTTAAGGAAAAAATTTTTTAGGTGGGGGGTAAAGAAGGGGTAGGTCCCATACAAATTAACAATTTTAATGAAATTTTCAATACGCTATATTTAGGAAACTATAAACAGATATCGAAATCAAATGTTTTACAAAAAGTAATTCGACAACAAAGCCTACGATTTGAAGAAAAATTTTTTGGGTGGAGGATGGACAAAGGGGATCTCCCATACAAATTAACAATTTTTATGAAATTTTCGATATGCTAAATTTAGGAAACTATAACAGAAATTGACTTCAAATGTTTTGCAAAAGGTAACAGGATAAGACCTACAGACGTCAAGGGGTTTAACGTGAACACCTACCCGGAGGGCAATAATTCACGGCGCTCTTCGCACAGAGTGGAGTCAATGCGTCCACTAACGCCCCCATCGATAACACTTCACACCACTGCGAAGCGGAATCCATGGGTACCAATTTAGAGCCATGCATTTGGGCATGACTCTTCCCCTTGGTGAGGAGCGGAGCCCATCTAAAACTCCTTCCGATCTATGGGTCTCGGCACCCGGTTGCAATGCAACTCCACATCGAGCCGAAACTCTCCCCGCGATTTGGGTCCAAACCACAACCACCACGTTGCTCCCAACAGGGGCCTCAACCATTGCCAGGCTAGAACCGAAGTCCTAGGGGCTCCTGACACCCGTGGTACCAGATTTAGAATGACAAGCTTCTGGTCAGGCCTCGTAGCCAAGGTCAAGCCAAGGCTACTTCCAGTTGAACTCCAAACAGTTCAGGGACTGGTAACCCCTCGTGGCCGAAGCCACTTCCAGTTTCGACCACCGTCAGGGACTGGTTACCCCACGCCACCAGAGTAGCATCACCTCTGCCTACAGACAGAAAGTTGACACTCCCCAGCAGCTTCCAGTTTCGACCACTGTCAGGGACTGGTCACCCCACGCCACCAGAGTAACATCACCTCTGCCTACAGACAGAAAGTTGACATTCCCCAGCAGCTTCCAGTTTCGACCACTGTCAGGGACTGGTCACCCCACGCCACCAGAGTAACATCACCTCTGCCTACAGACAGAAAGTTGACATTCCCCAGCAGCTTCCAGTTTCGACCACTGTCAGGGACTGGTCACCCCACGCCACAAAAGGAACACACCCCAGCAGCTCCCAGTATCGACCACTGTCAGGGACTGGTAGCCCTACACCACACACAACCACCAGCACAACCACAATACGCAGCTAAACTATACATACGTAACATTCAACCAATCACTCCACCCTCCATCACGCACCTATCTTCTCCTACGCCTCCTAGCAAACACCTCATTCGCAAACGCATTCAAACTCTCCAAACTCTCCCCTGTAGCAAGGGCACCACTCACATCATAAACCCCATCCACCTCCACAATTCCCATCCGCGCCAAGTTCCTAATATCCGCATAAAACGGGCATTCACACAACACATGCAACCAATTCTCGCATTCGACACCACAATCACACCCACTCGTCTCACTCAAACCCCTCCGAAACAAAAATTCATTAAGAGACCCGTGCCCCGTCAAGAGAAAACCCAAGGCAAGGCCAAAGGCAAGACCCGGACCCCTATCAACAAGACGAACATCCGACACAAATCCATACGTCACCCGACCCTTATCACTCTCATCCCATCTAACCTGCCACCTGCTACAAACACACTCATTCAAAAGCACCTTCCTCTCAGCAATACTCATTCGCTCCATTCCATTGCATTCGACCCACTCACCCTCAAGCAGAGGCAAACCTCTCTTCAATCTGAACAAAACATCCCTACGCACAACCTCTAGATCCAAGGGCGGCTTACCAACCAACACCTGCAACGCCTCCGTAGAGACCGTACGACACACCGGAACACACGCCAACAACATAATTCTCTGACAGGACAACAACTTCCGCCGACCCACAACAGACCTAACCGACCTACACCACACTGGCACACCATACAACGCACACGCAACAAACAGTCCATCATACATAATGCCAACAGCACGCCTGCTGAGGCCCCAATCACTCCTTAAAACACGCCTAACTCTGCCAACCACACCAACCAACTTCTCACGCACTCGATCCAGATGCACTCCAAAATTCATTCTCTCTCTCATTGATACCCCCAGATACTTAACCTCAGATGCATATCTAACAGACACACCATTCACTCTCACCAGTGGAGGCCGATTTCGCGACAACCTGCCCTTCAGCAGCATTGCCGCCGACTTTTCCACTGCCACACTCACTCCGACTCGTTCACTCCATTCCCCTACAACGCGCAAAACCTCCCCACCACGACACTCAATCTCAGAGCGAGACTGCCCCTCAACCATCACAAGCAAATCGTCAGCATACGCACAAACCTTCCCAGACACTCCCAGCCGCACCAACAGGGGATCCATCATTAAGTTCCAAATAAATGGGCCCAAGATAGAACCCTGTGGACATCCACGAACCACATTCACACTAACACTCTCATTCACCCCAACAATACAGGCCCGCCTCTCAGCAAAATAGCTCTCCCACAAGCGAATATCCACACATCCCACCTCACGCAACCTAGCCAACACACTCGTCCAAGATAAATAATCAAAAGCACCCTTAAAATCTACGAACAGACCCAAGACATACTTTGCCCCACTCCTCTCGACACAATCATTCACATACATCCATGCATCCTCAACACTCTTCCCCTTCCTAAAACCAAACTGCCATTCACACGGAACCTCATTCATAACCTCCTTAAGTCTATCAATCATATTCCTCTCAAGCAACTTCCCAAACACCGGCAAAAGACTTATACCCCTATATGAACGCGGATTACTCCTAACCCTATCCGGACTCTTCAGCAACACAATCACCCTCGCCAACTTCCACTCCCTAGGAAAACATCCCTCACTCACACACTTTGAGTACATAGCCACCAGGTACTCAGGTATAACTCGATAAATGTTTTTACACATTTCGCCAGTTATCCCATCCATACCCGGAGACTTTCTACTCCTTAGCATCATCACACTATCCGCAACCATACCCTCCTCCAAAGCAGGAGGATCAGACACATCCACACTGACCGGGGGGCCTAGACCCCCATCCCTAGGAAAGAACTCACCAAGCAACACATTCACACACTCCCTCCAAGACGTAAGCACCTCCCCAGCAACCTGCAGCCCACACACATCCACATGCCTATCCTTCCCTCTACATATCCTATACACTCGACCCCAGGGGTCATCCCTATTCCCATCCACAAAACTCCTCCACTCCGCCTCCTTCACCCTAACTACCATCGCCTTATACAACCGCAGCCTAGACCTATAGGCCAAACTCCTGTCACCCACATCCGCACTTCCAGTCGCTCTCGCCCTCTGATAACGCCTCCTCAGACCCCTCAGGAGGATAAGACCTACATTCAAAAAAAAGTTTTTTTTTGGCAGGGGCAGGGGAAGGGGTAGCTCTAATACAAACTAAGAATTTTTATGAAATTTGCGATACGCCAACTCTGGAAAACTATAACAACTATCGACTTCGAATATTCCACAAAAAGTAATAATCAAATAATTCATACATTTTGGAAGAAAAGTTGGAGAGGAGCAGGGGGACTAGAACATCCCATAAAAATTAACAACTTTTATAAACCTTTTAATACGAATAACGTCGAAAACTCTTATAACTCTCGACCTCAAATCTTCTTCATCAATTTCTATTATCCATACGAACGTTAAAATTTTGTAAAGTTTTCTATGGACTTTAAAACTGGCACAAGGATTTTTATTATATTATTTGCAGTACAAAATTACTCGGCTGGGTGTATTTAAAGACCAATGTGAAGGGTATATAAGATTCGGCACAGCCGAATATAACGCTCTTACTTGTTTTTTTTATTTTTATTGTCATTACACTTCTTGAGGCACACATGTACAAATAAAAATATCTTTAAAAATGCTTTCTTACAGTGCAACATTTACACTAAAAATTTTTTATTTTGTTTTCTTAAACAAAATTTACATGAAGACATTTTTCATGATATATGTATGTTACTTAAATGAAAATTTTCGAATTTAAACGAACTATAAAGAGCAGTCTCTTTATACTTTTTTTGTCAACAAATAAAAATTTCGTTAAAGAAGTATTAAAAAAATTGCATCGTGTAAATGTAATCTTATAGTTTCGCTTTTTTGTTGTTTGCATGTGCTTGTATTTATAAAAAAAAAGTTTGTTAATTAAATGACTAAAATTTTGCGTGTTTTTGTAAATAAATTGAGGAATTGTGAGTGAGTATTTATATTTAAAACAAAAGCAAATTTTAGTTTTTTGGTTTTTTTTTCATATGGATGAATATTTCATCCACAAATTCGTTTTTTACCAAAACAGGCAGTAAATTAACGCCCTCTTCTAAAAAACTTTTTTAAAAAGTAAAAATATGTGTTTATATAAATACATATTATTTTCCTTCTTAATTAAGAAATGGGTCTACCAAGTTTTTTTTTTATTTAAAATCAAAATTTTTAAAACAAATTTTCTTTTTAAATATTTTAAGCGTACAAACGTTTCGTCCATATTATGAAAAATATCAAAATAACAAAGAAATTTCTTAAAAACGCATTAAAAAATTTAGCCTAAATTTTTGGCTTTAAGTTTTTGTTTTTGGCTCTTTTTAGCTGTTTTTTAAACGTGATTTAGCTTTAACTTTACTTGTAAATCTGGCCATACTGCTCAAGCTCCACTCGGAATAATAGTTGGGGGTGTTGTTGTCTGTTTTTTATATTTGATACCTTTCTAACCGTAAGCCCTTTGCTTAACAAACTGGTCTTGATCTCTTCTGGGACATCAATGCCTTTAATAACTACCTGGAGGCCTTTTGCGGTCTTAAGCTGGTAGGTATAGAAGTTTTTGCTGAGTTTTTCAAGCTCCGAAACCGTAGCGCGGTAGGCGTTTTCGTGGTTTACTTGAATTTTTGTCTCAAATCTGTTACCGCGTTTAACGTTTGATACATAAAAGTTGTTTTCCCCAATCAAACCGAATAAAAACTAAACGAGATCATTCGAGTTGTTTTTTATAAATGGGAGGTGGCTTAAAGGACTTTCTTTTACTAATGGGGCCCTCATTATCCCCTTGCAAAAATGCAAAACGATTTTGCGATGAGGTTGGCCTTTCATCGTCTTTTAAAATTTTTGCAGGTTGAGATGCTTCTGCCGATTTAGGGGTTTTCCCCCTTTTAAGAACTGTCACGTAGCGGTCCATCCCTACCTGGATCTTAAGCTGGAGGTCCATACCATACGTTCTATGCGCTGTGCGTTCTCTCCGACTCTCACAAAAGTAAAATCAGTGTAGTTGTATGTGGCAAAAAAACATAACAAATTGCATAGAACGCATCTGCGCAAGTAACGGATAAAGTAGGTTTACTTTCTACTTTTTCATACGTCGCATGCGAAATGAAAAAATGAGAGATGGTTTTGTTATCCAGCGATGACAAATTTTCAATGCTATCAAAAAACATGTGTGTGTGTGGTACATTTTTTTTTTAAATATTTTGTTTTAAGAACAGTTTTTTTTACAAAACAGCTATTCAAAACAAATAACTTTTCGCACAAAACGTGTTGCATGTAACTTGGCAAAAACAAACGTATAAAACGTACAGAAGTATGATACGCATAGAACGTACACTCTAAAACATTTGCATAAATTTACGATCATATATGACCTAATTTATTGTTGAAAAAAGTCATGTTGCCTAAAATTGGGTCGATTTTTATATAAATAGAAATAAAAAGGCTTAATATATGTAATTTTAAACAAAAGTAATATTTTTCTGCTAAAAGTGTTTATTTTTCAACAATATATGCTTAAAAGCTAGCAACATGTGTCTATAAACATCGAAATGTTTAATAATGCTTAATATTTGTCTAAAAACACTATTAAAATGTATGGAATAAACAGTTAAGAAAGAAGAAGCATAAAAGTGTATACGATTTAATAAATCACGTGTTCTGATTTTCTACAGAATTAAAAAAATTAATATCTAGTGGGTAAGGATATTATAATTAATAATAGTAATTTGTGTGTAGTCGGTAACATTTATTACTTAAATTAAAAAAAAATTTAATATTGCAAGTGAATTTTGTTAAAATAATAAAAAAATGTTCGAATGTAACATATGTGAAAAAAAATTTCAAACATTAAAAATTTATCACTTGCATTTGTACGCCCATAAAGAGAAAACAGCAATGTGTTTAAGTGTTTGTACTTAAAATGCGAAAAAATATTTAATAATTATGATTCCTATGCAGTCCACTTTACACGGAGGCATTCTTTCAAAAGTCGCGTTCGTAAAAACAATTTGTCCTCTAAAGTTTCTATCAGGTGTTTAGTAAATTTATGCAAATTTTTTGCATTTTTATTTAAAAAAGGGTTGAAAATTAAGTCAAAGGGAAAGAAAAAATTAGACACAATATGTGTAAAAAATGTAAACATATTTTGTTTAAAAATCAACAAAAAGTTGAAAAAAATTACATGTCTAATTTTAGGTCGAAAATAGTCTGTAAAGTGTTGCCTACTATTACACAGTGCAACACGAAAAAAAATAACCATATTCGGACATCACTACGTGAAAGAAGACCAAAAAAGAAAAGACCCGTGTCTCCCAGTTTTGCCCAAAGTCATGCACTTTTTTTGTTATGGGCCCCCAAAGATTTGGGGCCTTTTTGCCATTTTTGCAAAAAGTGAAAATTTTCTCAGGCTCATATCTTGCAAACCGTTCAGAATTTTAATTTACTCTTTGAGGCAAAGTTCTAGCCCTTTTTAAAAGGAACAAAAGTAATGAACACAAAAAATTAAAAAAAAAATAATTTTAAACCAAAATCGCAAAAAACTTTAAAAAATTCAAATTTTGTTTACCTTTTTTCCCCTGTTCAGGTCCATAGGTAGCAAACCGTTCAAAATTCAAGGAAACAATCAACTACAAAAATTTACCTAACATCCCAATAAACAACTTTTTAGAACATATAAACTTCCTAGGAATGATTCTTAACACCGTGTAGGTAGCGCTTAGGTAGCCGCAAAAGTTAAAAATTTTACGAAAATTTTTGAATTTCATTTGTTTTTTATTTTTTTCAACATTGAGATACTGTGCTGTCTATTACAAAAAAATAATAAAAAAATATTCGTATTATTTTTATAAAGTTGATGGCCCTGGACTTGCATATCGCGCTCTCTTAAGTTGAGGATCTTAATCGTCGTCCGAATCTGACGCTGATTCAGAACTTATGGTGTCCACAAGCACGTTGCTTCCAGACTGCTTTCCATCATTAGCTTTTTCTTTTTCACATACCTTATTAGCATCATAAAAGGTTATCTTGTGACTCCACCAACATACCTGAAATGAATTAGAAAAGAAAACAAAAATAATGCAAACCATGCAATTATAAAATTGATATTACCTTTGCAAGCAATGCGTCGAATTTTTTGCCTTTGTACCGTTTTTCCATTTGATTTTTTAATAGTTATTAGTTTTGGTCCATCTCTTCCCTGTTGGGGCTCACACTCGGTATCAAATCGATCTCGATTAGTAACACCACTTACTGTAGTCATTTCTATAAATTTTGTCCTACGATCTAGAGTTTGCGGCCTTGGGAATACAAAATTTTCAGGTGCAAGCACTGGTAGTGTGGCTGTTACAGTTGCTTTATAAATTTTGTTCTTCTTATCATGTCTATTTAGGCAAGATGTGTAATTAACGCATGCATAAGAACTGGTTCCCCCATGATCACCTGGGCGATTTATCCAGTTTACCGGCTTACAATATTTCATACTATGTTTGCCTCCATTCAACCATGCTATGAGATTATTATAACATTGGCGACACACTGCGTTAGGTGTGTAATTTTCACTGATCAAATCTATTTCGTCGAAAAATAATTTATATGCTCTTTTAAATTCACTTGTAAAAAGATTCTTTTCCTTTTGAAATCTTGTAGAATTAGTTTTTTCTGAGTTGATGACCGCAAATGTAGCAAAAGAAATAAATCTTTGAAATTGTCAGTTGCCAATGTTGTGTGCGAATTATGCTGTAGAACTTTCTCTATAACTTTCACAGCTGAGATCTCGTTGACGTCGCGCTGTGTAATGCCTCGATAAGAGAGTCGCGTCGCTTTTATATTGTGATCTGCGTTCCTTGATGCGTGTGCGGTCGGTGCGTGATCGCGTGAGCTGTTTACTGAAATCTTAGGTAAATTTTTGTAGTTGATTTCTTGATAAGTTTGGGTGCTATTTTGTTTTGGATTGTCCTTACTTATTACAAAAATAGGTAGTAGGTAGATGGGTAATTTATTGGTGGTATAAACAATCATTATTAAAACGTAATAACAAAGCAATAAAAAAAGTATTTACATAATTTAATTAAAGGTCGTTAACAATCATTATTGCGATTTGTGTATGATGTATTTTTTGTTGTTTAGGGTTTCCTGCAGTTTTAAAGTTTGCCTATCTGTTTAGGTTGCAAGACTTTTCGCGGATTTCTCGCATGCATATAAACATATTTATATGCACAAGAGTTATCTATTACACTAAAGACAGATACAATATATGTAATTAAGGCAATTTGATTAAACGTAAGGAAGAGATAACTTCATAACTACATGAATGTACATACACACATTTTGGGGGAAATTTTTAACTTTTGCGGCTACCTAAGCGCTACCTAAACGGTGTAAAGAATCATTCCTAGGAAGTTTATATGTTCTAAAAAGTTGTTTATTGGGATGTTAGGTAAGTTTTTGTAGTTGACTGTTTCCTCGAATTTTGAACGGTTTGCTACCTATGGACCTGAACAGGGGAAAAAAGGTAAAAAAAAATTGAATTTTTTAAAGTTTTTTGCGATTTTGATTTAAAATTATTTTTTTTTTAATTTTTTGTGTTGATTACTTTTGTTTCTTTTAAAAAGGGCTACAACTTTGCCTCAAAGCGTAAATTGAAATTCCGAACGGTTTGCAAGATATGAGCCTGAGAAAATTATCACTTTTTGCAAAAATGGCAAAAAGGCCCCAAATCTTTGGGGGCCCATAACAAAAAAAGTGCATGACTTTGGGCAAAACTGGGAGACACGGGTCTTTTCTTTTTTGGTCTTCTTTCACGTAGTGATGTCCGAATATGGTTATTTTTCCATGACTTAAAAAATTACACACAGTGTTATTGACGTAATTTTCAACAAAAGTGGTTTAGAGTGTAGCTACGCATAGAACGTACGGTATGGACCTCCAGCTTTAGGCACCGACTATCCAGACCCATCAAAAGTGACATTTAAAAATTTAATTTTTAATTTTTGCTTAAGTGGCTCGCTGGTTTTAAAACTATTATCAGAATGGGACAAAAAAATGCTAAAGCTACAAACGATAGAAACAAAATTTAAAAAGGATCGTATTTTACTCAAAAATAAGCAGACCCGTGTCTGGCATTTTTTCAAAATTTTAGACCCTTAAGGCTAAAAAAGGGTAAAAACTAAATTTTGATAGTGCCTAGGTCCACGTCCGTACACAACGAGATTAAGAATGCAACTCATATAAAAAGCTTTTTTATTATAATACTAGCTTACCCCACCCGGCGTTGCACGGGAATAATCTTAAGAGGTAAAGCTTGGAAGCAATTGTCTAACTTGCAAAAAATGCATTTAAAACTGGGGATTCGGCATTCGATTTAACTCGAAATTTCGATCGTTTTAATGAACTGTCTATGCTTTTAGTATATGAACTCTAATACGAAATACCCTCTAGTGTTGTTAATACAACTTTTACATAAACATTTAATCCATAAATATATACTTATGTACAATAGTATTTGAAAATATGCAAACAAAACTTAAGAAAGTAAAACTAGATTATTAAATTTTAAATTACTACACAAATATTTATAGCTAAGCTTGTAGCTTATTATCAAAAAAATAACGAGTGGTTAGCTACTTGATAAAACACTTTTTTGGGGATTTTTCCATTTGGTGCAAAAATGTGTAAACTTTACCTACTTTGTACCCTAGAACAGGCGACATACAACTGTCCATGAGAAAAGCAGGGAATCTCCAAGTGCAAACCAGCAACCTGGAGAGTTGCTCTGGGATTATTAAATTATTTAAGCAAAGGCTAGTTAACCTGAAAACTGCAAGCGTTAAGAATTAGAAAGCAAACCTATTGAATTACTTGGTGTAAGGGGGTTTGAAAATATTTCCCCTAGGGGTTAAAAAGTCAGTATTATTGCTCCAATAATATTGTCATATGATGTTCGCCGGCAAGGTATACTACTTTGTTTGTTTATAATTTTTGATTAAAAAAAAGATAATGGATCTTATATTGATAAATGTTTTATCCAATGTCGGAAATTATGCAAGAAATCCAACAGCGGAAATCCCTCTTGGTAGCATATTTGCAATTAATGCAGATAAAAAGTGTAGCAAACTTATGGCAACAGCTGATTATGTTAGAGTTTAAATTAATATTTCTTTGTAAGTCGGTGTCAAAAACTGCAAATTGGAATTCCAGCAACTTTTGCCCAAAAACACTGTAATTAATAGTAAAATCGACATATTTTTCTTAATTTATCAGTGAACTTTCTGAATGCCTCGGCTTTTTTGTATGTTATTTCTTGATGTCTGACCTTCCACTGGATAATGCCCCAATTGGCATCAATATTCGTTGCTATAATAAGTTTCCTGTAGTAAATTTGTGCAGTCGTTTTCTAAAAAATAAAAAAAATATTGTTTTTCATTACCTTAAAACTAAAAAACAACCTCAATATCGTGATGGTCTTGTAAAAAACCTAATATTTTCTTAAGCTCGACGTCAGTTCATCTCTTTACAACTTTAATTTTCATTTTTAACTTTTTTTTATTTTAAAGTTGTTTTGTTCATTTATATTTAAGTTCTCATATTAATTATCAAGCTTCATATAAGCGCAATAGTATCCCTCCTTTTCAGGCGGGTGTGCCCACTATGTTGCAGGATGTTTCGGGCGAGCGGATTTGGGTGAGCTTCCAGCTTATTTAAATACTTGTCCACATAGTTCAGGATTTCGCATTTAACTAGTGGAACTTGTAGATCCTTGTGGATGTTGCTGTTTTTAACATACCAAGGAGCACCAGTTATCATTCTTAGGATTTTGTTTTGCCTGCGTTGAATTTTTTCTATGTTGGATGCGGAAGCAGTGCCCCATAATTGTATACCGTAGCACCAAATTGGTTTCAAAATCGATTTGTAGAGTAGAAGCACAGAGTTTCTGCCGATTAGCCAATAAATTTGTGTAGCTTTAAGTTTCATTTGCGTCAACTTCGCATCTATATGAGGCTTCCATGTGAGGCGGCGGTCTAGGTGAATACCAAGATATTTTGTCTCGGTTCGTTGAGGCACCATATGGTTGTTAATAAGAATTGGAGAGCACGTTTCTTTGCGTAAAGTAAAAGTTACGTGGGTAC
Source organism: Melanophora roralis (assembly GCA_963583895.1). Lineage (NCBI taxonomy): Eukaryota > Metazoa > Arthropoda > Insecta > Diptera > Rhinophoridae > Melanophora > Melanophora roralis. Next base: position 33,257,917 of record OY757191.1, on the reverse strand, counting down.
ATTTTTTGTTCATTTATTTTGATTCCCCATAACTTTGCCCGTTTTTCAACTTTGGTTACGTGTTGCTGCAATTGGCACGAAGCCTCTTTAGGGTCTTTATGAATACTAAGAAAAGCAGTATCATCAGCAAATGTCGACGTGTTTGTAAAACTAATGCTTGGCATATCTGATGTGTAAAGCAAGTACAGAACTGGACCTAGTATACTCCCTTGAGGTACACCAGCCCCTATTGTTTGAAAAGAACTTATTCGGTTTCCCTCTTTGATCATAAATTGTCGACCGGTTATGTATTTTTCTAAAAGGTTGAAAATATTAGCTGGAAGGTTTAGCTTTAGTTTGTTTAACAGGCCTTCGTGCCATACTTTATCGAAAGCTTGAGAGACATCAATGAAAAGCGCGGAGCAGTACTTCTTTTCCTCAAAGGTTTTTCTTATAACCTGCACCAGTCTGTGAGTTTGTTCGATTGTGCTATGTTGACTTCTAAAGCCAAATTGGTGATCTGGAATGCAGTTGTTTTCATTCAGGATCGGAGTCAGCTGGTTCTTAAGCAATTTTTCGAACAATTTTGACATTGTGGGTAACAAACTTATAGGCCTATAAGACTCTACCTTTGAAGGATCTTTGCCAGGCTTAGGAATCATCTTTACTAAGGCAATTTTCCATATAGGCGGGAAATGTTCAAGCCGAATTATTGCGTTAAAAATAAAAAGAATTATTCTTTTTGCCGTAAAAGGTAGCTCTAAGAGCATTTTGTTGCTTATATTATCAACGCCAGGAGCTTTTCTACCATTTAGGTTAGCAATAGCCTCTACAACATCTGTAAATCGGAAACGTATTTCTAAAGGACGTCTAGCAACAACTGGTGGTAATTCCCTCACGTCTGTGCAAGTATTGGGAGTGAACACGTTTTTGAAATGGTTTGCGAACAGATCACATTTTTCTTCGTCATTTCTAGCCCAGGATCCTCTCAGATTACGCAGTGGTGGTTTTGCGATAACGGGTCTTTTAAGACGTCTGGCTGATCGCCATAGGGAATAATTTGTCTGGGGAGTTGCGTCTAGACCTTCGAGGTACTCTTTAAGTGAAGCTAATTTGTGAACCTCCAGCAAGCTTTTTAATTTGTTAGTACATTCTTTCAGCTTAGATTTAAGTTGGGGCGATCTGTTCCTTTGCCATTCTCTTCGGACTCTCCTTTTTTCAGATAAAAGTTTTTCCACGTCGTCAGAAAAAATTTTGCTGTACCTGACCTGACGATAGGTAGAAGACGCATGTTCAACGGCTTTTTTAATGTTTTCATTTAGGACTCTCAGACTATCGTCTATGTCTCCGGGAGTTTTTAGCGGTTGGTTTTCCGAACAGTGAGCACTAATATATTTTTTATATTTTAACCAATTTATTTTTTTAGATAAGAAAAAATCACTAGCTGCTATTTGGTGAGGACTGCAAATAGTAATTATTGTGGGTGAGTGTTCAGAAGATAAATCCAAGGAGGCTTCCGCCTCAATAAGGTCCGGGGATATACCTTTTGCCACGCCAAAATCTATTACGTCTGGAATTTTATTATTGTCCGTTGGCCAATAGGTTGGTTGTCCAGTTGAAATAACGAAAAGTCCTATTTCCGACACGGAGTCATACAAGACACGACCTCTGGGACTAATTAGGCGGGAGCCCCAGTATGTGTGCTTAGCGTTATAGTCTCCAGCAGCTATAAAGCGGGGACCTAATGATTTGTAGAAACTGTTGTACTGATCCTTCGTTATGGAGAATCTGGGTGGACAGTAAACTGATGAAATAACAAGGTTATGGAAAAATTCATCAATGCAGACGTTCGTAGCTTGGATATAACATTCCGAGAGGCCACCCAACCATTGGTGTTTAATTCTTGATTTGATTAGAATAGCCGAGCCACCACATGATCTATCCCTAGGATCTTTTGAATCGTAAAAAGAGTAACCACTAATTTAAAAAATGCTTCTAGATGTCATATGAGTCTCAGAAATACACATAACATCGATTTTTTGGTTCATCAAGAAATATTCGAGCTCGTTTTTGTGTTGGCGGATGCCGTTTGCGTTCCAGAAACAAACCCTGAGGCAGTTCATGGTCTTTTAAGCATAGCCTGCAGAAAAGCAGACTGCATTTTTTGCATTTCTTGCATCATGTTGGCCATTTGCGCCATAATCTGCGTAAATTGTGTGACCATATTGTCAATTACGGCTTCCAGGCGGCTAAAATTAGGCCCGGTTGGTTCGCTAGTTGGCACTTCTTGTTGTGTTGTAGGCTGGGTAGACTTACGTGAATTAGGCTGGTTAGACTTTAATGCGGCGGCGTAAGAAACTTGATTTGTAGTTGGTTGTGGCAATGGAGGCATATTTGTGGTTGGTATATTTAAAGGCTGGGGAGGGGCAGGAACTATTTTCGGCTTAGTTGATCGCTTAACTGAATTAAAAACAGGACAACCTCTATAGTTAGCAGTGTGGTTTCCCCCGCAGTTGCTGCATTTCTTTATCCTAGGATCATCTTTTGGCTTGTCGCACTTGGTCGTATCGTGCAGATCCTCACACACAACACAAACAGAAGGCGACTTACAATAAGTTTTAGTGTGGCCATATTCCTGGCAGTTTAAGCACTGTACGGGCCCAGATCGCTTATGTGGCACTTCCACAGTGACTCGTCGGTGCATAATATATTTTAAATCGTAGATGGGGTGAGTTTCACTTTTTTTCAATTTGATATCACCAGGCTCAAGCTCCACTCGGAATAATAGTTGGGGGTGTTTTTCCCTGTTTCTCATATTCGATACCGTCCTCTTCTGGGTCAACGTTAGAATCAATGCCTTTAATAACTACCTGAAGGCCTTTTGCGGTCTTGAGTTGGTAGGTATAAAAGTTTTTTCTGAGTTTTTTGAGCTCCGAAACTGTGGCGCGGTAGGCGTTTTCATGGTTCACTTGAATTTTTGTCTCAAATATGTTACCGCGTTTAACGTTTAAAACATAAAAAAGTTATTTTCCCCAATCAAACCGACTAAAAACTTGACGAGATCATTTGAGTTTTTTTTCCTCAAATAAATGGGAGGTGGCTTAAAGGACTTTTTTTCACTAACAGGGGCCTCATTATCCTCTTGCAAAATTGCAAAACGATTTTGCGATGAGGTTGGCCTTTCATCGTCTTTTAAAATTTTTGCAGGGTGAGATGCTTCTGCCGATTTAGGGTTTCTTCCCTTTTTAAGAACTGTTACGTACCTGTCCATCCCTACCTGGATCTTAGGAGCACACGCAGAAATTGGGCCCGTAGCGCCTTTAGCAGCTGTTGGTGCGACACCAGAACTTGATAAAGAAGACCGCGATGAAGATGGCACCTCGGTATTTTTTTTATAATTTTTAAACAGAGATTGGGCTAAATTTGTCCCTTGCTCAGTACATTTATTCAAATTGGGCACACTTGCACTTAAATTGTTTGTATTTGTTTTCGGTTTTGCACTTAAATAGTTTCTATTTTATTCAGGGTCTCTAATGTTTTCATTGCTAACGCTTGCTGAGCTTAACACAATGTAAGCATTTCGGCTATTAGGCCCACTGTCACAACGATTACTGTTACTCATTAACCGTTTGGTTTTTTTGTTTTGTTTAGTTTGTTTTTATTTTCGATTCTCACTTATGTCTTGTAGGTATGTATATTAACAATTTTTTTTTTGTAACTTATTACAAATATCACCTATTAAAAATATACACTCGCGTAGACACGTCCGTACACTACGAGATTAAGAGATGGGAAGATTTAAACTTAATATAATTGCTATCGAGATTTTATATTACAAATAAATTATAATCGCATTTGTATAGTATGGGGGTTAAATTGGTATAATTGATTTGTTTTAGAACTTCTTCACACATACCTCGTACATCACAAAGTCACACAATATGTTATGTACCACCGCACAGTGATGCCAACAATTCAGCAGCAAAAAGAGCCAACCGAGTAGTCAAAAAGAGCTAAAAGGACCTAAATTTAAAAATTGAAGATTTTTTCCGTTTTAAATCTGTGATTGTATTTGTTATTCAATTTGTACTTCAAGATTTTTTTACAAAATAAAAATAATAAAAAATAATAATATTAAATAAAATTACTTCACAGCAGCAATTGATTCAAGTGTTTATCAACACTAACAATGTGACCATACGCATTTACATATAAATAAGTTAAGTTAAAAAGACCAATCATATTCAAAAAAAATAACATTTTCTTCCTCCGGCCATAGATTTGTTTTATATAAAAATTTGATTTATTATATGTATGTTTCAATTGAATTTATTTTTACAAATACGCTTGCTGGTAACTCGTAGTTTAAACAGTTTAAACCTTTGTAAACCATATATTATATGAATTTAACTATTAACCGTATTCAAAGCCATGCGGTTTCCTAGTTTATTCTTAAAAAAATTCATAGCACTGAATGCTTTTTCCACTTACAGTATAGATACGATATTTTTAAAACAAGCAATGATGCACTTCAATCTAAAATTAGTTCGTTCTATCTAAATTCTTCCACTGGTACAATTTTAAATTTTTTAAGCAATTTTACAGCTTTTCAATTTCTTCAAAATCATCCTTAAATTTTTTTATAACATATAAAGTATTTTCTGAATCCTGTAGAAATTTCTTCCAACATCTTAAAATGTGTTAGATGCTTTGCCCTAATTTCTTATATTAGAGTTTTTATTAACTGTATTAAATTACGTTTATGTTTATCTGATACAGTTATATTAGAATCTTCGCATGCTTTCTCAAAGTTGTATCCTAGATAACAGTTGCTATTTATTAAAAATACAAATTCTCCAGCTATAAAATCAAAGTCATCTGTCAGTATAATGATTTTATTTGTCAGTCTTTGTTATAAATAAAATAAGTCAGTGAATAGTTTTGTATGTTCCGTAAATGCCACAAAGACGAAGCAATAGGGTAAAAACGGAAAAATTTACTATAAAATGCAAAAAGTGCCAAACGTGCCGCTTCCGCAGTTAAAAAGAGCTGTGTAAGCTCCTTTTTTTAAAAAAAGAGCTAAAGGGAAAATTTTCGAAATAGAAGCAATTAAAAAGAGCTAAGTCACGCTCTAAAGCAATGTGACCGCTGTGAATTTTAAAAAAGTGGCACAAATAGTCGTTTTAGGAAAAAAAAGTCGCATAAAAAAGTCGCTTTTGGAAAAAAAAGTTGAACTCTTTTTTAAAGCTCTTATTCAACTTTCTATTAATGTTTTTACAACTAATAAAAACAAAAACAGATCAATAATTCAACAACACAAAAAAACTTGATCAAAATAAATTAAAAACAAGTAAGAGCGCTATATTCGGCTGTGCCGAATCTTATATACCCTTCACATTGACCTTTCGCAATCCCAAACTTTTTTTATTTTTAACCATTTTTTTACTTATGAAATATTTCTAATTTTTAAATAGGCTCTAAGGCCAACTCTAAAGAAGTTGTGGGCATTTTTACATAATTTTTGTAAATTTTGTTTGGCAACCCCCTTCGGGCGTGGAGATAGGGAGTAAGTATGTTCTAGGAATATGTTTGGAAGGGCAAACTAATAGGGGTCGGTAATACACTTTATTGCTCTAAGGCCAACTCTGAAGAAGTTGTGGGCATTTTATCATTTTTGTAAATTTTGTATGGCAACCCCCTTAGGGCGTGGAGATAGGGGGTAAGTATGTTCTAGGAATATATTTGGGAGGGCAAACTAATAGGGGCCGGTCGTACACTTTATTGCTCTAAGGTCAACTCTGAAGAAGTTGTAGGCATTTTATAATTTTTGTAAATTTTGTATGGCAACCCCATTAGGGCGTGGAGATAGGGGGTAAGTATGTTCTAGGAATATGTTTGGGAGGGCAAACTAATAGGGGTCGGTAATACACTTTATTGCTCTAAGGCCAACTCTGAAGAAGTTGTGGGCATTTTATCATTTTTGTAAATTTTGTATGGCAACCCCATTAGGGCGTGGAGATAGGGGGTAAGTATGTTCTAGGAATATTTTTGGGAGGGCAAACTAATAGGGGCCGGTCGTACACTTTATTGCTCTAAGGCCAACTCTGAAGAAGTTGTGGGCATTTTATCATTTTTGTAAATTTTGTATGGCAGCTCCATTAGGGCGAGGAGATAGGCGGTAAGTATGTTCTAGGAATATGTTTGGGCAAAGAAACTAATAGGGGTCGGTTGTACACTTTATTGCTCTAACGCCAACTCTGAAGAAGTTGTGGGCATTTTATCATTTTTGTAAATTTTGTATGGCAACCCCATTAGGGCGTGGAGATAGGGGGTAAGTATGTTCAAGGAATATATTTGGGAGGGCAAACTAATAGGGGTCGGTCGTACACTTTATTGCTCTAAGGCCAACTCTGAAGAAGTTGTGGGCATTTTATCATTTTTGTAAATTTTGTATGGCAGCTCCATTAGGGCGAGGAGATAGGCGGTAAGTATGTTCTAGGAATATGTTTGGGCAAAGAAACTAATAGGGGTCGGTTGTACACTTTATTGCTCTAAGGCCAACTCTGAAGAAGTTGTGGGCATTTTATCATTTTTGTAAATTTTGTATGGCAGCTCCATTAGGGCGAGGAGATAGGCGGTAAGTATGTTCTAGGAATATGTTTGGGCAAAGAAACTAATAGGGGTCGGTTGTACACTTTATTGCTCTAACGCCAACTCTGAAGAAGTTGTGGGCATTTTATCATTTTTGTAAATTTTGTATGGCAGCCCCATTAGGGCGTGGAGATAGGGGGTAAGTATGTTCTAAGAATATATTTGGGAGGGCAAACTAATAGGGGTCGGTCGTACACTTTATTGCTCTAAGGCCAACTCTGAAGAAGTTGTGGGCATTTTATCATTTTTGTAAATTTTGTATGGCAACCCAATTAGGGCGTGGAGATAGGGGGTAAGTATGTTCTAAGAATATATTTGGGAGGGCAAACTAATAGGGATCGGTCGTAAACTTTATTGCTCTAAGGCCAACTCTGAAGAAGTTGTAGGCATTTTATAATTTTTGTAAATTTTGTATGGCAACCCCATTAGGGCGTGGAGATAGGGGGTAAGTATGTTCTAGGAATATGTTTGGGAGAAGAAACTAATAGGGGTCGGTCTTACACTTTATTGCTCTAAGGCCAACTCTGAAGAAGTTGTGGGCATTTTTACATAATTTTTGTAAATTTTGTATGGCAACCCTCTTAGGGCTTGGAGATAGGGGGTAAGTATGTTGTAGAAATATGTTTGGGAGGGCAAACTAATAGGGGTCGGTAATACATTTTATTGCTCTAAGGCCAACTCTGAAGAAGTTGTGGGCCTTTTATCATTTTTTAAAATTTTGTATGGCAACCCCATTAAGGCGTGGATATAGGGGGTAAGTATGTTCAAGGAATATGTTTGGGAGAGCAAACTAATAGGGGTCGGTCGTACACTTTATTGCTCTAAGGCCAACTCTGAAGAAGTTGTGGGCATTTTATCATTTTTGTAAATTTTGTATGGCAACCCCATTATGGCGTGGAAAAAAGGGGTAAGTATGTTCTAGGAATATGTTTGGGCGAAGAAACTAATAGGGGTCGGTCTTACACTTTATTGCTCTAAGGCCAACTCTGAAGAAGTTGTGGGCATTTTATCATTTTTGTAAATTTTGTATGGCAACCCCATTATGGCGTGGAAAAAAGGGGTAAGTATGTTCTAGGAATATGTTTGGGCGAAGAAACTAATAGGGGTCGGTAATACACTTTATTGCTCTAAGGCCAACTCTGAAGAAGTTGTGGGCCTTTTATCACTTTTGAAAATTTTGTATGGCAACCCCATTAGGGCGTGGATATAGGGGGTAAGTATGTTCAAGGAATATGTTTGGGAGAGCAAACTAATAGGGGTCGGTAATACACTTTATTGCTCTAAGGCCAACTCTGAAGAAGTTGTGGGCCTTTTATCATTTTTGTAAATTTTGTATGGCAACCCCATTATGGCGTGGAAAAAAGGGGTAAGTATGTTCTAGGAATATGTTTGGGCGAAGAAACTAATAGGGGTCGGTAATACACTTTATTGCTCTAAGGCCAACTCTGAAGAAGTTGTGGGCCTTTTATCATTTTTGAAAATTTTGTATGGCAACCCCATTAGGGCGTGGAGATAGGGGGTAAGTATGTTCTAGGAATATGTTTGGGAGAAGAAACTAATAGGGGTCGGTAATACACTTTATTGCTCTAAGGCCAACTCTGAAGAAGTTGTGGGCCTTTTATCATTTTTGAAAATTTTGTATGGCAACCCCATTAGGGCGTGGATATAGGGGGTAAGTATGTTCAAGGAATATGTTTGGGAGAGCAAACTAATAGGGGTCGGTCGTACACTTTATTGCTCTAAGGCCAACTCTGAAGAAGTTGTGGGAATTTTTACATCATTTTTGTAAATTTTGTATGGCAACCCCCTTAGGGCGTAGAGATAGGGGGTAAGTATGTTCTAGGAATATGTTTGGGAGGGCAAACTAATGGGGGTCGGTCGTACACTTTATTGCTCTAAGGCCAACTCTGAAGAAGTTGTGGGCATTTTATCATTTTTGTTAATTTTGTATGGCAACCCCATTAGGGCGTGGAGATAGGGGGTAAGTATGTTCTAGGAATATATTTGGGAGGGCAAACTAATAGGGGTCGGTCGTACACTTTATTGCTCTAAGGCCAACTCTGAAGAAGTTGTGGGCATTTTATAATTTTTGTAAATTTTGTATGGCAACCCCATTAGGGGGTGGAGATAGGGGGTAAGTATGTTCTAGGAATATGTTTGGGAGAAGAAACTAATAGGGGTCGGTCGTACACTTTATTGCTCTAAGGCCAACTCTGAAGAAGTTGTGGGCATTTTCATATCATTTTTGTAAATTTTGTATGGCAACCCCCTCAGGGCGTGGAGATAGGGGGTAAGTATATTCCAGGAAGATGTTTGGGAGTAGAAATTAATGGGGGTCTGTGATACATTTTTTTCCTCTACGGGCAAGTCCGGGGAAGTTATAGCGGTTTTTACCTTATTTTTTAAAATTTTGTATGGCAACCATGTCAGGGGCTAGAGATAGAGGGTAAGTATGTTCCACAAAAATGTTTGGATGGAAAAAATAATTCGGGTCGGTCTTACATATTACCTTTGTAGGAGAACCCTGGAAGCCGTAGGAGCGATTTTAAAAATGTTTAAATTAAGCTTTGTATGGCAACGCTGTTATATGTATGAACACTAATACTATTAAAATTTTTGTTTTGGGTGTGTTTCAATAATATAGACATGACTGATTCTGTTTTTTTTTCTTTTTTTGTTGTTTTTTTATTATTACATGTAAAAGTATGTTCTTTGTTGTTGTTGTAGACTCAAAAAACCGAGGTAGTCGTGGTTTTTTGCTTATATCTCGGTTATTTATCGGGCGATTTTGCTGAATTTCAATACCGATTTTCTCGAGACTATCTGTGACAGTTTGATACCACATTCGGGTCTATGCGATATCGGGGGGCTTTAGAAAGTTGATTTCAACCATAACACGGACAGACGGTCAGACGGACAGACGGACATCGCTAAATCGGTTTCCCTATCTATAAGGATCCAGAATATATATACTTTATGGGGTCCCAAATGGATAATAAAGGAATTACAAACGGAATGACAAACTTATATATACCCTTATCACTTATGTGAAGGGTATAAAAATAATAGAAGTAACTAGTGATAAATGCAAATAGAATAAGAATAAGAGAACATAGAGTTGTATGTGATTTAGTTCGGTCTAAACAATAAAGAATTTGAATAGAATTCCAGTATTCAAATTCTAATTAAAGTTTGTTTAAATAGAACAAATCAACATTCAACTTACAGTAGTACCGAATAGAAAGAGTGCTGACGAGAAATCGTAGCTGATTTCGAAAATTCATTACACTCGGCTAGTATCGGAATTACTTAATTTTTAATAAAAATTTCCATTCTTAGCTATCACATTTTTAATAATGAACTTAATTCGAATAAATAGACATAATTATAAGATATATAGAAAAAGTTGAAATAAATAACCATAAAATGTATTACAAACACATGGCTCAATGTAAAATTATGAATAGAAAAATTATCGAAAGCAATCGAATAACATAATGATATAAAAAAATATTTAAAAATTAAATAAATTTAGTGTCATCCAATGGATGGCCAAAAGCAAAATGAAAATAAAAATAAATAACAGAAGTAACTAGTGATAAATGCAAATAGAATGAGAATAAGAGAACATAGAGTTGTATGTGATTTAGTTCGGTCTAAACAATAAAGAATATAAATAGAGTTCCAGTATTCAAATTCTAATTAAAGTTTGTTTAAATAGAACAAATCAACATTCAACTTACAATAGTACCGAATAGAAAGAGTGCTGACGAGAAATCGTAGCTGATTTCGAAAATGCATTACACTCGGCTAGTATCGGAATTACTTAATTTTTAATAAAAATTTTCATTCTTAGCTATCACATTTTTAATAATGAACTTAAGCCGAATAAATAGACATAATTATAAGATATATAGAAAAAGTTGAAATAAATAACCATAAAATGTATTACAAACACATGGCTCAATGTAAAATTATGAATAGAAAAATTATCGAAAGCAATCGAATAACATAATGATATAAAAAAATATTTAAAAATTAAATAAATTTAGTGTCATCCAATGGATGGCCAAAAGCAAAATGAAAATAAAAATAAATAATAGAAGTAACTAGTGATAAATGCAAATAGAATGAGAATAAGGGAACATAGAGTTGTATGTGATTTAGTTCGGTCTAAACAAAAAAGAATATGAATAGAATTCCAGTATTCAAATTCTAATTAAAGTTTGTTTAAATAGAACAAATCAACATTCAACTTACAGTAGTACCGAATAGAAAGAGTGCTGACGAGAAATCGTAGCTGATTTCGAAAATGCATTACACTCGGCTAGTATCGGAATTACTTAATTTTTAATAAAAATTTCCATTCTTAGCTATCACATTTTTAATAATGAACTTAAGCCGAATAAATAGACATAAAATACTTATTAAATAGTCTAGCTTTAATGGCCTGCAATATCTAGTTTATTGAGGAGTTATATTACACCATAAAGATTTTTCTGAAGTATCGATTAATCTTAATGGTATTACAGTGGTTGCAAAGAGGTTGTAATCAATATTTTGAGGTGAGCTTGAATATTTAAAACCTTGCTTAAATTGAGCTTGGCCACTACTACCGTCAAATCCATAACTTAAAATTAATTCTGACGAAAGTAGTGCTCTATTTTCAATATTCATTACACCTAAAATTTCTTCTTTTTGTGATTCTACAATTCTTGCTGCAGTATGTTGCAACATCATTTGTAAAGGTATTTTTGCAACTTTGTCACTTACAAATATATTGCTAGGTCTACAGAGAGCTTTTACTGCCAAAGGTCTATAATAGGGTAGGAATATGTTGCAATTTCTTTGTATCTATATTCTCCATGCGAATATTAGTAGTCGTTTTCAAAAAGAAATGCAGGAGCTTCCTAGTCAGAAAGTTAAACAGGATCTTTGGAATTTTTACAGCATACCTTTCTGATTTTAGATGGACGCGTTGAACTTTTAATTTTATTTTTTAAAACAGCAGATTAATCATTTTTCCCCTTTTTTAGAGCTGAGATACATACCGCATGAATTATTAAATCTGTCTCATTTTGCTTTAATGATGGAAGGCCCGTCGCTTCCCTTCTTTTGATGCGCTCGGACATTTCTGAATATGAAAAGCTTGGCCGACCAGCTCTTGAAGAACATGTGACATCTGTTTGCACTTTATATATTTTGAAAATTACTTCAGATGTAAGCCACTTTCCATTTCGGGCTTTAATATATTTTAAGGAACTGTAACTTTCTCGCCACTTCTGCCCAAACTTATTACAAAAAGGCGCATTTTTTTGTAAGTATTTATTATACTCATCAGAAGAGTTATTTCCGCCGATTGTTTTAATAACATTTTTCAAAAGAGCTTTCTTTTTTCCCTCTTTTGAAAAATTTTGCAGCCATATTTTAAAAAGATTGGCATTTTTGATGCTAACGTTACCTAAGAAAAAATTTATTTTTAAGAATTGAAAAAAATTAAAGATATGTTTACATATTAATACTCTATAGACCAGTGGTCTTCACCCATATTACCCAGCTAACGAAGATTTTCGGGTTTTTACTTACTCTCTTCGTGAATATTACAACCAGGGTTTTCCAAAATAAATTGTTTTCCTACCAAAATGCTTCTTAAAATCTGCAAACAGCAACTGAATAACTAATCCTGATTAAATTGTATTTTTAAATAAATATCGTAATTTGTTTACTGATATTGCTTTTATATTTCATGGCGAGCTATTTTTATTTTATTTTTCGATAGTAAACTTAAGAAAACATAATAAATCTTTCATAACTAAAAAATCCATACGCTTTGTTTTCATCATTGCAAACGGTAATCATAATCAAAACAACAAACATATGAAAAATAAAAAATTTCAATTAGTAGCTTGTTAGCTTTCAAACAGAGTAGGTGTATGTCGCATGTTTTTATTTTTCAGAGAGAGCTAAAAATGTTTTTTCTGCACTGCAGCGTTGCCAATTAGTATGTAATTATCCAAAAATAATTTGAAGCTCTTTATGTGTGCAATATAGGTAGAGCTAAAATTTTTTTGATAATTACAGTAAGAAATTGATAGCAAGCTACATAAATTTATGTAATTTAAAAACTTTTTCATAATTCAGGTAAAAACCTACGGACATACATATAAATTTTTTACAGCATTTTAGAAAAAAATTGTATAATAATTATGTGGGAAAATCTTTTTTGTTTTCTTTAAACATATTTAAAGAGGCTGAGTGCCTTGTATGCAACCAGTTACTAAAGAATATGTTTGCATCGCACCTTAAGCGGCATACAATGCATAGTGAATTTCATTCTGTTTCAGGAAATGAGAGAAATCAAATAATAAAAAAACTAAAAAAGAGAAGATTTTTGACTCAAAAATCTTTGTATCCAAAATAGATGCTCAAATAACTCTACCAATAGAGATAGCCAAATCAAGGCTTCACATATCATCAGCTTAGAATTAGCTAAAAATATCGTTATAATAAAACAAAATATTAATAATTTTATATTTTGCCTTGAAATAAAAAGAAACATAGGCTTACAAAACACTGATATACAAAAACAAATATAGTAAAAACAATACTTTAATTTTTTTATAAAAATGAATTATTTTGGTTTTTATTTTTACATTTTTCAGTTAGTACTGTATTACTGAATGAGCGCCGATATGTTGTGCTATGTTTTTATTTTTTTTTATATATATGTAATTTGTTATGTTCTGTTTTTTCACTTAAAAAGCAGATTTGTTTTTTCCAAATTTGCAGTTCTTATAAAAAAAAAATAATGGCAACGCTGACAATAATACTCTCATTTTAAGTGCGTTTCTCTTTGTGAAGACCACTGCTATAGACCATAAATATTTTCGGATATTTTGTTTCGCACCGGACAAATTTGGACACTTTTGTTAATGTTAAAATTAATTCGAAAAAAACATTTTTTTAATATTTTTTTATATGCCTTCAGAAAATGCAAGTTTTTTTAAATCTAGCTATTATATTTTAAAATATTCTTTAGATATATTATAAATACTTACTTTCAACTTGATAATTCATAAATATTTTAATAAAATTTTCTTTTTTTTGTTTCTAAATTAGTCTTCGACCAAACACTTCAAATGCACTGCTCGCACTAAATTGTTTAACAATATCGAAAATTTGTACGTTTGTCGCTGTACACATTAACAGTAAATAACGGTATATAAAAACAAAATATTTTTTTTGGTGATTTTAAGTGTTGATAATGTCATGAAAACCTAAAAAGTGCAAAACAAGACAATAAAAAAAATACATTTTGGCCAGAAAAAATGGATTTTTGACCAATGTGCAACATCTTAAAATTTGTTGGAAATTATTTAGAGAAATAATTTCATAAATTAGAGTTTTTATGAACTGTACCAAATTACGTTTGACGATATGTTTATCTGATACAGTTACATATATTAAAATTTTCGCATGCCTTCTCAAAGTTATATCCTAGATATGTATATATTTTTTTTTTTAATTTGTCAGGCTCTATAATAAATGAAATAAATCAGTGAATATCTTTGTATGTTCCGTAAATGCCACAAAGGCAAAACAATAGGGTAAAAACGGAAGAATTTACTATAAAATTCAAAAAGTGCCGTTTCCAAGTTGAAAAGAGCTGTGTTAGCTCCTTTTTTAAAAAAAGAGCTAAGGGGAAAATTTTCGAGTTAGAAGCAGTTAAAAAGAGCCAAATCTAGCTCCAAAGTAGCTAAGTTGGCATCGCTGCTGTTTCCAAATCCAAATGAATCTAGCTCTCGTAGTCGTTTGGGTAATTGGTTGGATGCTAAATTTGCAAAGCAAGATGAATACATAAGAAAGAGATCTAAGCTAATAAAAAGTATGTTCCAAGGCTTAGCTACCGCAAGAAAAAAATTAAAAGAGCCGTTCTCTTACTCTTTATTATACCCTTCACATAGTGATAGGGTATATATCACTTTGTCATTCCGTTTGTAATTTCTTTATTATTCATTTGCGACCCCATAAAGTATATATATTCTGGATACTTATAGATAGGGAAGTCGATTTAGCGATGTCCGTCTGTCCGTCTGTTGAAATCAAGTTTCCGGAGTCAAATAAAAAGATACAGACTAGTTAATGGTGTCAAACTATTAGAAATATCCTGGAGACAATCGCTATTTAAAATCAATAAAATCGGTTAACTATTGACCGAGATATAAGCGAAAACCCAGAGTAACCCATTTTTTTTAGGACAAAATCCGTGCATATATCCCTATGTATCTCAGTAAGTATAGTCACTCTTGCCACAAAACTTGGCACGAATACTCCTAAAGAAGGGACCTAAATAATGGAAAAAATTGTTTCAGATAGGACCAGGGGAAGGGGTATTTTTTCTACAATTGCACAAATTTGGTGAAATATTTTATGCGCTATATCTCGTAAACTATAAAAGCTATCGACTTAAAATGTTCTACAAAAAGTAATTGCACGCTAAGGTCTACGCCTTAAAGAAAAAATTTTTTGAGTGGGGGCAAAAAAAGGGGTAGCTCCCATACAAATCGACAATTATTATCAAATATTCGATACGCTTTATCTCGGAAACTTTTACATATATCGAAATTAAATGTTCTACAAAAAGTAATTGCACGCTAAGGGCTACGCCTTAGAGAAAAAATTTTTTGGGTGGGGGCAAAAAAAGGGGTAGCTCCCATACAAATCGACAATTATTATCAAATATTCGATACGCTATATCTCGGAAACTTTTACATATATCGAAATTAAATGTTCTACAAAAAGTAATTGCACGCTAAGGGCTACGCCTTAGAGAAAAAATTTTTTGGGTGGGGGCAAAAAAAGGGGTGATATAATTCCGCTATTTTTAAGACTGCACTTATTCTAAAAAACGATGGGCTTTTGATATCAGTGTATACTCTACGAGGTCCCGTCTACGTTAGGAAAAATTAAAAAAATTAACATAATCTTTCAGGAGCAACTAAGGCCTTTTTTCGCCCTTCAGTATGAGCATGCATTACTACTTATCACCTTAGCAATCATCCTACAATCTTGAAATAATTACTTGGCCTTATACTTGATATTAATTTTTAGTTATTTTGCAATAAACTTTATTTACTTTGATTATATATTTTTTGTTTCTATTAGCATTGCACACTTAATCATGAGTTTTTATGACCTTTGACAATGATGAACGTGGAAGATCCAAAGACGTGACAACGAATATTGTCAGGATCTTAGCTAAATATAAAAAGGGCTTGAAAATTTTTCATATAAATGCCCATAGCTAAAATAACAAAGTCGACGAATTTAAATTAGTGTTTGAAAACTCTGATATTGATGTTATTTGTGTCTCGGAAATATGGTTATCACTATCGTCTCCTGACAGTTTTATTTGCCCTTATCGATATGTTTCAAGGTGTGACAGAGGTAGTCATGGTGGTGGTGTTGCCATTTTTGTGAGGAAAAGTAGTTCCTACAAAATATGTAGCAATTCATCTTTTGTAGGTGGTTAAATTGGACAGGGAATAGAGTATATTTTTATTGAAATTTTATTGCTTGGCAGAAAGTTGTTAGTGGGTTGTGTCTACAGACCAAATAGGAGAATACCCTTGACTCATTTTTTGTCTGTACCTGAAACTCTCACCCTATGGTACGATGATATAGTCATTGCCGGTGATTTTAATTCGAACGTGTTAATGAATAAGGGTTTAACGAACGGTATGTTATCACTTGGCCTATTTATAGTTAATATGTTGAATCTAACACATCATACAGCCACAACGAGTACCCTAATTAATATTTTCTTTGTGTCAAAATCTACTAGGATAAACTGGCACGATCAAATTTCTGCACCATGTTTTTCCAAACACGAGTTAATCTTTCTGACCTACAACTTTCACATCCATTAAATTGAACAGTGGTTAAGTTATCGTGATTTTAGGCATTTTGATTTTCAATATTTGAATGAATGTTCATCTCTTATTGCCTGGAGTAACATATATTTTATGCCTTCAGTTGATGAGCAATCATCTTTCGTGGAGCACAAACTCATCAGCTAAACTTATTTTATCATATCTTTCGAATCGGATGCAGTCGCTTTTTGTGAATAATGTATGGTCAGATAGTTTGCCCCTTAATAGACGCGAGCCACAGGGTTTTATTGTCGGGCAGGCCTTTATTAGTTCCCTTGTATGCCAACGATCTGTTGGAAAAAGTATCTAAATGTAAGGTCCATTTATATGTAGACGATGTGCAGATTACTTTAAGTATCCCGGTTTGTAATGTTGCTTCAGGTATATCCTATTTGAATGGCGACTTGAATAAAATCTATGTCTCGGTTGGTGCAAACGGACTATGTCTAAACCCGCGCAAATCAAAGTGTATGTTGTTGTATGTAAAAGGAGCCTAGTCTCCTTTATTTTTGGAGATATAGTTTTGAATGGAAAGAAAATTGAAATTGTTAACTCAGCGAAGAATCGTGGGATAACTTTCAACAGCAATTTGACATGGTCTAATCACCTGAACTCATTGGTTGGTAAAATTTATGCAGAAATGAGGGCTCTCTGATCCACACAATAATTTACCCCTTTGAGGATAAGGCTTTTACTTGCCAAGACATACCTCTTCTTTTTTTTTATGGGTGTGAACTGTTTGGAAGCTGTGACTCAATCAGTAAGAGGAAACGGAATGTACTGGAGTCTCCCTGGGGGTATTTTAAAAATCGGGACTTTGATATTTTTGCATAAAATAATAAACACTAGGACACCACTTGTGATATATTTTTGTAATGATAATAGAGTCCTCTTACTAACACAAGACAAAAACAAAGAAAAAAAAATGTTTAATAAAAAAATTAATAACAAATTTACAAAACTGCTATTTGACATGCGACAAAACAAATGCACGAAGTAGTTGGTATTTATGTTCTTAATTTTTTCTAACAAATTGCCAACAAAAAGAACTGTTAAAAGAGATGCACAATTTTTTTAAATTTTAGCGGAGTAATTTGAAAAATTTTGCACGCGTTTATTATTATTTATATTCTTTCAAAGTGATCAGTCATAGTTTGCAATATTTTAATAAAAGAATAGCTTACAGAAAATATTCCGATCATTAAAAAGAAAAAATTGTAAATGATTATAATAAAGGGGAATCAGTAACGTGAATTGAAAGTAAATTTGGAATTCACCACAGTGTTATTTCTCCCATTGTAGCCGTTTCCGTTTATCCGGATCGTACACAGATATGGTAGACCCCGGATACCAGCAAACGGGACGACTAGACAGTATTGCGCTCAACAAAAAAGGATATCAGCATGATTTATTGCAAGTTAGTTAAACTTAAATGTCTCGATTAGATCCATCCAAAGACGATCTGTTAAAGGTGGATTAAAATCATATTAAAGTACAAAAAAATCATTTATTTCTGCCAAAAACAGATTAGCCAGAATTGAATTTGCAAAGGAGTACATAAACTGGACTACAACCCAATGGAAAACCGTACTCTTCTCTGATGAGTCTAAGTTCAATCTTAAAAGTTCTGATGAATTTAGACTGGTACTTAGACCAAAAGGACAATGCCTTAACCCCCGATATACCAAAGGTACTGTAAAGCATGGAGGAGGAAATGTATTGGTTTGGGAATGCTTTTCTGGCCATTGAATCGGACCAATTCATAAAATAATTGGTGCAATGGATTGATTCGTTTACAAGGATATCCAACAAAACATAATATTACCAATGCACTGGAGGAAATGCCGCTTAAGTGGAGGTATCAACAAGACAACGATCCTAAACACACGGCTAAATGAATCAAAGAGTGGTTTGCAGTTAATAAAATAAATACTTTAAAATTGCCAACGCAATTGCCAGATCTCAATCCCATAGAAAAATCTATGGGATATTGTAGATCGTAAAATTAACCGCGATCATTGCAGAAATAGGGATGAACTTTTATGCCAAGTGGAAGTTGCTTGGAATGAAATTTCTGGAGAAATTTTATCAAACCTAATTGAGTCCACGCCACGAAGATGTGAAGAAGTTTTAAAAAATAATGGATACTCAATTAATATTATTATTTTCAATATTATTATTAATTTTTTTTGAGTTTAATAAAGAGGTGCATATGTTTTGTCGCATACAAAAAGCTGTTTTTTATTGTACAATATGAATTTTATAAATTTTATAAGAATTTTCATTTGTTTTTATTATATTTTATTGAATTAAGGTTATTGACTTTATAAAAAAAAGAAAAAGGTCCAAATCCAAACGTGTTTGCTTTTGTTTTTGAGACACAGAAGTTCGTGCATATGTTTTGTCGCACACTGTATATACTAAATTTTAAGTTTTATTTCAAAACTAAAACCTTTTAATTTTTTTTATTTTATTATTTATTTTGTGGTTTAATTAGTCCTGGTTCAGTTTCAGCAGTTTTCGTCTTGTTTTGATTTAAATTGAAACCTTTTTTGACATTTCAGTATATTCATGTTGTAAAAAATTGGTGTTTTGTTGCTCGCAGTGTTGCCAGAAATTATAAAAGTGTTAAATGCTTAAAAAAAATTGCTTAAGTGTTCTACAGGTAACAAACTAAAGTGCTAAATTTTTTAAAACAGTTTATCATAAAAATATCATCTAAATAAAATTTTAGGAGGTATTTTTTGTAATTTTTAAAATAAAAATGCTTAAAATAATAAGCATTTATAGCTGAAGGAAAATTGCTAACTAGCACTTAGCACTTTTTGGAAGGCCTTTAGTGCTAAACAAGAAAAAATAGTGCTCGTCGGCAAATGGTGAGAGAATATTTAACCAGGTAAACCTTAATAAAACTAAAGTCCGAAATCGTTTGGGATCTTAAAATACAAAATATTATTTAAAAAGTAAAAATTCTCACTGTTTTGACACACCAATTTCTCTAGGTTTATTTTAAATGTTATCTTCGGATATTTATGCGGATACATAAATATTAGTGTTAAAAAATATGTACATATGTATGTGTCAGTTTCAGTTAAAAGGGACCTATGGATAAAAAAATCGATTTTAACTTTTTTGGTGTTTCTTAAAAAAGACAATACGCTCTTTTTAATGCAGCAAATCTGTATTGATAATAAGAGAAAAACAAAGGAAGAAAAGCGTCTAGGCGCTTCAAAATTAACTTGTTAACTTTAAAATCGTTTTCCTCCAAAACTAATTTTTTGCTCCCTTTTAACTGACACATATTATTTTATATCAATGTCCACGTACAAATTTTTATTTCGTCGACCCGGTGAACTTCATACCACCTAACAATTATTAAATATGTGGATTTAAAAAAAAAATACAAAGTTTATTAAGTCAAATAGTTCATTGGAATATATTTAGTATAAGGAAAACAAAAATTCAAAAAAATTACCAAAAAATAAGGCGTTTCAGGTAAAAGCTGTTTAGGTTAATTCCCTTCAGTGTAGTACCTTGTGATATACGACACTTTTTGTTTTGTTATCAGGCGCAAGTACAAATAAAGCAGATGGTTAGCCTACACGTAAACATGCAACGTATATTTGGCCATGAGAAAAACATGTATTTTCTAAATTAAGACCACAGATACTCAAGGATTGTCCTTGTGATTTGTTAGTCGTCATTGCGAATGCAAGACGAATAGGAAATTGAGTTCGATTAAACTCAAAAGGCATATCGGTTGGTATCATAGGTACTCTCGGTATGAAAACTTCTTCCCCTTTGAATTTTCCTCTAAGTATAATTGCGTGAATAACATGGACTATCAGTCTTGTTATTACCAAACGCGTTCCATTGCAAAGTTTTGGTTGGTTTAAATTTCGAAGGACGATAACTACCGAGCCAACCTTTAGTTATAAGTTATGCTGTAGTAAGCCAGACACATCCAAGGAGTTTAAAACTTCAGTTGGATAGTTGGTGGCTTCATCTTCGTTTGTTGCACAATCAATAGATTTAAAAGAGTTCCAACGATTTGATTCTCAACTATATAGTTTAAATCATTCACATCTTTATTTTTGGCTGCTAAAATTGCCCAACCAGTGATAACTCTTCCCGTTAGCAATTATGTTGGGGAATACTTTCTGGATGAGCTCTTACAAAAATTTTGAGGAAACAAAATCAATCCGTTTGATTCGTAAACAGGAATACGTCCATTACCGATAGTCAAAAATTGGTTGGAAAAATCTTGAGCTGATAAATCGTTGAGTAATGTAACTCTCATGTTTTCTGTTAACTACAGTATTTTTGCAAAACGCCACAGACTTAAAAATTCAACGCAAGCACTTATTCGATCAGCAGCCGTCGATCTTGGAATGACTGGCAGTGTTTGGCGGAAATCACCAGACAGTAAAATCATTGTACCTCCAAAACATCTTGAGTCACTGCGCAGATCTTTAAGTGTTCTTTTAAGAGCTTCTATTGCGCGTTTGTGTGCCATTGTGCATTCGTCCCAGATAATTATTTTAAACGCTATTAAAACTTTATACATGGCGGAGTTTTTGAAGGTTTAATGGCAATTTAAACGCTGAATGAGCTGTGCGGCATCCTTCTTACAATGCGGCCGCTATTTCAGATGAAGCTACCGCTACAGAAATGTTGGATCTCGCACAAACAGTGGTTAAAATTAATGACATGGCGAATGTCTCCCCAGTTCCACCGGCGGCATCTAAGAAAAAGAAACCGTCATTTTCACCATCAATTGCCTTCAATATTATATCATAGACTTCCTTCTGTTGGAGGTTTAAGAGGGAAACTTTGGTTTAAACTAATTGGTTCAAGCCATGTCGATCGTATTCATGTCACGCTCCTATTCTCGATTTAGTAGCTGATTAATTTCATGTTCTGGTGCTGACAGTCCTAACCTGACTAACAAACTGCCGCAAATAAGGTAACACATGTCTTCAATTAAGAGCAAGGACCGGTTATGCATCTTCGCATTGACTTCAAGATTTGGATTTCTCGAGCGGACACGATATTGATGTAAAATGTCTTCTGACATATTGTCCTTGTATTTGTTCCCCAGTCCACTTGGATTTGACGGGAATCATGTCAAAATGATAATAGCAAATAATGTTCGTGTCTGGCTTGGATATGCAGAAATAATTGCCTCAGCGATTGTCGTATCCCAATGAGTATCGTTTTCAAGCAAATTAAGTTCTTGACATGCAGCACGACATGTTGGGCAGACTATTCCATTAACAGTACGAAATGCTGCAAATGATGTTGGACCACGAACATTCACCAGCAACAACCGCAAATAAAAGCAATTAATATTCTTCGGATGAACTGTATAAATGCGACCAAGAGCATCACTTGAACGCACATCCGGATGCCCAGGAACCATAGTGCCTTTCTTTCGACGTTGACATTTTTTTGAAGAAGCATTCCAAGTGTAATACCGTGGCATCTTCGAATAAAGTAAAGTTTGTGCAAACGGATCGCTTTGACAAACAGCAAAGAAACTTGTCAATGTTGTCGCTGGAGGTATTTCAGCACGATGAACAATATTTGCCGCAGTGAAATATTCTCGTTGGCCATTGTCCAGATGTACTGCTAAATGAGCAACAGTAGGATGACGTTCGTGAATAGGGAATTAGAATATACGCCAAACCGCCTCATAGCAGTTCACATATCGCCCAACTTGATAACGCGTAATTCCATCGTTGCCATTGGAAGTTTGGATCCTAAAAATAGCCATGTCGCTGCCTTTCGTGACATATTTGCAGATGTACTTAATCGACTTCACTAAATTAGAATAATCAACATTGCAAACTCTCTTAAATGATTTGGAAAGAAGTGTCCAACTGTTGTCAATCGCAAAATCGTTTCGTTTTACTTTCTTTGTAATAGTTTGGCCATTGTAATTGGGCGACCAACGCCGATACAGTGGATAACCGTCATTGCCAGTGATAGTTTCCGCCGTCAATTTTCGTGGATAATGTTTGGAACACTTGCCATCGACCATGCACGGAGATTGCGGGTTGATGGTACCATGACGGTCCATGAATCATATTTGTAATTACAACATCATGTAGTTCTTGCTTTGTTTCGGGATCAGGGATCTCGGCACTTATAATAAAATCTATCTGGTCTGGTTGAACTTTTAAGACTAACCAAATAAGAATATGTGCATGCTGCAAGCCTCATTTTTGCCATTTTATTGAATACATCCAGCATCGAGTATCTCCGAGCACGTATTGCCTAACAATATATATACCTAATCAGCAGCAAACGAATTTTTGGCCAAAACACACACAATTCACAAAATATTATCCTTAATAGCATGTGAATAACGTTATAAACATGTTTTGTTTGTTTCTTTGATAATTACTGGAAATTACTGATAAAGCGTCAACAGAAAAGCTGTAGCCTATCGCATATTTCATGATGTGAAGCTATTACCAAGAAAAACTTCACAAACAGTTCAGTTTATAATGGCTTCATTATTTTGTAGCCCTATCCGCCACTTGTAAATATTTTATTTTTATTTTTTTAAATGTTTGTTGTTTTTACAAAACAATGTATAGAAAAAAATTGCGTTAATGACTCGCTATCTGACAGACAGATTCATTATTGCATAGCCTAAATGCTCAGGGCAGGACTTTAACTATGTATAGCTTCTGGACTAAAAAAAGACAGAATTATAAAATAATGTACGCTCGACAGGCTTCAAAGTTAAGAATGCATTTGGCGTACTTTTTTTTAAATATTAGACCATTAGAGGCGAGACAGGGTAAAAAACCATATTTTAAAACTGCTTATATCCATTTTGTACCTTCGGAACGGAAAAATATAAAAAAGGGCTTAAATTGTATTTTGAAATTACGTTTGACAGGTCTCGAAAAAATATGAATATAAAATTTTGATAATTTTGATACTAAGGGGTAAAAAGGTATAAACATTTTATTCGTAATTTTTAGGTTATTTCTGTTACTTTTAAACTAATAATTTAAATTGCGTTCAACTGGTTTAGGAAAAATATGAACACGTTTTTTGAAGTTTTTTTTACAGTTATTGAGACTTATATAGGAAAGTATTTTTGTTGTATGTATACTAACCTCAATTATGTATATTACCAAACATAAACATCCATAGACAATTTTGAGACTCGAGCTAAAAGAATTATTGAAGTGCATGTAAAAAAAAATCCAATTGTATGGAAGGTGCCACACCAAAAGTTTGGAGACCTTAGCTGTCACAGCAAATGAGATACATATGTATATAAATATTGCCATGCTATTAGAGGTTTCACACATCTGATTCACTTCCTGCGTATACTCGTCTTAGTAATGCATATTAACATTATAAATACTCGTATTAAATTTGGAGATTTCAGCTGTTACATTTTTTGACATATATATGTAAAAGATTTTTTCTTGTAAAGGAGGTGACACGCATATTTTTATCTTCACGCCCAAGCTCAGCTCAATTGTGAACATTACTTTGTAAAAACCTACACAAAATCTGGAGACTTTTACCCATACACAGCTGAATTATGCATATTACCATTATAAACATCTTTACAAAGTTTTGAGAGTTCAACTGTTACAGTTATTGAGATATATACAAAAACCTATTTTCGTTGTACGGAAGGTGCCACGCCCATTTATTTTCTCCCGCCCATACAATGCCTAATTATTCATATTAGCACTATAAACATCCGTACAAAGTTTGGAGACTTCAGCTATTACAGAAATTGATATATAAAAAAAAATTATTTTCGTCGTATGAGAGGTGCCACGCCCATTTACTTTGTCCCGCCCATACAAAGCTCAATTATGCATATTAGCACTATAAACGTCCGAAAGAAGTTTGGAGACTTCGGCTATTACAGTTATTAAGATATATACAAAAAACTATTTTCGTTGTATGGGAGGTGCCACGCCTATTTGTTTCTGCAATTATGCATATTGGCACTATAAACATCTGTTCGAAATTTGGAGACTTCAGCTATTATAGTTATTAAGATATATACAAAAAACTATTTTCGTTGTATGGGAGATGCCCCGCCTATTTATTTTTTCCCGCCCATACAAAGCACAATCATGCACATTAGCACTATAAACATCCGTACGAAGTTTGGAGACTAAATCTATTACAGTTATTGAGATATATACAAAAAACTGTTTTCGTTGTATGGGAGGTGCCACGCCTATTTATTTCTTCCCGCCCATATGAAGTTCAATTTTGCATATTAGCACTATTAACATTCGTACGTAGTTTGTAAACTTCAGCTATTACAGTTATTGAGATATATACAAAAAACTATTTTTGTTGTATGGGAGGTGCCACGCCCATTTATTTGTTTCCGCCCATACACAACTCAATTATGCACATGAATAAATAATTTACCTATACTAACTTTGGAGACTGGAGCTATAATAGGTATTGTGGCATCTGAAAAAAACTGTTCAATTTGTATGGGAGGTGCCACGCCCAGTCCGAATTTCCAAAAATAGCCTAAAATGCATTCCGAGATATCGGGTATGTCTTTTTTTCAAGTTCATTTAAAATCGATCCAGCCGTTCTTGAGTTATAAGCGGTGTCACTAACAAAAAAAATTGTTCTTTTATATATAAGATGAATTACTTAATAAACCATTAACTAGTTTTTATATATTTTATAAGTGAGGTTTGTTTCATTTTGTTTTGGTTTACATGTATAAAATATGTAATATTATTTAAATAGAAATAAAATAAACAAAGAAAAAGTGCAGATTTTGAAGATTTTTGGTCCAAAAATCCATATTTTTTTTCTGATTTTGCCTAGAAAAATTCTGGCAACAGTGAATAAGAACATTTTCAAAAATACAATTTTATATATAAATTACAAATAACAACAGAAAGCATGCTGCCGAGTACGAGCAACTCTATACCGCAATGAAATAGAAACAAATACAATTTGTAGGCCATCTCTTTTCTTTTCACTGAAAAACCAAAAGTTGAGCAACAACAGTTGAAGCGTGTAAACCGGGACTTAGTTTTTAGTTGTTGTATTTTTATTTTATGCTCCGATATTTCAATCTACTTCTCAGATCATCATCATGGATCCAACGAAATTAAAAACAAAAATATAGCAATAATTATTTACGAAACAATATTTACCGCAAAATGTTTAACAAAAATTTTTTATGATAATTATTTCTTAAAAATATAGTTTATAAAAATTATTTGCGGTCATATTGATTTCAAAAACTTCTTTCCTTACTATAAGTTTTTTTGACAACTAAGCTTATTTTGCTCTTCTGTGTTTGTTGATTGTATATCTGCAAGGTATATCGATACAAAGTGGCCGCAAGAACAAAATTAAGAGAGTCGTTCTCTTACTATTTATTATACCCTTCATATAAGTGATATATAAGTGGTATATAAGTTTGTCATTCCGTTTGTAATTCCTTTATTATCCATTTGGGACCCCATAAAGTATATATATTCTGGATCCTTATAGATAGGGAAGCCGATTTAGCGATGTCCGTCTGACCGTCTGTCCGCGTTATGGTTGAAATCAACTTTCTGAAGCCCCCCGATATCGCTTAGACCCGAATGTGATATCAAACTGTCACAGATAGTCGCGAGAAAATCGGTATTGAAATTCAGCAAAATCGCCCGATAAATGACCGAAATATATATGCAAAAAACCAAGACAACCTAGTTTTTTTGAGTCTACAACAACAACAAAGAACATACTTTTACATGTTATAATAAAAAAACAACAAAAAAAAAAAACAGAATCAGTCATGTTGATATTAGGTCTGTCTGCGTACACATATTTTGCATCATTTTGTGCAAAATGTTACAAAATCTTGCAAAATGTTGTCTGCGTACTCCAAATCTCTTGCAGCGAGAGAGCCAAAAAGAAAATTTTTTGACAGTTGGAAGTAAGAGAACTTGCAAAATGTTACTGGAGAAATTTCTTCTTGCAAGATTTTGCAACTAGTTTGAACAGCTGTTTTTATTTACTAATTGAATGAAACAATTTTTGTGAAACGAAAATAAAAATTTAAATTTAACAATAGTTAGAATTGTGTTGATTTTTAACGTTTATAAAAAATTATAATAAACATAACATTTTACTTGATGCTAGAGACGTCCAAATATACAAATAATTTACCGCGTACATATATGTATGCTAAAATTCTTTTGCTTTGTTATTTGAATTGTTTACAAACCGTTCAGCTGTTTTCTTGCAATATTTTACTGGATACTGTCTGCGTACTTTTTAATATATTTTTAGCCGACAGAGTAAAATTGGTCTTACTCTCCCAAAAAAACTTCCTGAGTATTTGCTACTGGAAAAGTACGCAGACAGACCTATTATTGAAACACACCCAATACAAAAATTTTATTAGTATAAGTGTTCATACATATAACAGCGTTGCCATACAAAGCTTAATTTCAACATTTTTAAATTCGCTCCTACGGCTACCAGGGTTCTCCTACAAAGGTACCCAAATTATTTTTTCCATCCAAACATTTTTGTGGAACATACTTACTCTCTATCTCCAGCCACTAACATGGTTGCCATACAAAATTTTAAGAAATAAGGTAAAAACCGCTACATCTTCCCCGAAATCGCCCGTACAGGAAAAAATGTATCACAGACCCCCATTAGTTTTTCCTCCCTCCTATCTCTACGCCCTAAGGGGGTTGCCATACAAAATTTACAAAAATGATATAAAAATGCCCACAACTTTTTCAAAGTTGGCCTTAGAGCAATAAAGTGTACGACCGACCCCCATTAGTTTTCCCTCCCAAACATATTCCTATAATATACTTACCCCCTATCACCACGCCCTAAGGGGGTTGCCATACAAAATTATGTAAAAATGCCCACAACTTCTTCAGTGTTGGCCTTAGAGCCATAAAGTGTACGACCTACCCCCATTAGTTTGCTCTCCCAAACATATTCCTAGAATATACTTACCCTCTAGCTCCACGCCCTAAGAGGGTTGCCATACAAAATTTAAAAAAAATGATGTAAAAATACCCACAACTTCTTCAAAGTTGGCCTTAGAGCAATAAAGTGTACGACCGACCCCCATTAGTTTGCTCTCCCAAACTTGTTCCTAGAATATACTTACCCCCTATCTCCACGCCCTAATGGGGTTGCCATACAAAATTTACAAAAATGATATGAAAATGCCCGCAACTTCTTCAGAATTTGTCTTAGAGCAATAAAGTGTACGACCGACCCCCATTAGTTTCCAAAACATATTCCTAGAATATACTTACCCCGTATCTCCACCCTTTAAGTGGGTTGCCCTACAAAATTTGTAAGAATTAGGATAAAAACTCCTACAACTTCCCCGTCACCTGTGGAGCGTTAAAAAATGACACCGACCCCAATTTAAAAATTAGAAATATTTCATAAGTAAAAAAATGGTTACAAAGAAAAAAAAGTTTGGGATTGCGAAGGGTCAATGTGAAGGGTATATAAGATTCGGCACAACCGAATATAGCGCTCTTACTTGTTTTTTTTTATATGAAGTTTGACACTAAAATTGAAAAATGAATTCAAGCTTAGTGTCAAACTCCGTATAAAAAAATAAAGAGTAAGAGAACGACTCTCTTAATTTTTTTCTTGCGGCCACCTTGTATGGATATGCCCAGTGTGGCCATATTAGCTTTTTTCGAGCTAAATTTAGCTTTATTTTTCTTCATTTAGCCCGAAATGAATTCAAGTTTAGTGCCAAACTCCGTATAAAAAAATAAAGAGTAAGAGAACGACTCTCTTAATTTTTTTCTTGCGGCCACCTTGTATGGATATGCCCAGTGTGGCCATATTAGATTTTTTCGACCCAAATTTAGCTTTATTTTTCTTCATTTAGCCCGAAATATTTACATTTAGCTTTAAGCTTTTTTTTAGCTTTTTTCGAAATTAAATTTAGCTTCTTTTAGTAGTTTTTGGAGCTAGATAAAAGGAAAAAAATTTGTCGTATTCTATTTTTCGGTATATATCTCAATTATATTGAAAGGTATCAAGCTCCAAATTTTCTTCGAATTTACATCACAGTTTCCGAACCATTGTTTTTTTAATAATTTACTTCTAGCGACATTTAAAGAATGCAAATCAGCACAAAAATTCAATAAAACAAAGATAAGGAAGGTATGGTATTACAAAAAAGCGTAAGAATTTGTTTTCCCAAAATAAGTACTCTTAGATGCGGCAATTTTAAAGAAAAAAGTCCAAATGCCGTTTTTTGGTTAAATTTTAAAATCTTTTAATGTATTGTTCAAAAATTTATAAACACTTATGTCTTTAGTTAAAACAAATTTCTATATTAATGTTTTTATTAAACAAGAGTTTTGAAGTGTATTTTTGTCAAAAAATCAAATCACACAGGACCAAAATAATTTCTTAAGAAAAAAGTGGCACAATGAAACATCGTAGGCTCAAGTAAAGCTCATCATTTTGACAGTACTAAACTATATTTGTTGAAAATCAAGTTATTTGTAAATTTTGTTTTTTTAGCAGGACGGTATTTTTTTTTTAATTTTAATAATAAAGGTTAATAACGATAATTATTATTTTAATAGATAGGCTTAAAAAATAATAATATTTTTTAAAAGTAAAAATACTTTTAAAAATGCTTTCTTACAATGTAACTTTTTACATTAAAGATTATCATTTCTTTTGTTTTCTTAAACAAAATTTACATGAAGACATATTTCATGTACATACATATGTATGTAACTTGAATGAAATTTTTCGATTTTAAAATAACTGTGTAGAAAAATAGTTTCTTTATACTTTTTTGTCAACAAACAAAAATTTCATTGAAGGAATATTAAAAAAATTGCATCGTGTAAATGTAATTTTATAGTTTAGATTTTATTGCTCCTATGTGTTTATATTAAAAAAAGTTTTTTTAATTAAATGACTAAATTTTTGGGTATTTTTGTTAAAAAAATTGTGAATAGGTATTTATATTAAAAACAACAACTAATTTTCGTTTTTTGTTTTTTTTTTTTAATATATATCTCACTCAAAATCGTTTTTTTTACCAAAACAGGCCGTAAATTAACTTTTTTTTAAAGTTCTTGTTTATGCATATGTATATGAATACATATTATTATGGGTCTACTAAGTTTTTTTTAAATAAAATCAAAATTGGTAATTTTTATTTATTGTTGATCTAATTGTTTTAACACAAATTTTTTGCTTTTTAGTTTGGCCTAAGTTCATAAAGTTTCCTTTAACATAAACGAAAAAATAATAATTTCTTTTAAAAAAAAAGAAATTATACATATGAACTTAAGCCAAACTAAAAAGCAAAAATTTGTATTAAAACTAAAATTTTATAAAACAAATTTTCTTTTTAAATATTTTTAGCACATAAACGTTTCGTCCATATTATGAAAAATATCTAAATAACGAAGAAATTTTTTAAAAACGCATTAAAAAATTTAGCTTTATTTTTTGGCTTTAAGTTTTTGTTTTTAGCCCTTTTTAGCTGTTTTTTAAACGTGATTTAGCTTTAACTTTACTTGAAAATCTGGTCACACTGGATATGCCTTGTATATCTGTATATTTGCACGCATTTTTCCGTGTCGCTCTTGTAATTAAGTCTCTTATTTTGCGGCACATCATTTATGTGCAGCATCTCTTGCATGTATCTCTTCAAATAATTTTTCTCTTCCTCGAGTGCTCTTACTTCTTTCAAATTCGGTTTGTGTCCAGTTTTAGCACTATGGGCTGCTAGTGCCGTTTTTTGTTCAATCGATTTGTTAAGTGCTTTGTAATCTGTTTTATGTGAAGATATTGCCGTCTTAAGTTTGGTTTTAGTTGTCCCCACATATACCTTGTCGCATACGTTATACCCGTTTCCCCAGCAACTAATCTCATATACCAGATTTGATTTTTCTTCATTTTTAATTTTTGTTTTAGTGTTGCTAAATAGTCTATGTGCCGAGTTTTTGCTTTTAAAAGCTATTTTAAATCTTTCCTTATCATAAATATTAAAATTTATTAGTCGGTCAGATCTGCCAGGTACACAAGTCATGGATTTGAATATGTTTGTGACTTATTATCGGTTGGTGCTGATTTTGTTTTTAAGTTGACTTGTTTAAATAAATCGTTAATGGTCCTGCCAGGAAACTCGTTTCGCCTCAGAATGTTTTTGATTTTTTTTATATTCTTATTGTGAAATATTTCATCGCTTATACCCAGAACTCTCCTTATGAAATGTGTCTTGGTGTTAATAATCATACTTCTTGGATGCTTAGAATAAAAATACTTTAAGAACACCACCTTTCCTTATAATAACTGAGTCCAAATATTGTAATATCGTGTCTTTTTCTTTTTCAATCGTCGATTGTCGATTAAAGGAGTTCAAAATTTTTAGCATGTTTTCAACTTTGTCAATTTTAATAATGGCGATCAAGTCATCTACATATTTTGTAAACATTTTCTGTTTTGTCTTCATCTTTTCAAGAGAAGCATCTAAAAGTTCCATTACTATATCTATATCTTCTATAATCGGGGAAGTAGGTGATCCCATTGGCATTCCCTTACGTATTTTATACAAAAATTTACTATATCCATAAATAATTTTTTGGGAAAAGATGTGAATTTTTTATAGGCGTCCCATTTGTTCTCAATAGTTCGTATGGCAAGATTTACCGGTATGCTAGGGAAGAGCGATACCACATCAAATGATACTATATAAGTCCTTGACATTGAATTTGGACTCCCTTGTCAAGTTTTTTTAATACGTTTACTACATATTCAAAGCCCAGTGCATTGATAAAGCAGCAAATTGGTCAAAGGGGAACTCCCTCTTTATGAATTTTAGGCAGTCTCCATTATTGCGTGGCGCTGTGGAAGTCTTAGAAGTTAATCTATTCTTTTCACTCTCAGAAATTATACTTAGGGTAAATAGTTTTTCAATAAACGAATTATTTTTTGTCTGTAAACCGGAGGTAGGGTCTCTTTTCAGTCTTTGGTATGTGAATACATCTTCAAGATAATTCATCATTTTGCACTCATATTCATCCTTTCTCATTGCTACCGTTTTGATTCCCTTGTCAGAATTTAAAATAAACATGTCTTCATTTTAGTTTAAAAATTGTTGTGTTTGTCCCACTGTGTCAGGTACAAGTTTGTCTCTTTGACTTATTTTAGTGGGGTTCGAGGCAGATCCATACAAAGTGGCCGCAAGAAAAAAAATTAAGAGAGTAATTTTTTTAGTATTTATTTTTTTTATATGGGGTTTGACACTAAACTTGAAATTCAATTTCAGTGTCAAACTCCATATAAAAAATTGGGTATGCCTTGGGCATATCCATACAAGGTGGCCGCAAGAAAAAATTAAGAGTTGTTATTTTACTCTTTATTTTTTTATATGGAGTTTGACACTAAACTTGAAATTATTTTTAAATTTTAGTGTCAAACTTCATATAAAAAAATAAAGAGCAAGAAAACGACTCTTAATTTTTTTCTTGCGGCCACCTTGTATGGATATGCCTTGGTGGTGTTTAAAGCTGGAGGTACATACCATACGTTCTATGCGCTGTGCGTTCTCTCTGCCTTTTAAAAAAAGTAGAATCAGTGTCACTGTTGCCAATTTAGCTATTTTCTCGTCAAATCTAGCGTTTTTTCTGTACATATTGCTATAAAATATCTGATTTAGCTATTAGCGGAAAATCTAGCGATTTTTTAAAGGTCAGTTTCAATTTTATTTAAATGTTATTACTTGTCAACATTGTTATAGCTTTATCCAAAGAAAGGTTAATTCACAGACAAAGTGTTTTTGTGTCTTGCTTTTTTGATCTGCTGAGTTTGACACTAGGAATACTAAAAGTTTTCATAGCAAATAAGCGGTATTACAAGTACATCTTTTAAAGAAATTTTGCAAAGTAAAACTCGAATAACGGTATTTTTAAACATACACTTACATATGTACGTATTCTTATAACTAATTATGTATCTAAACATGTATATGCATATCAGTTTTAAGTGGTGTAAGTGTATTTTACAAGTAAAAATTAATAACTGCTGGTACTACGAAGTACCAATATCAATACTACTTAAAGTGGGTACACACAAAAAATTATCTAAGAAAACTTTACTTAAATCAAGCCATAGCGGTGTCAAAAGTACGGTGAGTACGGTTTTTCTTAAATCAAGTACGAAATTTCTTACTCCAAGTAAAATTTTTTAAGTACGAATTTCTTACTTTTAGCCACAATTAAGCCAAAAGAGGATTGATTTAAGTTCGGAACCGTACTTGATGTAAGCCAAAAAAAGATTGATTTAAGCCATAAACGGGATTAATTCGAAAATGAAATGTCATTTTTTGGACGACCTTTATTAAAGAAGAAGAACTTTATATTTTTTTTTAATTTTATAATTAATTTATAATTAATTTATAATTTAAAAATTTCATTTTTGTACTTACCGAAGCTGCGATTCGAACCAGGGATTTCTGCACTACAGCACAAGCGCGTTACCTCTAGGCCACCGAGACACTTTGTTTTGAAATGTAAAATAATATATTTAAACAAAAAGTTTTTTTCTGCTTGATTTGTTGAAGCAATCTGGTGAGTACGGTTTTTCTTAAATCAAGTACGAAATTTCTTACTCCAAGTCAAATTTTTCAAGTACGAATTTCTTACTTTTAGCCACAATTAAGCCAAAAGAGGATTGATTTAAGTTCGGACCGTACTTGGTGTAAGCCAAAAAAAGATTGATTTAAGCCATAAACGGGATTAATTCGAAAATGAAATATCATTTTTTTGACTTATTAGAGAAGAAGAATTTTACAGTTTATTTTTATTTTATAGATACTTTAAATTTATAATTTAAAAAATTAATTTTTTGTATTTACCGAAGCTGCGATTCGAACCAGGGATTTCTACACTGCAGTACAAGCGCGCTACCTCTAGGCCACCGAGACACTTTGTTTTCAAATGTAAAATAATATATTTGAACAACAACAAAAAAAAAACAATCCAAACAACACAAAAAAATATACACACATGTATAAAATAAAATAGAGAAAGAAAAATATATACAACATCATTCCAGGAATGATGTATTGCTTCCCACTAGCCCCTGTGGGTGCCAGGGGTTCGTTTGACATAAAAGTCCGGTAGTGAGTTACTAGACAATTCGCTTAAAATATTTTCATTTATCACCCCTACTGGGGATAAATAGTCTACATTTGACCAATTAAAGTCCTTCTGTGTATCAAAGATATTTCTCATGTAGAAGTTTCCATGGCTCCTAAGACGATCAACGAAATCGCCCAATAATTTTAGGGAATATCTGGTTTCTCAGTATGCCCAAGAATGTTCTTAATATCGTTTCAGCCTTAATCAAAATTGATTTCACATGTAGATTAAATTTAAAGAGCTTGTCAAAAGTAACCCCCAGATATTTTATTCTGTCCCTGAAGGGTATGTCAACCTGGCTCAGAGAGAGTTTTAGAATTTTACTTTCCGGAACAGCTTTCAAAGGACCTTTGCCAGAAGAATTACGAATACATATAGCATTAGACTTTGCAAAGTTAATATCAATGCCCCATTTACCATAATATTCCTGAATAAGCCTCAAGTGAGATTCAACTAGTATCAAAGCCACACAAGGAGATCGAGCGTGAGCGTAAATCATTGAATCGTCTGCATACAGAACACTGGTCGATCCCCGATGATGGTGAGGGAAATCATAAACTAATACATTATATAGATATGGTGCCAAAACTGCACCCTGAAGAACTCCGCTATTCATTAAATATTTTCCCGTGCAAGATTGGCCGATTTCTACATAAAATTTCCTTTGACATAAAAAGTCAGCAAGAAGTTTCACAATAAAAGTATCATAACCCATTTCCATCAGTTTATAAATTATACCTTTATGATAGGCTCTATCGAATGCTTTTTGAACATCTAAAGATACCGCCACTGTGCATCTTTGGTCACGCAAGTTAAGAACGATGTCATTCTGAAATTTGGAAAGTGCGTGAACAGTAGAATGGGCTGGTTTAAATCCAAACTGTAGGTCGGGGATACTGTCTATAATATTCAGCCTGTCCATTTTCTGCCGTATGACCTGTTCAAATAGTTTGCCTACATTCGAGAGTAGCGAAATTGGTCTTAAATTGCATAAATCGAAACTATTTCTATTCTTCCTTACTGGGAGAATTTTTGCTATTTTCCAGGATTGCGGAAAATATCCATTATTTATGCAGTTATTGAAAATTATAGTCAAGAACTCAATTACAACAAAAGGCAGTCTTCTAATCAGAAAGTTCGTAATTCCATCATGGCCGAAAGATCTTTTCCCATTAATTGTAGATATTAAACACCTAACATCATTCGTATTAACAAAATGCATTGCGTCGTCATTCTGGAGAGAGTTAAAGGAACTATCAAATTTGTAAATTCTAGGGGTACATGCTGACAAAACACTATGTATATTCTCTTCAATCTCAGAAACATGCGGCCCAAAAGGAACGTTCTCTTTATAAACAGATTCATAATGTCTTCCTATTATCTCCGCTACTTTATTCGATTCAGTATAAGTTGAGTTCCCGTGAACTATTTTATTACACATTCCAACCCTTCTGTGACCAATGATACCATAAATCCGCCCATATGCATGGGGGCCTGGTCTAATCTTACGAAGTCTGTTTCCAAAGGTCTCTGAGCGAAACAAGTCTACCTTCTCCTTAATAATAGTCTTTAAAAGCGTTAACCTTCCGGACAATTCCCTGTACTCGGGAGAGATTCTATTAAAATTCTGATGATATATTCGCTTCAGTTGTCTTTGCCATCTGTTCTTAACAGAAAATAGGGTCCTTATCGATGGTGGAAGATCTAAGTGTTCATTGTCACGCAGACTGATTTTCCGGGAGTGCGAGTCTGCAGCAGAATTGATCCTTCCCACTAGGGTATCTATAAAGGTATCAATCTCATCATTGGTCAAACAGCGTTCCCGTGGGGGCATATCATATAACAGCATGTCAGTCAAGTCCCTGTCGAATGATCTCCAGTCAGTATCCCTAAAACTCTAAAATAATCTTGGTTGAATAGTCCTTAGAGTACAATTTTGAAGTTGCAATTTGAGATAAATCGGAAAATGGTCAGAGAAAGTTGCTGGTGAACAAATTTCGTGATTCGGATCGAACACATTAACTAAGCTGGTCGAAATCACAAAGTGATCCAAAAAGGACGAATCGGAAGGAAAAGATGGATTTATATCACAAAGTCGAATGTATTCATCCGAGTACTCAGTCAGCCATCTGTTAAAAGCATTCCCGTTGCAATTGTCAATAGTATCACCCCAGCTCGTGTGCTTGGAATTGAAATCACCCCCTACAATAATTCCATCATAGGTGGCACCCCTTAATGATATCTTTGAGAGACCATTGTAAATACGAGCTACTGAAAAGTTACATGGGATGTAAACTGATCCCACTAATATTATCTTTCTCTGACCATGGTCAAAATATGTAATAGTTGCAAAAATATATGGAAAGTCAATATCCTGAATATATATTCTTTCATATAAATATCTCTCATTAAGTAAAATAGCAACCCCTTGGTCACTTAAATCTCTGATAAAATTATAGGCTTTAATAACACAGCGATCAGATCTCCGAAGGTGTGTCTCTTGAATAAAGGCTATATCAATAAACTTAGATCTTAACAAACTTGTAAATTCAAGTTTTCTACTATTTTCTTTTAATGATCTTACATTAAACGTCAATAATTTTAAGCCATTAAGGACCATATTGCTTCTGAACCTCCATCAGCAAATTAACGCATTCCTTCCTAACTTCATCTATAGAAAGTTTCTGATAACTACGTAAAAATTCTAAAATTCTAGACTCCAATGATGATTTTTCTGGTTCTAAAATGTCCTTTGCAATACGTACGAACTCCTGTATATAAGGCAGCATTTCCCCATTAGGTCTACTAACTTTGTCAAATAAATTGGAAAAGGTTTTTCCCTCCTCAACCTGTGAGGTTTTGTTTGTAACACTTGCAACGGAGATTTGCGATAATTTTCTCCTTTCAGTAGCAGCTTTCAATAAGTCCTTCTTCCTATTGATATAATCCTTAAAAACGGGACAGCCCCTCCAGTTCGCAGGGTGTTCGAATTTCCCACAGTTAACACAGAAGGGTTTAGTGTCGCTCCTTTCCTCGGACAAAGGACATTCCCCAGGGCCATGGTCACCATCACACTTAACGCAGGAATATTGTCTAGTACAATTCTTTGCCATGTGTCCCCATCGCTGACAACGCTTACACTGAACCTCCCTTTTGAATTCCTTTGGCCTTTCCCACAAAATAGACTGGAAGAGAAGATATCTCAAACCAGTTATATCACCCCCAACTTTACCAGGAATAAGTTTTACTAGGTATAAGCCTGTATCGTAATTCTCCTTTCTAGATCTTGTTGTACTAAATTTTGACACTTCAGAAACAGTATTTGGAACCTTTAAATCAAGCTCAGCTTTAACATCAGATACCTCAGTTAAGTAATGCATCCCTCTTAAAACCAGATTGACTGACCTAAACTGTTTCGGTGTATAAGAATATGATTCAATACCTTTCTCTTTCAATAATACCATCATTTGTTGATGTACCATGGGGTCTCTTAAATACAATTTACTTTTAAAATTACTTTTGTTTGTGATTTTAAATTCTATTTTATCCTCTCTTTTTGTTAATTGATCGACTAAACTTTTAACATTTACATTAAATAAGAAAATTGGTGGACAATAACCAGAATTAGGATCTTTATTTCTTACATTGGAACTACCCTGCGGGAAATTGGTGTCAATTGGTCGGCGTACCCGTCCTGTTACCGGTACAAAACATGAATTGCACAAAAGCTGTTGGTCGTGATTGGTTAAAAATGCACACATCAAGTAACTGGTTCAAATGTGTTAAAGAGGTTAGGGGAAAAAATAGAAACACTGGTCCCTTCACATAAACATACATCTGTTTATATAAACACACACACACGCCTAAATACAAACAAAGTATATTGAACAGGATCTTAAACAATTAATGCAAAATTTGCTTATATAGGATTGGCCTGTAACCCGTTCTTAGGTGTTAGTTTTGAACCAATTGCCCCCTCCAATGACAACGCAATGTAAAAGTGACAGGTTCTCTTCATATAAAGCGTTGGAACTAGAACCAGTCCTTACCCTAAAGGACCGTTCACGTCAATAGTTTTGGACCAGTTCACTTCCCCGTAGGGTATCTTTACTAGGTGCTGATATCGTATCTTGAGTACTTTCTATATTCAGATCATTTAGGATACTGTAATAGTTTGTTGATTCATTTCTTTCATTTTTATTAAGAGAAGAAAGATCAAAATTTGTAACTTGCCCTTGAACATTTCTTCTTTTCCTTTTCGAAGAGATAGGAGTAAAACCATCCTTGTCTCCATTGCGGATTGCCAACAGTTGCCGTGCAGCAAAAGATGTTTCAGGCGAAGAAAAATTAACGGAGTTTACATCAACAGAAGATATTGTTATTTGCTCAGCATTTGCCGAAGATCCGCCAGCCACGGACAAAGGCATATTATTTTCAGTTGTTATTGCATCCATCAATTCAATAGCTTGTGATTGTTCAAAGCTCCTTGTTGCACAGGGGCTAGCAGTTGTCACATATGAAGAGACAACATTCTGCAGTTCCCTCTCAGGGACCTTGCTCATGTGCCCACTACACTAATTTATATTCTAAATGCAATATTCTTACAAATATTATTCGAATATGTCCACAATCCTTGTATTCAAAGTGCTATAACACAAGATTATACCACGAATATTGATAAAATTGTGTGATTCTTACGATTCAAATTAATTTAATTTTCAAAAGCTAAAAGTTAAAACCGCGTGCTTCGAAAACCCCAACATATCTTTTTTTTTTTACTATAATTTAGCTATATTTTTGCGAAAAAAGTTGGCAACAGTGATCAGTGTAGTTGTATGTGGCAAGAAACATAACAAATTGCATAGAACGCATCTGCGCAAGTAACGTATTAAGTAGGTTTACTTTCTACTTTTTCATACGTCACATGCGCAATGAAAAAATGATAGATGGTTTTGTTATCCAGTGATGACAAATTTTCAATGGCATCAAAAAACATGTGTGTGTGGTAGATTTTATTTTTGTAATATTTTGTGTTAAAAACAGTATGTTATGAAAGAAAATGCTTTTATTATAAATTTTGCAAATAATTTTAAGAATAAATTACCTTAAAATTAATTTTCAACACAAATATTTTGTATTTATACGTATAAACCCAATAAATTCCAAAGTTCTGTAAAAAACACAATTTTACTTTTCATTTTGCTATAGTTTTTTTATATTTTACACAATTTTTTTTTACAAAACAGCTGATCGAAACAAATAACTTTTCGCACAAAACGTATTGCATGAAACTTGGCAAAAACAAACGTATAAAACGTACAGAAATATGATACGCATACGACGTAGCTACACATAGAACGTGCGGTATGGACCTCCAGCTTAAGTGATTTTCTATTAGCTGAGTGAATTTATTTCGAGCTATTTCTTGTTGCTCTTTGTCATCTATTGTTTGTATTATATCCTCACCATCGCAAACGCATTTAAAGAGAGGGAAGTTATTTTTAGTGTTTTGATCCCAATGAGAGTAACCAACTTACATTCGTTGCAGTGTTGCCACCTTAGGTGTAATTACACATTTCATGTGTAATTTTTCGTTTCATGTGTAGCCCATGTGTAATTGGTTGCATGTGTAATTCATGTGTAATTTAAAATTTTATCATTGTTGATAATTATTATTATTTTTATAGTTTTTTACACTTGTATTTAAAAAAAAGTGAGACCGCTTTATTTGGCTTTGCCGAATCTAATGTACCCTTCACATTGATCTTTTTATGGCCATCTGATCTGACCGAGTTATTTCGTAATGGAAATATGTACTATAATAAAAATACTTTGTACCGGGTTTGAAGTCGATAGCTTTTCTAGTTTTAAAAATAGAATACTTCAGAAAATAATGTTTGTACCTATGTATAATAGAAATACCATGTAGAAGGTTAAAGGCCAACAGTTTTCAACTTATTTCGTATTAAAAGTTAATTAAATTTGTTCTTCGTATTTTTTTCAAAGAGTATGCATTATTGTCCAATTACTTATTTTGGAACATTTAAAGTCGATATATGTTGTAGTTTGAGAAATATAGCTTATCAAAAATTTTACAAAAACAGTTTATTTGAATGGGGGTTGCTCCTCTCCCTGCTCTTATTCAAAAAAATTTGTTTTCCAAAATGTAGGTATTATTGTAAAATTACTTGTTGTAGAACACTTGACTTCTATAGCTGTGATTGGATAAAATTCTTCCCAAAATTTCCTAAATTAAGGTCCCTATCTTCAAAGTATCTGTGCTAAGCTTTGTGGTTATTTTAGAGTTTCGCTTGCATCTTGGTCAATAGTAAACCGATTTTGATGATTTTAAATAGCGATTAAATCAGGTATATTTCTGATTATTTTCTGAGCTACTTTTTTAAGGTTTGGAAACTTGATTTCAAAAGACACACAGATGGACAGACTTGGCTTTAACGACTTACCTATCTATAAGAATCCAAAATATTTATACTCAATGGGGTGTTAAATAAATATTGTAAAAATTAAAAATGGAATGACAATTTCATATACACCCTTATTATTATATGAAGGGTATAAAATTTAAAAATATGGTCGCATTAAAAAAATTAAGAGAGTCGTTCTCTTACTCTTTATTTTTTTTATATGAAGTTTGACACCAAAATTGAAAAATTTTTCGAGTTTAGTGTCAAACTCCAAGTAAAAAAAATAAAGAGTAAGGGAACGACTGTCTTAATT
Source organism: Melanophora roralis (assembly GCA_963583895.1). Classification (NCBI taxonomy): domain Eukaryota; kingdom Metazoa; phylum Arthropoda; class Insecta; order Diptera; family Rhinophoridae; genus Melanophora; species Melanophora roralis. The sequence goes on along the minus strand of OY757191.1, from coordinate 33,217,425 downwards.
TTTTTTACTGCGACCACCTTATATGGATGTGCCTTGATCTGTTGAATTTACAAACCAATCTTTGTTAAAGTTTATTTTGTTTATCTTCTTATATTCCTCTTTTAGTCTCTGTAGTTTGTGTATATGTTTAGTTTTGTTATTTAAATGTAAGCTTTATCTGTATATTTGCGCGCATTTCTCCGTGTCGCTCTTGTAATTAATTTTTGTTCATTTCAACAAAAATGGTTTAATAGTTTTTCAAAAAATAAACAACCTTATCACAAAAAACATAGAGAAAGGTTTGGATAGAAATATCTACACCAACAAATAAAAATAAACAGAGATCATTTATTGGGGATAAAAGAGAAGATAATAAGACAAATGGACGATAATGATTTTTTGTTATTCATGCAGAGTAAACAAATAATAAACAAAAGCTTAAATTTAAATAACCTATCCGAATGTTATATCCAAGCAACAAACGTCTGCATAGACGAATTCTGCCACAACCTAGTTATTTCATCAGTCTATTGTTCGCCAATGGACCCATTAAAATTCCAGACGAAATTGATTTTGGCGTAGCAAAAGTTATGTCCCCGGGGCTTTTTAAGGCTGAGGCCTCCTTGGATTTATCATTTGACCACTCACCCAGAATAATCACTATTTTCAGTCTTCAACAAATAGCAACTAGATATTTTTCCTTAACTAAAAAGTAAATTGGTCAAAATATATACATATATGTATATAAGTACCCACTGCTCGGAGAACCAACCGCTTAAAACTCCCGGAGACATCGATGATTGTCTGAGCGTCCTTAATGAAAACATTAAAAAAGCCGTAGAACATGCGTCTTATACCTACCGGAAGGCGAGGTACAACAGAATTTTCTCTGACGATGTGGAAAAGCTTTTATCTGAAAAAAGGTGAGCCCGCAGAGAATGGCAAAAACATAGATCGCCCTTGGTATATTAAAAACAGCAACATCCACAAGGATCTAGAAGTTCCACTAGTAAAATGCGAAATCCTAAACTATGTGGACAAGTATTTAAATAAGCTAGAAACACATCCAAATCCGCTCGCTCGAAGCATCTCGCAGCATATTGCGCTTAGATGAAACCTTTGGAAATAATTAATTTAATTGTGAGAAGTTATATTTTAGCCTGGTACTGACTGGACTAATATTAAACACACTTAGTTTTAAGATTTGAATACTTATTAGGCGTGTTCATTTACAGAAAATTATTAATTATTTCCGATAGTTATTGCTAGTAAGTGCTCACGTACACCAAAAATTAGCAGCCAGAGGGCCAAAACAGAGCGTAATATGTTTAGAAACCAAAATGTTTCTGATATTTTATACTAGTAAAAATTTTACTATCAAAATTTATTTAAACAGTCTCTCTGTCATAATGCTTTCAAAAAAAATTTAAGTTTTAAATTTTTATAAGTTTACAATAACAAAATATATTTGCTTGCAAGTTTTGACTGTAAAAGTGTTATTTTACTTTTAAGTATTTTTGAGAGCAATCTTAAAAATATTTCTTTTTACATTCTCGTTGCTAGTTACTACTGAAAATTATTGCGCACAACTATTCTTAGTTCGCTTATTCGAAGATTCAATAATGAAAATATGACAAAAAATAACAAGTACGAGCCCTATATTCGGCTCTGCCGAATCTTATATACCCTTCACATTGGTCTTTTAATATACCCAGCTAGTTTTAAAGTCCATAGAAAACTTTACAAAATTCTAATGTTCGTGTGGGCAATAGAAATAGATGAGTCACGTTTGAGGTCGACAGTTTTAATAATTTTCGATGCTATTCACATTAAAAGTATAATAAAAGTTGTTAATTTTATGGAATGTTCTAGTCCCCCTGCTCCTCCCCAACTTTTTTTCCAAAATCTATTAATTATTTGATTATTAATTTTTGTAGCATATTCGCAGTCGATAGCTGTTATAGTTTCCGATATATAGCTTATCGAAAATTTCATAAAAATTGTTAATTTGTGTGGGACTTACCCTTTGTTTACCCTCCACCCAAAAAATTTTTTCTTCATAGCGTAGGTTTTGTTGTCCAATTACTTTTTGTGGAGCATTTGATGTCGATAGCTGTTATAGTTTCCGAGATACAGCTTATCGAAAATTTCATAAAAATTGTTTATTTGTATGGGAGCTACCCCTTGTTCACCCCCACCCTAAAAATTTTTTCTTTAAAACATAACTCTTGATGTTCATTTACTTTTTGTAGAATATTTGATGTCGATAGCTGTTATAGTTTCCGAGATATAACTTATCGAAAATTCATAAAAATTGTTCATTTGTATGGAAGCTACCCCTTGTTCACCCCCCACCCAAAAAAATTTTTCTTTAAAACATAACTCTTGATGTTCAATTACTTTTTGTAGAACATTTGATATCAATGTCTGTTATAGTTTCCGAGATATAGCTTATCGAAAATTAAATGAAAATTGTTAATTTGTATGGGAGCTACCCCTTTTTTACCCTCCACCCAAAATGTTTTTCATCATAGCGTAGGTTTTGTTGTCCAATTACTTTTTGTGGAGCAGTTGATGTCGATAGCTGTTATAGTTTCCGAGATATAGCTTTTGAAAATTTCATAAAAATTGTTAATTTGTATGGAAGCTACGCCTTGTTTACCTCCCACCCAAAAAACTTTTTCTTAAAAACATAACTCTTGATGTACAATTACTTGTTGTAGAACATTTGATGTCGATAGCTGTTATAGTTTCCGAGATATAACTTATCGAAAATTCATAAAAATTGTTAAGTTGTATGGGAGCTACCCCTTGTTCACCCCCCACCTAAAAAATTTTTTCTTTAAAACATAACTCTTGATGTTCATTTACTTTTTGTAGAATATTTGATGTCGATAGCTGTTATAGTTTCCGAGATATAACTTATCGAAAATTCATAAAAATTGTTAATTTGTATGGTAGCTACCCCTTGTTCACCCCCCACCTAAAAAACTTTTTCTTAAAAACATAACTCTTGATGTACAATTACTTGTTGTAGAACATTTGATGTCGATATCTGTTATGGTTTCCGAGATATAGCTTATCGAAAATTTCATAAAAATTGTTAATTTGTATGGAAGCTACCCCTTGTTCATATTCACCCAAAAAAATTTTTCTTTAAAACATAACTCTCGATGTACAATTACTTTTTGTAGAGCATTTGATGTCGATAGCTGTTATAGTTTCCGAGATATAGCTTATCGAAAATTTCATAAAAATTGTTAACTTGTTCACCTCCCACCCAAAAAATTTTTTCTTTAAAACATAATTCTTGATGTTGAATTACTTTTTGTAGAACATTTTATTTCAATATCTGTTATAGTTCCTGAGATATAGCTTATCGAAAATTTTATAAAAATTTTTCATTTGTATGGAAGCTACCCCTTGTTCACCTTCCACCTAAAAAACTTTTTCTTAAAAACATAACTCTTGATGTACAATTACTTGTTGTAGAACAGTTGATGTCGATATCTGTTATGGTTTCCGAGATATAGCTTATCGAAAATTTCATAAAAATTGTTAATTTGTATGGAAGCTACACCTTGTTCACCTCCCACCCAAAAAATTTCTTCTTTAAAACATAATTCTTGATGTTGAATTACTTTTTGTAGAACATTTTATTTCAATATCTGTTATAGTTTCTGAGATATAGCTTATCGAAAATTTCATAAAAATTTTTCATTTGTATGGGAGCTACCCCTTGTTCACCCTCCACCTAAAAAACTTTTTCTTAAAAACATAACTCTTGATGTACAATTACTTGTTGTAGAACATTTGATGTCGATATCTGTTATGGTTTCCGAGATATAGCTTATCGAAAATTTCATAAAAATTGTTAATTTGTATGGAAGCTACACCTTGTTCACCTCCCAACCAAAAAAATTCTTATTTAAAACTTAATTCTTGATGTTGAATTACTTTTTGTAGAACATTCGATTTCAATATCTGTTATAGTTTCTGAGATATAGCATATCGAAAATTTCATAAAAATTTTTCATTTGTATGGGAGCTACCCCTTGTTCACCCTCCACCTAAAAAACTTTTTCTTAAAAACATAACTCTTGATGTACAATTACTTGTTGTAGAACATTTGATGTCGATATCTGTTATGGTTTCCGAGATACATATAGCTTATCGAAAATTTCATAAAAATTGTTAATTTGTATGGAAGCTACCCCTTGTTCATATTCACCCAAAAAAATTTTACTTTAAAACATAACTCTCGATGTACAATTACTTTTTGTAGAGCATTTGATGTCGATAGCTGTTATAGTTTCCGAGACATAGCTTATCGAAAATTTCATAAAAATTGTTAATTTGTATGGAAGCTACACCTTGTTCACCTCCCACCCAAAAAATTTCTTCTTTAAAACATAATTCTTGATGTTGAATTACTTTTTGTAGAACATTTTATTTCAATATCTGTTATAGTTTCTGAGATATAGCTTATCGAAAATTTCATAAAAATTGTTAATTTGTATGGGAGCTACCCCTTGTTCACCCACCACCTTAAAAACTTTTTCTTAAAAACATTACTCTTGATGTACAATTACTTTTTGTAAAACATTTTTATTTCGATATCTGTTATGGTTTCCGAGATATAGCTTATCGGAAATTTCATAAAAATTGTAAATTGGTACGAAAGCTACACCTTGTTCACACCCCCTACCCAAAAAATTTGTTCTTCATAGCGTAGGTTTTGTTGTCTAATTACTTCTTGTGGAGCATTTGATGTCGATAGCTGTTATAGTTTTCGAGATATAGCTTATCGAAAATTTCATAAAAATTGTTAATTTGTTGGAAGCTACCCCTTGTTCATATTCACCCAAAAAACTTTTTCTTAAAACATAACTCTCGATGTACAATTACTTTTTGTAGAACATTTGATATTAATATCTGTTATAGTTTCCGAGATATAGCTTATCGAAAATTTCATAAAAATTGTTCATTTGTATGGGAGCTACCCATTTTGCACCCCCCACCCAAAAAATTTTTTCTTCAAAGCGTAGGCTTTGTTGTCCAATTACTCTTTGTAGAACATTTGATGTCGATAGCTGTTTTAGTTTCCGAGATATAGCTTATCGAAAATTTCATAAAAATTGTTAATTTGTTTGGGACCTACCCCTTGTTCACCCCCCACCCAAAAAATTTCTTCTTTAAAACATAATTCTTGATGTTCAATTACTTTTTGTAGAACATTTGATTTCGATATCTATTATAGTTTCCGAAACATAGCGTATCGAAAATTTCATCAAAATTATTAATTTGTATGGGACCTACCCCTTAATCACCCCCCACCCAAAAAATTTTTTCTTTGAAACATAACTCTTGATGTAGAATTACTTTTTGTAGAACATTTGATTTTAATATCTGTTATAGTTTCCGAAACATAGCGATTCGAAAATTTCATAAAAATTGTTAATTTGCTTGGGACCTACCCCTTGTTCACCCCCCACCCAAAAAATTTCTTCTTTATAACGTAATTCTTGATGTTCAATAACTTTTTGTAGACTATTTGATTTCGATATCTGTTATAGTTTCCGAAACATAGCGTATCGAAAATTTCATAAAAATTGTTCATTTGTTTGGGACCTACCCCTTGATCACCCCCCACCCAAAAAATTTCTTCTTTAAAACATAATTCTTGATGTTTAATTACTTTTTGTAGAACATTTGATTTCGATATCTGTTATAGTTTCCGAAACATAGCGGATCGAAAATTTCATCAAAATTGTTAATTTGTATGGGAGCTATCCATTTTTCAGCCCCCACCCAAAAAATTTTTTCTTTGAAACATAACTCTTGATGTACAATTACTTTTTGTAGAACATTTGATTTCGATATCTGTTATAGTTTCCGAAACATAGCGTATCGAAAATTTCATAAAAATTGTTAATTTGTTGGAGACTTACCCCTTGTTCAGGCCCCACCCAAAAAATTTCTTCTTTTAAACATAATTCTTGATGTTCAATTACTTTTTGTAGAACATATGATTTCGATATCTGTTATAGTTTCCGAAACATAGCGTATCGAAAATTTCATAAAAATTGTTAATTTGTTTGGGACCTACCCCTTGCTCACCCCCCACCCAAAAAATTTCTTCTTTAAAACATAATTCTTGATGTACAATTACTTTTTGTAGAACATTTGATTTTGATATCTGTTATAGTTTCCGAAACATAGCGTATCGAAAATTTCATAAAAATTGTTAATAATTCAGCCCCCACCCAAAAAATTTTTTCTTTGAAACATAACTCTTGATGTACAATTACTTTTTGTAGAAAATTTGATTTTGACATCTGTTATAGTTTCCGAGATATAGCGTATCGAAAATTTCATAAAAATTGTTAATTTGTTTGGGACCTACCCCTTGATCACCCCCACCCAAAAAATTTCTTCTCTAAAACATAATTCTTGATGTTTAATTACTTTTTGTAGAACATTTGATTTCGATATCTGTTATAGTTTTCGAAACATAGCGTATCGAAAATTTCATCAAAATTGTTAATTTGTATGGGACCTACCCCTTGATCACCCCCCACCCAAAAAATTTTTTCTTTGAAACATAACTCTTGATGTACAATTACTTTTTGTAGAACATTTGATTTCGATATCTGTTATAGTTTCCGAAACATAGCGTATCGAAAATTTCATAAAATTTGTTAATTTGTTTGGGACCTACCCCTTGTTCACCCCCCACCCAAAAAATGTCTTCTTTTAAACATAATTCTTGATGTTCAATTACTTTTTGTAGAACATTTGATTTCGATATCTGTTTTAGTTTCCGAAACATAGCTTATCGAAAATTTCATAAAAATTTTTCATTTGTATGGGAGCTACCCATTTTGCACCTCCCACCCAAAAAATTTTTTCTTTGAAACATAACTCTTGATGTACAATTACTTTTTGTAGAACATTTGATATTAATATCCGTTATAATTTCCGAGATATAGCTTATCGAAAATTTCAAAAAAATTGTTTATTTGTATGGGAGCTACCCATTTTGCACCCGCCACCCAAAAAATTTTTTCTTCAAAGTGAAGGCTTTGTTGTCCAATTACTCTTTGTAGAACATTTGATGTCGATAGCTGTTTTAGTTTCCGAGATATAGCTTATCGAAAATTTTATAAAAATTGTTAATTTGTTTGGGACCTACCCCTTGTTCACCCCCCACCCAAAAAATTTTTTCTTTGAAACAACTCTTGATGTACAATTACTTTTTGTAGAATATGTGATTTCGATATCTGGTATAGTTTCCGAGATATAGCGTATCGTTCTAGTCCCCCTGCTCCTCTTCAACCATTTTTTTCTATAATGTAGGTCTTTTCATCGAATTACTTTTTGTAGAACACTAAAAGTCGATAGCTGTTATAGTTTCCGAGATATAGCGTATCGAAAATTTCGTTAAAATGGTTCATTTGTATGGAAGCTACCCCTTCTTCACCCGCCACCCAAAAATTTTTTTCTTTAAAGCGTAGGTCTTGTTGTCGAATTACTCTTTGTAAAACATTTGATGACGGCCAAAATGTCATTAAAAGTGTTTATTTGTATGGGAGCTAACTTTTTCCTTTTGAGGTCCCTATTTTCAGAGTATCCGTGCCAAGTTTTGTGGCAAGAATGACTATATTCACTGACATACATATATAGGGATGTATGCACGGAATTTGTCCTAAAAAATTGGTTATTTTGATTTTTCGTTTATATCTCGGTCAATAGTCAACCAATTTTGCTAATTTTAAATAGCGATTGTCTCCAGGATATTTACAAAAGTTTTTTTTTTCATATATTTTTTTTTTATTAAATCTTCGCTGAAGCGAACTAACAATAAGTATTTAAATCTTAAAACTAAGTAATTAATACTAGTCCAGTCAGTACCGGACTAAAATTTAAGTTCTCACAATAAAGATAACTAATTTCAAAAGTTTCATCTAAGAGCAATAGTATCCCTTCTTTTTAGGCGGGTGTGCCCACTATGTTGCAGGATGCTTCGAGCGAGCTTGAGAGACATCAATGAAAAGCGTGGAGCAGTACTTCTTTTCCTCAAAGGTTTTTCTTATAGCCTGCACCAGTCTCTGAGTTTGTTCGATTGTGCTATGTTGACTTCTAAAGCCAAATTGGTGATCTGTAATGCAGTTGTTTTCATTCAGGATTGGAGTCAGCTTGTTCTTAAGCAATTTTTTTTTTAAAATTTTGGCATTGTGGATAATAAACTTATAGGCCTATAAGACTCTACCTTTGAAAGATCTTTGCCAGGCTTAGAAATCATCTTTACTAAGGCAATTTTCCATACAGGCGGGAAATGTACCAGCCGAATTATTGCCATTCTGTGAACCTCCAGCAAGCTTTTTAATTGGTTAGTACATTCTTTCAGCTTAGTTTTAAGTTGGGACGATCTATGCTTTTGCCATTCTCTTCGGACTCTCCTTTTTTCAGATAAAAGTTTTCCCACATCGTCAGAAAAAAAATTTTGCTGTACCTGGCCTGACGATAGGTAGAAGACGCATGTTCAACGCCTTTTTAATGTTTTTATTTAGGGCGCTCAGACTATCATCTATGTCTCCGGTAGTTTTTAGCGGTTGGTTTTCCGAGCAGTGGGCTCGGAACCAATTTTAACCAGTTTATTCTTTTAGATAAGAAAAAGTCACTAGTTGCTATTTGGTAAGGACTGCAAATAGTAATTATTGTGGGTGAGTGGTTAGAAGGTAAATCCATAAGTTTGACACCATTAACTGGTCTGTATCTTTTTATTTGACTCCGGAAACTTGATTTCAACAGACTGACAGACGGACATGGCAATATCAGCTTCCCTATCTATAAGGATCCAGAATATTAATACTTTATGGGGTCGCAAATGGAAAATAAAGAAATTTCAAACGGAATGACAAACTGATATATACTATGTGAAGCGTATACAAAAGAAATGCAGAGGGCGAATTTTTGAATTCGCCTTGATATTACTTTACTTTTAATTTAATTTGTTTTTCACAAACAAGGCACATACAAAGAACCAAGGCAATAACCAGGTAATATCAAGGGCCCAGCTGATTAAAATCAATTTGACATTTTCACGTTATAAAAATTTAATTTTGTATGAAATTTTTAATTTTTCTGACATTCTACCGTTCAAATACAAAAAGGAAATGCAGAGGGCGAATCTTTTAAATTCGACTTGGGTTTACCTTTTTGAATATGCCTTGCAGAGAACTGTTTTCATAAAATTAAAAACCAATCTGTTTTTATCAGGACCTGTAGAAAGATTGTTGTTTTTAGCAGGATTTATATATTCTTCAACAAGAGGCTGCTTATCTGATTAAACTTTTAAAAATCTTGTGTTCATGGTTAATGGTTATAAATGTATTTTGTATTTTGTATTTCAAATAAAAGATACTAAAATACTGTATTTTGTATTTGAAATACTCGACTTGAAAGTATTTGGTATTTTGTATTTGAAATACAAGCGGAAGTATTTTTTTGTATTTCAAATACAGCAAAGCATGTATTTTGCCCAACTCTGACTGTATTCAATAGATTTTTGTTGACTAAAAACACATCTCTAGTTTGTTTTCTTTTTTGTGTGATTTTTTTGGACGAAATGGACGCAATTAGTAAAGAAAATAAGGTAAGTTTATTATTATTGTTAGAAAAAAATATTTGTTTATTACTTTGGGTATTTTAGAGAGACTCAAATTAGTCGCCAGATGAAAAAGCGTTGTACTTTTCAAATATGTAAATAATAAAATGAAATCAATCAGCTGTTCTTTAATTGTATCTGTTAGTTAACGCTTAGTTACAGCTTTATCAATAATTAAGTTATAACTTGTCGCGCTGATAGTAATCAACTAAGAATAACTTAAATAGGTACTTAAAAAAGTTTACACTTAGATATCTTTTCTGAAAATGCGCCTTTGTCTTCAAAACATAACTCTTGATGTACAATTACTTTTTGTAGAACATTTGGTTTCAATATTCTTAATAGTTTCCGAGATATAGCTTATCGAAAATTTCATAAAAATTGTTAATTTGTATGGGAGCTACCCCTTGTTCACCCCCCACCCAAAAAAATTTTTTTTTAAACATAACTCTTGATGTTTAATTACTTTTTTTGGAACATTTAACTTCAATATCCGTGATAGTTTCCGAGATATAGCTTATCGAAAATTTCATAAAAATTGGTAATTTGTATGGGAGCTACCCCTTGTTCACCCTCCACCCAAAAATTTTTTTCTTTAAAACATAACTCTTGATGTACAATTTGTAACGAATGTAAATTAAAAAACGAATGGTCTTTATTGTTTACTCAATTTAAATTCTTCATTTTGCGGGTACTTTCAGAGCAACTAGGGAAGCTCTTGATCTGCGAAAGTAGTCTGTGTTTTCTTCTATATTTTACGTTCTTTTTATAATAGTTTTTAGCTAATTCGACAACTATCGAATCACCCACTTAAATCTATGTTACAACATTTCTTAATACTAGTGTGTGTGTGTGTTAATTAGTTCAAAACAATTTGGTTGTTATTGATCTATATTCATTCAATGCAACTTCCGTACTTGAGTCGGCATAAACATAAGTGTGCCAAAATAACAACAACATACAGTACTTTGTAAATATATTATGCTTACCATGCAATGTGTTGTCTAGTGACGATCAACGATATTGATATTTAATATTCTTTTCTTTACAAATAAATGGAACTGCACATTGTGTTGGCATTGTCGAAGTCATCTCATGCTACAAATTACTTTTTTAGAGTTAAATTAGTTACTTAGTTGTTTAATTTTAAACGTATTTTAAAATATATCAGAACAATTTTCGTTTACTCAACCGCCCGTTTCTACGCTTTTATACTGACTACCATTTTTGTTTTTTTTCTTTTCTTCGTACAAGTCAGCGAGCAAAGTCAATGTTGTCAATTTGTGCGTGACAGCTCGGCCGTTCCTGACAGGGGTTCGTCCTCGGAACAGTCGTTGGCATCATCCAAGATTGGGAAGGTTTTGCACCACGGCTTCATCTTATCAGAGGTATAGACCGAGCTAAATCGTCTTGAGATAATTTGCATATCGGAAATATCTTCGATCAAAAATCTGTCCTTGCCAAGGCTTTTGGTTACCTGATAAGGACCTTTATATTTTGGTTCCAGCTTTCGAGAATCGCCGGTGCTTCGTTCTCTATTACGACAAGGCTTCCGTCTCGGTACCCTGTTGGCTTAGCGTGCCTCTCGTCAAAGCGTAACTTCCACCTTTCTCTTTCTTTGGCAATGTTGTTCAAAGCATCGTTCCGTTTTTCCTCTATATCGGCATCTTCGTTTTCCACTATGTCATCGTTTATGGCAGCAACTAGATTATTCTGAATTACATTGATTAATTTGAAGTCAAAAACAAGTTCGTTGGGAGTAAATCCGGAAGTGTTGATTCTCTGCGAATTCACGGACCACTGAAGATCTCTAAAGGGTTAGATCCCAATCCTTCACGTTTGTTTTTGTAGTTCGTATGAAGTTGAGTATCATCCTGTTGGCATGTTCAACTTGCCCGTTTGCACGGGGAGTGCGCACTGCGGTACTTATGTTGTGTATATTATTCTGTTGGCAGTATTGTTCAAACATCTTTGAAGAAAAAGCAGTTCCTCTATCACTAATGATAACCTTTGGTAAGCCAAAATTACCAGTAATTTCGTTCAAAACGCTGATTACGGGTTGGGTCTTGGTTGTTCTAACGGGTTTTACAATCAAATATTTACTGAATGCGTTGGATAATGCCAATACGTAGCAATAGCCTCGTTTACTTTTTATAAATGGACCCAAGTGGTCGATATGGAGTTTCAGAAAAGGTATTGGCTCAGGGATACTTACGTGCAAACAACCTTCCGTTTTACCACCTTTTGCTTTATTGTAGCAGCATTCTATGCAAGCTGCTATATAGTCCCGTACGTATTTTCGAATTTGAGGGAACCAAAAACGTTGTTTTATCCGTTGTATAGACTTTTCTGGACCGAAATATCCCATGTCGTCATGGCATAATTTTAAGATTCTCCATCTAACCGATTTCGGTACCACGAGAAGGGGTTTATCGTCATTGATTCGGTACAAACGCCCATTTATGATTTTGTATTCTGCCTTTATTTGGTTTACTTGTGGTGAAGACTTTTCATCTTTCAAAACAGCAATAATTTCCCTTAGGGTTGTGTCCTGCAACTGCATAGTGAGCAACCAGTCGTCCTGATCAACGGAGACTCTCATGATACGATCGAAAGGTTCATAGTCTTCAGGTTGTGAAACTGGAGAGAGTCTCAAATCATCAATATGTGCCATTCGTGAGCCCTGTGGGTGAATTATTTCGCAATGAAAATCCATTATTTTCAGAAACCACCGTGCCACCTTGGGAACTAGTTCCTTAGTTACCTTCGCCTTAGCTATGGCCGAACAATCGGTAATGAGTTTAAAGTGTTTACCTAAAACACAAACTCTAAAACGTTTCAGTGAATATTTCCAATTCATAGCTATGACATTTGGCTTCCGTTGGGGTGCAGTGTCTACTGAAGTAAAATACTGGTTTCCAAGTTTTCTCATCGACGGACTGTAATAGAATTCCTGCAATTCCTACAGAACTGGCATCTGTATGTACCTCATGGAAGCCGTTTATGTCGTATAGGGCGAGTACTGGCTTGTTACATAAAATTTTCGTTAGTTTTTCAAAAGCCTTTTTCTGAGTTTCTCCCCAAAGAAAATGTTGGTCTTTCTTAAAAAGACTAGTTAATGGTTTGTAGATAATCAAATAATCTTTGACAAATTTTTGAAAAAAACCTGTTAGACCAAGGAATCTTCGTAGTTCAGTTACGTTTTCAGGGGGGTTTAAAATTTCGTATGGCGTTTATCTTCTCATTGCCTGGCGAAATACCATCACTATTTACTATGTGACCAAGATGGGATATCTCCGTGGACATAAATTTACATTTTTCAAAACGTAATGTGAGACCGTACTCCTTAACGACCTTTAGAAATTTCTCTAAGCGTTCGAGACCTTCTTCTTCAGTCCTACTTGGTATAATGACATCGTCAAGGTAAGCTAGAGCCTCGCCCGGTTTCATGCGGGAAACTATTTGGTTCATCAAACGTTGGTAAACGGCTGGGGCGTTGACGAGTCCGAAGGGCATCCTATTGTACTCATAATGACCACCGGTGGTAACGAATGCGGTATATTGTTGAGATCTCTCCGACACCTCGATTTGATGGTACCCCATCCTAAGATCTAAGGATGTAAAATATTTGTTACCTGACAATTGTGCGAATTGGTCATCTAAATTTGGCATCGAAAAGGGAGTTTTTATGGTAATGCGGTTCAGTGCGCGAGAAGCCACACAAAGACGATATTCGCCGTTCTTCTTTTGGGCCAAAACGATACCTGATGCGTATGGAGACGTTGAAGGACGTACTATGTCGTTGTCGAGGACTTCTTGAACTAATTTGTAGACAATCGGTCTTCTGGCGAATGGTATACGATAAGGCCTTACGTTGATAGGCTCGCCTCTGGAAAGTTAAATATCCATTTGGACCGCGTTGCCCCTACCCAGCTCAGAGGCAGATTCTGCAAAACATTCTGAACACTGTGCTATAATATTCTCTAATTTCTCCTTCTCACTAGATGAAATATCGCCGCTTGTTGATATTGACAATACGTTTTCGAACCAACACTCATCGTCCTCAATAACAAACCGTTTCCCGTCTTGGCATATTAGATCACGGCCAAGAAGTACATTTTGTGAAGTGAGTGTGTCATTTACCACTGCCATATCGATGTTAAACGTGTTGTTATCAATGCACAGCTCTACGTTTACCTTTTCGGTGCACCTAAATTCACCACTAGCAAAACCACGGAGTGTCATCGCGCATTTTTTTGGGTGGCCCACATCCCTAGCAAAAGATTCTCGAATCAGCGAGCGTTTGCTACCTGGATCTACAAAACAGTTAGTAAATATACCGTTTACCCTAATTGTTTTCAACAGATCATTTGATTCCTCCTTTCGAGAATTCTCGCCTACTTTATGCACAGCTTGTCGTTGAGGGCAGCTATTTATCTGATTATTAGTACGTTTACAAATTTCACATCAGGGCATTGTTTAGAGAAATGGCCTGTCTGATTACAATTGAAACATTTTAAAACCTCTTTATCTTTCTTCGGTGATAGGTTCGTTTCTGTAGTTAACTTAGGATTTACCTTAACCGTATTCTTATTGAGTCTTGGTACCTGCGATGATTTAACCATTTCGTTGTGCAAGCAAAAAGTGACTATATCATTCAACAGAATATTACAGACATTGTACTGGTTTGATATCTTCCTCTACAAATCATCATTGTTAATACCATTGATAATGTGCCTGGCAATGGCTGGTTCTGAAAGACCACCGCTTTTCCCGTAGGCCAGCATCCTATAAAAATAATCCTGAGGAGATTCATGTTAGCCTCGTTTCATTCGTGACATGCCTACGTGTGCTTCAGCTTCATTTCTCGCGTGAGGAAAATCATTAAGAAATTTTTTACAAACTTACCCCATAAAGAGAAAACTTCCTGCAGGGAATCAACCCAATATTTTGCAGCACCCTGCATCTTTTGTTGAACAGCAAAAATAACGATGTGATCACTCCAGTTGTAAGCGTTTTTCAAAATATCGACTCCTTGGACAAACTGTTTTGCATCTAGCGGCTGCTCTGAGGAAGGGTTGAACGATGGTAATAAGGAGACCACATCTCTTGCGTTTGCGTAACTGTAAATTGTAGTACTGAAAAGGTTGTGATTGAGTTGTTGGATAACTATTATAATTGTTTATATTTTGATGATCAGTCCTATTATTCGTGAAGCCACCAATAATTTCGGGTTCCGGTATAAAAGTCACATGACGTGGTAGCCTATTTGTTGTAGTTGTATTAACAATTTGTGAATTTCCACCGTATGTAGAACTACAGTGATTTATGTAGTCCCCGTTGCAATTATGTTGGCGTTGTCGACCGTGTGTGGAGTTGTTTTCGAAAATCCCACCGAGATTTTCCGTATTAATGTGGTGTCGTTGACCACCGTTAATATGATTTTCGTTTAAATATCTTTGCTGATCAATACGTGTATTTTCGTTTTGTTGCACTAAATTATGTTGATTATATTCGTTTGTGTCATTATTTCGATACATAAAAAATCAGTTTTCGTTTTGCATTGCAAAAACGCAAAAACACTATCGCTTGTCGTCGTAACATTGTTTCTGTTTCGATATATACTTGTTGCAATCATCGGTTGTTGATAAACATTTGTCACTAAAGAACAAGTGTCAGCACTATTTGTTAAAAATACTCGTTGATTTGTTGAGCGTTGGTTATTTTCCATAGACATATTAGTTGTGTTCAATAACTTTCCAGTAATTACTAGCAACGAGAGAGTAAAAAGAAATATTTTCAGAAATGCTCTCAAAAATATTTAAAAGTAAATGAACACTTTTACAGTTAAAACTTGCAAGGAAATGTATTTTGTTATTGTAAACTTATAAAAATTTAAAACTTTTTTTCAAAGCATAATGACAGAAAGACTGTTTGAATAATTTCTGATAGTAAAATTTTTACTAGCAGAAATTATCAGAAACATTTTTGTTTCTAAACATATTACGCTCATTTGTGGCTCTCTAGCTGCTAATTTTTTGTGTACGTGAACATTTACTAGTAATAATTATCGAAAATAAGTGATAATTTTCTGTAAATGAACACACCTATTTTCAGTTGAATTCAAATTTACGTTTGGTATCTGCATATGAGTAACATTACTTACCACAGTCGCTGCTTGCACACATTGTTGCTCGTTGACGCTGGCAGAGTTCAAGTTAATTATGGCGCCATGATTCTTTTCAAGTTGATTCCGTTGAACAAATGCCTCAAAATTTTCTGCATGATTACACAGTGCAACACGAAAAAAATAACCATATACGGACATCACTACGTGAAAGAAGACCAAAAAAGAAACAACCCGTGTCTTCCAGTTTTACCCAAGGTCATGCACTTTTTTTTATGGGCGCCCAAAGATTTGGGGCCTTTGTGTCATTTTTGCCTAAAGTGATAATTTTCTCAGGCTCATATCTTGCAAACCGTTCGGAATTTTAATTAACTCTTTGAGACAAAATTGTAGCCCTTTTTATAAAGAACAAAAATTATGAACATTAAAAATTAAAAAAAAAATTTAGATCAAAATCGCAAAAAACTTTAAACTATTAATTTTTTTTTTACCTTTTTTCCCCCGTTCAGGTCCATAGATAGCAAACCGTTCAAACTCAAGGAAACAGTGAACTACAAAAATTTACCTAACATCCCAATAAACAACTTTTTAGAACATAAAAACTTCCTAGGAATGATTCTTAACACCGTTTAGGTAGCCGCAAAAGTTAAAAATTTTACGAAAATTTTTGAATTTCATTTGTTTTTTATTTTCTTCAACATTAAGATACTGTGCTGTCTATTACAAAAAAATTATAAAAAAATATTCGTATTATTTTTATAAAGTTGATGGCCCTGGACTTGCAAATCGCGCTCTCTTAAGTTGATGATCTAAATCGTCGTCCGAATCTGACTCTGATTCAGAACTTACGATGTCCACAGGCACGTTGCTTCCAGAATGTCTTCCATCATTAGCTTTTTCTTTTTAACATACCTTATTAACATCATAAAAGGTTATCTTGTGACTCCACCAATAAACCTGAAATGAATTAGAAAAGAAATCAAAAATAATGCAAACCATGCAATGGTAATTGATATTACCTCTGCAAGCAATGCGTCGAATTTTTTGCCTTTGTACCGTTTTTCCATTTGATTTTTTATTAGTTTTGGTCCATCTCTTACCTGTTGGGGCTCATAGTCGGTATCAAATCGATCTCGATTAGTAACACCACTTACTGTAGTCATTTCTGTAAATTTTGTCCTACGATCTGGAGTTTGCGGCCTTGGGAATACAAAATTTTCAGGTGGAAGCACTGGTAGTGTGGCTGTCACAGTTGCTTTATAAATTTTGTTCTTCTCATCACGTCTATTTGGGTAATTAAGGCATGCATAAGAACTGGTTGCATCATGATCACCTGGGCGATTAATCCAGTTTACCGGCTTACAATATTTCATACTATGTTTGCCTCCATTCAACCATGCTATGAGATTAATTTAACATTGGCGACACACTGCGTTAGGTGTGTAATTTTCACTGATCAAATCTATTTCGTCGAAAAATGACTTATATGCTCTTTTAAATTCAATAGTTAAAAGTTTCTTTTCCTTTTGAAATCTTGTAGAATTATTTTTTCTGATTTGATGACCGCAAATGTAGCAAAAGAAATAAATATTTTTACACTGCATATTGAAATTGTCAGTTGCCAATGTTGTGTGCGAATTATGCTGGAGAACTTTCTCTATAACTTTCACCGCTGAGATCTCGTTGACGTCGCGCTGTGTAATGCCTCGATGTGAGAGTCGCGTCGCTTTTATATTGTGATCTGCGTTCCTTAATGCGTGTGCGATCGGTGCTTGATCGCGTGAGCTGTTTACTGAAATCTTAGGTAAATTTTTGTAGTTGATTTCTTGATAAGTTTGGGTGCAATAATTTCTTCTTTTTAAATTTATCCAATTGCTATTTTATTTTGAATTGTCCTCACTTATTAAAAAAATTGGTAGTAGGTACATATGTAGGTAATTTATTGTTGGTATAAACAATAATTATTAAAAAGTAATAACAAAGCAATAAAAAAAGTATGTACATAATTTAATAAAAGACCGTTAACGATCATTATTGCGATTTGTGTATGATGTATTTTGTTGTTTAGGGTTTCCAGCAATTTTAATGTTTGCCTACCTGTTTAAGTTCCAAGACTTTTCGCGGCTATCTCACATGCATATACACATATTTATATGCACTAGAGTTCTCTATTACACGAAAGACAGATACAATATATGTAATTAAGGCAATTTGGCCTGTGGACCTGAACAGGGGGAAAAAGGTAAAAAAAAATTGAATTTTTTAAAGTTTTTTGCGATTTTGATTTAAAATTATTGTTTTTTTAATTTTTTATGTTCATAATTTTTGTTCTTTATAAAAAGGGCTACAACTTTGCCTCAAAGAGTAAATTAAAATTCCGAACGGTTTGCAAGATATGAGCCTGAGAAAATAATCACTTTTTGTAAAAATTGTACCAAGGCCCCAAATATTTGGGGGCCCATAACAAAAAAAGTGCATGACTTTGGGAAAAACTGGGAGACACGGGTCTTTTCTTTTTTGGTCTTCTTTCACGTAGTGATGCCCGTATATGGTTATTTTTCCATGACTTAAAAAATTACACACAGTGTTATCGTAGTATGTGTGTACATTTGCAGTAGACACCAGTGTGGGTAAATCTCGCTGTATATGGTTGAAAATGTTTGTTGTGTTTTGCAGAACAGTTGTTGTTGTACTTGACATGCTCATACAGGTTTGTTGAATTTCGCCACCCCGACCTATATTCTGCCTTGCCGACGACATTGTGACTGGTTGGAACTTATCCCTTGCCGATTGAATTTCCTGAATGGATTTTTGCAACGTATCAATTTTTTTTGATAGGCTGCTATAAGACACTTCGTGGAAACTTTCATAAACTTTTTCACTTAAATGTTCTTCCAAACGTTCG
The DNA here is from genome assembly GCA_963583895.1 of Melanophora roralis. Lineage (NCBI taxonomy): Eukaryota > Metazoa > Arthropoda > Insecta > Diptera > Rhinophoridae > Melanophora > Melanophora roralis. The sequence goes on along the minus strand of OY757191.1, from coordinate 33,198,744 downwards.
ATTAGGTCAATACGATTACCCGACGTTGGTAAACCGGCATCTTTGCACATTTTACGTAGTGCATCGAGTTTCATTTTCCGTACGTTGGGCATTATTTTTTCGTCTGCCTCTTTTAGTTTTTTTTTTCAAATCATCGTTTCTTTTGGTTACAATCCCACTTCTGAAATTGTCAAGCGGATAGCCGTTTAAATAGTTTAAGAAAACACGTTAGAGTTAAATTAGTTACTTAGTTGTTTTATTTTAAACGTATTTTAAAATATATCAAAAAAATTTTCGTTTACTCAACCGCCCGTTTCTACGCTTTTATACTGACTACCATTTTTGTTCTTTTTCTTTTCTTCGTACAAGTCAGCGAGCAAAACCAATGTTGTCAATTTGTGCGTGACATTTAAGTCAATACCCTTAATAATAACCTGGAGGCCTTTTGCGTTTTTTTAGTTGGTAGATGTAAAAGTTTTCCTTTTGTTTTTCAAATTCCGAAACTGTGTACGGTAACCGTTTTTGTGATGAACTTGAGTTTTAGTTTCATAGATGTTACCACGTTTTATGTTTGACACAAAAAGTTGTTTTCATTGATCAACTAAACTAAAAGCTTAATAAGATCATCAGAGTTTTTCTCTCTCAAATAAATTGGGGAAGGCTTAAAAGTCTTTCTCTTGGGTAACGGGGCATCGTTTTCCTCATGCAGAATGGCAAAACGGTTTTGCGATGAGGTTGGCTTTAATTCATCATTCAAAATTTTTTCTGGGTTGGTTGCCTTTGCTGATTCGGGGCTTCGTCCCCTCTTAAGAACTATTATATAACGGTCTATTCCTATATGGACCTTTGGAGCTTGTAAAGAAAAATGTCTCTGACCGTATTAAACAACTGCAGGTGCAATATATAAATTTGATGTAAAAGACCGCGATGAGGATGGTACCTCGGTATTTTTTAAGTTTTAAAGATGGATTGGGCTAAGTTTGTCCCCTGTTTAGTACACTTATTTTAATTAGGAGCACTTGCACTTAAATTGTTTGTAATTGTTTTTGGTTTTGCCCTTAAGTAGTTTCTATTATATTCAGGGTCTCTTATGTTTTCATTGCTAACGTTTGTGGAGCTTAACACAGTGTAATGATTTCGGCTATTGGGCCCACTGTTACGGCGATTACTATTACTCATTAACCGTTTGTTTTGTTTAGTTTATTTTTATTTTCTCTTCTTACTTATGAATGTATATTAAAAATTTTCTTTTACTTATTACAAATATTTTCGTTTTTATTAATACCCGCGTAGACACGTCCGCACAGTACGAGATTATGTAGGTCCAGAAAAGGGACTTTGAAAATTTTTGACCACTTTTTTTATCTAGCCATATGCAACTCATGGCTGAAGTACAAAAATGATTGCGCAACCAATAAGCTCAAAAAAAGATTACATGGACCTATAAGAATTTCGAAATGATCTATCAGATGCACTTTTAACTTTTGCAGCCAAAAAAGGAATGGGCGTAAACGTTACCGTCCAACGAACTCAACACATGAAAACAGTCCTGCAACTTCAGAGAGAAGTAGTTCAACTACATTCAAAATAAAGTGCGAAGTGGTATAAATCATTGACCGGAGTATACACAGGAAAAGTTAAATACAAGGCAAAAAATTGCTTATTATAACTGTAATGAGACTTTGCTATGTTTTTGTATTTTCAAGTGAGTTTAATACACATTCAAAACGAAAACTGTAAAATGAATGTGTTCTTCTTGTATCATTGAGTGTAACACACAATACATTCTTTCTTGTGTTGTTACTGGTTTAACTTTATTTATTTGCCATAGAATGAAAAATGTTTGAATGAATATTGTTTTTGTTGTGTATAGGCAATCAAATGAATATAGTCATGCAGATGTCTAATAAACACAAATGAAGTGGAAGCCAAAGCTATTAAAGAGTTAAAAAAAAACTGTATAAAATTCTACATAAAATTTGGGAAAGTACTAAAGAGTTAAATTGGCTTAAACAATAAAATGTTAGTATGGTTAAAAAAATTTTCTCGATATTTTTTATCTATAAAATTAACAGCATTTTTCACTACTTATCCAAATGTTTCCTAGTAAAAGATTAAAGCATTAATTCACAGAATAAAGCTTTAGCTGACAGGAAAGAACATACACCATTAATAACAAACATAGAAAGAATGTTTCCCTATCACAACTTAGCAAAAACCAAGCAAAGCAAATGACTAAATGTTTCGACAGCATTGAGCCTTGTACAAACAAAAGATTTACTTAAATCGAAAAACTCGTTTTGCTATAACTTAAATTTTTCAAATGAAATTTTATCTAAGTTAATTATTTTTATTAGTTAAGATCAAATTTCATTATTAAATAATTAAAAAAAAATTAATAATAATAAAGATAGCTCAAAAATAAATTTCACCTTGGAAACATAATACTAAAAAGAATTAAAGTTTCAAATAAGTAAAACAAGTAAGAGCGCTATATTCGGCTGGGCTGAATTTTATATACCCTTCACATTGGTATTTTAATATACCCAGCCATCCTTTCTAGCCGAGTTACTTCGTACTGCAAATATTATAATAAAAATACATTGTGCCGGTTTTAAAGTCCATAGAACTCCTAGTTTTCGAAACAGAAGACATCACAAATTTTTAACGTTCGTATGAATAATAGAAATACCATGTAGAAGGTTTAAGGTCGGGAGTTTTAAAAGTTTTCGACAATATTTGTATTAAAGGTTTAATAAATGTATTTAATATGTACTGGAGTGTAACGAACGGCCAAAACGCTATATTCATCGAAGGGCTGCTACCTTTAATCCCAGCTTAGCTCGTCAGATAATGGGGAGATTCTTTTTCTTCGGATGAATATAAGAACCCGCTACAATAAAATTAAAACTTAGGTAGCTTTACACTATCCTTGTAGATACACCGTAAAACAAAAGTAACAAAAACAAAAATATTTAAAACTCTAAAGGGAAGTCTGTTTTCTAGTAGAGACCAGATGGTAGTGTCTCTTTTCTCTGTACCCACCCATGACCTATGCTGCTCAGGTACGTTCATTGAACAGCCCACGTAGTTTCTAACTTTTGGGTTTTAGATGTTTCGTGAAAGGATAAAGAAAGTATTTAGAGTGTCATATTTAAGACTAGATATTTATTCAAAGAATCTTAAGAAACGCAACAAAATTATTTTTAGTGAAGATACAAATAAAAAAAAGGGGGGGGGGGGGGGGGAAAAAAAACATAAAAAGAATTTACATACTACAATTAAGATATATGGTGTTAACGGAATAGTAATGTGGGTATATTTAATATTTAAAATTTGTATACCATTTATTTTAATATTATTTTCTTTTAAACACGAAACAAATAACTATATAAATATTTGACTCACCCGATTCTCGTTCCGTAGACCGCAGGCCTGTTGTCCAAGGAGCTTGATAGGTGACTTCCTTTTCAATTAGTTCGTAGATTTAATAATTAGTTTATAAATTATAAATATTAAATTATTTCAATGTAAATGCTAGTGTTTCGCCATGTAAAATATGTTAAGTGCAAAAGTGTTTGTGTATTCGTGTGAGTGTATCTAAGGTTTTACGTGCGTATGAGTAATGTTTACATTAAAGTTAAGATTTTAAGGATATAATTAGTAACTATGTTAAATTATTTTTAGAAAATGTTAAAATCCGGGATTATTAAATGTAAATTAAAAGATATTTATTTGGTTTAGTCCGGTTAGGTTTTACTTAATCCTGTTTAAGCTGTACATCAGAGAGTTTTGGTTGAGATAAATCTATATGGAAGATGCTGGTAAAACGCCAAACGTATATAAACTGTTATTGGTGGGGATTTCCCCCATACGCTCCCCTAGGTCACCAACTTGTGTGGGAAAGATTCTTTAACTAATGATTTTAGGGGGTTTGATGCAGCTTCTTCGCGTTATGTTTGTTCAAATGTCGATATTAAAATTTTCGTTAACAGATTGACAGATGCTGCTGGAAATATAATCTAATGTACTTCCCCCGCTAACGAAACTCCTATAGAAGATGGGTAGTCTTGTCAACGAAACAAGAATTGTGCGAAAATCTCCCAAGAAGTTCTGCAAACGAATCACTAATACAATTACAAAAACCAAATCCTTATAATTTTTATATTTACCTTTTTTTTTTTAAAACACTGAATTCTTATTTTTCTAATATTAAAATTATTTTGTAGAAAATTAAAGTTTCTGGTTGTCTCTTTTAATTTCAGCTACGTGTGTCGATTTCAAAAGTAAAATTTTCAATATTTGAATATTAAATCAAAACCAACTTTTCAAAATTTAAGCTTTCGAATCATAGGTTACTTTTTAATTTAAATATTTAAATTGAAATGTTAGGAATAGAAAGTAGCTTACAGTTGTGATATGAGAAATACGAAGAGGTCCTCACAAAACAGAAACAGCTTTAGGTTATCTATAACCGACAACTGGTTCTGTAAAGGACAGAAAAACTAACCTCTATCTACAAATTATTTGTTCGTCAAATCCATATATCTTTAGCATGGAATATTCCCACGTGGTTAGTGTCCAAATCCTGAAGCTCATAATTGACGTCTCCGAGTTTACGAATAACCTTCGCCTTAATCCCCACAGGTGCTAGCTTAGAATTATAATAGTCTACTTTAGAACTCTGTTTGAAATTACGCCTCACCACTATTTGTCCAATCGAAAATTCCTTTCTCCTAGAACGCAAATTATAATAATGGGCATTCTTCTCATATGCCTTTTTAACTGATTCCCTAATGGAATCTCTGATTAACGTAAAATTATCCCGTCTCTCAATCTCCATGTCTGAGTCCGCCAAAAGGTTGAGTCTCTCTAACAGTCCATAGTCCTTACCGTGAGTTATCATGGTCCGTCCGAAAACGGTCTGATATGGTGATTTGCAAATTGTTTGGTGTATTGTATTTCGAAGTGCGCAATTAATGCTGCTTATATATAAATCCCAATCTCTTTGATCATTTCTAACGTACGAACGAAGTGCTTCATTTATAGATCTGTTTATTCGTTCACTTGCGTTTGCTTGAGGACTATAAACTGCAGTCAACATGTGCTGAATTCCAAAGTTATTTAGGAGAGATTTAAATTCCTTACTCTTAAATTGTGTTCCGTTATCAGATAAGATTACTTCCGGTACCCCAAAGCAATCAAAAATTTTGGTTCGCAGGTACTCAATAATAACTTTCGCGACTGGGTTTCTTAACGCCTCCAGAAATGTAAATTTTGAAAAGTGATCAAGAATTATTAGAATAAATGTGTTTCCTTTCTTTGTCCTAGGTAGAGGTCCGATAAGGTCGATATATAGTCTTTGAAATGGTCTTTCTGTATTTACCATTTGTCCTAGTGGTGGTCTTAAATTAGACGAGATGCCTTTGATGTTTTGCACAAATCGCAATTTAGAATATAGCTTTTAACGTCTGTCACAAGTTTTGGCCAATAAAAGAAACGTCTTATTCTTTCCAGGGTTTTACCAATGCACCCATGAGAAGAATTAGGAATGTCGTGTGCTGAGTAGAGTACGTCCTTTCGAAGTTCAGTTGGTACCAATAGTTTCCAAGAATTTGTTTCGTCCATGTGGCCTGAAGAAAAATCCGTCCGTTTATAAATGTAGTTGTCGATAACCCTAAAGTCTGGCAATCCGGAATTCTTCACCTCTTCACGAAGGTTGCTGTATTCCTCCGAATCAAATGCCTTGGACTCCAAATCTATTGCTGGATGTCTTTCTAGCTCAATACTTTCTAAGTAATCCTCACCTTCATGTACTCGTGAAAGGGTATCAGGTACCGTGTTTTGTGTTTCTTTTCGATGTTCAATTGTAAAGTTGAACCCTTGGAGTTTTAAGGACCATCTTGCTAGTCGACCTGAAAGATCTCGTTGCCCCATTAGCCACTTTAAGCTTGCATGGTCAGTAACAACTTTGAATTCGTGACCCTCTATGTATGGGCGAAATTTCTTGATCGCTAGAACCACGGCAAGACACTCAAGTTCGGTTATTGTATAATTTCAATTTACTCTTCAGCTTATCAAAGGCTTCCTGGGATTCTTTGGACCACTTAAAAGACTTCTTTTTACTAAGGAGTTCGGTTAAAGGAAAGGTTAAGTCCGAATAACTAGGTATAAAGCGTCGGTACCATCCAGTTAACCCTAAAAACCGCCTTAAATGCTTAATTGATTTTGGAATGGGGAATTCACGTATTGCCCTTACCTTGTCATCGTCGACTTGCAGTGCACCATTTCCTACTATGTAGCCCAAATACTTTACTCTGTTTAAAGCAAAACTGCTCTTTTTAACGTTAATGGTAAGCCCTGCTTTCCGTAACTGAGTTGCTACTTCCAGTAAATGTGCAACATGTTCATCAAATGTTTCTGATACTATAAGTAAATCGTCCAAATAAACAAATACGCGGGATTTAAAATTGAACGGAATGACCATGTCCATTAGTCGGCACAACGTTTGCGGTGCATTACACAGTCCAAACGGCATTCTTGTAAATTGATACAATGGCCGTTTAGGGACTGTAAAAGCGGTCTTTTGTTTTGACGTTTCCTCCAATTTAATTTGCCAAAAGGCATCTTTCAAATCAATTTTTGAAATATAGTAAACTGGAGGAAGTCTTGCGATAAGTCCGTCAATATTTGGTATAGGGTACGCATCTTTTACCGTAACGGAATTTAGTTTTCGACTATCTACACACATTCTTATTTTATCTGGTTTTTTAACTACAACTGTAGGTGAAGACCAAGGAGAACTAGAAGCTAACATTCTATCAATTTCGACACTTAATAGTTTTTCAACTGCAGGCGAAATAGGATAATACCGTTGTTTGATGGGTTTTGCATTTCCGGTATCTATGTAGTGTTCCACCAGTGAAGTGCAACCTAGACCCTCAATTTCAGAGTTGGGAAACGCTGCAACCACTCTGTCTAATTTCTGCTGCTGCTCATACGTCAGTTTAATTTTCTCAGGATTATCGTCAGTATAGAAGATCCCATTAATATTAGGTACAAAAATTTTGAGTCCAAATATAGTCCAAAAATCATAGCCACAAATTAAATCCTGCGTTATTGTAGGCACTATAAGAAAGTTGACTAATTTTGACTGTCCTTGGTAAGTTACATTTAAGGATACTGTCCCTTCCACTATTTGTTTTTGCCCATCTGCCGTGCTTACACTTCCTTTGCATCGGCGAAACTGTCTATCATGCTGTAACTGATTGGCTAAAATCCCACCTATCACACTCTTGTTTGCACCACTATCCAGGAGAGCAAAATAAAATTTATGCTCTACTTTTATATTTATATAAGGTCTATTATCATGCTCCTTATTAACAATTGACGATATTATACAAGTTTTATAAAATTTCAATTTACGATAAAAATTTTTAATCCTCTTAGAGGACCTACTTGTCGGTTTTGAAAATCCAAAAATTCGCTCACGTGCCTTTTCATATTCTTTTAAGCGAATATGATATGGTTTAAATCTGGTATTTAAGGAATTCGTTGTATCCATATTTTTTCCCTGGTTCTTTTGGTTTTCAGTCTTTGATTCGGATGTCCGTACTAATGTTGCTGGACATCCCTTTGACAGTTTTCCGACTTTCTACTACAATTCGAACATGTTGGCCTGTAAACATTCTTTAAACCGCATCCATAACAAAACACGCGTCTAGTTTCCATACAGTCAAGATATGTATGTCCAGGTTTGTCACAATTCCAACATTTCAAAACTTTAATTGCAGAAATTTCACTACCGTCGTCCATTGTCGTCCTACCAGAGTCTTGTCCTGTTTGATCAGTTATTTCCGAAATCCGACCTTTACCTATTTTGCAATTTCCAAAAACGTGAATCTCTTTAATAAACTTCTCATGCTTTCTTACTTCTCGACGCAATTGAGAAACACTGGTAATTTCCAAGTGCAAGAGCTCATGTCTTATCTCGTTTTTTAAATTTCTCAACAAAATTTCGCATAAGTCATGGTCAGAAATTGAGGTTTTCAGTTTATCAGCGAAAGCAGATATTGTGTCCAAATACTCGTCAAAGCTTTCATATGATTTTTGTCGCCGCCGTCGTATGTCTTCTAAAATTTCTATATCACTGCAGTCAACTTTATATTGTCTACGTAGAGCACTCGACAAGGTAATCCAGTCCACGTCTTTGTCAAGCTGTCTGTGGAAGCGCCAAAACCAGACTAAGGCTTTGCCTTCAAACAAGCTATGCGCGTGCTTACAGAGAAGCTGAAAATCTCCTTCTAAACTGTTACTTGTAAGAATATTCACGCGATATATAAATTCGTCTACAGTCATATCATTGTCGAGACCGGTAAATTTCAACCGCCAATTGCGTATAATATTTGAAACCCTTTCCGGAAAAAGTGGTTCTTGTGTCGAATCTGAGTTATTTCCCGAAGGGGAATTTGATATAGGTTCACATTGTCGGGCTGAGGGCATCCTACCATCATTATTAAATGAATGTGAAATATTAGAGCCTGACTGAAGATTTAAATTTTGAAAAATGGTATGAATATCGTTTGTAATTGTATTAGTAATCTCGAAAACTTTTTAAGGAATCCGAAATCCTCTCTCTTACGCGACTCTCATCGTTTTGTTTTTGTACTAAATTAGGGTTTTGTGTTTTAGGTCTACCTTTTTGCCGATTTCCCGAATTGCTAGTTGGTAGCTCTAGTGTTGAGTTATCATCGTCTAAATTTACTACAAAACTCACGTTAGCCGGTTGATCTAAATTAGCCAAATTTTCTTGACTTCTTGTCAAGACCATTGTGATATATTAGATTGTTAAACAATTATTTGGTTTACCTTTCACTACTCCATCAATTACCCAGTAATTAGAAACACAAAGTAAAAAAAAATAGTTATCTAACATCCTTCACCCTCAAAACATTTACCTGATATTTATTAAGACCTGTTATATGAGTATATCATAGGTACGTTATACCAAAGACTATAGACTATAAAGATGGTTCACTTGGAACAAACTTCATAAACAGAAATATTGCGTTTGCAATGGGTGGTTACGGTAAAGGCAAAGGGAAAGGAAAAACACTCTCTTAATTTGAGAGAAGACAGAAAATAAAAAAAAGATCACAAAAAATTGACGCCAAATTTTAAGAACAATAACAGCCAAAAAAAAATATTAATGGTGCATGTACATACATACCAACATATACATACATATGGATGTATGTACATACATTGTTTTCCATGTTTATTTTTTTTATTTTGCTGCTTTTTGATTTTACGTTAATTCATACGTGCATATGTATGCCTCTATGTATATTCAAAAAAAAAAGACACCTTTTAAGCAAATTGATGGTTTTGTTTAAAATTTGCCAAAGAAGTATTGTTTAAAAGCAGTTCATGTTCAAAAACAAACGCGGTAGCGAAAGTTGTTGATAATCTAGTTGTAGGGTACAAATACGTACATATTTTATTGCTGTAGAAATGAAATCATGTCGATTCGAGCTGAATTAAAATACCCTTATTTTGATGTGTAGAGAGCTATACAAATAAGGCGCCTTCTAACATTTCTTAGAAGTTTTAAATTATTAATTGCATACATAAAACCTCAAATTATTTATTTTTTAAACTTTAATTTTTATATTTTTTTTTGACAAAATCATGTTTCCGGATCCAAATAGTGGCACACGTAAAACGTTTGGCATCAAACAATCAGAAATATCCCTGTGTCAATCGCTATCAGCATATTCGGTCTTATGATCGAGATTTAGTCGAAACCCTAAATCCATTTTAAGGGCAAAATAATGTATATATCTCAATAAATGCAGCCACTCTTGCCACAAAACTAAGCACGGGTACTTTAAAGATAGGGACATAAATTAGGGGAAATCATTTTTCAGATAGGAGCAGGGGAAGTTATATTTCCCCTTAAATTGCAATATTTAAAGTGCTAAATCTGAGAAACATAATAGCAATAGAATTAAAATGTTTTATAAAAAGTAATTTTACAATAATGAAAAAAAAATATTGGGAGCGGAGCAGGGGAAGGGGTAGCCCTCATACAAATTTACAGTTTTTGTAAAATTTTCGATACGCTATATCTAGAAAACTTCAAATGTTCTGATTTTAATACAAAATATGCTGAAAACAGTTAAAACTCTCGACCTTAAATCTTTTACGTGGTATTTCTATTATACATAGTACAAACGTTAAAATTTTGTAAGGTTTTCTATTTCAAAAACTAGGACAGCTATCGACCTCAAACCCGGCACAAAATATAGCGCCCTTGTTCTATTTATTCTATTTATTTATTTGTTTATTTTTTATTTTCATATTAAAAAGTGGTTTGTTTTGTCGCAAAAAATATTTAATATTAAAAAAATAGTTCAAAAAAGGGAGAGTACATTATCTAGTATTCATTCCCATACACGCTTTATTTTTTTAATAAAAAATTGACATTTGTTATTTTAACGTTAAAAATATTTTTTATCAGTATATTTAAGTTTTAATAAAAAAAGTTTGTTTTTTCAAAGAAAAATTTTCGAAAACTAAAATTTGTAAGGTTACATTTAAAATTACAGTTTTTTTTAACTTAGAACTTGATGTTTGCACGAAATAAACACAATGTGAGTTAAATAGCCACACCTGTCACAATAAAATTGCAAATATGTACCTGTACATATAAAAAATAAAACGATCTGAAAACAAAAGATATTCTGCGCAAATAAAACAAACAAAAAATTTTAATTAAAAAAAATTAGTTTTTCAATAAAAATCTTATCAAAATAAAATTAAACCAATTCGCCTGATAAACTGTAATGAAAATTTAACAAAGTAATATTTTTTCTATACGAGTATAAATGTAAAATCAAAAATTTAAAACTAAAAACTTTAAATAAGTAAAATTATCCTTAAAGATTTTTTGTTTTTAAATTTAATAAATTCAATAAATCAAATTACACGAACAATAATTATATTTAGGGCGGTATTTTACTACTCTCTACTTAAAGTAATGAATTTAAAGTTTTCAGAAAAACTATTTCTTGCTTCAGTTATTTTCATTTTGATAATAATGGAATTTTTATTCGTTGCGAATCGACTTGGTTTCATTTATACAACAACAAAATACGTATTGTTGCCCTATAACTACGCATTGAAATTTATTCGCTACTATCACGGCTTTTTGCACAAAAATTGTATTGAAACATAACTTCTTTTGCCCTAATTCATATATAAAAACAAACAAAAAGAATAACAATGTGTATTTGTACACCGAAATGTATTAATGTTTGTATGGACGTGTATGATGTACTTATGTTTTTGTTTTTATTCAAGGCATATCGATACAAGGTGGCCGCAAAAAAAAATAAGGGAGTCGTTCTCTTTATTTTTTATATGGAGTTTGAAACTAAAATTGAAATTATTTTTCAATTTAAGTGTCAAGCTCCATATAAAACAAATAAGGATTAAAAGAACGACTTTCTTATTTTTGTTCTTGCACCTTGTATGGATATGCCTTAGTTTCAATTCTTAAAATTTGATGGCCATTTTTTTGCCTTTACTTTTCGTCTTCTCTTTTGCATCAGTTTTTGTATGTAAGTATATCGTCACAGAATATGCAAAATGCCTTAGCTTACATGTTAAAACTTTTACAGGAGAAGCAAAAAACTTGTTTAAATAAAAAATATTTTGAGAATAAACACAAAAAATTTTTTAATATAAGTTAACCAGAATTAACAAATTAATTTCTGCTGGAAAAAATAATTTTGCGAGATGATGTACATATTTTGACTTCACGGACCAAACTTAATAAAAAAAGTAAATTTTATATGTTATTTTAGATTAGGCGTTTCGCATTTTCTGTGACGATACATTCTTTGGCAATATTTACACACGTACATACACCTACAAATTGTTTTGCTGAGAGCTTATTTTCTTTTTGTTATTTCTATCGCCATTTTTATTAACTCTCTCTCTCTATTTTAATAAATCCACATAATAAATCCACATCAATTTAGCAGTCATAAAACAGTGTATGGAAGTGCAATATCTTTATAAGTATATAGTCTTTGGTTATACCTTTCTGATAAAATCTCAAATAAAACAAGTTCAAAATGGAAAAAAAACAAAAGATAACTTAAAATTCGAGCTATTACAAGAGTAAGTATCCGGCATCCGAAACCAGATCCAAAAATCTCAAACATAATTCGCATCGAGTATAAAAAAAAAAAAAAATAAAATTAATGTGCAAAGCAGTTATGAGTAGAACTCCGCATAAAGATCAACAAAATTCAAAATCTCAAATAACAACCTTACACGAAACTTACGAACTTTATTCTACACAATTTCCTGTTTTGAAATTAGAAATCTCAAAGAAAATTCGCATACAATAGGAAGATTTTGTGACAAAAAAAATTAATAAAAATAATATGAATAAATGTATCTACAAGGACTTCTCTCTTTCTTTTGAAGCCACAGCAAGATGAAAAAAAAAACAAATACTTATTTTGATTACAAGTTGTAAGCCCGTAGATCATAGCTTTGCTGGGCCCCACGTTGGGCGCCATTTAATTTATGTAACGAACGGCCAAAACCGTATATTCATCGAAGGGCTGCTACCTTTAATCCCAGCTTAGCTCGTCAGATAATGGGGAGATTCTTTTTCTTCGGATGAATATAAGAACCCGCTACAATAAAATTAAAACTTAGGTAGCTTTACACTATCCTTGTAGATACACCGTAAAACAAAAGTAACAAAAACAAAAATATTTAAAACTCTGAAGGGAAGTCTGTTTTCTAGTAGAGACCAGATGGTAGTGTCTCTTTTCTCTGTACCCACCCATGGCCTATGCTGCTCAGGTACGTTCATTGAACAGCCCACGTAGTTTCTAACTTTTGGGTTTTAGATGTTTCGTGAAAGGATAAAGAAAGTATTTAGAGTGTCATATTTAAGACTAGATATTTATTCAAAGAATCTTAAGAAACGCAACAAAATTATTTTTAGTGAAGATACAAATAAAAAAAAGGGGGGGGGGGGGGGGGGGAAAAAACATAAAAAGAATTTACATACTACAATTAAGATATATGGTGTTAACGGAATAGTAATGTGGGTATATTTAATATTTAAAATTTGTATACCATTTATTTTAATATTATTTTCTTTTAAACACGAAACAAATAACTATATAATAACTATATAAATATTTGACTCACCCGATTCTCGTTCCGTAGACCGCAGGCCTGTTGTCCAAGGAGCTTGATAGGTGACTTCCTTTTCAATTAGTTCGTAGATTTAATAATTAGTTTATAAATTATAAATATTAAATTATTTCAATGTAAATGCTAGTGTTTCGCCATGTAAAATATGTTAAGTGCAAAAGTGTTTGTGTATTCGTGTGAGTGTATCTAAGGTTTTACGTGCGTATGAGTAATGTTTACATTAAAGTTAAGATTTTAAGGATATAATTAGTAACTATGTTAAATTATTTTTAGAAAATGTTAAAATCCGGGATTATTAAATGTAAATTAAAAGATATTTATTTGGTTTAGTCCGGTTAGGTTTTACTTAATCCTGTTTAAGCTGTACATCAGAGAGTTTTGGTTGAGATAAATCTATATGGAAGATGCTGGTAAAACGCCAAACGTATATAAACTGTTATTGGTGGGGATTTCCCCCATACGCTCCCCTAGGTCACCAACTTGTGTGGGAAAGATTCTTTAACTAATGATTTTAGGGGGTTTGATGCAGCTTCTTCGCGTTATGTTTGTTCAAATGTCGATATTAAAATTTTCGTTAACAGATTGACAGATGCTGCTGGAAATATAATCTAATGTACTTCCCCCGCTAACGAAACTCCTATAGAAGATGGGTAGTCTTGTCAACGAAACAAGAATTGTGCGAAAATCTCCCAAGAAGTTCTGCAAACGAATCACTAATACAATTACCAAAACCAAATCCTTATAATTTTTATATTTACCTTTTTTTTTTTAAACACTGAATTCTTATTTTTCTAATATTAAAATTATTTTGTAGAAAATTAAAGTTTCTGGTTGTCTCTTTTAATTTCAGCTACGTGTGTCGATTTCAAAAGTAAAATTTTCAATATTTGAATATTAAATCAAAACCAACTTTTTAAAATTTAAGCTTTCGAATCATAGGTTACTTTTTAATTTAAATATTTAAATTGAAATGTTAGGAATAGAAAGTAGCTTACAGTTGTGATATGAGAAATACGAAGAGGTCCTCACAGGAGGTTCTAGTCCCCCTGCTCCTTTTCAACTATTATTTCTAAAATGTAAGAATTATTTGATCATTACTTTTTGTAAAGCATTCAAATATTCGATATGTTTAATATCAAAAGGTTTTCTATGCGGCCTTAGTTGAGTCCGGAAAATTGATTTCAACAGGCGGACAGATGGACATGGCTATACCGACTTCCCTATCTGTAAAGATCCGGAATATATATACTTTATGGGGTTGCAAATAGATAATAAAGAAATTACAAATGGAATGGCAAACTGATATTTACCCTTATCACTAAATGAAGGGTATAAAAAGGGAAATTTTTGACGCTCTAAAAATTACTTGTTGATATGTCGTATTGGAACTTTTTCCTAATGCCAAAAGTTATCGAAAAATCGATGGCATAATATCAAAAAATTTTTGTCTTTACAAATCGGCCCACCCTTATGTACATGATTATTATTTTTTTCAGTTGAGTTTAGTATATATATATATCCACTCCCGAAAATACCATAACCAGCAAACTTTTTTACATACAAAATACAGACACCAATTTGGATATTAAAAATTGTTAATACCGGTACCGTTGCCGTAATTAATTTAGCTTTTTTAAAGAACACAATGAGTAGAAATTACCGCAAATTTTACCTTAGAAACTTAAATAATTCTAAAAAAATTTCAGTTAAGGATATTAATAATTCCATACTTACATATATATTTTGAACTTCGGGCTTTAGCAAGCAATCCAAATTTATTCATAAATATGTAGATATGTATGTATATACACACCTACCACCCTATAATTACGTTATAGTTCATATATGAATTTTAGAGACATATAGAGGTTAATATACATATGAATTTATATCATATCAATATGTGCTTGAGCGAACTGTTTCTTTTAAATAAAATAATAAACAACATCCTGCAAACAATAACTATGACAGTTGTAGTCACAGCGATATATATTGACAGTGGTAAGTAAACATATGAATTAATATTTGCATACATACATATGTATGTATATAAGTAGATATAAAATTATGTAAATTTATATTATAAATTTACATACGTACGTACGCACATACAACATACATACTTCTTTTTATTTTTTTATTCATGCCTATGGGTTGGGATTAGGCTTGCCAGATCCAATTTGCCAAAAAGCTTGATATTGACCAAAAAAAACTTGATTTGGAAAAAAATAACTTGACAAAAAAAAAACACCCATACTATTGTTTTTTTATTTAATTGTTTATTATTTTTTTCATAAAAATTATTAGAATAAAAACAAAAATAGCATAAAAAGTAAAAATAACAAAAACAATATAAAAGAAACAAAAAATAACATAACAATAAAAATTCAGTCTTTTGATATTTTAAAGAAAACTAAGGTGTTATTTAAGAGAAATATATATAGGTACTACCTTGAGAAAAAAAATATAGGTTCTATTTATTTTGCCACATATATTTAGTATTTTTAGATACAGAATTAATAAATTCTCTACAATCGGGTGTTGTTAAAAAGTTTTGAAAATTTTGGCAATTCTCGTCAAAATTTGTTATTATTAATAGTTTAGCTTTTATAAGATCGAAGGACATTCTATTCCTATCTTTGGTATATAAATTATTTAGACCACTAAATGCTTTTTCACAAAATGCATTGTTAATAGGGATAGAAAACACAAATGATAGCAACTTTTTTAAATTTTGAAGATTGCTTTCTGCACACTTTTTTAAAAAATATGACCATATTTTATCATTTGGTATATCTTTTGGTAAAATATCGTTAACTTCTCGAAGAACACAGTAATCGGCATACAGTTTATCGTTGTCAATGTCATTTGAAATACCTAACAATTGCGGAGGCTCCAACGGCTTATTCCAAGTCAAAAGGGACTTTTTTATATTTAAACAGGAAATTTTATTGTATTTTGATGTTTCTCCAAAATCATACCGTTCAGCTAAATAACTGGCTCTCTTAAGAAACTCATTTGCTTCGAACTTGAAAGTACTTATTTCATATTGGAAAAGGGATTTCATAATTGTAGCAACTTTGCTTCCATAAAAATTATCATTCATACGGTTTTGGATACTGTTCATAAGATTGGCCATTAAGTTATGTAATTCTTCAATTGTGCAGGAGTCACTTTCTAAAACTAATGTAGCAGCTTGAAACTCGTGAATCACATTTTGAATGAAACATAAATATGCCTCGGATAAACCTTCAATTATGCATTCATCATCTTCGTTTGTAAATTCTATATCGGAAATTCCATGTGCTACGAATTCCCAAAGAACTTTTCGACAATTTTTCTTACCTTTTTGTAAAAAAATATCTTTTAATCGCCGGCCAACAATATAACATGCGGTCAATTGCTGGCAGGAGTGAAAGCCATCTTGTAGGCACATGTCGAAGGAGATTTTTGTACTCGATTCAAAACATTGTTTTAATTTTTTTGTAGTTGCAGCCGAAGAGCTAAATTCATTATATATTTTGATCACAATCTTGTCCACGTCAACCGATAAAGCGTAAAGAAAATTTTTAATACAATTATTAATTCCATGGCAATTGCAATTTGTTTTTATAATCTGGCTATTTTCATTTTTAAGTTTTTGAAATACAGAATTATATAAACCGTAATTAACATTTGCGTTATCAGCACTATACGATGTAATTTGTTCAATTTTTTATTTATTAGCATTTGTAATTCTAATAATGTGACCAAATATATCCTTAGACGCTTCATCATTACCGATATTTGAAGCATCATTACTTACGGAATAATACCAATATTCTTTTAGGGCTTTAGCAACTTTTTCTTGCGAATATTGACCCAAAACATTTCTTGTTATAGCTGCTGATTTTGTACGTCAACATGTTATTTCGTAGGCAATTTCACTATCGCAGTATATAGCAGAACTCATTTTTATTTGGCAATCTAAGCTGTTTTAGCTGAGGCCGTGTAATACGTTATGAAATACACATAATAGTTCAGCCCGTGCATTTTGTGTTACAATTATAGTTCCTGCTGAAACAGTGAAATTTAAAACGCTTCCGGACATTTTTTGCGACAATACCATTTTGGCATGTTTTTTAGTTTTCATATTTCTATTTAATGCCCAGCTGCCTTCATATTTTATTGAAATTTCTGTCTGACATTATTTACACAATTCAGTGTACTGATCTTTCTTTTGTATCCAATTAGAATATTCTGTTTTTTTTTCATGGCCCAGCATCTTCGTTACCTTTTAGCATTTTTGTTATATTTTTACTAATCCAACGTATAAAAATATAATATTCTGCAAATAATATATTCGCTAAAACAAATTAACAAACAAAAATATAAACCCACTTTTAATTTCCAAAAGCTTCAATGTACAAATTGGAAATCAGCTGTTCAATGATATTAATTTACTAGTGTTAAGCAATGGGCTAAATATCAGTGTTTGAACTTTTATTATAATTGTACTGAAAGAGAACTATATTTTTTTTAAACTTTATTTGCACAGAAAAAAGTGTATCATATAAGTCCTTAGTTGTGTTGATAATAAAAATATGGGCTTTAGATTTGTTTTTTAGATACATATATAAAAAAATTAACTTGCAAAAAAACTTGACAAGTTACTTTTTTACTTGACACTTGACGCGCATTAAAAAACTTGAAAATCAGGCCAAATCAGGCCCGTCTGGCAACCCTAGTTGGGATCCTTTCAGAAAATTGAAACATTTAAGATACATATATGTAAACAAATGTATGTATGTATGTATCTATTATACATATAGAGAATAGTTGAATGTATGTATGTTTGTATTTAATAGCTGGCCACACCAGTAGGACGATTTTTTTAAATTTTTACAGGCAGTTATCTCAAGTCTTGAAGGAACAATAGACTACTTTGTTGGAAATTATTGCTGCCACGCCACCACAACGCCCATTTGTGTGGGAAGGTCAGGTTATGGATTGCCTAACAAAATTAACCATAGCCATACTGATCAAACGCGTAGAACACGTGTTAAGCTTTCCATGTTTGTTTGAATACAGTTTTTTTTTTTTTAAATTCGGCCCCTAAAGGATTTAAAAGGGGGCGAAAAGGGAAAAATCTGTAGCCTACTATCATCTCAAGTTTATAAGATAGAAACAAATTTTAAAAAGTTTTGCGTTTTCCTTAAGAAAAAAACAGACAGATATCTGGTGTCTTTTTTAATTTTGACTCGAAAGGGGAAAAAAGGGTTACAATTATATTTTGGTTCTTTTTGTTACTTTGAAACTAATAGAGATAGAAACATAATTTAAATTTCGCTCGTCAGGTTACCAAAATATGTTAATATGTTTTTGTATTTTTTTTTAATTTTGACGCTAAGGAGTTCTAAAGGGCTAGAATTATATTTTGGCACTTTTAAGTTATTTTTATAACTTCTAAACCAAGAAACGTTGAAACAAATTTTTAATGCGTTCGATAGAACTCAAAAAATATATGACACATATTTTGAAATGATGTAAAAAGGGTTAGAATTATATCTTGGTACTTTTTAGTGATGGAATTTATAAAAGAATTTTTGTAACTAAAGCTTTCTGAATATCTCCAAAACTATAAAACTGGTAAATTCCCAATTTTTATATGCTAATTAAATAGTGGGCTGATAATAGATTATGAATTAATAATTTTAGCGAGGCGCACCGGGCTCATCCAGTGTATGTATATAATTTTCTGTCGAGTAATCGCTCGTGTAGAAAATTTTCGAATTTTCGACACTTAAAATATGAAAGTAGTCGATAAAAACAATGTTAACTTTGAGTACAAAATAGTTGTGCTAAAAATTAGTTTTAAGGTTATTTATTCCTAAAATTATGTGCAAAATTTGTAATAAAAGCATTTTCTGTTATGTTTTTAACACATATTTTACAAAATGAGAATCTACCACACATACACACATATTTTTTAATAGCATTAAAAATTTGTCATCACTGGACAATAAAACCATCTGTCATTTTTTTTTTTTCATTGCGTATGTTTTTTTTTTTTTTTTTTTTTTCATATATTTTATTATTGAATCTTCGCTTTAGCGAACTAACAATAAGTGTTCAAATCTTAAAACTAAGTAGTTAAAACTAGTCCAGTCAGTACCAGACTAAAATTTAAGTTCTCACAATAAAATTAACTAATTTCAAAGGTTTCATCTAAGAGCAATTGTATCCCTTCTTTTTAGGCGGGTGTGCCCACTATGTTGCAGGATGCTTCGAGCGAGCGGATTTGGATGTGATTCCAGCTTATTTAAATACTTGTCCACATATTTCAGGATTTCGCATTTTACAAGTGGAACTTCTAGATCCTTGTGGATGTTGCTGTTTTTGATATACCAAGGAGCACCAGTTATCATTCTTAGAATTTTGTTTTGACGGCGTTGGATTTTTTCTATGTTAGAGGCGGAAGCAGTACCCCATAATTGTATACCGTAGCACCAAATTGGTTTTAAAATCGAGTTGTAGAGTAGAAGCTTACAATCAAGACGTAGCACAGAGTTTCTACCAATTAGCCAGTGGATTTGAGCAGCTTTAAGTTTCATTTGCATCAGCTTAGCATCTATATGAGGCTTCCATGTAAGGCGGCGATCTAGGTGAATACCAAGATATTTTGTCTCAGATCGTTGAGGCACATTATGGTTGTTGATAGTGATTGGAGGGCACGTTTCTTTGCGTAAAGTAAAAGTTACGTGGGTACATTTTTGTTCATTTATCTTTAGTCCCCATAAATTTGCCCATTTCTCAACTTGGGTTACGTGTTGCTGCAGCTGGTTCGAGGCCTCTTTAGGGTCTTTGTGAATACTAAGAAAAGCAGTGTCGTCAGCAAATGTCGACGTGTGTGTGAAACTATTGGTTGGCATATCTGCCGTGTAAAGCAAGTACAAAATTGGACCTAGTATACTTCCTTGAGGGACACCAGCCTCTATTGGTTGGGGACAACTTATTTGGTTTCCCTCTTTGATCATAAATTGTCGGCCTGTTATGTATTTTTTTAAAAGGTTGAAAATATTATCTGGAAGGTTGAGCTTTAGTTTGTTTAGAAGGCCTTCATGCCATACTTTGTCGAAAGCTTGTGAGACATCGATAAAAAGCCCGGAGCAGTACTTCTTTTCCTCAAAGGCTTTTCTTATAACCTGTACCAACCTGTGAGTTTGTTCGATGGTACTATGTTGACTTCTAAAGCCGAATTGATGATTTGGAATGCAGTTGTTGTCATTCAGGATCGGATTTAGCTTGTTTTTTAACAGTTTTTCGAACAATTTTGACATTGTGGGTAACAAACTTATGGGCCTATAAGATTCTACCTTCGAGGGATCTTTGCCAGGCTTAGGAATCATCTTTACTAAGGCAACTTTCCATATAGGCGGAAAATGTTCAAGCCGAATTATCGCATTAAAAATAAAAAGAATGATTCTTTTAGCAGTAAGAGGCAGCTCTATGAGCATTTTGTTGCTTATTTTGTCAACGCCAGGAGCTTTTTTACCATTAAGGTTAGCGACAGCCTCTACAACATCAGCAAATCGGAAACGTATTTCTAAAGGACGTCTAGCAACAACAGGCGGTAATTCCCTCACGTTAGTGCATGTATTGGGAGTGAATACGTTTTTGAAGTGATTTGCGAACAGATCGCATTTTTCTTCATCATTTCTAGCCCAGGATCCTCTCAGATTGCGCAGTGGTGGTTTTGCGATAACAGGTCTTTTAAGACGTCTGGCTGATCGCCATAAGGAATAATTTGTCTGAGGAGTCGCGTCTAGACCTTCCAGGTACTCTTTCAGTGATGCCATTCTGTGAGCCTCCAACAAGCTTTTTAGTTGGGTTGTACATTCTTTCAGCTTAGTTTAAAGTTGGGGCGATCTATGTTTTTGCCATTCCCTGCGGGCTCTTCTTTTTTCAGATACCAGCTTTTCCACATCTTCAGAGAAAATTTTGTTGTACCTAGCCTGGCGGTAGGTAGAAGACGCATGTTCAACGGCTTTGTTAATGTTTTCATTTAGGACGCTCAAACAATCATCTATGTCTCCGGGAGTTTTTAGCGGTTGGTTCTCCGCGCAGTGGGTACTAATATATTTTTTATATTTCAACCAATTAATTCTTTTAGATAAGAAAAACTCACTATCTGCTATTTGGTGAGGACTGCAGATAGTGATTATTGTGGGTGAGTGGTCAGAAGATAAATCCAAGGAGGCTTGAGCCTCAATGAGCTCCGAGGATATACCTTTTGCTACGCCAAAATCAATTACGTCTGGAATTTTATTGTGGTCTGTTGGCCAGTAGGTTGGTTGTCCAGTTGAAATAACATAAATTCCCATTTCAGACACGGCATCATACAAGACACGACCTCTGGGACTAATTAGGCGGGAGCCCCAGTATGTGTGCTTAGCGTTATAGTCTCCAGCAGCTATGAAGCGGGGACCCAATGATTTGTAGAAACTGTTGTACTGATCCTTCGTTATGGAGAATCTGGGTGGACAGTAAACTGATGAAATAACAAGGTTATGGAAAAATTCATCAATGCAGACGTTCGTAGCTTGGATATAACATTCCGAGAGGCCACCCAACCATTGGTGTTTAATTCTTGATTTGATTAGAATAGCCGAGCCACCACATGATCTATCCCTAGGATCCTTTGAATCGTAAAAAGAATAACCACTAATTTTAAAAGTGCTTCTAGATGTCATATGAGTCTCAGAAATACACATAACATCGATTTTTTGATTCATCAAGAAATATTCGAGCTCGTTTTTGTGTTGGCGGATGCCGTTTGCGTTCCAGAAACAAACCCTGAGGCAGTTCATGGTCTTTTAAGCATAGCCTGCAGAAAAGCAGACTGCATTTTTTGCATTTCTTGCATCATGTTGGCCATTTGCGCCATAATCTGCGTAAATTGTGTGACCATATTGTCAATTACGGCTTCCAGGCGGCTAAAATTAGGCCCGGTTTGTTCGCTAGTTGGCACTTCTTGTTGTGTTGTAGGCTGGGTAGACTTACGTGAATTAGGCTGGGTAGACTTTAATGCGGCGGCGTAAGAAACTTGATTTGTAGTTGGTTGTGCCAATGTAGGCATATTTGTAGTTGGTATATTTAAAGGCTGGGGAGGGGCAGGAACTATTTTCGGCTTCGTTGAGCGCTTAACTGAATTAAAAACAGGACAACCTCTATAGTTGGCAGTGTGGTTTCCCCCGCAGTTGCTGCATTTCTTCATCCTAGGATCATCTTTTGGCTTGTCGCACTTGGTCGTAACGTGCAGATCCCCACAGACAACACAAACAGAAGGCAACTTACAATAAGCTTTAGTGTGGCCATATTCCTGGCAGTTCAAGCACTGTACAGGCCCAGATCGCTTGTGTGGCACTTCCACAGTAACTCGTCTTTTTCAGTAACTCACTCTTTTTCAATTTGATATCACCAGGCTCAAGCTCCACTCGGAATAATGGTTGGGGGTGTTTTTCCCTGTTTCTCATATTGGATACAGTCCTAACCATAAACCCTTTGCTTAACAAACTGGTCTTGATCTCTATTGGGTCCACATTAGAATCAATGCCTTTAATAACTACCTGAAGGCCTTTTGCGGTCTTGAGTTGGTAGGTATAGAAGTTTTTGCTGAGTTTCTCGAG
Source organism: Melanophora roralis (assembly GCA_963583895.1). NCBI lineage: Eukaryota > Metazoa > Arthropoda > Insecta > Diptera > Rhinophoridae > Melanophora > Melanophora roralis. Next base: position 33,175,849 of record OY757191.1, on the reverse strand, counting down.
CTCCGAAACCGTAGCGCGGTAGGCGTTTTCATGGTTTACTTGAATTTTTGTCTCAAATATGTTACCGCGTTTAACATTTGAGACATAAAAGTTATTTTCCCCAATCAAACTGACTAAAAACTTGACGAGATCATTTGAGTTTTTTTCCCTCAAATAAATGGGAGGTGGCTTAAAGGCCTTTCTTTCACTAACTGGGGCCTCATTATCCTCTTGCAAAATTGCAAAACGATTTTGCGATGAGGTTGGCCTTTCATCGTCTTTTAAAATTTTTGCAGGTTGAGATGCTTCTGCCGATTTAGGGCTTCTTCCCCTTTTAAGCACTGTCACGTAGCGGTCCATCCCTACCTGGATCTTAGGTGCTGGTGCAGAAATTAAGCTTGATGCGGCTTTAGCAGCTGCAGGTTCAATTCCAGAGTTTGATAATGGTGACCGCGACAAAGATGGTACCTCAGAATTTTTTTTATAATTATTAAATAGAGATTGGGCTAAATTAGTCCCTTGTTCAGTACATTTATTTAAATTAGGCGCACTTGAACTAAGATTGTTTGTTATTATTTTTGGCCTTGCATTTAAATAATTCCTATTATATTCAGGGTCTCTTATGTTCTCATTGCTAACACTTGTGGAACTTAACACAATGTAAGCATTTCGGCTATTAGGCCCACTGTCACTACGATTACTGTTACTCATTAACAGTTCGCTTTTTTTTATTTAGTTTGTTGTTATTGTTTTTCTTTTCTCACTTTTTGTGTATATCTATATGTATATTAATAAATTCGTTTGCTACTTATTACGTATGAAAAAGTAGAAAGTAAACCTACTTTATGCGTTACTTGCGCAGATGTGTTCTATGCGATTTGTTATGTTTCTTGTCACATATAACTCCACTGATTCTACTTTTTTGATAGACGCAGAGAACGCACAGCGCATAGAACGTGTGGTATGGACCTCCAGCTAAACCTGTAATACACTCAAAAAATCCTTGCAACATATAAACGCATTCGTCGTTTTATTGTACGAAATCTTTTGTTATTTCGTACCACAAGATACTTGCGTAAAATATATACAAAATGTACAGAAACTTTTTCGAATATTTTAATAAATATATATAATATTTCCCGAAATTTTTCATATATAAAAATAAAGTACGAAAAATTGTTTGGTACAATTAAAAAAATCTATGAATTTTTTTTATAACTGAATGAAAGTTTTGTAAATATTACGAAAAATGTATTACGAATTTCGGGTCTTAAAGTTAGATTTATAGTTAAAGTAAAACTTTTGTCTAATTTAAAAATTAATAAACTAAACTTTTGTAAATTTTTTTTTTCATATTCTTTTTTATTTAATCTTCGCTTATGCAAGCTTACAATAAGTATTCAACCTAAACTAAGTAATATATGTATATTAGTCCAGCCAGTGCCAGACTAAAATTTAAGTTCTCATAACAGAATTAATTAACGTCATCTAATCGCAATAGTATCCCTTCTTTTCAGACGAGTATGTCCACTATGTTGCAAGATTTTTCGAGCGAGCGAATTTAAATGTGTTTCCAGTTTATTTACATACTTTTCCACATAGTTTAGCATTTCGCATTTAACGAGCGGAACTTGTAGATCCTTGCGGATGTTGCAAGGAGCACCATTCTTAGGATTTTCTTTTGACGTCGTTGAATTGTTTGTTGGAGGCGGAAGCAGTGCTCAACAACTGTATACCGTAGAACCAAATTGATTTCGAAATTGGTTTTTATATGAGAAGTTTGCCTTTAAAACGAAGAACATGGTTTCTAAAAATTACCCAAGAAATTTTTTTAGCTTTAAATTTAATTTACGCCAATTTGCATCGATATGTGGCTTCCATGTTGGAATGCAGTTGTTTTCATTTAGGATCGGATTAAGCTGGCTTTTAAGCGGTTTTTTGAACAATTTTGATATAGTTGGTAACAAACTTTTAGGCCTATAAGACTTTTACTACGCAAAATTCTTCACGGTCTGGAATTTTAGTTTGGTCCGTTGGCCATAGGCCCATATCAAACATGGAATCATAAAAGACACGACCTCTGGGACTAATTAGGCGTAAGCCCAGTAGGTGTGCTTTGCTTTGTAGAGTCCAGCAGCTATGAAGCGGGGACCTAAAAGTTTGTAAAAGCTTTTGTATTTACCCTTTCATTATGAAGCATCTGGGTGGACAATAAACTGACGAAATAACTAGGTTATGGAAGAATTCGTCAATGCAGACATTCGTTGCTTCGATATAACATTCCGAGAGGCCCCCCAACCGTTAGTGGATAATTCCTAGGACAGGTTTATTCGTTTATTGGCACCTCTTTTGCGTTTTTGTCTGTAAAGGCTTATGTGCGGTGGGTTGGTTAATTTTTAATACGTTAGCGTAAGAAACTTCACTTGTAGTTGTCTGTGCTAATGGGGGCATGTTTGTAGTAGGTATATTTAATGGCTGGGGAGGGGCAGGAGTTGCTTTTGGCTACGATGAGCGTCTAATTAAGTCAAAAACTGGGCAACCTCTATAGTTGGCAGTAAGGTTTCCACCGCAGTTGCTTCATTTCATCTTTTGTTTGTTGCACTTGGTTGTAACATGCAGATCCCCACACATCAGAAGGTATCTTTTAATATGCTTTATTGTGGCCATATTTTTGCCACTGTACGGGCCCAGATCGCACTTCCATTGTAATTCTACGGTGCATAATTTATTTTAAACCATATATTGGGTGAGTCTATTTTTTTAATTTGACTTCACCAGGCTAAAGCCTCACTCGGAATATTGTCTGAGGGTATTTTTCCCTGTTTTTGATGTTTCACACAGATTTGACTTTAAAGTCCTTGATGCACTGGTTTTAATCACATCCGGGTCAATATTTGAGTCAAGAAGTTTAATAACTACTTGAAGGTTTTTTGCATTCTTAAGTTTTTTTTACATATTTTTATTGCTACGTCTTAGCTTATGCGAACTAAAAAGGATTAAAATCCTAAAGCTATCTTATTGATCCAGCCAGTGCGAGACTGAAATTTAAGTTCTCATAACAAAATCAATTTATTTCATTAGTTTCCTAAGTGCAATAGTATCTTTTCTTTATAGATGAGCGTGGCTGCTATGTTGCAGGATGTTTAGAGCGAGCGGATTTAGATATGTTTACAGATTATGCAAATACTTGTCTACATAGCTTAGGATTTTGCATTTAACTAGAGGAACTTGTAAGTCCTTGCGGATGTCGCTTTTTTTAATATACCAAGGCGCACAAGTTATCATTCTTAGTATTTTGTTTTGAGAGCGTTGATTTCTTTCTTAATTGGGGGCAGAAGCAGTACACCATAATTGTATACCGTAGCACCAAATTGGTTTTAAAATCGATTTGTAGAGTAGAAGTTTACAATTAAGACAGAGCACAGGGTTTTTGACAATTAGCCAATGAATTTGTGTAGCTTTAAGTTTCATTTGCGTCAGCTTCGCATCTATATATGGCTTCCATGTAAGGCGATGATCCAGGTGAATGCCAAGGTATTTCGTCTCATATCGTTGAGACACCATATATGTAGTTGTAAATTACGATTGAGGAGCACGTTTCTAGCTGTAAAGTAAAAGTTACGTGGGAAAATTTTTGTTAATTTATTTTTATTTTCTACTTGGATTACGTGTTGCTGCAGCTGGTTCCATGCCACTTTGGGGTCTTTACAAATACTGTACTGTACCATCAGAAAATTTCGAGGTGTGTGCAAAACTGTTGATTGGCACATCGGATGTGTAAAGCAAGTACAGAATTGGACCTAATATACTCCCTTAAGGTACACCAGCCCCTATTGGTTGAGAACAACCTATTTTGTTTCCCTCTTTGATCATGCATTTTCGACCGGTTATGTACTTTTCTAAAAGGTTGAAAATATTAGCTGGAAGCCTGAAAACCGGTCTTCATGCGATACTTAAATAAAAGCTTGAAAGACATCAATAAAAGCGCGTACATTTTTTTAAAGGTTTTTTTTAAAACCTGTACCAACCTGTAGGTTTTTTTAACTGTAATATGTTGACTTCTAAAGCCAAACTAGAGATTTGGAATGCAGTTGCTCACATTCAATATCAAAATCAGCTTGTTTTTAAGCAGTTTTTCAAACAATTTCAACATAGTTAGTAACAAACTAATGGGCCTATAAGATCTTTACCAGGTTTATAAATCATTTTTTCAAATGCAACTTACCACATTGGCGGAAAATGTTCGAGCTATACTATGGCGTTGAAGCATTTTGTGTTTTTTTTTATACCAGGAGCTTTTTTATCGGAATCGGAAACGTATTTCTATAGGACGTCTAGAAAAACAGGCGGTTGTTCCCCCACGTCAGTGCATGTATTGGGAGTGAACACATTCATTAAATGACTTGCGAGAAGATCGCATTTCTCTTCGTCATTTCTTTCCCAGGATCCTCTAAGGTTACGCAGTGATGGTTTTGCGATAAAGGGTCTTTTAATAAATCTAGCTAGTCGCCATACAGAGTAATTTGTCAGACGACTCGAATCTTGACCATCCAAGTGTTCCCTACTTGATGTAATTCTTTCTACCTCCAGCAAGTTTTTTAATCGGTTTGTACATTCTTTTAGCATAGGTTTAAATTGGGACAGTCTCCGCTTTTGCCCTTATCTTTAGACTCTCTTTTTTCAGATAAAAGCTCTTTAACATCGCCAGAAAAAACTTTGTGGTATTGGGCCAGATGGTCGGTAGTAGAAGCATGTTCAACGACTTTTTTAATAATTTCATTAAAGCTTCTTAGGCAATCATCGATGTCTTCGGGAGTGGTTTTCCGAGCAGTGAGTGCTTATATTTTTTTTTTTTTATATTTTAAGCATTTTATTCTTTTGGATATGAACAAATCACTAGTTGTGGATTAATGAGGACTGCAAATGGTGGTTATTGTGTATGCCTTGTTAGAAGATAATTCCAACGAGGCTTGAATATCAAAAAGTTCCAGGGATATACCTTTTGCTACAGCGAAATGTATAAGTCTGGAATTTTATTGTGGTCAGTTTGCCAGTATGTTCGTTGTCCAGTTGAAAGAACGTTTAGTCCTATTTCCGACATGGAATCATACAAAATGGGAGCCCCCAAAATGTGTGCTTTGCATTATAGTCTCCAGCAGCTATGAAACAGGTACCTTAGGATTTGTAAAAACTGAATAAATAGCTAGGTAATGGGAAAATTTATTAATGCAGACGTTCGTTTCTTGGATATAACGTTAATGCTTGACTTGATTAATATAGTCGAGCCACCACATGATCTATCGCTTGGGATTTTTGAATCGTAAAAACTGTAGCCACTTATTTATAATGTCATATGAGTCTCGGATATAAACATAACATTAACTTTCTAGTGTACTAGAAAATATTCGAGTTTGTTTTCGTGTTTGCGGATGCCGTTTGCGTTCTAGAATCAAACTCTGAGGCAGTTAATGGCCTATTAGGTATGGCCTCCAGAAGAGCAGACTACATTTTTTGCAATTCCTGCATCATGTCCGCCATTTTCGTTATGAATTGCGTAAATTTGTTGACCATATTCTCAACTACGCCTTCCAGGCGGCTTACACTGGGCCCGGTTTGTTCATGTGTGGGCACCTCTTGTTGTGTTTTTGGCTGCTTAGACTTACGTGCGTTGTACTGGTAAGACTTAAATGCGTTGGCGTATGAAACCTGACTTATTGTTGGCGGCGATATTGGGGGAATATTTGTAGTTTGCGTATCTAACTACTAAGAATGGGTAGAAACTTTTTTCGGCTTAGACGAGCGCTTAACTATTCGACGACAGGGCAACCTCTATAGTTTGCAGTGTGATTTTCATCGCCTTCTTCAGTTGTAGGGTATAAAAGATTTCCTTCAGTTTTTTAATTTCTTTTACCGTTCTGTTTCTACAGAGATATAAGCCAGCATCCGCGACAACCTCTGTTAATTTCTCTTAAATTTGTACATAAAAAACCTCTAAACCTGCCTGTAATTCTTGAAATTTTTAAAGGATTTGAGGAATATATTTTCCCAAAGCATTTTATTACTATTTATTAATTTTAAGCATTACCAGGAACTGGGAAGACATTCAGAATGCATCAGTACTTGGAAAACATGAAGCATATTATAAAAAGTTCATTAAGACAACGGATATATGGCCAACATAGATTAATTATAGAAAATATTATAAAAAAATATTATTTATTATCAAAGCGTTTAAAAAGTATTATATAGATCAAATAAATGTATTTTATCAATAATGTTTATTTGATTTATTTTGTTAGTAAAAAATATATTTTTTTTTATTAAAATGTATGTACATATATAAAAAATTTAAATCGAAAACCATCTTTTTATATTATAGTGTTGCTTTTACTTTTTGCACACGTATGGAGTATATACATTTATTGTTTTTCTGGTGCAGTAACTAAGACGAAATTTGAAACTCTTGAAAAAAAAAAAGAAAAAATATTCTTTTAATTAAAAAAAAATCTATACTTCTTGTAAACGTATGATACAGGGTGTCTGATGGCAAATTTATGCTTCAATATGCGATTACTTCAAAAAGTTATAAACGGTGCGGAGGGAAGGTTGCGCCACACAGTGCTGTGTCCCATAGGCAAAAATACAATAAAAAAACGTTTTTATATTGTAGATAAAAATGTATAGGTCGACAAATAACTATAATTTTAAATAAATTTTAAAGAATTTTTTAGATTTAGCTCTTTTTGGTGGAGCTAGGGGGCGCCAAACTCAAAGGATTTGAAGTAAAAATGGCTGAACAAATATCTGAGTCTTACATGCTTCAGGAAAACCGTTGTAAAATATCATTTTTTGGAGTATGAGATTGAAATTGTTTTCTGTAGTTACCAACTATAATTGCAACTAACTGTAAACAAATTTTTTAGTGACTTCTTTTCTTATAAGTATTTCTTATTGCTTTGAAAAATACTTAAGGCCTTATTCATAAACGCACAATAGTGTTTATTAAAGGCTTATTTGACAATTATTCCATATATACTTGTCGAATAAGCCTTTAATAAACTTTATTGTACGTTTATGAATAAGACCCTTATTATTCACTTAAGCTCTAAACATTTTCTATCTTTGATGGAAAATTAAAAAAAAAGAAAAATATGGTAAATGGTTTTTTTTCTGTTTCCAAAAATCTATACTGTTTTTTTAAGAAATATAAGAAAATTTTTTTTAAATTAAACCACAACTTTAAAAAAAATATTTTTAAAAATGGCTATTTTCGTGTTTTTCTCAAATTTCCAGTTTTCTGGAGTTAAAAAAAAACTTACCATATAAAACCAAATTGATACCATTAGATTAATTAACGAGATATATTAAAAAAATAAGTATAAAATTGTGTTTGCCTCTTTTTGACGCTACAAGATGCTGCTAAATTAACAGATTGTTTCAAGAATGTTTTCATACTATGACTTTGTGTAGTTGACCTCCCACCACTGTTGCTAACATCTTTTTTCAAAAATATAGGTAAGTTATTATAAAAATTGCTAGAAACTAGCTAAATTTCAAAAGTTATTAAGATGTGGAGTTGTTAGTCTCCCATTGGACGCGTCCCCAGGTGGCGGATAGGGGGGACCTCTGATAAGCTATCGATACTTTTGCGTGCGAAAATCGAACAGCTATATCAGGGGTTGAGCTAGTTGAGGAATATCGTGATACTATTCATGCAATGGGTCCCCTTATTCCCCGACAAAGCCAGGATCCTGCTATGTAACAGAAGGAACAAGAGAACACAATGTGGGTGGAGTGGAGCATAGTGTGCACACTCAACACACATTTCAGGTCTCTGGGCAATGTCAGGACTCTGGATACATCTGACAAATGGTCCAGCACTCTTGACATTGCAAGGGTAGAGCGTGGGCAGGGTAATGCATAGTGTGCCATACTCTGCTTACACTTTATTCTTAGGTATTACCGGGGTTTCTGGATACATCTAACAGCTGGTCCAGCACTCCTGGTGATGCCTCCATCCTTCATACATTACATTTGCAATCCCGCGGACCAAAACTAACCCACTTGTAAGGTTAAGGTTGTGGACGCAGCGCCGAGAACCTGAATGGCTAGTTAGTGGTTAAAGAAGACTAGTTCCAAGTTGTTGTCACCTCCGATGCCATAGCAAAGGTCGGTTGCAATTTTAGTAGCTCAGTCCGCGTACGCCGTCACTGCGCGGATGGTCCTCCCTTTACGTGCATACTCGTGGGATTCATATGCCTAATAATATAAAACAAAAACAAACTCAAAAACAAAAACAAAAAAACTTCGCAGATGGTCAATCTGGTGAACCCAAATTGGCTACCTGCATCATATCTACTGATCATTCTTTGGATGACAGTAGACCCACAAGCAGTGATGTGCCTCTGCCCGTCGTTGCAAGCACCTCCAAAGCTGCCCAACCCCCTGCCGTTTCGGCAACCACAGCAGGTGATGTGTGTGCCCCCACAACACCTGCAACATCATTGTCTGACGCAGCAGCGCCAAATATCTTAGATGCGGCTGAAGAAAGCCGCAGACAGCAACAACGCAAAGACGCCGCAGCTAAGCGAGCCGCTACGCGTATTATTGTACGACACGGTGATAAGCCGGTTGATTCCCTGACGGTCGACCAGAGATTGTCGCTAGATTGGGCTAAGGCCTTTATTGCTGAGGTAGGATCCGAACCTGATCCAGGCTCTTCTGCCGCGCCCAAACGGCAACGATCAGGTGAGGACACCTCTAGCGCATCCACCAACCAACCGGATGCGAAGAGACCTAAATCCTCTCGTGTCGTTAACAGGCCTTACAGCGAAGTCGCTAAGAACCCGCTTGTAAGGGCTGTTATCGACAGGAGCAAAGGTGACGGAGCTATCTCTCAAGAAAATTGGGGGATAATCCGTCAGAAAATGATGGGGGTGTTCTGGAGTATCCTTAGGGAAAATCCCGGACCAGCCCCTCAAATAAACGACGCTGGCTGGTTTCAAGGCCACGTAAAACTCATGGCATGCACCAACGAGCGGTCGGCCAATCTGCTGAAACTAGCCATAGCAGCCCTCGGAGAAGTGTGGCAAGGCGCGCGGTTGGACGTGGTCACGGTCGACGATATCCCTCGTCGTCCGAGATCCGTAGCGACCATTCCCGCTGAACCACATGACCCCGAGGAAATTCTTGGCTTCATAAGGATCGGTAACCCTGACCTCCCCACTCACGACTGGAAGGTAGTCAAGGTCTCCGATGCTAATGGAGCTACAAGAAAGGTGGTTATCATTCTTAATAAGGAATCGTTGGCGCCGCTTCGGCAGAGGAAGGGTGTGATATTTTACGGTTTTGAAAGTATCAGACTTAATATCTACCGAAGCGACGACAAACTCGACCCCCTTGCTACTAGTGTTAGCAAATTGACCGAGCGTGGTGTAAAAGACGCTGGTAATGATGATCCTGCTCAGCCGGTCTCCCAGGAGGATAATCAGTCAGACTCAGGTCTGATTGGTGATCTTCTCGGTCGCCTGGATGTAGCGGAGGACGAGGACGCTCTTTTGGATTCCGATTTAGAGAGCGGAAACGTAACAGTCATCTACGACCCAGACAATGGCGAAGGTGACGCAAATTAATATTCACCACTCCAAAGCAGCATCTGCTGCACTTGTTCTTCGTGCCGTAGAGCGGGGCGAAGACATAATACTAGTCCAGGAACCCTGGATCTCCGGGGGCACAATTCGTGGACTCAGTGCTAAAGGCTACAAACTTTTGTATGCGAACGTACATGGTAAGATTAGATCCTGTATAATGGCCAAAAGGCAACTTAATATCTTCATACTGTCTGATTACAGCGATGAAGATACTGTAACCGCAGCTTGGGAGACTAATGGTAAAACATGGTGGATCCTCTCAAGCTACATGGCGCACGACCACAAGGACTCACCACCAAACCATCTTGTCCGTAAAGCGGTTGGCGCAGCGAAAGCAAATCGGATTCCAGTCATCATTGGAGCCGATGCAAATGCCCATCACCAAATCTGGGGCAGCACGAACACCAATATTAGAGGTGAGTGTTTGATGAACTTCATATTACAGACTGACTTGACAGTTGTGAATAAAGGTTCAGAACCTAATTTTGTTGTTGCGAACAGACAGGAGGTTTTGGACATAACATTGGTTAGCGTGGAAAGTGCTGACCTTATTAGGGACTGGAGGGTGTCAGATGACTGTTCCTTCTCAGACCACAGGTACCTTGAATTCTCTATTTTGGGAAATCGGGACAGAGCGACCCCCTACGTGAATAGGAGGAAGACAAACTGGCAGATGCAGAATGCCTATCTGCGGGACATGCTACCCCCGGCACCGACTATCGCCACAGTTGGTGACATAGAGGGAGCTGTACTGACGCTATCGAGCTCCTTTAGGGAGGCTACGACAAGGTCCTGCCCCCAGACCCTTCCTAGAGGCAGGAGGAAACCGCCCTGGTGGTCATCTACCATAGATAAGACCCGCAGGAAGTGCAGGAGACTCTTCAATGAGGCAAAGAGGACGGGCAACTGGACTCTATACAAGGCCGCACTGAACAAGTTTAAGAACGAAGTGAGGAGTGCCAAACGCGGTACTTGGAGGAACTTCTGTTGCAGCGTTGAGAACTCGTCTGAGACGAGCCGTCTGCGCAAGCTCTTGTCCAAATCGGCCGTCGTCCCTGGCTATATCCAGAAGGATGATGGAACTTGGACTACGAACAGCCATGAAACACTGGAAGTACTGATGGACACCCACTTCCCGGGATCTCTCAATATCTCGGATAGGGTGCCCACTAACACCACCTATAATCGGTCATCCACACCGATTCAATTGGATAAACATATGCTGCTTTGGGCGATCAACAGCTTCAAACCATTTAAGTCACCTGGACCGGATGGACTGATTCCAGCGGACCTGCAGCGTAACGTTGAGCTAGTTACTCCATGGCTGCTCAATATTTACGAGGCTTGTCTCTCCTGGTCATATATCCCCACACTGTGGACGGAATCAAATGTTGTCTTCATACCTAAGGGATGTAAGACATCGCACATAAGAGCAAAGGACTACAGACCGATAAGTCTCACATCTTTCTTGCTTAAGACACTGGAGAGGCTGGTCGACGTGCACCTTAGGGCGACGATCCACCCCAGCCTCCTATCGGGGTCCCAACACGCCTACACCAAGGGCAGATCGGTGGAAACAGCTCTCCACTCGCTAGTTGGTTATATTGAGAGGTCTCTTGAATTTAGGAACTACACACTTGTGTCGTTCTTGGATATAGAGGGCGCTTTCAACAACGTCAACCCACCAAGTGTCCTCCGGGCCTTGCGCGAGACAGGGGTTGATAACTCTCTGGTTGCATTCATTTCCAACCTGTTGGAACGTAGGATCATAAGGCCTACAATTGGTCAAGCTGAGGTTACGAGATCGGCTAATAGAGGAACCCCTCAAGGAGGTGTCCTATCACCATTGCTGTGGAACATGACACTGAACTTGTTGCTCAGGAATATGGACTCAATGGGACTAAGAACTATCGCATACGCGGATGACGTGGCAGTTGCGATATCTGGAATCCATCTGAATACCATCTCTGACGGGATGGAAATAGCTCTAAGGACATTAAGTGAGTGGAGCGGAGAGAACGGTTTGTCTATCAACCCTTCAAAAACGGAGCTAGTACTGTTCTCGAACAGATACAAAATTCCTTCATTCAAACTCCCGACGCTGAACGGCGTGAGACTGACTTTGTCGGATAGTGCGAAATATCTAGGAGTCATTCTGGACAGCAAGCTGTCCTGGAAGCCGAACGTAGAGGCGAGAGCGGCGATGGCACAGACTGCGATGTATGTGTGCAAACGCGCCATTGGCAGAACTTGGGGACTCAGTCCCCGTAATGTAAGCTGGCTCTACAGGGCGGTAATAGAGCCGGTTTTATTTTATGGAGCTATGGTCTGGTGGAAGGCTATGGACTCTGTCACGAATCGTTGTCGTATTGAGAGAGCGATGCGCAATGCGGCGATCTTGATAACAGGCGCAATGAGGACGACTCCGACTAGGTCGCTTTTTACCCTACTCAACTGGCTCCCAGCGGATCTTCTAGCGAGGAAGCTGGCGCTGCGGCCACGCGAGTATTATCGGGACGGTCGATATTGTTCCCGATCTGATTGACTACTGCACACCGGAACCTTTCATACGCAGAAAATTCTCCTTCGTTGTTTCAGAGGGAGGGGCGGATGAATTGATCTCCTCGGGACCCATCGATCTGGAGGTGTACACGGATGGGTCAAAGGGGAGAACTGGTGTTGGTGGAGGTATATTCATTGTTCAGGCAGGAGTCCGGATTTCATTTAGACTTCCGGATGAATGCAGTGTTATGCAGGCTGAATTGTCGGCGATATGCAAGGCGGCTAACTGGTTGCGGTATTACAGGATATTTGGCAGGAATATCGGAATCTTCACTGACAGCCGTGCTGCCATCAGGTCCATTACTGATGTTTATTCAACATCACAACTAGTCCGTGAATGCCGGGCATCCTTAAACTGGATGGCGATGCATTCTGAAATCACCTTGGCGTGGGTGAGGGGACACGGGATCAATACGGGTAACTGTGCTGCTGACGCAATTGAAAATCGCTAGATTTGACGAAAAAAATAGCTAAATTAGCAACAGTGACTCCCACCTACAAATATTATTTACCGTTTACAAATTTTATTTAAATTTGAGATGGGTACGTGACAGAAGTTTTTTTTGCATCATCTTTTGTTTTTAGTAAGCAAAATTGTTTGGTGGAGTGTTCGCAAATATTGCACACAGACGTTTCAGTTATAGAAAAAAATTAAAACTTTTTAATAAAATGTTCAATAAATTTATATGCTTGATAATAAATTACTTTTACAAACTAGTAAAAGTGAGGGCGCGTGGTTCAATTAACGTGCACATCTCTTATCATAGTGTAAACAAAGATTTTAAATAAAACATCAAGTAATTGATCAAAATAAAAAATTTAAAGTGATGGCTTTTATTTGAAATAATTTAGATATAGTTGACTGCTGGCTAAAAGCAACTTCTAAAGATAAAGAGCCAGAGGTATAAAAATATGTTGAAAGAAAAATAGGCGAGTCATATTTTGACAAAAATAAGTTATTACATATATGTATGGCCTTTCAACACTTCACTGCTGGGTAAAATGTTTTGAATGTTTGTTACATATTGCCTACCGTATGCCCCTTAAAATTTGGAGGGAAGGCAAAGAAAATAAAGATAAATTTATTGAAAACAAAACAAGAATTCAAAAAGAGAACAGGCGATACTGGCCGCCGATTTTTTTAGAATAGTGCTGCAGCAGCCAAAATAACAGGTATTAATAAAGATATAATTGATAATTTTGGTATTAAACTAAGAGTGCTCTCATGTTGGAGGCCAAATAATATATAAGCGTTTAAAGAACTTTTGACAGCACTGTTCACAAAATTTTAGTCCATGGAACTGATGTTATCGAGTTTTTCAATTTGCCAATATTTATTAATGTGGCTTTATGTAATTCTTATAAAACGTAGCTAATAATTAAAATAAATTTCAGGATGATTGTCTGAAGAAGCATTGGAAGCCAACCACAAAACCGTGAGAAAAGCAAGACTGTCCCATACGAGGAAAACGTCACGAAGAGACACTCATAAAGATTTAATGACTTATTTAATACTATCTTCAGATCCGTTTTTGTCTTCAAAAAGGAATCCAAAGACTAAACATAATTTATTATTGGCGGAAATTGATAAATATATACTTAGAGAAAATGCTAATGAGCCTGTTCAGTCCAGTTCAGTCCAATACTGAAGATGATTTATTGTAAATTAAAAAATATGTACTTAAATTATAAAAAAAATAAAAATTATTATTCAAATCGCACTTATACGTATTTTAAATTTAATTTTAATTTAAAAAGATTGTAATTTTGTACTTTCACGTTGCCGTCAAAATCATAATGTGGAAGATTTTTAGCCAATTTGTCTTTTCTTTTCTATTTTTATAAATAAATTTTATTTGTAATTTGACACTAACATTTGTTGAAAACATATTAATAACCCTACCACCCAATTTAATGAGACTCGGATAACTTTTGTAACAGTTTTAGCATTTTTACAAAAAAAGATATATGACAGGACCTAGAGTCATTGCATCAATCCCAATTAAAATTATTTCACAAATTACTAGCACATGATGTAAATGATCTACGGACTATTCTAACTTTCTGTGCAGTTATGTAGTCAAAATTGAAAATTTCGTCCTTTATATATATGGGCAGTAGGCGTGTCCTTTGCCCGATTTTTTCGAAAAAATTTAATGTTTCCTAATTAAAGTATTTTATACTAGTGTACCAAATTCCAAAACTCTCGGACCACTTTTTCTATTTTTTCCCATCACTATATTGGTATATGTATGTATGTTTGTTGTTGATAGATGCATATTGAATGCAATTCTGATAAGTCGTTGTAAATTCCAATATCAATCTTTGGAAATTAATACAGTTCTAAACTTTTAAGTAAAAAAAGATATCAACAACTGTTTTAAAATACTACTACAACTAGCAAGTTTTGCTGAGAAATAAGCGATAGTTTTGCCCCTGACTAACGAATGAAACGAATTAGTTTTGCAACTAACATCAATCTTTGATCACAAAAAAAATCTAAGAAAGAATTTCTTACCACTCATATGCAAAATGTACTTTTTTTAACTTTGTTAATTTTCGACTGTGTGGTGTGTCCTTTCTACGCATGAGATAATTGGACCATTTTTTTAGAACATTTTCGAGGCCAGGTGACAAATGTCAACAATGAAATTATCGACGAATGATTACGGAATTTTTTTGCGAAACCTGAAATCTCATCCATGTTACTCTTAACACACGTGTTTTCGATAGGATGGGGCCACTGTACACACAGCCAGAGCTTCGGCAAATTTGCTTCGGGAAATTTTCCCCCAAAATCTGATTAGTATCTTTGGGGATATCTGATGGACACCGAAGTCGCCCGACCTAACTTGCATTGATTTTTTTATGGGGCTTCCCCAAAGAGTGGGTTAATAATGATAATCTCCAATCACCTGTGGCCTTAAAGGAAAATATACGCCGATAAATTAGCCCTAATAAAACTTTGTGTCATCTATTACGTTTTTCATTTAAGTTTAATAATATAAATCTGCCACCAGACAACTTGTATATTTCAAGTTAAAATCAAGCCTTACTGTACTGCTTTGATACCAGATTGATCTATTGTGCTATTATATGGGGGCGAAGAAAATACGGAACCATGCCTCCTTGTTGAAATTCCACAGACCAAAATTTATTTCCGCCTTCCAGAACACAACATTGTCCTGCTAACAGAGGTTAAACAAATAAGGGACGTCCTTTGAGAAAAGTGCTTTTAAGTCCTGTAAAACAGATTAAATTAAGGGTATGCAGTCTTTGCGTCAGAAGTGTACTTCGGCATATTCAAAATGATTTTTTCTTTCATATCTAGGCTTTTCAACTGAAGTCTTTCATTAAAATTTATTCTTACTGCAAATTGTAAAAATGAATAATGATGATCCACCCATCTTGTTTCGCATAATGGAGACAACTTTGTATCTAGATATTTCGGCAAAACTGAATTTCGCTTGGAATGATGTTTTTAAAAAAAATTGCTGTTTTTTTTTTAACAAACGATACAATTTTTCGATATCGAGTTGTTAAGTTTGTGGAAATTGCAAGGCGTTTGTTTTGCATTTTTTGTCTTTTTTTAACGTTTTGTGGGACAAAATTTTTTCTTTTCTATTCCCCTTAATCTGCGCCTGAAATTAACACATCTTTTTTTAACCACAAGTAAAATTGTCGCCATGCGAACGGAAATCTGCAGGCAGCGGTTTTTGTAAGTATTGCTGATCCTTAAACTCTCTATCAATAACCTTCCTTCTTACTTTGGTGAAAATTCAGAAGTCTTCGACTTTTTGTGTGTGGTTTTCTGACATTGGCCAAAATATTTCAATTTGAAATTTGTTTCAAAATGTATTTCTTTTTTTGCCATAATATCTTCTTCCAGATTCTCTTTATTTTCTTTTTTGTATTTTTGCTCTTTTATTTATGGAACTAAGCATTCTTGCTTACTTTCATCTGTAATTGTTTCTTCTGTTTTATCAAATAAAAACATCTGTAACAAGCAGCAGTACAGCTAGGACTTAATGAGATAATCACCCCTATTTTGCAATTCGATTTGAATCGCAATTTTCTCTGTCGCCCTTCTTTACAGAGCTATAGTTTGGCCCCAAATAAATTTTTTTTTTGTATATATTGGACTTTTCATCTTTTCGTACTAAAATCGTGTTTTTCCTAATATTGAAATTAAAAAAAATACATTTTTTATTTCTATTTTGATATATTTACATACATTTTTGTATTTGCATGCTGAATCTTAATAAAAATGCAGAATAACCCCAAAAAAATCACAAAATTTCAGCTGCCCGGCCACGTTTTGATATTTCGCAAAACCATTTTTACAAAATTAACTTCTTACTGTTATACACTATAGCGTTATTAAGCGGTAGTAGTTATAGTTTTCATACAAAATTACCCAAACATATAAAATTAAGCACAAACAAAATTTAAGTGAATTTTTATACTAACATTTGCTTATTATTTGCCACTAATCATTAAAAAAAAAAAAATAAATACAAATGCTTAAGTTTTGCAGCAAAACAACAAGCCGTTGTTAGAAAGATATTACATTAAATTACACAATGTATCATACAGTTGGATTAAGCACGTAAATATGTGTTGATTGGACTTAGCAGTTTTACTCATCAAACATTTTGCGTCACTTCCAGTCGAAAACTAAAGTAGCTGTTATTGTTAGACGATGTGGCATCTTTTTCTTTTTCGAACGGTATTAAAAGATCATATAAGTTAAAAAATGGATTTAGCCAGTTTACACTCTAAGCCGACGAATAAATATTGGTTTAATCAGAACCAGACTAAAATTTAAGATCTTGTAGTAAAGTTATTTAATTTCAGTTGGCTCATGTAAGCGCAATAGTATCCCTTCTTTTCAGAAGAGATGTTTTGTGCGAGCCGATTTGGAGGTGTCTCCAGCTTATTTAAATATTTTACCATATAATTTAGGATTTTGCATTTTACTTGAAAGCAGTGCCCCATATTTTTATCACGTAATACCTAATTGGTTTTAAAATTAAGTTGTAGAGTAGAAGTTTCCAATTAAGACGTAGCACAGTATTTCTACCTTTAGCAGGTAGATTTTTTTTTTTTTAATAATAACCAGCACTCAGGGGATGGCTCCTACACATGCCTTGCATTATGTTGGTATCAGGAAAATAGGTTATGGGAAGGAGGATAAAGGGAGTAGTGTTTGTGGACATTTGATTTAAATTTCTCGATATTTACTGTGGCAGGAAAGACATCACTAGGAAGTTTATTCCACATACTAACTGTGCGACCAAAGAAGGAATTCTCCCTGTAATGAGTGGTGCGATTCACTGACCAATCGACTACGTACGGGTGTGCTCTTCTAGAAAAACGTGTATCACGCAAAAAGTTCCGGGTTTCGGGAACAAGTTCCCTGATTTCCTCAGAGCACATTCTATTATAGTATCGATAGAACAGCGAAACACACCTTTCATCACGACGGTGTTCGAGTGAATCAAGACGGTTAGATACCACAACGTCGCCGATGAGTATCTTCGTTCGTTTCTGTACGCAGTCAAGTAGCCCCAAAATAGACTTTGGGGCACCAGCCCATACATGAGAGTTGTGTTCCATTTTTGCTCGGATATAGGTGATATAAATATTGAGAAGATCAGATGATGTAAAGTAATTCCTACACCGTTTAAGAAAACCAAGACAATTCGATGCTTCTTTCGACACAAGAAAAATGTGTTCCGTCCAGCGGACATCGCACTGGATTCTCATGCCCAGAACATCAAAAGTCTCTGTCTTCTCAATACTTACATCATCCATTAATACAGACGAGGCAGCATCGTCCATTGCGCGTTTATTTGTCAAAAGACAACATTGGGTCTAACGGGCATCAAAATCGACCCTATTCGCACGGGCCCATTTGGAAACTACCATCAGATCGCGGTTAATCGAAACATTCATACTCTGTCTCCTAGCTCCAATCTCCAAAGAGCTAGGCCTATGGTCAAACGAGTATGAATGGCATATGCTGCTGTCGTCTGCAAAGGAATAAATAGGATTCGAAGTTTGACATAGAAGGTCATTCAGAAAGATAAGAAATAAAGTAGGAGAGAGGACGGAGCCTTGCGGTACCCCTGAATTGATTCTGAACTCGTTGAAAGAGATCCCATCTATAACAACACGAATAGTGAGAAAACTTGATATAAATCAAAAAAATTTTTCACCGACACCAAAAGCAATAAGTTTAAATAGAAGCGCACAGTGCCATACCCTATCAAACGCCTTAGATATGTCCAGAGCCACCACTTTACTCTCGCCAAAATGATGAATTGAGGTACACCATCTTTCTGTCAGAAAGGCCAGTATGTCCCCCGTAGACCGTCTTCTACGAAAGCCATACTTGCGGTCGCTTAATAAACCGTTTATCTCCAGATAGTTAACCAGGCGGTAGTTAACCATACTCTCCATAACCTTGGAGATCGCTGAACAAATTGCTATTGGTCGGTAATTTTCAGGGTTTTCAGCCTTTTCCTTTTTGGGGATCGGCGTAACATTAGCTACTTTCCAGCACATCGGAAATACTCCGGCGTGATAAATACGGCTGAAAAGGTAAGCTAATGGACGCGACAGCGTCGAAGAACATTCTTTTAAAACCTGTGCTGGTATACCACCCGGCCCACGGGACTTACTAGTGTTGAGATCCAAAAGAACCCTTTTAACTGCACGAGCTCGAAAGAATATGTCTGGCATAGTCCCTGACAATCTCCCAAGCTCGGGCAGTGGTTGGTTGCTTTCCGGCAAATATGAATTTGCTGCAAATATTTTAGCCAAAAGGTTAGCCTTTTCAACCGGGTCGGTGACTAATATGTCATTTTTTAACAGAGCAGGGGTTGAAGGACCAGCGTTGTTCCTCACTCTCTTAGAAAATGACCAAAAGTTCCTG
This sequence comes from Melanophora roralis, assembly GCA_963583895.1. NCBI lineage: Eukaryota > Metazoa > Arthropoda > Insecta > Diptera > Rhinophoridae > Melanophora > Melanophora roralis. The sequence continues at coordinate 33,156,718 of OY757191.1, read as the reverse complement.
CTGCCTTTGGGGGCATCAAGAACCCTTGCACGCAGACGCTATTCGAACAAAGCCCTTTCGCGCCTGAGTACTTTGGCACACCAAGATCTCGCCTGTTTGCGTAGCGAATCAGTATCGGCGTTCTTATTTGCACGCCATATATTAAATGCTTCCTCTCTGGACCTTACTGCAGCTTTGCAAGTCTGGTTAAACCACGACTTCTGCCGAGGTTTACTGGAGATCGTTTTTACCGGAATAAAGGATTTCATTCCCATTCAAATAATATTTTCAACCATTTTCGCCATGGCATTGACATTATTGTCCAAGAAACATAGTTTTCAGTTAAACTGACGAAAGAAATCGTTGAGCTCTACCCAACCAGCCTTTTCGTTTATAAAAATCGAACGCTTCGGGGCCCCCGTAGAAGCGCCGTGAAGCCCGGAGAATTAAAAGGAGGAGGAAACGGCGCAATGTTCCGAGTTTCCGAGAGGTGCAAGAACATCTACTTCGTACTTTTCAGGGTGCGAAGTAAGAAAAAGGTGGAGGGTATTATTCTGGTGCCCTTCAACACACGAAATGTGCGTTTCTATAAAGAAATTCGAAGTGCAGAGTGTTCCATCTGATCTTGAATTAAACCCAAAGACAGCTAAATTCTGCATCAAACATGTCAAATGGTTGCTGAGATTGGTACACAACGTCTGTTCTAACATATATCGCAATGCCCCGATGAAGGGAAAAGAGTGTTAAAAGGTGGTACCCTGAGGGTCAGCATTTTCAGATAACTGAGTCTCACAAAGTGCAAGAACATTTGGCCAATGGAGACTCACGTGAGCATACACTGAGAAGAAATTCGTTCTCAGCCCACGTATATTGCAATAATGAATTCTGAACCATCCTGTCATCATAAATAGAGAGAAAAATAAATCAAAGTCCCTCGTTCGCTAAATATACAATGTCGATAGACAATCGCTGCCAACTTGACTACACCAACGGCCAGTGTTTCACCTTCGCCGTTAGGAAGTTAACCAGCAATTGACCCACATGGTCCATTTAGCGAAGAAATGGGTTCGTAAGGAGTTAAGAAAAGGATATACAATGACTATTTTCAGGGTACCATAAAAGCCCTAATCTGGTAAAACGACGTAAAAACAGGCCACCCGTTGTGATCACTCGTCAAGTTTGTCCATCACTGGTTGGGCGCGTGTTGTTGTTGATTGTCCCGTTTATTTGGTTTTGTTATTTTGTTTTTGTTTCTTAAAATTTTGTTGTTTGTTAAGTTTCTTAAGCATGATACAACTAATCAGGTAATCTCGTCCCTGCAACAACTTCATATTAGTACCAACGTGTCAAACGAAAGCTCATAGAAAAAAATGAAGAGTAATAATTTTTGTTGTTTTATTTGCACAGGGAGAGCATAATTTTGACATTTTGGCACTAATCAGCTGGACCGACGAGACTACCTGGTTCTTTGTATCATGTTCTTAAGTTTAGTTTTTGTTTCCTTTTTTTCGCTTTCAAAGAATTTTTGTCAAATGTAAAATTTTTTTATTGTTGTTAGTTTGTTTTAGATTGTTTTATTTGTTGATTTTGCTTTTTTTATTATTGTTATTAATTTAACTAAGCACAGACGACGCAGACATTAAAAACAAATAGCATAAATAAACTATGTATGTACATTAATTAATTAAAAGACGGACAACCGCACAAAAGACGTCTTAACTCCACGAACACTAACTTACTTTTTTAGGTATCATTTGTGTCAGTTTCGCATCTGTATTGTGACATCCACGTGAGGCGGCGATCCAGATGAATGCCAAGATATTTCGTCTCATTTCGAGGAGGCAACGTTGGGTTGATAATAAGAATTGATAGTCGTTTCTTTGCGTAAAGTAAAAGTAAAGTGGGTGCATTTTTTTCAAAGTTGACGTGGGTGTAAAATTATGAGTAGGCTTATCTGCTGGGTAAATATAGTACATAATTGAACCTAATATACTCCCTTCAGGTACACTCGCCCCTATTATTTGAAAGCGACTTAAGTGATTTCCTTCTTTGATCATACATTTTCGGTCAGTTAAGTATTTTTTTAAAGGTTGAATAGGTTGAATATATTCACGGGTAAGTTCAGCTTTAGCTTGTTAAACAGGCCTTTATGCCAAACTTTATCAAAGTCTTGAGACATATCAATAAGGAGCGTGGAGCAGCATTTCTTCCCCTCATAGACTTTTTTAATACCTCTGCTAGTCTGTGGGTTTGTTTGATGGTACTTTGTTGACTCCGAAAGCCAGAGTGGTGATTTGGAATACAGTTATTGTCATTCAAGATCGGTGTCAAGTTGTATTGAAGTAATTTCTCGAACTATTTGGACATAGTTGGTAACAGACTCTTAGGCCTGTAAGACTCCACCTTCAAAAGATCTTTTTCTGGCTAAGGGATCATCTTTACCAAGGCAACTTTCCATACTGACGGAAATTTTTAGAGCCGTAATATAGCGTTAGAAGTAAAAAAGAAATATTGTTTTTGTTGTGCAAGCAAATCTAGAAGCATTTTGTTGCTTATTTCATCATAGCCAGGAGCTTTTTTTGCATTTAACTTATCGCTAGCCTCTTCGACATCTAAAAGTTGGAAACGCATTTTCAAAGGACATTTAGCCACAATCAAAGATAGTTTGCTCATGTCAGTGCATTTATTTGGAGTGAACACATTCTTTTAATGAATTTCGAGCAGACCAAATGTTTTTTTATCATTTCTCGCACAGGATTCTTCCTTATAAGATGTTGCGATAACGGGTCTTTTAAGACATTTAGCTAATCGTCATATTGAACAATTCGTCAAAGGAATTAAGTCTAGTCCATTGATTAGCAGATAATATTAATTCCATATTGTTGTTAGTGCAATTAAACAAACAAGCGGTAATCATCCGCCTTGTTTGAAAAATAATCTGAGACTGATTAAAATTTCTAATGTTTTGTATACGTGTGGTTAAGACAAAAGAGGGAACTTGCGCGGCGTTGCAGAATACCCAATAAGGTGTTCCTTAGGAGATGTCATTCTGCATGTATTTGGAGTGAACACATTCATTAAATGAAATGCGAGCAGATCACATTTTTCTTCATCATTTCTCACACAGAATTTCTCAGATACGTGGCTTTGCGATAACCGGCCTTTTGATAAATTTAGCTGATCGTCTATACTTTAGAGGTGTTTCTTACGAGATGCCCTTCTGTAAACCTCTAGCAAATTTTTAATTGGTTTGCTCATTCTTTTTGCTTTGTTTTAATTTGGGATGACCTGTGCTTTTACCATTCTCTTCGGGCTTTTCTTTTTTCAGATAAAAATTGAAAAAATTCTGTTGTATTTAGTCTAACGATAAGTAGTAGAAGCATGTTCAACGACTTTTTTAATGTTCTCATTAAGGCCGCTCAGACAATCATCATTGTCTTTGGAAGTTTTTAGCGGCGGTTGGTTTTCCAAGCAGTGGGTGCTGACAAATTTTTTATATTTTATCTAATTAACTCTTTGAAACAAAAAAATATCACTAGTTGAAATTTGGTAGAAACAAAAAATAGTGATTGTAATGGGAGAGTTGTCTGAAGATAAATCCATAAGGCTTGAGCTTTGGTTAGTTTCGGGGGTATACCTTTTGTTATACTAAAATCGATTTTTTTTTATCATATATTTTCTTATTGAATCTTCGCTCAAGCGAACTAACAATAAGTATTCAAATCTTAAAACTAAGTAATTCATACTAGTCCAGTCAGTACCAGACTAAAATTTTAGTTCTCACAATAAATATAACGAATTTTAAAAGTTTTATCTAAGGGCAATAGTATCCCTTCTTTTTAGTCGAGTGTGCCCACTATGTTGCAGGATGCTTCGAGCGAGCAGATTTGGATGTGTTTCCAGCTTGTTTAAATACTTGTCCACATAGTTTAGGATTTCGCTTTTTACTAGTGGAACTTCTAGATCCTTGTGGAAGGAGCACCAGTTATCATTCTCAGAATTTTGTTTTGACGACGTTGTATTTTTTCTATGTTAGAGGAGGAAGGAGTGCCCCATAATTGTATACCGTAGCACCAAATTGGTTTTAAAATCGAGTTTTAGAGTAGAAGTTTAGAATCCAGACGTAGCACAGAGTTTCTACCCTTAGCCAGTGGATTTGAGCAGCCTTAAGTTTCATTTGAGTCAGCTTCGCATCTATATGAGGCTTCCATGTGAGTCGTCGATCTAGGGGAACACCAAGATATTTTGTCTCGGTTCGTTGAGGCACCATATAATTGTTAATAGTGATTGGGGAGCACATTTCTTTGCGTAAAGTAAAAGTTACGTGGGTACATTTTTGTTCATTTATTTTTATTCCCCATGTCTTTGCCCATTTTTCAACTTGGGTTACGTGTTGCTGCAGTTGGTTCGAAGCCTCTTTAGGGTCTTTATGAATACTAAGGAAAGCAGTATCATCAGCAAATGTCGACGTGTGTGTAAAACTATTGGTTGGCATATCTGCTGTGAAAAGCAAGTACAGAATTGGACCTAGTATACTCCCTTGAGGTACACCAGCCCCTATTGGTTGAGAAGAACTTATTTGGTTTCCCTCTTTGATCATAAATTGTCGACCGGTTATGTATTTTTCCAATAAGTTGAAAATATTAGCTGGAAGGTGTAGCTTTAGTTTGTTTAACAGGCCTTCGTGCCATACTTTATCGAAAGCTTGAGAGACATCAATGAAAAGCGCGGAGCAGTACTTCTTTTCCTTTAAAGGTTTTTCTTATGACCTGCACCAGTCTGTGAGTTTGTTCGATTGTCTTATGTTGACTTCTAAGGCCAAATTGGTGATCTGGAATGCAGTTTTTTTTCATTCAGGATCGGAGTCAGCTTATTCTAAAGCAATTTTTCGAAAAATTTTGACATTGTGGGTAACAAACTTATAGGCCTATAAGACTCTACCTTTGAAGGATCTTTGCCAGGCTTAGCAATTTTCCATACAGGCGGGAAGTGTTCAAGCCGAATTATTGCGTTAAAAATAAAAAGAATCATTCTTTTTGCCGTAAAGGGTAGCTCTAGGAGCATTTTGTTGCTTATATTATCAACGCCAGGAGCTTTTTTACCATTTAGGTTAGCAAAAGCCTCTACAACATCTGTAAATCGGAAACGTATTTCTAAAGGACGTCTAGCAACAACTGGTGGTAATTCCCTCACGTCTGTGCAAGTATTGGGAGTGAACACGTTTTTGAAATGGTTTGCGAACAGATCACATTTTTCTTCGTCATTTCTAGCCCAGGATCCTCTCAGATTACGCAATGGTGGTTTTGCGATAAAGGGTCTTTTAAGACGTCTGGCTGATCGCCATAGGGAATAATTTGTCTGAGGAGTCGCGTCTAGAACTTCGAGGTACTATTTAAGTGAAGCTATTCTGTGAACCTCCAGCAAGCTTTTGAATTTGTTAGTACATTCTTTCAGCTTAGATTTAAGTTGGGGCGATCTGTTCTTTTGCCATTATCTTCGGACTCTCCTTTTTTCAGATAAAAGTTTTCCCACATCGTCAGAAAAAATTAACTGTACCTCGCCTTCCGGTAGGTAGAAGATGCATGTTCAGCGGCTTTTTTAATGTTTTCATTTAGGACGCTCAGACAATCATCGATGTCTCCGTGAGTTTTTAGGGGTTGGTTTTCCGAACAGTGGGCACTATTTTTTTTTTTTATATTTTAACCAATTTATTTTTTTAGATAAGAAAAAATCACTAGCTGCTATTTGGTGAGGACTGCAAATAGTAATTATTGTGGGTGAGTGGTCAGAAAATAAATCCAAGGAGGCTACAGCCTCAATAAGGTCCGGGGATATACCTTTTGCCACGCCAAAATCTATTACGTCTGGAATTTTATTATTGTCCGTTGGCCAAAAGGTTGGTTGTCCAGTTGAAATAACGAAAAGTCCCATTTCCGACACGTAGTCATACAAGACACGACCTCTGGGACTAATTAGGCTGGAGCCCCAGTATGTGTGCTTAGCGTTATAGTCTCCAGCAGTTATGAAGCGGGGACCTAAAGAATGGAGAATCTGGGTGGACAGTAAACTAATGAAATAACAAGGTTATGGAAAAATTCATAAATGCAGACGTTCGTAGCTTGGATATAACATTCCGAGAGGCCACCCAACCATAGGTGTTTAATTCTTGATTTGATTAAAATAGCCGAGCATGACATGATCTATCCCTAGGATCCTTTGAATCGTAAAAAGAATAACCACTAATTTTAAAAGTGCTTCTAGATGTCATATGAGTCTCAGAAATACACATAACATCGGTTTTTTGGTTCTTCAAGAAATATTCGAGCTCGTTTTTGTGTTGGCGGATGCCGTTTGCGTTCCAGAAACAAACCCTGAGGCATCTTTTGGCTTGTCGCACTTGGTCGTATCGTGCAGATCCCCACACACAACACAAACAGAAGGAAACTTACAATAAGTTTTAGTGTGGCCATATTCCTGGCAGTTTAAGCACTGTACGGGCCCAGATCGCTTATGTGGCACTTCCACAGTGACTCGTCGGTGCATAATATATTTTAAATCATAGATGGGGTGGGTTTCACTTTTTTTCAATTTGATATCACATGGCGATAGCTCCACTCGGAATAATGGTTGGGGTGTTTTTCCCTGTTTCTCATATTCGATACCATCCTAACCATAAACCCTTTGCTTAGCAAACTGGTCTTGGTTTCTTCTGGGTCAACGTTAGAATAAATGCCTTTAATAACTACCTGAAGGCCTTTTGCGGTCTTGAGTTGGTAGGTATAGAAGTTTTTTCTGAGTTTTTCGAGCTCCGAAACCGTGGCACGGTAGGCGTTTCCATGGTTCACTTGAATTTTTGTCTCAAATATGATACCGCGCTTAACGTTTGAAACATAAAAGTTATTTTCCCCAATCAAACCGACTAAAAACTTGACGAGATCATTTGAGTTTTTTCCCCTCAAATAAATGGGAGGTGGCTTAAAGGACTTTTTTTCACTAACAGGGGCTTCATTATCCTCTTGCAAAATTGCAAAACGATTTTGCGATGAGGTTGGCCTTTCATCGTCTTTTTAAATTTCTGCCGATTTAGGGCTTCTTCCCCTTTTAAGAACTGTCACGTAGCGGTCCATCCCTACCTGGATCTTAGATGCCGGTGCAGAAATTAAGCTTGATGCGGCTTTAGCAGCTGCAGGTTCAATTCCAGAATTTAATAATGGTGACCGAGACAAAGAGGGTACCTAAAAATTTTTTTTATAATTATTAAATAGAGATAGGGCTAAATTAGTCCCTTGTTCAGTACATTTATTTAAATTAGGCGCACTTGAACTAAGATTGTTTGTAATTATTTTTGGTCTTGCATTTAAATAATTTCTATTAAGTTCAGGGTCTCTTATGTTCTCATTGCTAACACTTGTGGAGCTTAACACAATGTAAGCATTTCGGCTATCAGGCCCACTGTCACTACGATTACTGTTACTCATTAACAGTTCGCTTTTTTTCTTATTTAGTTTGTTGTTTTTGTTTTTCTTTTCTCACTTTTTTGTGTATATATGTATGTATGTATATTAATAAATTTGTTTGCTACCTATTACTAATATCACCTATTAACAATATTACACTCGTGTATACACGTCCGTACACTACGAGATTAAGAATGCAGATCAGTTGACCAAAAGTTTCGTCGGCCAGATGAAATAACGTTAAGTCCCATTTCATTAATTAGGCGAGAGCCTAAGTAGGTTTACTTAGTGCTATATTCTCTAGCAGCGATGGAACGGGGACCTAAAGATTTGTAAAAACAGTTAAACTTATCCTTTGTTATGGAGAATCTGGGTGGTATACTGACAAAATGACTAGGTAATAGAAAGATTCATCAACGCAGAGGTTTGTTGCTTGTAAAAGTTTCGAAGAGACCACCCATCCATTGGTGTTTGATCCTCAATTTGATTATTATAACCTAGTCACCAAAGTATCTATTTTTGGGATCCTTCGAATCCTAAAAAGAATAGCTACTTATTTTTAAAGTGCCTCTAGAGTCATATAAGCCTCAGAAATCAACTCTACATAAACTTTCTGGTGTACTTTGAAAAAATTTGAGTTCGTTTTTGTGTTGGCGGATACCGCTTGAGTCCAGAAACAAACCCTGAGGTAGTTCATTGCCTTTTAATCATGACCTGCAGAAAAGCAGACTGCATTTTTTGCATCATGCCAGTCTTTTACGCCATGAACTGCGTAAATTGTTTAACCATATCCTTAATTACGCTTTCCAAGCCGCTAACATTGGGCCCGATTGATTCATTTGTTGGCACCTCTATTTTTTTGCTGGCTCGTTAGGCTTACGTGCGTTAAGCTTGTTAGACTTTGATTTATTGGTGTTAGAAACTTGAATTGTAGTTGGCCGTGCAAGTGGAGGCGTATTTGTAGTTGGTCTATTTAACGACTGGAAAGGGGCAGAAACTATTTTCAGCTTAAACGAAGGCGTAACTAATTCAAAAACAACAATTGTTGCATTTCTTCACCCTAGGATCATCTTTTGGTTTGTCGTACTTCGTCGTAACATGCCAATCCCAACACACAACACAAACGGAAAACAACCTACAATAAACTTTGGCGTGGCCATTTTCCTAGCAGTTCAAGCACTCTACGGGCCTAGATCACAAATATATTTAAGTTGTTAGATAGGGTGAGTTTCATATGTCTTTAAATTTACAACACCAGGCTCAAGCTCCATTTGGAAGACTGGTCGGGGTAGCTTTCTCTGCTTGTAATTGTTGATACAAACTTGGCTTTAAAGCATTTGATGAACAAACCGGCCTTAATATCTTCCTGGTCAATATTTTAATCAATACCTTCAATAACAACTTGGAGCCTTTTGCGTTCTTAAGTTTGCAGTTGTAGAGGTTTTTGGAGTTCTGAAAACCTGAAGCGGTAAACGTTTTCGTGATCCACTTGAATTTCAGTTTCATAAGTGCTACCACGTTTTATGTTGGACACATAAAATTTATTTTAATCAATTAATCCAACTAGTAACTTAATAAGGTTGTTTGAGTTTTTGTCTCTTAAACAAATTGGGAAAGGCTTAAATGTTTTCCTCTCAGCTACGAGGGCATCGGTTTTCTCTTGCAGTATGACAAAACAATTTTGAGAACAGGTTGGCTTTTCTTCATCCCTCAAAACTTTTGCTGGGTTGATAACCTCTGCCGATTTGGCGCTTCCGCCCCCTTTTAAGAACTGTTATATAGCAGTCCGTCCCTATCTGGACCTTCGGAACTTCTAAAGAAGGTGTGCTGGGACCACCTTTAGCAACTGTAGGTTCAATTCCAGAATTTTATAAAGAATAACGCGGTTAGGATAGTAACTCGGTATTTTTTTTTAAATTTTTAAAAGAAATTGGGCTAAATTTGACCCTTGTTCAGTACATTTATTCAAATTAGGCACACATGCACTTAAACTGTTTATTTTTTTTTTTGGTTTTTAGCTTAAGTAGTCCCTATTATATTAAGGGTCTCTTATGTTTTCATTTCTAACGCTTATGGAGCTTAACACAATGTAAGCTTTTCGGCTTTAGGCCTCTTGTCACGACGATTACTGTAACTCATTGACCGTTCGCTTGTTTTTAGTTTGTTTTTTATAATTTACTTTTCTCACTTATATATGTATATATCAAGGTATATTGAACAAGGTAGGAATAACTGATCAGCTGACTTCTATTTCCGCCATATGTTTTCTAACTTAGCTTGGACAATTGTTTATGTTATACAATGGTTGTGTATACTGTGTGTATGTGTGTTCGCAATATTTTCGACAACCAAGCTGGAATAAGCAACAACAAAATACATGCTGAAATTTTACAGGAAGTTGTTGTTTTAGGAACGATTCCACCTTCTTATTTCACCATGTGTATATATGTATGTATATTAATAAAATTGTTTTCCATTTATTATATTCGCTCTGTATTTTTTTGTTGTTAAATTACAGCTTAGTAGTCAAAAATGTTGCGATCACACATACAAACAACCATAATATAACATGAAAAATTTGAACAAGCTAAGCTAGAAAACATATAGCGGAAATAAAAGTCAGATGATCAGTTACGCCTACCTGGTTTAATCTACCTTGGCTGTAGTTAACACTTGCGTACACGTCCGCACTCTACGAGATTTAGATCACGAATGCGTGTTTAATAAATATTAAAAATTAAAAAATTAAATAAAAATTGTTTAAGCAAAATCAGTTTGACTTAGGGTTAAACTTATATGTTTTTTTTTATTTATTAATACATATTAATGTTGTTATATTTTAAGGGTTAGCATCACATCCTAAAGTAATGGAGAATACAAATCAAAATGAGTTCTTTAAAAACATCAACTTGTATATTTTTTCGCCAACAACTTCTCTGAAAAATTTGGCTAGCTGGTGGATAAAGCCGAAACTATTTTTTATTAATGATCTTCAAAAATACCATCATGTTAATAAGAGAAGTGAGAAACTATCTCTATCTGCATCAAATAGTAGTAAGCGATTCAAACATCTGATACCCAGCAATTATTCGAAGTTTGATAACACAAATGATGGAAAAAACTTTAACGAAAATAATTCAGTTGAGTCTCTTGGCATGTCTGCTTTAAATAGTGCAATGTATTTTGGCACTGAAAATTCATCTGTTATTGCAACGCAGATAGGCGCTACTGCACGTATCCCATGTGTTGTTCACCATATCCGTAAATGTGTGGTAGGTATATTTCCTATTTTTTATTTACCTATAATTTTTGCAGTTTTCCAGTTTCACATTGATGATTTTATTTTAAATTGTGGTTATAGTTGTTGGGTTGTTTTTTGTTTTTTAACATACACCTTTTCTCTTGAAACTCATACAAATCTGCTCGCTCCAAGCATCTTGCAGTATAGTCAGTGTTGGGCACAATACATGCTTTGCTGTATTTGAAATACAAAATACTTGTTCCGCTTGTATTTCAAATACAAAATACCAAATACTTTTAAGTCGAGTATTTGAAATACAAAATACGGTATTTTAGTATCTTTTATTTGAAATACAAAATACATTTGTAACCATTAATGAATCGGTAAAACATGAGTTTCCTTTCATGAACACCAGCTTTTTAAAAGTTTAATCAGATAAGCAGCCTCTTGTTGGAAAATATATAAGTCCTGCTAAAAAAAACAATCTTTCTACAGGTCCTGATGAACACAGACTGGTGTTAAATTTTATGAAAACAGTTCTCTGCAAGGCACATTCAACAAGGTAAGCCCAAGATGAATTCAAAAAATTCACCCTCTGCATTTCCTTTTTGTGTTTGAACGGAAGAATGTCAGAAAAATTAAAAATTGCATATGCATAAAATTAAATTTTTATAAGGTGAAAATGTCAAATTGATTTTAATCAGCTGGGCTCTTAATATTTCCTGGTTAAATGTGCCTTGGTTCTCTGTATGTGAAAAACAAATTAAATTAAAAGTAAAGCAAAGTTATATCAAGGCGAATTATAAAATTCGCCCTCTGCATTTCTTTTGTATACCCTTCACATAGTGATAAGGGTATATATCAGTTTGTTATTCCGTGTGTAGTTTCTTTATTATGGCTTTTTCTCTACAATTGCACGAATTTTGTGGAATATTTCATGCGCTAAATCTTAAAAACTATAGCAGCTATCAACTTCAAATGTGTCAAAAAAAGTAATTGTAAAACAAGACCTACACTTTGGAGAAAAAAAATTTGGGTGGGGGCAGGAGAAGGTGTAGCTCCCATACAAATTAACAATTTTTATGCAATTTTCAAAATGCTGTATCTCGGAAACTATAACAGCTATCGACTTCTGGTGTTCTACGAAAAGTAATTCGATGATAAGACCTAAATTTTGGAAAAAAAAATGTTGAGAGGAGCAGGGGGACTAGAAGATCCAATAAAAATTAACAACTTTTATTAACCTTTTAATACGAATAATGTCGAAAACTTTTATAACTCTCGACCTCAAACCTTCTTCATCTATTTCTATTATCTATACTGACGTAAAAATTTTGTAAAGTTTTGTATGGACTTTAAAACTGGCACAAAGAATTTTCATTTTATTATTTGCAGTACAAAGTAACTCGGCTAGGTATATTAAAAGACCAATGCGAAGGGTATATAAGATTCGGCACAGCCAAATATAGTGATCTTACTTATTGTGTTTAAAAATGTGGATGTCAAACAAATTTAAATTTTTTTGACGTTCACATTTCCAAATATCCGTTGAGCTTTTGATATTACCTGAATGATTGAGCCCTGAAAAGGCGAATACATGAGCCTTGCTAAGGCAAATACATGAATGAATACGCAGAAAAAGTTTCCATTCTGTTTTTTTTTTGGAAATTGTAACATTTTTCAATTTTGCTAATGACAACTTTTTGTATAACAAAAAAAATGTATTTTGCAAAAATGTATTTTGGCATCATAAGTTTTTGAAATACAAAATACAAAATACTTCAGTGTTAGGTATTTGAAATACAAAATACATTAGAAGGTGGTATTTCAAATACAAATACAAAATACCTATTTGCACGTTAAACATCCGTACGAAGTTTGGAGACTTCAGCTTTTACAGTTATTGAGATATATACAACAAACTATTTTCGTTGTATGGGAGGTGCCACGCCGATTTATTTATTCCCGCCCATACAAAGCTCAATTTTGCATATTAGCACTATAAACATCCGTACAAAGTCTGGAGACATCAGCTATTACAGTTATTGAGGTATATACAAAAAACTATTTTCGTTGTATAGGAGGTGCCACGCTAATTTATTTTTTCCTGCCCATACAAAGCTCAATTTTGCATATTAGCACTATAAACATCCGTACGAAGTTTGGAGGCTTCAGCTATTACAGTTATTGAAATATATACAAAAACAATTTTCGTTGTATAGGAGGTGCCACGCCCATTTATTTTTACCCGCCCATACAAAGTCCAATTTTGCATATTAGCACTGTAAACATCCGTACGAAGTATGGAGGCTTAAGCTATTACAGTTATTGATATATATACAAAAAATGGTTTTTGTTGTATGGGAGGTGCCACGCCCATTTATTTGTTTCCGCCCACACACAACTCAATAATGCACATCAATAACTAATTTACCTGTACCAAATTTTGAGACTTAAGCTATAATAGGTGTTGAGGTATGTGAAAAAAAACTTTTTAATTTGTATGGGAGGTGCCACGCCCAGTCGGAATTTCCAAAAAAAAAAATAGCCTTAAACACATTCCGAGATATCGGGTATGTCTTTTTTTCAAGTTTCATTGAAATCGGTCCAGCCGTTCTTGAGTTATATGTAAGCGGTGTCACTAACACACAAAAAATTTTTCTTTTATATATAAGATTGTATTTGATACATAATTTCCGACATTAGATAAAACATTTATCAATATAAGATCTATTTTCTTTCATTTAATCAAAAATCATAAACAAAGTGGTATTCCTTGCGGGCGGACACCTTGTATATGGCAATATTATTGGAGCCAAAATACTGACTGGGTAACCCGCAGGGGAAAATATTTTTAAGCCTCTTATACCAAGTAATCCAAAAGGTTTGCTCTCTAATTCTTAACGCTTGCAGTTTCCAAATAAACTAGCCTTTGATTTAACATTTAACTAATCCGAGGGCCAAACTCTCTAGGTTGCTGGGTTGCAATTGGAAAGCGGCTGCTTTTCTCATGGACAGTTGTATGTCGCTTGCTCAAGGATACCAAGTGGATAAAATAACAAATTTTTGCACCAAATGGAAAAACTCCTAACAGAGTGTGTAATAGCGTTTGAAAAAGTAGCTAACTACCTGTTATTTTTTAATATAAGATACAAACTTAGCTATAAAGATTTGTTACCATGAAATAACTCCCAATGAAAAAATGAAATAACTCCCAATTTTTTTGGTACTATGAAATAACTCCCAATGAAAAAATGAAATAACTCCCAATTTTTTTCCATACAAATTGGGATTATTTTCTATTGGGAGTTATTTCATTATGAAATAACTCCCAAATGAAATAACTCCCAAATGAAAAAACTCCCAATGAAATTTTGTTGGGAGTTATTTGATTTTTTCGAAGTGTTGGGAGTTATTTCATTCTTGTTGGCAGTTATTTCATTTTCTATCATTGGGAGTTATTTCATTTTTGTTGGGAGTTATTTCATTTTTATTGGGAGTTATTTCATTTTAATAAAAGCAAGTGTATGTACCAGAGCATTTAAAAAAATTTAATTTATACCAGATAAAAGGTGACATTTATTTAAAAGTTTTGGGGTTTTAAAACCGTGGGTATATAGCCGGGCTTCGGCCGGGCGCAAAGAGAAAAAACTCCATTAGATTCGATCCGCCGGCTTCGCAGTAGCCTTTGGCCGGGGAATACACTTTAAACTGTAGTACATCGGAAGTATTTGCAGCTTCGTAACTAAAGTGTCATAAAATTCATGTTTTATTTGGCGAAGCTTTATATAGAAAGCCGTAGAGCTTAAAGTCCATTGCCCGGCCGAAGGCTACTGCGAAGCCGGCGGATCGAATGCACTGGAGTTTTTTTTCCTTGCGCCCGGCCGAAGGCCGGCTATCTAAAAAAAATTATTTAACCAAAAAGGTGCTTAAAGTCCAAGCGCCTGTCCTAAAGCTGTAACGAAGCTGGCGGTTTGATCCACGAGAGTTTACTTATCCTGCGTCCAGACGGAGGCTGCCAGTCATTTGGTTTGTTTGTTTAGAAAATAATTTTACGTTAGTGATATCTAATTTACGGATACAAAAGGTGACAATGAATTGAAAATTTTGGGTTTAAAAAAAGTGGCATATATAGCCGGCCTTCGGCCGGGCGCAAGGAAGAAAAACTCCAGTGCATTCGATCCGCCGGCTTCGCTGTTGCCTTTGGCCGGGCAACGGGCTTTAAGCTCTAGTGATCTTTAAATACCAGAAGTGCTTAATTTAAGCACTTTCACAAAAACCCCAAACCGTTATATCATTCTTGTTCACATCTGAAGTTTTAATATTAACTAGAGCTTAAAGCCCATTGCCCGGCCGAAGGCTACATCGAAGCCGGCGGATCGAATCCACTAGAGTTTTGATTCCTTTCGCCCGGCCGAAGGCTGGCTATATACACCACTTTTTCTAAACATCCAAAATCAATTAGTTAGCCCAAAATAGAGAGATTAAAGTTCGTGCGCCTAGCCCAAAGCTATAGCAAAGCCGCCGGTTCAAATCCACTAGAGATGTTCGGTGGCAAAACATTGCAAGTTTAGATTCTGTTTTAAAAGTGCTGTATATTGCCGCCCTATGGCTGGGCTCTGGAGAGCAAAACTCATTCAAGAATATTCAAACATTTGATGTAATCAAACAATACTTTTCTTGTGCACAGCACTGCGCAACAGCATTGTTAACTTGGGGAGAAAACTCACGCTAGGATAAAAGGTGACATTTATTTAAAAAGTTTGGGGTTTAAAAACCGTGGGGTATGTAGCCGGCCTTCGGCCGGGTGCAAGGAAAAAAAACTCTAGTGTATGTGATCCGCCGGCTTCGCAGTAGCCTTCGGCGGGGAATATACTTTACACTGTAGTGCATCGGAAGTATTTGCAGCCTCATAACTAAAGTGTCATTAAATTCATATTTTATTTGGCGAAGCTTTATATGGAAAGCAGTAGAGCTTAAAGTCCATTGCCCGGCCGAAGGCTACTGCGAAGCCGGCGGATCGAATCCACAGGATGATTCTTTCCTTGCGCCCGGCCGAAGGCCGGCTATCTAAATAACTCTTTTTTATTAAAAAATTATTTAACCAAAAAGGTGCCTCAAGTCCACGCGCCTGTCCTAAAGCTGTAACGAAACCGACGGTTCGATCCACGAGAGTTAACTTATTCTGCGTCCAGACGGAGACCGGCAGTCATTTGGTTTGTTTGTTTAGAAAATAATTTTACGTTAGTAACATCTTATTTATGGATACAAAAGGTTTTCGCATTATATATATTTTAATTGGGAGTTATTTCGTTTTCGTTGGGAGTTATTTCATTTTCGTTGGGAGTTATTTCATTATTGTTGGGAGTTGTTTCATTTCCGTTGGGACTTATTTCAAAAAACAATTTTTTTTTTGTAATTGGGGTTATTTCATTTTTGTTGGGAGTTATTTCATTTGGGAGTTATTTCACTTTTTGTGACTTTTATGAAATAACTCCCAAACATTAAGAGTTATTTTATTTTTACCGTTGGGAGTTATTTTATTTTTTTCGATTGGGGGTTATTTCATTTTCGGTAGGAGTTATTTCATTTGGGAGTTATTTCATTTTTTCCATTGGGAGTTATTTCATTTGGGAGTTATTTCACGGTACCGTCAAAGAGAAATAAATAAATTAAATGCAAATATGTTTGTATAATAAAATTAAAAAATTAATAGCTAAAACAAACATTTTTTAATTAAACAAAAATTATGAATAATATATACGTATAATAAATAAAACTTAATTTTACAGGCTCCCCCTCTGCCTCATTAATTGTCCTGGTGATGTGGCAGGCTTTTATTACGTTTTTGTTGTTGTTTCTGTTTAAGAGTTCTGCTACAGCTTTCTTCTTGCTCAATAATGTTGCTGGTTGTTGCCTTTGTTACTTGTTGCATCTAATTTTTCGAAAAATGTGTTTTTGTTGCTGTTGATTCAGTATTGTTTACGTTTATTGGTGTTTGAATTTGAGTGTCGGTTGTTGCGGTTTTGTTTGATACAAGGTGACCCCGTCGCCTTATGGGATAGATGGGTTCATTTGAAAATATTTCATAGGGCGTGAGACAGAGCTGTTAAATTTGGAATACGATTCGTAATCAATTAGATTACATTTTAGAGGGAATGGTATTGATAACATAATTCTCTTTTGAGCAACTCCTGATGTTTAATTAATTATGATTACAAATAATCTATTTGTAATCAAGATTATTTAGGATTACGGATTAATATATATATTTTATTTTGAAAGATTTTCATTTACAACGTTAAAAAATTCTAAAGAAATAAAACAATATTCACTTAAATAACAAAGCACTCAATAACAATTTTATTACTTCCTAAATCAACAAAAAAGGGAAAGATACGTGAAAAAAATAATAACGAGAAACAAAGACGTTCGGAATGCATTCAATCAATAATAATCAAAAACAAGTAAGAGCGCTATATTCGGCTGTGCCGAATCTTATATACCCTTCACGTTGGCCTTTTGAACCCCAAACTTTTGTCTATTTTTATGCATTTTTTATTTATGAAATATTTCTAATTTTTAAATTGTGGTCGGTGTCATATTTCAACGCTCTGCGGTTGACTACGGGGAAGTTGTAAAGGCTTTTATCCTAATTTTTTCAAGTTTTGTGTGACAACCCCCTTACGGGGTGGGAATAAGGGATAAGTATATTCTAGGAATATGTTTGGGAAGGGAAACTAATGGGGTTCGGTCGTACACTTTATTTCTCTAAGGCCGACTCTGAAGAAGTTGTGGGCGTTTTCGTATCATTTTTGTGAATTTTGTATGGCAACCCCTTTAGAGCGTGGAGATAAGGGGTAAATATGTTCTAGGAATATGTTTGGGAGAAGAAACTAATGGGGGTCGGTCGTATACTTTATTGCTCTTAGGCCGACTCTGAAGAAGTTGTGGGCATTTTTAAGTCATTTTTGTAAATTTTGTGTGGCAACCCCCTTTGGTGACGGAGATAGGGGGTAAGTATACTCTAGGAATACGTTTCGGAACAAAAACTAATGGGGGTCTGTCATACATCTTATTCCTCTAGAAGCAACTCCGGGGAAGTTGTAGCGCTTTTGACCTTATTTTTTAAAATGTTGTTTGGCAACCATGTTAGGGGCTAGAGATATAGAGTAAACTAGCTGACCCGGTGAACTTCGTACCACCTTCCAATTATTGAATATATGGATTTTTTAAAAAGAGTACAAACTCATATGACATCTAGAAGCACTTTCAAAATAAGTGGCTATTTTTTTTACGATTCGAAGGATCCCAGAGATAGATCATGTGGTGGCTCGGCTATAATAATCAAATCGAGAATCAAACACCAATGGATTGGAGGCCTATCCGAATGTTATATGCAAGCAACAAACGTCTGCATTGATGAATTTTTCCATAATCTCGTTATTTCGTCAGTTTATTGTCCACCGAGATTCTCCATAACGAAGGATCAGTACAACGGTTTTTACAAATCTTTAGGTCCCCGCTTCATAGCTGCTGGAGACTATAACGCCAAGCACACGTACTGGGGCTCCCGCTTAATTAGTCCCAGAGGTCGTGTGTTGTATGATGCCGTGTCTGAAATGGGACTTTATGTTATTTCAACTGGACAACCAACCTACTGGCCAACGGACCACAATAAAATTCCAGACGTAATCGATTTTGGCGTAGCAAAAGGTATCTCCTCGGAGCTTTTTGAGGCTCAAGCCTCCTTGGATTTATCGTCTGACCACTCATCCACAATAATCACTATTAGCAGTCCTCATCAAATAGCAGCTAGTGATTTTTTCTTATCTAAAAGGATAAATTGGTTGAAATATAAAAAATACATTAGCGCCCACTGCTCGGAGAACCAACCGCTAAAAACTCCCGGAGACATCGATGATTGTCTGAGCGTCCTAAATGAAAACATTCAAAAAGCCGTTGAACATGCGTCTTCTACCTACCGTCAGGCTAGGTACAACAAAATTTTTTCTGACGATGTGAGAAAGCTTTTATTTGAAAAAAGGAGAGCCCGAAGAGATTGGCAAAAGCATAGATCACCCCAACTTAAAGCTAAGCTGAAAGAATGTACAACCCAACTAAAAAGCTTGCTGGAGGTTCACAGAATAGCATCACTGAAAGAGTACCTGGAAGGTCTAGACGCGACTGCTCAGACAAATTATTCCCTATGGCGATCAGCCAAGCGTCTTAAAAGACCTGTTATTGCAAAACCACCACTGCGTAATCTGAGAGGATCCTGGGCCAGAAATGACGAAGAAAAATGCGATCTGTTTGCAAATCATTTAAAAAACGTGTTCACCCCTAAAACATGCACAGACGTAAGGGAATTACCGCCTGTTGTTGCCAGACGTCCTTTAGAAATACGTTTCCGATTTACAGATGTTGTAGAGGCTATCGCTAACCTAAACAGTAAAAAAGCTCCTGGCGCTGATAAAATCAGCAACAAAATGCTCTTTGAGCTACCTTTCACAGCTAAAAGGATAATTCTTTTTATTTTTAACGCGATAATTCGGCTTGAACATTTCCCGCCTATATGGAAAGTGGCCTTAGTAAAGATGATTCCTAAGCCTCGCAAAGATCCTTCGAAAGTAGAGTCTTATAGGCCTATAAGTTTGTTACCCACAATGTCAAAATTATTCGAAAAATTGCTTAAGAACAAGCTGACTCCGATCCTGAATGAAAACAACTGCATTCCAGATCACCAATTTGGCTTTAGAAGTCAACATAGCACAATCGAACAAACTCACAGACTGGTGCAGGTTATAAGAAAAACCTTTGAGGAAAAGAAGTACTGCTCCGCGCTTTTCATTGATGTCTCTCAAGCTTTCGATAAAGTATGGCACGAAGGCCTTTTAAACAAACTAAAGCTAAACCTTCCAGCTAATATTTTCAACCTATTAAAAAATTACATAACCGGTCGACAATTTATTATCAAAGAGGGAAACCAAATAAGTTCTTCTCAACCAATAGGGGCTGGTGTACCTCAAGGGAGTATACTAGGTCCAGTTCTGTACTTGCTCTACACAGCAGATATGCCAACCAATAGTTTTACACACACGTCGACATTTGCTGATGATACTGCTTTCCTTAGTATTCATAAAGACCCTAAAGAGGCTTCGAACCAACTGCAACAACACGTAACCCAAATTGAGAAATGGGCAAAGTTATGGGGAATAAAGATAAATGAACAAAAATGCACTCACGTAACTTTTACTTTACGTAAAGAAACGTGCTCCCCAATCACTATTAACAACCACATGGTGCCTCAACGAACTGAGACAAAATATCTTGGTATTCACCTAGACCGCCGCCTCACATGGAAGCCTCACATTGATGCGAAGCTGACTCAAATAAAACTTAAAGCTGCTCAAACCCACTGGCTAATTGGTAGAAACTCTGTGCTACGTCTGGATTGTAAACTTCTACTCTACAACTCGATTTTAAAACCAATTTGGTGCTACGGTATACAATTATGGGGTACTGCTTCCTCCTCCAACATAGAAAAAATACAACGTCGTCAAAATAAAATTCTGAGAATGATAACTGGTGCTCCTTGGTATATTAAAAACAGCAACATCCACAAGGATCTAGAAGTTCCACTAGTAAAAAGCGAAATCCTAAACTATGTGGACAAGTATTTAAATAAGCTGGAAACACATCCAAATCCACTCGCTCGAAGCATCCTGCAACATAGTGGGCACACCCGCCTAAAAAGAAGGGATACTATTGCTCTTAGATGAAATTTTTAAAATTAGCCATCTTTATTGTGAAAACTTAAATTTTAGTCTGGTACTGACTGGACTAGTATTAATTATTTAGCTTTAAGATTTGAATACTTATTGTTAGTTCGCTTAAGCGAAGATCCAATAATAAAATATATGTTAAAAAAAAAAAAAAAAAAAAAAAAATAGTTCATTGGAATATATTTATATAGAAAACAAAAATTCAAAAAGATTACAAAAATAAGGCGTTTCAGGTAAAAGCTGTTAAGGAAGCTATGTATTTTCGTGCATGGGTTATGTTTGGGTTAATTCCCTTCAGTGCAGTACCTTGTGATATACGAAACTTTTCGTTTTGTTATTAGGCGCAAGTACAAATAAAGCAGATGGTTTGCCCACACGTGAACAAACAACGTAGAGTTGGCCATGAGAAAAACATGAATTTTCTAAATTAAGACCAAAAATACTCAAGGACTGTCATTGAAAATGCAAGACGAATAGGAAATTGAATTCGCTTAAACTCAAAAGGCATATCGGTTGGTATCATCGGAATTCTCGGAATGAGAACTTCTTCACCTTCAAATTTTCCTCTAAGTATAATTGCGTGTATAACACGGACCATCAGTTTTGTAATTACCAAATGCGTTCCATTGCAAAGTTTTGGTTGGTTTAAACTTCGAAGCACGATAACTACCGAGCCAACCTTTAGTTGTAAGTTTTGCGGGGGTAAGCCAGGCCCATCCAAGGAGTTAAGAACTTCAGTTGGATAGTTGTTGGGTTCATTTTCGTTTGTTACACAATCAATAGATTTAAAAGAATGCATAGTACCAACGATTTTATTCTGAACTTTATAGTTTAAATCATCAACATCTATATTTTTAGCTGCTAAAATTGCCCGTTTACTCAACTAGTCATAATTTTTCCCGTTAGCAATTATGTTGGGGAATGCTTTCTGGTTGAGCTCTTCCTTTGACGATACAAAATTACAAAAATTTTAAGAGAACGAAATCAATCCGCTTGATTCGTCGACAGGAATACGGCCATTACCGATAGTCAACAATTGGTTGGAGAAATCTTTAGCTGATAAATCGTTGAGCAATGTAACTCTCATGCTTTCTGTCATCTGCAGTATCTTTGGAAAACGCCACAGACTTGAGGCAAGCATTTTTTTGATCAGCCGCCGTCGATCTTGGAATGACTGGCAGACAGTAAAAT
Organism: Melanophora roralis; assembly: GCA_963583895.1. NCBI lineage: Eukaryota > Metazoa > Arthropoda > Insecta > Diptera > Rhinophoridae > Melanophora > Melanophora roralis. Next base: position 33,135,065 of record OY757191.1, on the reverse strand, counting down.
CATTGCACCTCCAAAACATCTTGGGTCACTGCGCAGATCTTTTAGTGTTCTTTTAAGAGCTTCTATTGCGCGTTGGTGTGCCATTGTGCATTCGTCCCAGATAATGATTTGACACGCTACTAAAACTTTGGACATGACGGAGTTTTTCGCAATGTTACATATTGGTTGCTCTATATTTTGAAGGTTTAATGGCATTTTAAACGCTGAGTGAGCTGTGCGGCATCCTTCTTACAATGTAGCCGCTATTCCAGATGAAGCTACCGCTACAGCAATGTTGGATTTCGCACGAACAGTGGCTAAAATCAATGACATGACGAATGTCTTACCAGTTCCACCAGGGGCATTCAAGAAAAGAAAACATCGTTTCCATCATCAATTGCATTTAATATTATATCATAGACTTTCTTCTATTGGAGGTTTAAGAGGGAAACATTAATTTGAACTTATTGGTTCAACTCATGTCAATCGTATTCACGTTTACACCCCATTTCTCGATTTAGTAGCTCATTCATTTCATGTTCTGGTGCCGGCAGTCCTAACTTGACTAACAAACTGCCGCAAATAAGGTAATACATGTCTTCAATTAAGAGCAAGGACATATTGTCCTTGTATTTGTTCCACAGGTTACTTGGATTTGACGGGAAGCATGTCGAAATAATAATAGCAAATAATGTTCGTATCTGGCTTGGATATGCAGAAATAATTACCTCAGCGCTTGTCGTATCCCAATGAGTATCGTTTTCAAACAAATTGAGTTCTTGACACGCAACACGAAATGTTGAGCAGACTATACCATAAACAGTACGAAACGCTGCAAATGATGTTGGACCACGAACATTCACCAGCAACAACCGCAATAAAAATATTCATCATTCTTCGGATGAACTGTATAAATGCTCTGCATCACTTGAGCGCACATTCGGATGCCCAGGAACCATAGTGCCTTTCTTTTGACGTTAAAATTTTTTTGAAGAAGCGTTCCAAGTGTAATATCGTGACATTTCCGAGTAAGTAAAGTTTGTGCAAACGGATTGCTTTGAAAAACAGCAAAGAAACTTGTCAATGTTGTCGCTGGAGGTATTTCAGCACGTTGAACAATATTTTCCGCAGTGAAATATACTCGTTGGCCATTCTCCAGATGCACCGCTAAATGTACAACAGTGGGATGAATAGAAAATGAGAAATACTTGATCGACTTCACTGAACTAGAATATTCAACATTGCATTGTGTCTTAAATAATTTGAAAAGAAATGGCGAATATGGCACAGTCCAACTGTTGTCAATCACAAAATCGTTTCCTTTTGCTTTCTTTGTAATAGTTTGACCGTTGTCATTGGGCCATCAACGCCGATACAGTGGATAACCGTCATTGCCAGTGATAGTTTCCGCCGTCAATTTTCGTGGATAATGTTTGGAACACTTGCCGTCGACCATGAATCATATTTGTAATTACAATATCATGTAGTTCTTGATCTGTTTCAGGATCAGGGATCTCGTCACTTATAATATCATCTTTCTGGCCTTGTCGAACTTCTCGACTAATAAAATAAGAATGTGTGCATGCGGCAAGCCTCGTTTTTGCCGCTCTAATCAATATATCCAGCATCGAGTATCTCCGAATACGTATTGCCTAACAATTTATATAATCAGCAAACGAATTTTTTACCTAACACACACAATTCACAATATATTATCCTTAATAGCATGTCATAAACGTTATAAACATGTTTTGTTTGTTTCTTTGATAATTACTGAAAATTACTAATAAAGCGTAAATAGAAAACTGTAGCCTATCGCATCTTTTATAATGGGAAGCTTTTACCAAGAAAAACTTCACAAATAGTTCAGTTTATAATGGCTTCATTATTTTGTAGCCCTATCCGCCACTTGTAAATAATTTTTTTAAATGTTTGTTGTGATTACAAAACAATATATAGAAAAGAATTGCGTTAACGACTCGCTAACTGACAGACAGATTCATCATTGCATAGCCTAAATGCTTAGGGCAAGACTTGAAATATGTATTGGTTAATTTTGTAGCGCCTGAACTAAAAAAAGATAGAATTATTATTTAATTTACGCTCAACATGTTTCCAAGTTATGAATGCATTTTTCGTACTTTTTTGGAAATATTAGACCATTAAGCGAGACATGGCAAAACCATATTTTAAAACTGCTAATATCTTTTTTGTACCTTCGGAACCGAAAAAGATAAAAAACGGCTCAAATTATATTTTAAAATTGCGTTCGACAGGTCTCGAAAAAATATAAATATAAAATTTTGATATTTTGATCCTAAGGGGTAAACATTTATTGGTAACATTTTATTGGTAATTTTTAGGATATTTCTGTTACTTTTAAACGAATAATTTTAGTTGCGTTCAACTGGTTTAAGAAAAATATGAACACGTTTTTAAAAGTTTTCTTACAGTTATTGAAATTTATATAAGAAAGTATTTTTCTTGTACGGGAGATGCCATGCCCATTATTCCCTTTTCTGCTAAGTATACTCACCTCAATTATGTATATAAGCAAGCATAAACATCCATAGACAATTCTGAGACTCTAGCTATAAGTACATGTAAAAAAAATGCAATTGTACGGGAGGCGCCACACCAAAAATTTTGGTGACCTTAGCTGTCACAGTTAATGAGATACACATATAAATATTTCCATGCAATTAGAGGTTCCACACCCATAATTTACTTCCTGCCTATACTCATCTTAGTTATGCATATTAGCATAATAAATACACATATTAAATTTAGAGATTTCAGCTGTTACATTTATTGACATATATATGTAAAAGTTTTTTCAGCTATTACAGTTATTGAGATACATAGATATGGGAGGTGCCCCGCCCATTTATTTCTTACCGCCCATACAAAGCTCAATTATGCATATTAGCACTATAAACATCCGTACGAAGTTTAGAGACTTCAGCTATTACAGTTATTGAGATATATAAAAAAACTATTTTCGTTGTATGGGAGGTGCCACGCCTATTTATTTCTTTCCGCCCAAAGAAAGCCCAATTATGAATATTAGCACTATAAAAATTCGTACGAAGTTTGGAGACTTCAGCTATTAAAGTTGTTGAAATATATAAAAAAAACTATTTTCGTTGTATGGGAGGTGCCACGCCTATTTATTTTTTCCAGCCCATACAAAGCTTAATTATGCATATTAGCACTATAAACATCCGTACGAAGTTTAAAGTTTTCAGCTATTACAGTTGTTGAAATATATACAAAAAACTACTTTCGTTGTATGGGAGGTGCCACGCCTATTTATTTTTTCCTGCCCATAAAAAGCTCATTTATGCATATTAGCACTATAAACATTCTAACAAAGTTTTGGGACTTCAGCTATTACAGTTATTGAGATATATACAAAAAACTATTTTCGTTGTATGGGAGGTGCCACGCCTATTTATTTTTTCCTGCCCATACAGAGCACAATTAGCATATTAGCACCATAAACATCCTAACAAAGTGTGGAGACTTCAGCTATTACAGCTATTGAGATATATACAAAAAACTATTTTCGTTGTATGGGAGGGGCCATGCCTATTAATTTTTTTCCGCCCATACAAAGCTCAGTTATGCATATTGGCACTACAGACATCCGTACGAAGCTTGAAGACTTCAGCTATTACAGTTGTTGAGATATGTACAAAAAACTATTTTCATTGTATGGGAGGTGCCACGTCTTTTTATTTTTTTCTTGCCCATACAAAGCTTGATTATGCACATTAGCAATATAAATATCTGTACGAAGTTTGGGGACTTCAGCTATTACAGTTATTGAGATATATGCAAGAAACCATTTTCGTTGTATGGGAGGTGCCACGCCTATTTATTTTTTCCCGGCCATACAGAGCTCAATTATGCATATTAGCACAATAAACATCCGTACGAAGTTTGGAGACTTCAGCTATTACAGTTGTTGAAATATATAAAAAAAAAATTTTCGTTGTATGGGAGGTGCCACGCCTATTTATTTCTTCCCTTCCAAAGAAAGCCCAATAATGCATATTAGCACTATAAACATTCGTACGAAGTTTGGAGACTTCAGCTATTACAGTTGTTGAAATATATAAAAAAAACTATTATCGTTGTATGGGAGGTGCCACGCCTATTAATTTTTTCCAGTCCATACAAAGCTTAATTATGCATATTAGCACTATAAACATCCGTACGAAGGTTAGAGTTTTCAGCATTACAGTTGTTCAAATATAAACAAAAAACTATTTTCGTTGTATGGGAGGTGCCACGCCTATTTATTTTTTCCTGTCATACAGAGCACAGTTAGCATATTAGCACTATAAACATCCTAACAAAGTTTGGAGACTTCAGCTATTACAGCTATTGAGATATATACAAAAAACTATTTTCGTTGTATGGGAGGTGCCACGCCCATTTATTTGTTCCCGCCCATACAAAGCTCAGTTATGCATATTAGCACTATAAACATTCGTACGAAGTTTGGAGACTTCAGCTATTACAGTTGTGGAGATATTTACAAAAAACTATTTTCGTTGTATGGGAGGTGCCACGCCTATTAACTTTTTTCCGCCCATTAAAAACTCAATTATGCATATTAGCAGTATAAACATCCGTACGAAGTTTGGAGACTTCAGCTGTTACAGTTGTTGAAATATATACAAAAAACTATTTTCGTTGTATGGGAGGTGCCACGCCCATTTATTTGTTTCCGCCCATACACAACTCAATTACGCACATCAATAAATAATTTAGTTGTACCAAATTTGGAGACTTCAGCTATAATACGTATTGAGGTATGTGAAAAAAACTGTTCAATGTGCATGGGAGGTGCCACGCCCAGTCGGAATTTCCAAAAAAAATTAGCCTAAAACGCATTCCCAGATATCGGGTATGTCTTTTTTTTTAAGTTTCATTAAAATCGGTCCAGCCGTTCTTGAGCTATAAGCGGTGTCACTAACAAAAAAAAATTGTTCTTTTATATATAAGATATGTTTCACAAAAATGTTTAGGTGGATAAACTAATTGGGGTCGGTCTTACTTTTTACCTTTGTAGGAGACCCCTGGAAGCCGTAAGAGCGATTTTCAAAAAAAAGTTATATTAAGCTTTGTATGCCATCCCTGTTATATTAATACAAATACTTATTATAAAATTTTCGTTTTGGGTGTGGTTCAACAATATCAACATGACTGATTCTGTTTTTTTCTTTTTTTGTTGTTTTTTTATTATTACATACATAAGTATGTACTTTATTGTTTTTTTGGAATAAAAAATGGTTTTTGCTTATATATCGGTCATTTATCGGGCGATTTTGCTGAATTTCAATACCGATTTTCTCGCGGATGTTTGTGACAGTTTGATTTGACTTACGGTATATGCGACATCGGGGGGCTTCAGAAAGTTGATTTCAATCATAACACGGACATACGGACATCGCTAAATCAGCTTCCCTATCTATAAGGATCCAGAATATATGTATATACTTAATGGGGTTCCAAATATAATAAGGAAATTATAAACGGAATTTCAAACTTATGTACACACTTATCACTTATGTGAGGGATATAATAATCCTTGAAAGTAGTTGAATTATTTTTTTATTACTTTTTATACCCTTCACATAAGTGATAAGGGTATATATCAGTTTGCCATTCCGTTTGAGATTTCTTTATAATCCATTTGGGACCCCATAAGGTATATATATTCTGGATCCTTATAGATAGGGAAGCGTTGTCCGTCTGTCCGTCTGTCCATGTGATATGGTTGAAATCAACTTTCTGAAGCCTTCTGATATCGCATAGACCCGTAAGTGGTATCAAACTATCAGAGGTATTAACATTCAGCAAAATCGCCCGATAAATGACCGAGATATAAGCAAAAAACCAAGACTACCTCCTTTTTTCACTCTACAACAACGACAAAGAACATACTTATGTATGTAATAATAAAAAAACAACAAAAAAGAAAAAAACAGAATCAGTCATATTGATATTATTGAACCACACCCAAAACGGAAATTTTATTAGTATAACATATAACAGGGTTGCCATATAAAGCTTAATTTAAACATTTTTAAAATCGCTTCTACGGCTTCCAGGGTTCTCCTACAAAGGTAAAATTTAAGACTGACCCGAATTATTTTATCCATCCAAACATTTTTGTGGAACATACTTACCCTCTATCTCCAGCTCCTAACATGGTTGCCATACCAAATTTTAAAAAATAAAGTAAAAACCCCTACAACTTCCCCGGAGTCGCCCCTAGAGGAAAAAAATGTATCACAGACCCCCATTGGTTTTTCCTCTCAAATGTATTCCTAGAGAATACTTACCCCCTATCTCCACGCCCTAAGGGGCTTGCCATACAAAATTTACAAAAATGATTGAAAATGCCCACAACTTCTTCAGAGTTGGCCTTAGAGCAATAAAGTGTATGACCGACCCGTATTAGTTTGCCCTCCCAAACATATTCCTAGAATATACTTAACCCCTATCTCCACGCCGTAAGGAATTGCCATACAAAATTTACAAAAATGATATGAAAATGCCCACAACTTCTTCAGAGTTGGCCTTAGAGCAATGAAGTGTACGACCGACTTCTATAAGTTTCTTCTCCCAAACATACTCCTACAACATACTTACCCCCTATCACCACGCCCTAAGGGGGCTGCCATACAAAATTTACAAAAATGATATGAAAATGCCCACAACTTCTTTAGAGTTGGCCTTAGAGCAATAAAGTGTACCACAGACCCGTATTAGTTTCTTCTCCCAAACATATTCCTAAAACATACTTACCCCCTATCTCCTCGTCCTAATGGGGCTGCCATACAAAATTTATAAATATGATATTAAAATGCCCACAACTTCTTCAGAGTTGGCCTTAGAGCAATAAAGTGTACGACAGACCCCTAACAGTTTCTTCTCCCAAACATATTCCAAGAACATACTTAGCCCCTATCTCCACGCCCTAAGGGGGCTGCCATACAAAATTTACAAAAATTATATGAAAATGTCCACAACTTCTTCAGAGTCGGCCTTAGAGCAATAGAGTGTACGACCGACACCCATTAGTTTGCCCTCCCAAACATATTTCTAGAATATACTTACCCCCTATCTCCACGCCCTAAGGGGGTTGCCATACAAAATTTACAAAAATGATATGAAAATGCCCACAACTTTTTCAGAGTTGGCCTTAAAGCAATAAAGTGTACGACCGACCCCTAAAAGTTTTTCCTCCCAAACATACTCCTACAACATACTTACCCCCTATCTCCACGCCCTAAGGGGGTTGCCATACAAAATTTACAAATATGATATGCAAATGCCCACAACTTCTTCAGAGTTGGCTTTAGAGCAATAAAGTTTACGACAGACCCCTATTAGTTTCTTCTCCCAAACATATTTAACATATTCCTAGAATATACTTACCCTCTATCACCACGCCCTAAGGGGGTTGCCGTACGAAATTTATAAAAATGATATGAAAATGCCCACAACTTCTTCAGAGTTGGCCTTAGAGCAATAAAGTGTACGACCGACCCCCATTAATTTCTTCTCCCAAACATATTTCTAGAATCTATTTACCCCCTATCACCACGCCCTAAGGGGGTTGCCGTCAAAATTTACAAAAATGATGTTAAAATGCGCACAACTTCTTCAGAGTTCGCCTTAGAACAATAAAGTGTATGACCGACTCCCATTAGTTTGCCCTCCCAAACACATTATTAGAATATACTTACCCTCTATCTCTACGCCCTTAGGTGGTTGCCATACAAAATTTACAAAAATGATATGGAAATGCCCACAACTTCCTCAGAGTTGGCCTTAGAGCAATAAAGTTTACGACAGACCCCTATTAGTTTTTTCTCCCAAACATATTCAACATATTCCTAGAATATACTTACCCCCTATCTCCACGCCCTAAGGGGCTGCCGTACAAAATTTACAAAAATGATATGGAAATGCCCACAACTTCTTCAGAGCTGGCCTTAGAGCAATAAAGTGTACGACCGACCCCCATTAATTTCTTCTCCCAAACATTATCCTAGAATCTACTTACCCCCTATCTCCCCGCCATAAGGGGGTTGCCATACAAAATTTACAAAAATTATATGAAAATGTCCTCAACTTCTTCAGAGTTGGCCTTAGAGCAATAAAGTGTACGAACGACTCCCATTAGTTTCTTCTCCCAAACATATTCCTTGAACATACTAACCCCTTATCTGCACACACTAAGGGGGTTGCCATACGAAATTAACAAAAATGAAATGAAATGCCCACAACTTCTTCAAAGTTGGCCTTCGAGCAATGAAGTGTGCGACCGACCCCCAAACATGTTCCTAGAATGTACTTACCCCTTCCTGCACGCCCTAAGGGGGTTGCCATACAAAATTTGAAAAAATTAGGATAAAAACCCCTTCAACTTCCCCGTAGTCACCCGTGGAGCGTTAAAAAGTGACACCGACCCCTATTTAAAAATAGGAAATATTTCATAAGTAAAAAAATGGATAAAAATTTGGGATTTTGAAAGGCCAATCTGAAGGGCATACAAGATTCGGCACAGCCAAATATAGCGCTTTTACTTGTTATTATTTTTTAATACTTTCTCGTAATTTTATTAATCTTATTAATTTATTTTATAATTTGAGGATTTTCTGTAATAGTAATCAATTAGTTATCGTGCGAATCTAAAAATATTTGTAATAATCATTACTTAAACTTAAAAAAACAAATAATCTATTTACTATTTATTACGATTAGTAATCATTACTTAACAGCTACGGTGTGAGATCTTTTACATGATAAGTTCCTAGTAGTATCTCAGGTGTAACTTCTGCAGCATTTGTATAACAAAATTCATTTTCGTTTATCACTTTATAAGGACCATCTCGTGTTGGTATAAACTTTGATGTAATTTTTTTTGTAGAATGGCTGGCCACTGGAACTTTGTCGCCAATTTGGAAATCCTTATGAGCTTGTTTTTAATTAATATACTCTTGATTTCGATCTTGCAACAGCTTCTTCTGCGATTTTAAGAGTATCTGCAAGCCCCATAATGCAAAACGATTTCATTTAAAATAATAAATGAACAATTTTCTGCCGAATAGTTTTACCCAACGGCTACATATGTCTTCTATCACTTGTTGAGAGCCAGCCCGTTTAACTTCATATTGAGAGCCACCCTCGTATAGATCTAGTTTAATTTAAACAAACAACAAGGGTGCTGACCCGATAATGCAAGTCAGCACTTTCACAAAGTTGTTGACTCGATAATGCAAGTCAGCACTTTCACAAAGTTGTTAACCTGATAATGCGAGTCAGCGCTTTCACAACAATGCTGACTTCTATTAAGTTTAGTTTAACATAAATAGTAGATAAGAATAGCAATAAGTCAGATTGTGTTTTATAGTTAAATAAAGAATAACTTTAAAAATGCATCACAACACACTAAGATCCACTGGTGTCCCGTGTTTGTGCAAGGTAATGGAACAACCAGATCAATGGCAATAACTTCAAAACGTTGGTTGCTTGCTACTAAAAGAAATAGATCTGCTGGTTTCAAAATGCCCACAACTTCTTCAAAGTTGGTCTTAGGGCAAAAAAGTGTACGACCGACCCCCATTAGTTTCTTCTCCCAAACATATTTGTTGAACATACTAACCCCCTTTCTCCACACCCTAAGGATGTTGCCATACAAAATTAACAAAAATGAAATGAAATGCCCACAACTTCTTCAAAGTTGGCCTTTGAGCAATAAAGTGTACGACCGACCCCCATTAGTTTCTTCTTCAAAACATATTCCTAGAATGTACTTACCCCTTTCTGCACGGCCTAAGGGGGTTGCCATACAAAATTTGAAGCAATTAGGATAAAAACCCCTAAAAATTCCCCGTAGTCACCCGTGGAGCGTGACACCGACCCCTATTTAAAAATAAGAAATATTTCATAAGTAAAAAAATGGATAAAAACAAAAAAAAGTTTGGGATTTTGAAAGGCCAATGTGAAGGGTATATAAGATTCGGCACAGCCAAATATAGCGCTCTTACTTGTTATTATTTTTTCGTAATTTTATTAATCTTATTACTTTATTTTATAATTTTGGGATTGCCTGTAATCATAATCAATTAGTAATCGTGCGAATCTAAAAATAATTGTAATAAAACCATTACTTCAATTTAAACAAGTAAGAGCGCTATATTCGGCTATGCCGAATCTTATATACCCTTCACATTGACCTTTCGCAATCCCAAACTTTTTTTTCTTTGTAACCATTTTTTTACTTATGAAATATTTCTAATTTTTAAATTGGGGTCGGTCTCATTTTTTAACGCTCCACGGATGACGGGGAAGTTGCAGGGGTTTTTATCCTAATTTTTACAAATTTTGTATGGCAACCCACTTAGAGGGTGGAGATACGGGGTAAGTATATTCTAGGAATATGTTTTTGAGGGGAAACTAATGGGGGTCGGTCGTACACTTTATTGCTCTAAGGCAAATTCTGAAGAAGTTGTGGGCATTTTTACATCATTTTTGTTAATTTTGTATGGCAACCCCCTTAGGGCGTGGAGATAGAGGGTAAGTATATTCTAGGAATATGTTTGGGAGGGCAAACTGATGGGGGTCGGTCGTACACTTTATTGCTCTAAGGCAAATTCTGAAGAAGTTGTGGGCATTTTCATATCATTTTTGTAAATTTTGTATGGCAGCCGCATTAGGGCGTGGAGATAGGGCGTAAGTATGTTCTAGGAATATGTTTGGGAGAAGAAATTAATGGGGGTTGGTCGTACACCTTATTGCTCTAAGGCCAACTCTGAAGAAGTTGTGGGCGTTTTTACACCATTTTTGTAAATTTTGTATGGCAACCCCCTTAGGGCGTGGTGATAGAGGGTAAGTATATTCTAGAAATATGTTTGAGAGGGCTAACTGATGGGGGTCGGTCGTACACTTTATTGCTCTAAGGCAAATTCTGAAGAAGTTGTGGGCATTTTCATATCATTTTTGTAAATTTTGTATGGCAATCCCCTTAGGGCGTGGAGATAGGGGGTAAGTATATTCTAGGAATATGTTTGGGAGAACAAACTAGTAGGGGTCGGTCGTACACTTTATGGCCAACTCTGAAGAAGTTGTGAGCATTTTTACATAATTTTTGTAAATTTTGTATGGCAACCCCCTTAGGGCGTGGAGATAGAGGGTAAGTATATTCTAGGAATATGTTTGGCAGGGCAAACTAATGGGGGTCGGTCGTACACTTTATTGCTCTAAGGCTAACTCTGAAGAAGTTGTGGGCATTTGCATATCATTTTTGTAAATTTTGTATGGTAACCCCCTTAGGGCGCAGAGATAGGTGGTAAGTATGTTCAAGGAATATGTTGGGAGAAGAAATTAATGGGGGTTGGTCGTACACTTTATTGCTCTAAGGCCAACTCTGCAGAAGTTGTGGGCATTTTTACACCATTTTTGTAAATTTTGTATGGCAACCCCCTTAGAGCGTGGAGATAGAGGGTAAGTATATTCTAGGAATATGTTTAAGAGGGCTAACTGATGGGGGTCAGTCGTACACTTTATTGCTCTAAGGCAAATTCTGAAGGAGTTGTGGGCATTTTCATATCATTTTTGTAAATTTTGTATGGTAACCCCCTTAGGGCGCGGAGATAGGGGGTAAGTATGTTCTAGAAATATGTTTGGGAGAAGAAATTAAAAGGGTGGTTTGGAGGGCAAACTGATGGGGGTCGGTCGTACACTTTATTGCTCTAAGGCCAACTCTGAAGAAGTTGTGGGCATTTTTACACCATTTTTGTAAATTTTGTGTGGCAACCCCCTTAGGGCGTGGAGATAGAGGGTAAGTAAATTCTGGAATATGTTTGGCAGGGCAAACTAATGGGGGTCGGTCGTACACTTTATTGCTCTAAGGCTAACTCTGAAGAAGTTGTGGGCATTTGCATATCATTTTTGTAAATTTTGTATGGTAACCCCCTAAGGGCGCGGAGATAGGGGGTAAGTATGTTCTAGGAATATGTTTGGGAGAAGAAATTAAAAGGGTGGTTTGGAGGACAAACTGAAGGGGGTCGGTCGTACACTTCATTGCTCTAAGGCCAACTCTAAAGAAGTTGTGGGCATTTGCATATCATTTTTGTAAATTTTGTATAGCAACCCCCTTAGGGCGCGGAAATAGAGGGTAAGTATGTTCTAGGAATATGTTTGGGAGAATAAATTAATGGGGGTCGGTCGTACACTTTATTGCTCTAATGCCAACTCTGAAGAAGTTGTGGGCATTTTTACATCATTTTTGTAAATTTTGTATGGCAACCCCCTTAGGGCGTGGAGATAGAGGGTAAGTATATTCTAGGAATATGTTTGGGAGGGCAAACTAATGGGGGTCAGTCGTACGCTTTATTGCTCTAAGGCAAATTCTGAAGAAGTTGTGGGCATTTTCATATCATTTTTGTAAATTTTGTATGGCAGCCGCATTAGGGCGTGGAGATAGGGGGTAAGTATGTTCTAGGAATAAGTTTGGGAGAAGAAATTAATGGGGGTCGGTCGTACACCTTATTGCTCTAAGGCCAACTCTGAAGAAGTTGTGGGCATTTTTACACCATTTTTGTAAATTTTGTATGGCAACCCCCTTAGGGCGTGGAGATAGAGGGTAAGTATATTCTAGGAATATGTTTGAGAGGGCTAACTGATGGTGGTCGGTCGTACACTTTATTGCTCTAAGGCAAATTCTGAAGAAGTTGTGGGCATTGTCATATCATTTTTGTAAATTTTTTATGGCAACCCCCTTAGGGCGTGGAGATAGAGGGTAAGTATGTTCTAGGAATATGTTTGGGAGAAGAAACTAATAGGGGTCGGTCGTACACTTTATTGCTCTAAGGCCAACTCTGAAGGAGTTGTGGGCATTTTCATATCCTTTTTGTAAATTTTGTATGGCAACCCCCTTAGGGTGTGGTGATAGGGGGTAAGTATGTTTTAGGAATATGTTTGCGAGAACAAACTAGTAGGGGTCGGTCGTACACTTTATGGCCAACTCTAAAGAAGTTGTGGGCATTTTTACATAATTTTTGTAAATTTTGTATGGCAACCCCCTTAGAGCGTGGAGATAGAGGGTAAGTATATTCTAGGAATATGTTTGGCAGGGCAAACTAATGGGGGTCGGTCGTACACTTTATTGCTCTAAGGCTAACTCTGAAGAAGTTGTGGGCATTTGCATATCATTTTTGTAAATTTTGTATGGTAACCCCCTCAGGGTGCGGAGATAGGGGGTAAGTATGTTCTAGGAATATGTTTGGGAGAAGAAATTAATGGGGTGGTTTGGAGGGCAAACTGATGGGGGTCGGTCGTACACTTTATTGCTCTAAGGCCAACTCTGAAGAAGTTGTGGGCATTTTTACACCATTTTTGTAAATTTTGTATGGCAACCCCCTTAGGGCGTGGAGATAGAGGGTAAGTATATTCTAGGAATATGTTTGAGAGGGCTAACTGATGGGGGTCGGTCGTACACTTTATTGCTCTAAGGCAAATTCTGAAGAAGTTGTGGGCATCTTCATATCATTTTTGTAAATTTTGTATGGCAACCCCCTTAGGGCATTGAGATAGGGGGTAAGTATGTTCTAGGAATATGTTTGGGAGAAGAAACTAATAGGGGTCGGTCGTAAACTTTATTGCTCTAAGGCCAACTCTGAAGGAGTTGTGGGCATTTTCATATCCTTTTTGTAAATTTTGTATGGCAGCCCCCTTAGGGTGTGGTGATAGGGGGTAAGTATGTTCTAGGAATGTGTTTGGGAGAATAAATTAATGGGGGTCGGTCGTACACTTTATTGCTCTGATGCCAACTCTGAAGAAGTTGTGGGCATTTTTACATAATTTTTGTAAATTTTGTATGGCAACCCCCTTAGGGCGTGGAGATAGAGGGTAAGTATATTCTAGGAATATGTTTGGCAGGGCAAACTAATTGGGGTCGGTTGTACACTTTATTGCTCTAAGGCTAACTCTGAAGAAGTTGTGGGCATTTGCATATCATTTTTGTAAATTTTGTATGGTAACCCCCTTAGGGCGCGGAGATAGGGGGTAAGTATGTTCTAGGAATATGTTTGGGAGAAGAAATTAATGGGGTGGTTTGGAGGGCAAACTGATGGGGGTCGGTCGTAAACTTTATTGCTCTAAGGCCAACTCTGAAGAAGTTGTGGGCATTTTTACACCATTTTTGTAAATTTTGTATGGCAACCCCCTTAGGGCGTGGAGATAGAAGGTAAGTATATTCTAGGAATATGTTTGGGAGGGCAAACTGAAGGGGGTCTGTCGTACACTTTATTGCTCTAAGGCAAATTCTGAAGAAGTTGTGGGCATTTTCATATCATTTTTGTAAATTTTTTATGGCAACCCCCTTAGGGCGTGGAGATAGAGGGTAAGTATATTCTAGGAATATGTTTGGGAGGGCAAACTAATGGGAGTCGGTCGTACACTTTATTACTCTAAGGCAAATTCTGAAGAAGTTGTGGGCATTTTTACATCATTTTTGTAAATTTTGTATGGCAACCCCCTTAGGGCGTGGTGATAGGGGGTAAGTATGTTCTAGGAATATGTTTGGGAGAAGAAATGAATGGGGGTCGGTCGTACACTTTATTACTCTAAGGCCAACTCTAAACAAGTTGTGGGCATTTTCATATCATTTTGTTAATTTTGTACGGCAACCCCCTTAGGGCGTGGTGACAGGGGGTAAGTATATTCCAGGAATATGTTTGGGAGAAGAAATTAATGGGGGTCGGTCGTTCACTTTATTGCTCTAAGGCCAACTCTGAAGAAGTTGTGGGCATTTTCATATCATTTTTGTAAATTTTGTATGGCAACCCCCTTAGGGCGTGGTGATAGGGGTAAGTATATTTTAGGAATATGTTTGGGAGGGAAAACTAATGGGGGTCGGTCGTACACTTTATTGCTCTAAGGCCAACTTTGAAGAAGTTGTGGGCATTTTTACATCATTTTTGTAAATTTTGTATGGCAACCCCCTTATGGCGTAGAGATAGGAGGTAAGTATGTTCTAGGAATACGTTTGGGAGGAAAAACTAATGGGGGTCTGTGATACATTTTTTTCCTCTACGGGCGACTCCGGGGAAGTTGTAGCGGTTTTTACCTTATTTTTTAAAATTTTGTATGGCAACCATGTCAGGGGTTGGAGATAGAGAGTAAGTATGTTCCACAAAAATGTTTGGAAGGAAAAAATAATTTGGGTCGGTCTTACATTTTACCTTTGTAGGAGAACCCTGGAAGCCGTAGGAGCGATTTTAAAAATGTTTAAATTAAGCTTTGTATCGCAACGCTGTTATATGTATGAACACTTATGGAGCATTCCATGAAAAAACGGAAATCTGAACAATATTACAAACATTGACTTTTTTTATATTTTTGCATCTACATAGAGAGATTAAGTTCTCATCTCAAAAAATTGACATTCATCGTGACGAGTAGATCACTATTTTCATAAATACCGTTATTTGTTTGAGAGTATAAAGAATCTAGCTTTTCTTTTTCATTGTACACCATTTTTTGAGAGGTCGCTGCTAATATTGTTTTTCACATAAGAACTAATATTCTTTTCTGCGTTCAAGGGCGTGGTGAGCGGTATTAAACCGTATAATATTTGTTGCTGTAAAGTGCTTTGTTCCCGAGAAAATAATTACAATGCAAAGGTAAATTTCTATGTCCCACACGTGACGCCGTTTTCCTTTTTTTATTAATAACTGTAAGGCAAGTCAACTAAACAAATTGATTTTTGTTGTTTACAGCTATCTTTTGGTGGTCTAAAAGCTGACAAAAAAATTTGCACTTAAACACTTAGCAAATACTTTTTCTTTCGTGATAAAAAGTGTCCCATACGTGACGCCAAGAATTAACATATCTGAAATCTTTCAATCTTTCTGCCATCTAAAAACTATATTTGTAATTTACTGCACTACATTTGTGGCTTATCCAAATATGACTAAAATACAACCTTCCACCAGTACTGAACATATCCGGAAACTTCGCGGAAAGCGTAAGAAAGATGATCCAACCTTTAGCCCTAGCTGATAGAGAAGAATACGTGAGCTTTATAAGCGAAAAAGAGAAAGTATTTCAGAAATCGATTTAAAAACTTTGCAAGTTAAGGAAAAATATAAAAAAAAGCCTGCAAAGGGCCTAATAAAGAAATCGATGTCAAAATATTGACAGTCCTTCTGTAAGTACCAAAACCTTCTTAAAAGTCCAAACAAACTTTATCAAAAGCTATTCAAAAGGCTTTAAAAGCCCTTCCTCAATCGCCAAGCAAAAAAAGAGCGATAACAACCAAATAAGCGCCTAAATTTAATATTGCTCCAGCCGAAAGTTCAAGCTTGGACATGTCGAATGTCAACTCGTAATACGAGGATGTGAAAGCCTTTTATTACCATCCAGATATAGTATAAACCTGTCCAGGCGCAAATGCTTTGGTTGTGGTTTGGGGAAATGGAATTAAAGAAAGGCGTTGGAAGAATTATTTAACTATGTATCTACGGGAAGCTTTCTGCATTTTTACGAAATTTAATCCTAATATAGAAATAAAATTTTAAAAACTTTGTAGTCTTAGACCTTAAGATGTGCTTCCCATAAAAAACACTCCTTCAGATCAGTGCAAATTTATAATACATGAAGACAAACAAAACTACTGTAACGACTGGTTGCTGAAAAATTTATGTGATCTTTATTTAGATTTTAAGTGCTGGAAAAATTAATGTGACTTTTTTCTGATAATAAAAAACTATTACTGTCCATAGACTTAAGCATAAGTCTGCATATGGAAAGAAGGGGAAAAATTCAGATAATAAATCACGTTTGACAACCCATTAAATAAGTTAAGTTGAACTGAAAGACAAACTGAATTCAGTTCATATTGTGATGAAACATGTTAATTTAAAAAAAATCCAAGTAGATGAATTTCAAAAAGACCAATTTAATGAAGGTGTACGTATCCTTCAAATTGATTTTGCAATGCCTTTCGCTTGTGAATACCAGAATGAAGTTCAAAGCGCACTATGGTCGCGAACGAGTGTCCTGTTGTTTAAGCTTCAACTTTTTACAAAGTAAATTTTCAAGCATAGAGTAAGTGCGGGTAATGTCGTATACCTATATGTTTTTTAGATTGCCACACTTTTAATTTCGTGACGATTTTACTCATATATCGACTTTTGCTGATGATACCGCCTTTCTCAGTATTCATAAAGACCCTAAAGAGGCCTCGAAACAACTGCAGCATCACGTATCCCAAGTAGAAAAATGGGCAAAATTATGGGGTATTAAAATAAACGAACAAAAATGCACCTACGTTACCTTACGCAAGAAAACGTGTCCCCCAATTTTTATTAACAACCATACGGTGCATCAACGTATTGAAACAAAATATCTTGGCATTCACTTAGATCACCGCCTCACATGGAAGCTCCACATAGATGAAAAGTTGTCACAATTAAAACTTAAAACGGCCCAAATCCATTGGCTAATTGGTAGAAACTCTGTGTTACGTCTTGATTGTAAACTTCTGCTCTGCAACTCAATTTTGAAACCAATTTGGTGCTACGGGATACAACTATGGGGCACTGCTTCCGCTTTTAACATAGAAAAGATTCAACGCCGTCAAAACCAAATTCTAAGAATAATAACTGGTGCTCCTTGGTATGTTAAGAGCAGCAACATCCAAGGAACTAGAAGTTCCACAAGTAAAATGCGAAATCCTTAACTATGTGGACAAGTACTTTAATAAGCTGGAAAATCATCCCAATCCGCTAGCTCGAAACATCTTGCAACATAGCGGACACGCCGTTTAAGAAAAAAATTTGTGTTTTTCCACCAGCAAAAAAAGTCGATCACACACCAAAACGATTTCTTGCAACTGACTCCCAAAATTACTTGCAAATATTAATTAAAGTATTGCTTTATTAATTTTCTGAGAGCAGCAATATATTTAGCCTGTTTTTGTTATTTTTATATTATTAGCTTAAGAAAAAACTTACAATACCACAATACCAGTCTATACAACGTTACCCGCACTTACTCCACCTTATGTGCTCGGATGCGAATTTTAAAGACAAAAATGAATTTTTTTATTTTTTAAATAAACTTTTCGATTTAGTAAATACGAAAAATTAAGATTTACCTTTAGTGGAAATAGTTTGGAGCAATGGCTCGAAATCAGAATTGAAAACCCGCTATATGGTAAAATTAATATCAATGCTGAGCGCAAAGTACGCAAAGCCATTTTTGCAAATATTTTGCTACAACTAATGGAAAGGGTATAATAGATGGAATCGGCGAAAATATAAGGAGATTGGTATGAGAGAAAATTATAAGCCAAAGCAAACATTTTGTCATTTAGTCAGCTAAATTTTTTGCTTATTTGGCTTCTTAATTAGTTTCAAAAACCCAGGTAATTTATGTGCTATCCTCAAAAATCTGAGAAAAAATTTAATCTGAATCACCATGCCATTAGAGGAATTTCAAACTTTTATTTCATCAAGGCCAATCAAAATATTGTGGACTGCAAAGTTATAGCTTATCTGTAGACAAAACTGCAATTAACTTTTGATTTTTGTGTATTTTATAAAAATAATTTCAACTGTGTCCCTTACGTGACGCCATTTGTCCCTTACGTGACGAAATAAAAAAGTTAATTTTTACCTATAAATATTTTTTTTATTAAAAATTTATTACCATCATAAGAAAGCGTGGTTGTTAGTTGTAATTTCTTTCTTAGACATCTTTTCTCTATGTGCAACTGATTCGCTGAAATTTGGATTTAAACACTACAATTTTAAATGTTGGTTGACTCAGGCTGTCCCACACGTGACGAAGTTTGTTTAATTTTTTCTTTAATATTTTCTGAATTATTAAAAACAAGTTCGATGTAAGATTGAAGACTACCACGCACTTTAATTAATAAAAGAAAAAAAATTGAATTCTGAATTACCAATTAGAAGTTGTATGTAAAATAAGTGCTAAAAAATAGTTGAATTTGTCCAACACGTGACGGTGGAATGCCCCTTATACTAATAAAATTTTTGTTTTGGGCGTGTTTAAATAATATCAACATGACTGATTCTGTTTTTTTCTTTTTTTGTTGTTTTTATATTATTACATGTTAAAGTATGTTCTTTGTTGTTGTTGTAGACTCAAAAAAACGAGGTAGTCTTGGTTTTTTGCTTATATCTCGGTCATTTATCGGGCGATTTTGCTGAATTTCAATACCGATTTTCTTGCGACTATCTGTGAAAGTTTGATACCACATTCGGGTCTATGCGATATCGGGGGGCTTCAGAAAGTTGATTTCAACCATAACACGGACAGACGGACATCGCTAAATCGGCTTCCCTATCTATAAAATCCAGAATATATATACTTTATGGGGTCCCAAATGGATAATAAAGGAATTACAAACAGAATGACAAACTTATATATACCCTTATCACTTATGTGAAGGGTATAAAAAACAAATAATCCAATTACTATTTATTACTGTTAGTAATCATTACTTAACAGCTACGGTGTGAGATCTGTTACATGATAAGTTCCTAGTAGTATTTCAGGTGTAACTTCTGTAGCAATTGTATAACAAAATTCATTTTCGCTAATAACTTTATAAGGACCATCTCGTATTGGTTTAAACTTTGATGTAATGTTTTTTGTAGAATGGGTGGCCACTGGAACTTTGTCGCCAATTTAGAAATCCTTATGAGCTTGTTTTCAATTAATATACTCTTGAGTTCGACCTTGCATTTTCTCAATAGCTTCTTCTGCAATTTTAAGAGAATCTGCAAGCCCCATAATGCAAAACGATTTCATTTAAAATAATAAATGAACAATTTTCTGCCGTTGCTTCTTTCAAGGCGAATAGTTTTACCTAACGGCTACATATGTCTTCTATCACTTGTTGAGAGCTTCCCTCGTATAACTTCATATTGAGAGCCACCCTCGTATAGATCCAGTTTAATTTAAACAAACAACAAGGGTGCTGACCCGATAATGCAGTTCAACACTTTCACATTGTTGTTGACCCGATAATGCGAGTCAGCACTTTCACAAAGTTGTTGACCTGATAATGCGAGTCAGCACTTTCACAACAATGCTGACTTCAACGAAGTCAGCATGTTTAGTTTAACATAAATAGTAGATAAGAATAGCAATTAGTCAGATTGTGTTTTATAGTTAAAGAAAGAATAACTTTAAAAATACATCACAACACACTAAAATCCACTGGTATCCCGTGTTTATGCAAGGTAATGAAACAACCAGATCTATGGCAATAACTTCAAAGCGTTGGTTGCTTGCTACTTTAAGAAATATATCTGCTGGTTTCAAGTTGGATGCTTTATACTTTTTATATTGAACATACATAGTTTTTAGTTTTTATATATGATGTTATTTCTGGTTTCATTCCCTGCCAGTAAAAGTGGGGAACAACACGTTTGGTGGTTCTTTTAGTGCTAAAATGTTCAGCGTCGAAATCACCGTGAAATTTTTTTTAAATATTGGATTTCTCATTGGCTTTGGTACTACCTGTTGTCCATTTTCCCTTTATGAGGACTGCGGCCTTCTCGCGGCGGGAGGGCTCAGTAGGTGCGATGACCCTGAGAGTAATGCCGGCAGTAGCAGAGCTACCGGTAGGGTCTCCAATGCCGGTAAGGTCAAAAGGTGAGCACTTGAAGCTAACAGCAATCCACAACTGTTGGCGACTTATCCGGTTGGTCTGATAACACCCTGACGTCCCGGGTTGCAGGCAGGAAACCAGCACTCAACATCTCTGCTTAGAAGTCCCACGAGCACAGATCTGTATTTGGTGGCCAGGCTGGTGGACTGAGCTGGCGCTCTCAGCACCAGTCTAAGGTGCTTGGGCCAATCACTCACTCACCTGAACTATCAACGATTACTGAAACTGGAATAAATATAAATAGATATATTCAACGGACTCCCCTGATGACGACTATTGGAATGAAAAAATGGAAAAGATACGGAACCTAGAATATTCGCCCACTAAATGAAACATTAAGACTTGCGCAACTCGAAAAAGAATTTTTCCGACTCAACTTGCTTTTTCTGGGTGTCAGCGAAGTAAGGTGGAGAGACTGTGGCGAACCTCCCCCTCTGGCACCACACTGCTCTACTCTGGTAAGCCAGCCAACCAACCGAAAACGAGTGGCGTAGGAATACTTTTATCGAAAGAGGCTAGGCGTGCCTTTATCGAATGGCAACCGCATGGCGGTCGCATCGTATTGGCAAAATTTAAAACCAAGGCCAGAACTTTAACCTGCGTACAATGCTATGCCTCAAATGATCTGGCAGATCCACAAATCAAAGAGAGCTTCTATGACAATCTATACAATGGGTTAAATAGTTGCTCGCATGGCGAAATTAAACTAGTAATGGGCGACTTCAATGCCCAAATTGGTGCAGACAATAGTGGCAAGGAACAAGTGATGGGCCAGCATGCCTTCGGAGGCATGACAGACAATGGAGAGCGTTTTTACGAACTGTGCCATACACCACATCTAACGATTGGTGGAAGCCTCTATCCGCACAAAAACGTACACAAAATCACCTGAGTCTCACCAGACAATGTAACTCAAAACCAAATCAACCACATCGCCATCAGCAAAATTTAAAGACACTCGTTCTGCGACGTTAGAAACAAAAGAAGTGCAGATATGAAAGATTCGACACCGCGAAATACTGGGAGAGGCCTAGAACCGCTCTGATGGAAGCCGCTCAGCAAACTATCGGTGACCACAGAAGGCGAAGAAAATCCTGGATCTCAGACCACACTTTGAATCTAATTCAAGCACGCAGAACTAAAAAAGGAGGGTCAACAAAGCGAGAACCAGGCAAAGTAGGCATAAGGCGCTAGCATGCTACTGCGAGGTAAATCGTAGGGTAAAGCGCAGCGCCAGAGCTGACAAGAGAAGGTGGCTAAGCAACCTTGCCGCCGAAACACAACGTGCAAGCGAATCACACAGGCCTAGGGACCTGTACAAAATCACCAAGGTTATTGCCGGTCGCACCTACTCCAACCTTAGACACTCGGCTAGTATCGAAATTAATTAATTTTTAATAAAATTTCCATTCTTAGCTATTACATTTTTAATATGAACTTAAGCCGAATAAATGGACATAATTATAAGATATATAGAAAAGTTCCAATAAATAACCATAATTGTATAACAAACACATGGCTCAATATAAAAATTATGAATAGAAAAGTTATTAAAAGTGTGGCTCTCAACACTTTTGATAACTTTTCTCTTCATAATTTTTACAATGAGGCATGTGTTTCTTATACCACTGCGGGGAATATGTGACAATTGTTCTAAACGTACTGGTCCTGTGACAGGTACAAAACATAAGAAGTGCAAAAAGTGAATAATCGTGATCGGTGAAAATGGGACACATGTATGTTTACACATATCAATATGCATACATAAGTATATATATATACATACATACGTACATACATACATAGATACATAAATACATATTTTAAAAACGTTATATAAAAAGTAGCTTTTATTTCATAATAATTATATTTGACAGGTGCCTGTGAAACAATTGTCAAATAAGCCCTTAAAATATATTGTTTTTTTAAAAAAATAAAATCGTGCGTTCGCAGTTAAATTTAAACAAAAAAGTTATTGCAAAAAAATCACAAATAATAAAAAAGTAAGTAGAAATGTGCGGAAGAGAAAAAGTAAGAGAAATATTAAGAGATTATTGAAAAAATAAGATTGTGTTAAGAAAAGTGAAAATTTAAAAAAAATAGAATAGAATTTGTGAGCGAAATTTACCAATTTAGAATAAAAAAACCTCTTCGGGAAAAACTGAAAACAATGGCGCTTAAGAAATAACCCAAGTAGGAGGACATCAGCTACTGTCTGTCGACCGCCAAACCCATCGCAAACGACATCGAATGACTTCTTTTGGCCCGCCTTGTATTTATGTAAGTATGATGTAGATGAAACCCATGGAAAAAGTAGACTAAAAGATATCAAAAACCTTCATCGAAGGCAAGTATTTAACAAAAAATATTTAACGTAAATATGTACTTAATCTAATCAAGTCTATTTTGCCTTTTGTAGAAGTAATAAGGGCAAATCCTGATGTTAGAGGCAATGATGAAAATGTTAGAAAAGAATTCCACTTAATAAAAAAGCGACCCCTAAAAATGTTTAAAGGATAAACAAAATACTAAAAAGAAAGATTTTAATATTCAGGGGTCATTTAGCCCTAAATGAGTTTCCCATAAGTTTTGAAAAATATTATTTTTATTGTTAAATTTAACAGATAAAATTGCCTTAATTTTTATAAAATAATTTTTGCTTTCTTTTTTTTGTTGCTTCTTTTTTTTGCTTAAGTTTATTTTACATGACAAAGAATAAAAATTTTCGTAAGCCGAAAATAAGAAAGCAAAATTATTTTTGGTTGAAAAAATTTAAATGAAACTAACTTTAAAGATAATCATTAATTTTTTTGTATTTTTTAATGTATTTAAAATTACTTTAATATCTCAATTTCGCATATTTGTTTATTTTATGTAACAAAAACCATTTTTTTGAAATAAAAAATAAAGTTAAAATGTATTAAAAATAATATTAAAAATTTTAAGCTTATTTTTTGTATTAAGGGACTAGTTCTGAAAAAGTTTGAAAGAGACTGGAACTGTGCTAGTTGCTTCAGGCTACTCTGTGAGAACCAGTTAGAAGACTTCTTCTGGATAAATAGTTTAGGATTTGTTTTAAGACAGATAATTTGGGACAATAAATAGAATAGGATACTTAGTAACTAGCTCTAAACATGCTCATTTAGGATCGGTCTTGAACTGGATATAAAGTACTAAAGTTGGGAAAATTGTCCCCTCCAATGACAACGCCATGTAAAAGTGATATGTCCCTTTCATATAAAGTGTTAGGACTAGAACCAGTCCCTATCCCCAAAGAACCGGTCACGTGAATAGTTCTGTGTCAGTTCCCTTCCCCGTAGGGACATTTATGGTTATTAATTGGAACTTTTCTATATATCTTATAATTATGTCTATTTATTCGGCTTAAGTTCATTTTAAAAATGTGATAGCTAAGAATGGAAATTTTATTAAAAATTAAGTAATTTTGATACTAGCCGGGTGTAATGCACTTTCGAAATCAGCTACGATTTCTCGTCAGCACTCTTTCTATTCGGTACTACTGTTAGTTGAATATTGATTTGTTCTATTTAAACAAACTTTAATTAGAATTTGAATACTGAAATTCTATTCATATTCCTTATTGCTTAGACCGAACTTAGTCCACATACAACCCAATGTTCTCTTATTCTCATTCTATTTGCATTTGTCACTAGTTACTTCTATTATTTATTTTCAGTTTGCTTCTTTTTAATAAAATTTCCATTCTTAGCTATCACATTTTAAATAATAAGCTTAAGCCGAATAAATAGACATAATTATAAGATCTTTCCTTTTTTTTCTCCTCATATTCTTATTATTGAATCTTCGCTTAAGCGAACTAACAATAAGTGTTCAAATCTTAAAACTAAGTAATTAATACTAGTCCAGTCAGTACCAGACTAAAATTTAAGCTCTCACAATAAGGATAGCTAATTTTAAAAGTTTCATCTAAGAGCAATAGTATCCCTTCTTTTTAGGTGAGTGTGCCCACTATGTTGCAGGATGCTTCGAGCGAGCAGATTTGGATGTGTTTCCAGCTTGTTTAAATATTTCTCCACATTGTTTAGGATTTCGCTTTTTACTAGTGGAACTTCTAGATCCTTGTGGATGTTGCTGTTTTTAATATACCAAGGATCACCAGTTATCATTCTCAGAATTTTGTTTTGACGACGTTGTATTTTTTCTATGTTAGAGGAGGAAGGAGTGCCCCATAATTGTATACCGTAGCACCAAGTTGGTTTTAAAATCGAGTTTTAGAGTAGAAGTTTACAATCCAGACGTAGCACAGAGTTTCTACCCTTAGCCAGGTGATTTGAGCAGCCTTAAGTTTAATTTGAGTCAGCTTCGCATCTATATGAGGCTTCCATGTGAGTCGTCGATCTAGGTGAACACCAATATATTTTGTCTCGGTTCGTTGAGGCACCATATAATTGTTAATAGTGATTGGGGAGCACATTTCTTTGCGTAAAGTAAAAGTTACGTGGGTACATTTTTGTTCATTTATTTTTATTCCCCATGTCTTTGCCCATTTTTCAACTTGGGTTACGTGTTGCTGCAGTTGGTTCGAAGCCTCTTTAGGGTCTTTATGAATACTAAGGAAAGCAGTATCATCAGCAAATGTCGACGTGTGTGTAAAACTATTGGTTGGCATATCTGCTGTGTAAAGCAAGTACAGAATTGGACCTAGTATACTCCCTTGAGGTACATCAGCCCCTATTGGTTGAGAAGAACTTATTTGGTTTCCCTCTTTGATCATAAATTGTCGACCGGTTATGTATTTTTCCAATTAGTTGAAAATATTAGCTGGAAGGCGTAGCTTTAGTTTGTTTAACAGGCCCTCGTGCCATACTTTATCGAAAGCTTTAAAGACATCAATTAAAAGCGCGGAGCAGTACTTCTTTTCCTTTAAAGGTTTTTCTTATAACCTGCACCAGTCTGTGAGTTTGTTCGATTGTGCTATGTTGACTTCTAAGGCCAAATTGGTGATCTGGAATGCAGTTTTTTTCATTCAGGATCGGAGTCAGCTTGTTCTTAAGCAATTTTTCGAACAATTTTGACATTGTGGGTAACAAACTTATAGGCCTATAAGACTCTACCTTTGCAGGATCTTTTCCAGGCTTAGGAATCATCTTTACTAAGGCAATTTTCCATACAGGCGGGAAGTGTTCAAGCCGAATTATTGCGTTAAAAATAAAAAGAATTATTTTTTTTGCCGTAAAAGGTAGCTCTAGGAGCATTTTGTTGCTTATATTATCAACACCAGGAACTTTTTTACCATTTAGGTTAGCAATAGCCTCTACAACATCTGTAAATCGGAAACGTATTTCTAAAGGATGTCTAGCAACAACTAGTGGTAATTCCCTCACGTCTGTGCAAGTATTGGGAGTGAACACGTTTTTGAAATGGTTTGCGAACAGATCACATTTTTCTTCGTCATTTCTAGCCCAGGATCCTCTCAGATTACGCAGTGGTGGTTTTGCGATAACGGATTTGTCTGAGGAGTCGCGTCTAGAACTTCGAGGTACTCTTCTAGTGAAGCTATTCTGTGAACCTCCAGCAAGCTTTTTAATTTGTTAGTACATTCTTTCAGCTTAGATTTAAGTTGGGGTGATCTGTTCTTTTGCCATTCTCTTCGGACTCTCCTTTTTTCAGATAAAAGTTTTCCCACATCGTCAGAAAAAATTTAGCTGTACCTCGCCTTCCGGTAGGCAGAAGACGCATGTTCAACGGCTTTTTTAATGTTTTCATTTAGGACGCTCAGACAATCATCGATGTCTCCGGGAGTTTTTAGCGGTTGGTTCTCCGAGCAATGGGCGCTAATGTATTTTTTATATTTCAACCAATTTATTCTTTTAGATAAGAAAAACTCACTAGATGCTATTTGGTGAGGACTGCAAATAGTAATTATTGTGGGTGAGTGGTCAGAAGATAAATCCAAAGAGGCTACCGCCTCCATAAGGTCCGGGGATATACCTTTTGCCACGCCAAAATATATTACGTCTGGAATTTTATTGTTGTCCGTGGGCCAATAGGTTGGTTGTCCAGTTGAAAAAACGAAAAGTCCCATTTTCGACACGGAATCATACAAAACACGACCTCTGGGACTAATTAGGCGGGAGCCCCAGTATGTGTGCTTAGCGTTATAGTCTCCAGCAGCTATGAAGCGGGGACCTAATGATTTGTAGAAACTGTTGTACTGATCCTTCGTTATGGAGAACTGGGTGGACAGTAAACTGATGAAATAACAAGGTTATGGAAAAATTCATCAATGCAGACGTTCGTAGCTTGGATATAACATTCCGAGAGGCAACCCCCAAACATTGGTGTTTAATTCTTGATTTGATTATAAATAGCCGAGATACCACATGATCTATCCCTAGGATCCTTTGAATCGTAATAAGAATAACCACTAATTTTAAAAGTGCTTCTAGATGTCATATGAGACTCAGAAATCAACATAACATCGATTTTTTGGTTCATCAAGAAATATTTGAGCTCGTTTTTGTGTTAACGGATGCCGTTTGCGTTCCAGAAACAAACCCTGAGGCAGTTAATGGTCTTTTAAGAATAGCCTGCAGAAGAGCAGACTGCATTTTTTGCATTTCTTGCATCATGTTGGCCATTTGCGCCATAAACTGCGTAAATTGTTTGACCATATTGTCAATTACGGCTTCCAGGCGGCTAAAATTAGGCCCGGTTTGTTCGCTAGTTGGCACTTCTTGTTGTGTTGTAGGCTGGGTAGACTTACGTGAATTTGGCTGGTTAGACTTTAATGCGGCGGCGTAAGAAACTTAATTTGTAGTTGGTTGTGCCAATGGAGGCATATTTGTAATTGGTATATTAAAAGGCTGGGGAGGGGCAGGAACTATTTTCGGCTTAGTTGAGCGCTTAACTGAATTAAAAACAGGACAACCTCTACAGTTGGCAGTGTGGTTTCCCCCGCAGTTGCTGCATTTCTTTATCCTAGGATCATCTTTTGGCTTGTCGCACTTGGTCGTATCGTGCAGATCCCCACACACAACACAAACAGAAGGCAACTTACAATAAGTTTTAGTGTGGCCATATTCCTGGCAGCTTAAGCACTGTACGGGCCCAGATCGCTTATGTGGCACTTCCACAGTGACTCGCTGGTGCATAATATATTTTAAATCATAGATGGGGTGATTTTCACTTTTTTTCAATTTGATATCACCAGGCTCAAGCTTCACTCGGAATAATAGTTTGGGGTGTTTTTCCCCGTTTTTCATATTGCTTAGCAACATTGGTCTTGATCTCTTCTGGGTCAACGTTAGAATCAATGCCTTTAATAACTACCTGAAGGCCTTTTGCGGTCTTGAGTTGGTAGGTATAGAAGTTTTTTCTGAGTTTTTCGAGCTCACTAACGAGGGCATCATTATCCTCTTGCAAAATTGTAAAACGATTTTGCGATGAGGTTGGCCTTTCATCGGCTTTTAAAATTTCTGCCGATTTAGGGATTCTTCCCCTTTTAAGAACTGTCACGTAGCGGTCCATCCCTACCTGGATCTTAGGTGCCGGTGCAGAAATTAAGCTTGATGCGGCTTTAGCAGCTGCAGGTTCAATTCCAGAATTTGATAATGGTGACCGCGACAAAGATGGTACCTCAAAATTTTTTTTATAATTATTAAATAGAGATAGGGCTAAATTAGTCCCTTGTTCAGTACATTTATTTAAATTAGGCGCACTTAAACTAAGATTGTTTGTAATTATTTTTGGTCTTGAATTTAAATAATTTCTATTAAATTCAGGGTCTCTTATGTTCTCATTGCCAACACTTGTGGAGCTTAACACAATGTAAGCATTTCGGCTATCAGGCCCACTGTCACTACGATTACTGTTACTCATTAACAGTTCGCTTTTTTTCTTATTTAGTTTGTTGTTTTTGTTTTTCTTTTCTCACTTCTTTGTGTATATACATATGTATGTATTTTAATAAATTCGTTTGCTACTTATTACTAATATCACCTATTAACAATATTACACTCGCGTACACACATCCGTACACTACGAGATTAAGAATGCAAATATTATTATAAGATGTATAGAAAAGTTCAAATAAATAACCATAAATGTATAATAGTATTTTTTTAACGTTACACTCAAAAAAAATTTTACATTCAAAAAAATGTTTACAATTAAAAAAAAAATATAAAATTAACTGGAGATTTTGCAGTTACTACAAAACAATGGATTATTTTTTGCTGTCAAATTTGAAAATAAAAATTGCAATAGATTTTAATAGCATTTGTAACAATGGTAGGTTCTATTTATTATTATTTTTTACTAATACTATGTTTTTCGTACTTAAACAACAATGAAAGGCAATTATAATTATTATTCAATTGACACAAATATTGATTGCAAATATTCTATATTTTGTTTTGGGCTATTTCTATTCTTTAGTTGTTTTTTGACTTCTTTATGTCAATCCCGATGTTCCACTTTCCATTGATTTCGAATATTGGAGATAAACGGATCTGACGCTGCCAATGATATGTTAAATACATAGATCTTTTATTTGTGGAATTTCATGAAATTTTTCTAGTATTGTGCTCTCTATAAAATCTTTAATCCTTGTTTCTTTTTTCCTGAGTCTCCTCTGATGAGTCTCAAATAATATTTAGTGATATCTTCCTCATGATAAAGGATTTTGTGAACTGTTGCAGACATATTTCTCCATGGGTAGTTGGTTGTATATATTTTTGCAGTTTCCTTAGCATAATCTCCAAATTGTTAAAAGTCAATTTCTTTATTGCGCGCAAGTACTTCTAGGATTAATTTAAATCTGAAAATTAAGTTTAAGTCCACTCCTGTTATTTCAGATGCTGTTTTTGGATCTGTAAAGAATCTTCGTGCGGTATTGCCATCACTTGTATTGCCTGACCCTTGTCTTGGCGGATCTATAATTAATCCAATTTTGCGATATTCATCTTGAACATGTTTCTTTTTTCAACTTCTTAACCCTTTGTTGGTTTCATTGTTTCTAATGGATCCTGAAGAACTGAAATCCAAATCATAACTAATTTTTAGTATGTGCTCTATAAGTCGTATTCTTGCATGTAGTGGGGATAATCCAAATTCATATGCATCGGTATTATCTAATGATTTTGTATTTTCTAATGACTTGGCAGCTTACTTTAATTTTTTGCCTAGTTCACTGTAATTGTAATGACTGTAGTGTTGCAATTTGGGCCTAGATATCACTAATTTCGTTGTTAATGGCATCACGAGTTTCTTTTTTTTAATTCAAATTTGACTGGCCTGCAGTGTTTCGTAGAAGATGGTGTTTCATTTTTCCAAATATCCATTGTTTGCGTTGTACTAGTCGAAGGCTCTGAATCTTCCAAAATCTTTTGCAATCACAATGACACAAATGATATCATGAACATATCTGAGTTCGAAATATTTTCACATACAACTTGTTTGTATTGTTTTTGTCTCGAAGACCCATCACATCCCCATTTGCAAAAAAGGATTAGCTTTGTGTTTCCATATTTCTTTAACGCATTTCCTGGTATTGATTGTAGCAAGCGTTCGGCTGTGTGAGCAAGTAAAGATTGTAGTTGTACCTCTATCGAAATTGGTGGGATTGTAATAGTGTCCTCTGATGGCAAACAGTCCATTTTAGCAGCGGTTATGTGATGATATGCTGAATAGATATTTGACTCCTTTTCAATCGCACGCAATTCAGAAATAAGGCTAATGCCTCCTCATTTGTGTACTATTTTGCATCGCTCGGAGTTGGTATACTTTAAAGAATTCGTTTTTATCTCACTGGACTAGCTCTAATAACTTTTTTAATGATATCCGCTTTTGTTAATTGGTTCTGTGATCGTAATTGATGTAGGAAAGATTCTTTTATATTTATGCAACCAGTTGCATCGTTAACATCCTTAAGTTTCCGCCCATTAGATCTATCGCTGCAGTTGTCCAATGATTTGTGTGGTCTTCCAACCTTAGCTTGCTTTGCTGTTTTTGCAGCGACAGTAAGTTGGCCTTCTAACCACTTTTCACTTTTTATATAAAACTTTTGTTTACTGTAGCTAACTTCTTTGTAGCATTTTTTTAGTACTATTCGAAAATTAGATAATTGCTTTTGTATTTCGGTGCTACACAAATTTAAGTTTAATTTTATTTAACGTAACTTCCTGGTTTTATTTCTAGTATACTCTTCGGCCAGTTTTTTACAACTGAAGCTCTTTATATTTTTCTGAATATTTTTATTTGTGTCTGTTATGTTTTATCACTCACAAATATACGTCCACACACGTAAAGGATTAACTTATTATTGATTAATCCTTTATCGAATCCGTAGTTTTATACATTTTTAGATGCATGTTATTCACACATTGGTCTTCAATTTCATAGAAGTTGGTACTTAAATATAACAAAACTGCACTTGTTATCCAGACCTTAACATCAGGTAATACTAATTAGTACCTCGCCAATATGGAGTTGTTTTTATCTTTAGTGGTTTAATGTCGCGATTATTATTATAAAATTGTTTATGACTTGGTTTGATCCTAACAGTTAATAACAGATATATTAGAAAGAGATCATATGTTTACTGTAGAACCTATTGTGATATTTTTATGACTTTCGGAGGTATTATATTTAATTATTTTAGTTTTACGTAGTCTAAAGTAAAAAAAAACATAGACGTTTAGGCGAAAAGGTGAAAATTTAATACCCCATTGTATACGAGTAATTATAGGGCTGCTTAAATTATCGTAATTTGGATTTTTTTTTTTTGGAGTAATTTGATAAAAATTAAAAAAGTGTTCTACCCGCGGGTACCAGCATCCTACCAACATTATAAAAAAGACAGCAGGCAATTATCGATGACAGCTTGCGAGTAGTAACCATTTATTTTTGACAAAAAACCAATAAAAAACACCTTTTTCTGAAATTAAAAAAACCGTTGAGTTTGACAGCATGCCATGGCCACAATTATCAACAGTTTAACCTAATTTTTTGGCTAACTTAATATAAATATATTAGCTCCAGAAAGGCGTTAAAATTTTAAAAATCGGTGACAAAAAAAATTATACTTTTGGCCAATGAAAAACGATTTTCAGCCAATGCACGTTGGTCAAAAATCCATTTTTTCTGGCCAAAATGTAATTTTTTTATTGTCTTGTTTTGCACTTTTTACTTTTTCATGAGGTTATCAACACTTTAAATCACCAAAAAAAATATTTTGTTTTTATATACCGTTATTTACTGTTAATGTGTACAGCAACAAACGTACAACTTTTCAATATTGTTAAACAATTTAGTGCGAGCAGTGCATTTGAAGTGTTTAGTCGAAGAATAATTTAGAAACAAAAAAAAGCGAATTGAACTTAAATATTTATGGATTATCAAGAAAAAAGTAAGTATTTATAATATATCTAAAGAACTTTTAAAAATATAATAGCTAGATTTAAAAAAACTTGCATTTTCTGAAGGCATATAAAAAATATTAAAAAATTTTTTTTTTCGAATTAATTATAACTTTAAAAAAAATGTCCAAATTTGTCCGGTGCGAAACAAAATATCCGAAAATACTTATGGTCTATAGAGTATTAATATGTAAATATATCCTTCAACTTTTTTCAATTCTTAAAAATAAATCATTTTTTCTTAGGTAACGTTAGCATCAAAAATGCCGATCTTTTTAAAATATGGCTGCAAAATTCTTCAAAAGAGGGAAAACAGAAAGCTCTTTTGACACATGTTATTAAAACAATCGGCGAAAATAACTCTTCTGATGAGTATAATAAATACTTACAAGAAAAAATGCGTCTTTTTTGTATTAAGTTGGGACAGAAGTGGCGAGAAAGTCGCAGTTCTTTAAAATATTTTAAGCCCCGAAATGGTAAGTGGCTTACATCTGAAGTAACTTTCAAAATATATAAAGTGCAAACTGATGCACTTCAAGAACTGGTCGGCCAAGCTTACCGTATTCAGAAATGTCCGAGCGTAGCAAAAGAAGGGAAGCGACCGGCCTTTCATCAATAAAGCAAAATGAGACAAATTTATTAATTCATGCGGCATGTATCTCAGCCCGAAAAAAGGGGGAAAATGATCTAGCTGCTGTTTTAAAAAATACAATTAAAAGTCCAACGCGTCCATCTAAAATCAGAAAGGCATGCTGTAACAATTCTAAAGATCCTGTTAAAAGTTTGAACAATATTGTTTTGAAACCGCCAAATATTTTCAAAGTCATTACGATTGGTTGCCTATGACTCCTACAGTACATAAAGTTTTAATTCATTCAAAATAATGCAGAATACGTTACTTCCTGTTGGGTACTTTGCAGAGGATGCTGGTGAATCCAAAAATAAAATTTTACAAGCACGACAGATTATTTCACGCTCGTAAAAACAGCCGTATCAATAATTTGACAGACGTTTTCAATAAAGTATTGGATACATCAGATCCCTTAATATCATCTTTACGCCTAAAGACCCGCATTCATCAAAGAAAGCGCCAAACACTTCCATCAGAAGTTATTGAACTATTGACTTGCGAACATCCTAGTGAGCAAATAACATCTGCATTAAATATAGAGAATGATGATCTCACATGCGAAGAAGAAGAATTTGAAGAAGACAATTTAATCTTAGAAAATGAGCTGAACATAACCATCAATTAATAATAATTTAATAGGTTTTTTATTTAATATTAATTTTTTTTTTAATTTTTATGCATTGTATTGACTAGAACATGTCTAATGTCTAATATATTTTCATTTGAAGCAATTAAATATGTATGTCTAAAACACACTTAAAGATCCTTAGGCTTACATATGGTTTTTTAAAGATTTTTTTAATATTTAATGCATAAATTCCATATATTTGATAAATCATTGTTATAGTAATTCACAATAATTCATTTTTTAATAAAATAGTTTGATATATTTTACAAAAATAATTTTGGCAAAAAAAATGGATTTTTGACCAACGTGCAATGTGCGTCTTAAGTAAATGACAAACGTGCACTCATGTACATATGTATGTTTGCGTACGAAACTTCATTTGTAACATAAAAGAACTATGTTGCCACGTTTACCTTGCCCTTAATGCTATTGTTACACGCGAAAAGTAGTATGTATTTTACATTAACGTTATATAAAACATTTTATAATTAAATATTAATTAAAAGTGCTAGAAAACGCTAAATGAAAAATTGGAAAGTGCTAAGTGCCAAATCGGAACTTTTTCTGGTAAAGGAATAAAAGAAGTGATAAATCTAGCACCCAGAGTGCTAACATGGGCGCGCTGGTTACAAATGAAGTTTGGCACGCAAACATAGATACATCCTTAAATCAGTAACATCAATCAGGGGGCAAATTACGGCATTCGAAATTTAAAAATTCTTATTAAAATTCCTATATTAAAAACATTACGATTCGAATCTAATGCCGTAATTTGCCCCACAATTCAGTATGTTTGTAAATTCAGATCCTACTGCGGATATTTGAATAAATTTCCCTAAGTACATAATATACGCGTATGTATGTATGTGTATGTGATACTTAATTTAAGATTGAATTATTATTTTTGATGTGTATTTAAAACTTTTTATGTTTAATAAATAATTAATTGTTTTAAGAAATTTAGTTTTATTTAATGGAAATAAATATTTCTAAGGTAACATAAGCATAAATGATAAAACTTTGAACTCTGAAAGAAAATAGTTGCTTAAAATTAAGACATTTAAATTTTAGCACTTTTTTGGTACCAATTTAGCTCCAAAATTTTTTTTTTATCTGGTCACGCTGCTTTCCACAGTTGGACTTTTAGCAAATGCTCTTCCACATCTAATTCGGAGCTTTAATTACTAAAGGTTTTACCCAGGAGTGCCATAGGAATTTTGTAAAAATATGGCGTAAATACACAAAAGTTGGCATTATAGGCACTGCAACTTTAAAAAATCGGCATATTATTTATACAACAAAAATTTAAATATAAAATAAAAATTAAATTGAAATAAAAAAAACCAACGTATGCAAGGAAATTGTAATTTAATAAAGAAATTACATACATACATATGTATATAATTTTTTTCATATATGTATATACCCTTCATATAAATGAAAAGAATATATATATATATATATCAGTTTGTCATTCCGTTTGTAATTTCTTTATTATCCATTTGAGACCACATAAAGTATACATATCAGAGTACCAAACTTTGCGGTGTATTCACTCATTTACTCTGATTTTTTGTGATTCATACCGCTTTTGTTTAATCACAAGAAATGAATTTTAACTCGCACATTTCAAACTCGCACATTGAGCTCTTGTACTCGAAGTAAACATGAATGTTTTTGAATTTTTTTGCGGTATGGTACGAGCTTCAGCAAGAAAACAAAGCGGTGCTTGATTAGTCTTGTAATATTCGTTTTCAAACGAAATACAAAGTTTCAATCAGCTGCAGCATGTATGATTGAGTTGTCTCATTCAGTAGCACTAAAAATTGAGTACCAACCAATCATGTATGCTACAGTTTTGTTCACTTTCGAGAGTGTTACATAAAAAATTTTATGTATATGTGTTAACTGGATTTTGTTTGCTAAAATACCAGAGTACAAATTTTCTCAAGAGTGAGCGATAAAAAAACACCATTCATGAAAAATCTCGAGATTGAAAAATCCTAAAAAAATGTTTTCTTCTCACGTTCATAAAAGAGCGTGAAAAAAGTTTTGCCAAACCTTACTCACTTATGAGAGGTTTGTCGTTTTTTTTTTCATGCTCAAAAATCACAAATGAAAAATGAAAACCAAATTTTATTTCTCACTCACAAATGAATGACAACATTCTTCTTTTCACTTTCGATTCATTCTTTTATGAGTGCGAATGTTGCTTTAATATTTTTCACGCTTTTTAACAGAGTTGCCAAAAAATAAACGTACTCCCAATAAGAGTAAAAAATTTTTGCATTTACATAAATTTTTTTTTATTTTGCTGCTTGTATATACTTATATGTTGTTAAATTTATAAAATACGACATATGGGCATTTCCATGAATATGTCAACCAAGGCTGGAAAAATTAAAGTCATCGCAACTTTTTTTTAAATATACCAAAGAGCAATAAAACACTTAAATTTTATTATGTAAAAGTATTTATAGCTAATTATAATTTTAAAAGAGCAAAAATAGCAGATTAAACTGGTAATCTCTTTGATCAATTTCCAAGAATTGAAATTAACTATTTTGTCTTTACTAGTGGCTAAATTTAGGTAATTGTAATATTCCAATTATACTTTAAAAATATTGTTACAACATCAGTGGCCAAGTTCCATTATGAAATTAAAAATTTAGAGTTCGAATAGCGGTATTTTTTATAGATTGCTTTGAATGATATTCTAATGTCACGTACGTAATGCAAAAACGTTATTTGTCGTCATCATTTCAATTCGACCGGTCGCAAGTATTTAAAAATAAAAGCTCAAAGCAAGATAAATCACACAAACAAATACTGATCGATTTTTTTTTTAAATTTGATGCAATAAAAATTTTATAGTCTTTCAAAGTTTGTAGCATACGATATTGTTGGTAACACAATTCAATTTAATACTTTCAAATTCCTTTATAATTATAAATATTTTATTAAGATGGGTAAAAATAGCTATGAGACTGCAAAGAAATGGAGGGAGGACTTGAAGAAAAACGAAGAACAAATAAATAAATACCGGGAAAAGGAGGCTGAAAGACAGCATATCTATCGAAAAAAGTTCGCAGATGCAGCCAAAAAATACAAAAAAAAATAATTAACGACGAATCAACACACAATAAGTTTGATGTTTACTATTTTATTACAAAAACTATGCTTGAAATAAGCGAACAATATGAAGATATATCGTCAATATACATATTTTCTGATTGGAGTAGCGCTCAATTTAAAAACAAATTCATTTTAAAAAGTATTCCCTCTTTTGTAAACAAATTTAGCTGCCAACGTTTAGAATGGAACTTCTTTGCCACATCACATGGTAAAGGTGCAGTTGATGGAGTAGGTGGTACTGTTAAAAGAAAGGCCTGGCAAATTGTAAAAGCAAATAAATTAATCTTGGCAGATGCTTTCTCATTTTATGAATGTGCTCATAAATATGTGGAAGGAGTTAATTTGTTTTATGTTGCTACCGAAGAGATTGAAGGGTTTTCTGCTCATCTCCATCAAAAATGGCAAAATGTCCAGCCCATCCCAAAAATAAGAAAACTTCATTCGTTTACTTATCATGATAGTCAGTATAAATGTGTCTCGAACTGCGTATTCAGTAAGAGAAAAAATTAAAATTTAATAATTAAGTGCCAGCGCCCAAGTACATAGTGTATAGTAAGAAATGAAAATAACCTTTTATTGTTTTTATTGCTATTATCACCGAATAAACATTTTTTAATTCTTTTTAAATTTGTTATGTATACATATATTAAAAAAACCTTTTTTTTCAGACAAATACTATAAGAGAAAAATCTGTCACATACGGTATGTCACGAACGATATTAAGATTTGTTCGTAACAGAATCATCTAAAAATCTTTTTGTATTTAAAAATTATGGATTATCAAGGAAAAATAATTGGCTTGGTGTAAGAACTTAAAGAAAGGAAAAAAACTTTTACAATTAGCAGATTTTCGTATATATGTGCATGCACCTCGACATCACTTCCGTTTTTTGTCACGTACGATATGCGCCTTTTTCGCCCGATATTTTGGCCGGCAAGTTTTTCAAAGTCATGATTTTTTTTTAGATTATAGTACCCTCTAAATGTAACATATTAACGAAACAATTTTTCAGATACCACTCTTTTTGCAAAATCTACACCACTTTGTAGGCGTACAAATGTCACGTACGATGACATGGAAATGCCCATATGTATCTACATTTTGATCAGTTTTTTGAATATCTTTTTAATTAAGTGACTTTAAATGCCATTAAAAAAAAAGAAATATATTTTTAAATAAAATAAAAACCACAAATTTTTAATTAAAATTACGTTTGTTTCCCAGAGTAAGGCAAAAACGCTATTTTAAAAAAATTGCGTTTTTTCATTATTATACTGAGGCATCGATCGGTATGTAGGTTTATAAACAATAATAAATAAATATTAACATAAAGGATTACTTTTAGCAGTATTTATTGTGAAAAAAGTCATATGTATAAAAAATTGTTTTTGTGTCTTCACTGACACAAATTTTCATAGCAATCTTTAAAAATATTTTTGAACTGTTTTCCTAAATTTTTAATTGATGTTTTCTGATTAAAAAAAAGTATTTCTTGTGTATTGTGTTCAAGGTCGTGACTGCTCTTTTTTTTAATTTACCTTACTTTTGCTTCAAACTCTTAGGTTCTATTTTATTGACCTGAAAGATAAAGTTTTAAATTGTTGAACATAAAAAGATTTGCTTGTGTATTGTACAATAACCACCACAATTTTTTGTAAAAACATACCCAATACCTAAAAGGATGACGGACAGGCAGGTATAAAATACCTTTCAAATTAGTTGAAAATCCCAAACAAAATGAAATGATGAACAATTATCTCTTATGGTGGTAAAGCGGAATGCAATTTTTTTTAATCCTTTTAAAATTTGCATGAGTGTGTGTAACAGCTCTATTTATTTTTTGCAATATAAACATTAAATGTTTGTAAAAGCTCCTTATTTGGAATTTAAATAGCATGAAGTGAATAACAAACAATGCCTAAAAGACAATTTAATTTTAAAAAATATGTGTTGTACGATGCATCTTCAAAACAAGTAAGAGCGCTTTATTCGGCTATGCCGAATCTTATATACCCTTCACATTGACCTTTCGCAATCGCAAACTTTTTTTTCTTTGTAACCATTTTTTTACTTATGAAATATTTCTAATTTTTAAATTGGGGTCGGTCTCATTTTTTAACGCTCCACGGATGACGGGGAAGTTGTAGGGGTCTTTATCCTAATTTTTACAAATTTTGTATGGCAACTCACTTAGAGTGTGGGGATACGGGGTAAGTATATTCTAGGAATATGCTTTGGAGGGGAAACTAATGGGGGTCGGTCGTACACTTAATTGCTCTAAGGCAAATTCTGAAGAAGTTGTGGGCATTTTCATATAATTTTTGTAAATTTTGTATGGCAACCCCATTAGGGCGTGGAGATAGGGGGTAAGTATCTTCTAGGAACATGTTTGGGAGGGCAAACTATTGGGGGTCGGTCGCACACTTTGTTGCTCTAAGGCCAACTCTGAAGGAGTTGTGGGCATTTTTACATCATTTTTGTAAATTTTGTATGGCAACCCCCTTAGCGCGTGGAGATAGGGGGTAAGCTTGTTTTAGGAATATGTTTGGGAGAAGAAACTAATAGGGGTCAGTCGTACACTTCATTGCTCTAAGGCCAACTCTGAAGAAGTTGTGGGCATTTGCATATCATTTTTGTAAATTTTGTATGGCAACCCCCTTAGGGCGCGGAAATAGGGGGTAAGTATGTTCTAGGAATATGTTTGGGAGAATAAATTAATGGGGTTCGGTCGCACACTTTATTGCTCTAAGGCCAACTCTGAAGAAGTTGTGGGCATTTTTACATCATTTTTGTAAATTCGGTATGGCAACCCCCTCAAGGCATGGAGATAGAGGGTAAGTAAATTCTAGGAATATGTTTGGGAGGGCAAACTGATGGGGGTCGGTTGTACACTTTATTGCTCTATGGCAAATTCCGAAGAAGTTGTGGGCATTTTCATTTCATTTTGATAAATTTTGTATGGCAACCCCATTAGGGCGTGGAGATAGGGGGTAAGTATGTTCTAGGAATATGTTTGGGAGAAGAAATTAATGGGGGTCGATCGTACACTTTATTGCTCTAAGGCCAACTCTGAAGAAGTTGTGGGCACTTATACACCATTTTTGTAAATTTTGTATGGCAACCCCCTTAGGGCGTGGAGATAGAGGGTAAGTATATTCTAGGAATATGTTTGGGAGGGCTAACTGATGGGGGTCGGTCGAACACTTTATTGCTCTAAGGCAAATTCTGAAGAAGTTGTGGGCATTTTCATATCATTTTTGTAAATTTTGTATGGCAACCCCCTTAGGGCGTGGAGATAGAGGGTAAGTATATTTTAGGAATATGTTTGGGAGGGCAAACTAATGGAGGTCGTTCGTACACTTTATTGCTCTAAAGCTAACTCTGAAGAAGTTGTGGGCATTTGCATATAATTTTTGTAAATTTTGTATGGCAACCCCCTTAGGGCGCGGAGATGGGGGGTAAGTATGTTCTAGGAATATGTTTGGGAGAAGAAATTAATAGGGGTCGGTCGTACACTTTATTGCTCTAAGGCCAACTCTGAAGAAGTTGTGGGCATTTTTACACCTTTTTTGTAAATTTTGTATGGCAACCCCCTTAGGGCGTGGAGATAGAGGGTAAGTATACTCAAGGAATATGTTTGGGAGGGCAAACTGATAGGGGTTGGTCGTACACTTTATTGCTCTAAGGCCAACTCTAAAGAAGTTGTGGACATTTTCATATCATTTTTGTAAATTTTGTATGGCAACCCCCTTAGGGCGTGGAGATAGGGGGTAAATATATTCCAGGAATATGTTTGGGAGAAGAAATTAATGGGGGTCGGTCGTACACTTTATTGCTCTAAGGCCAACTTTGAAGAAGTAGTGGGCATTTTTACATCATTTTCGTAAATTTTGTATGGCAACCCCCTTATGGCGTAGAGATAGGAGGTAAGTATGTTCTAGGAATACGTCTGGGAGGAAAAACTAATGGAGTTCTGTGATACATTTTTTTCCTCTACGGGCGACTCCGGGGAAGTTGTAGCGGTTTTTACCTTAGTTTTTAAAATTTTGTATGGCAACCATGTCAGGGGCTAGAGAGAGAGAGAGTAAGTATGTTCCACAAAAATGTTTGGATGGAAAAAATAATTTGGGTCGGTCTAACATTTTACCTTTGTAGGAGAACCATGGAAGCCGTAGGAGCGATTATAAAAATGTTTAAATTAAGATTTGTATGGCAACGCTGTTATATGTATGAACACTTATACTAATAAAATGTTTGTTTTGGTTGTGTTTCAATAATATCAACATGACTGATTCTGTTTTTTTCTTTTTTTTGTTTTTTTTATATTATTACATGTAAAAGTATGTTCTTTGTTGTTGTTGTAGACTCAAAAAACCGAGGTAGTCTTGGTTTTTTGCTTATATCTCGGTCATTTATCGGGCGATTTTGCTGAATTTCAATACCTATTTTCTCGCGACTATCTGTGACAGTTTGATACCTTATTCGGGTCTATGCGATATCGGGGGGCTTCAGAAAGTTGATTTCAACCATAACACGGACAGACGGACATCGCTAAATCGGCTTTCCTATCTATAAGGAATCAGAATATATATACTTTATGGGGTCCCAAATGGATAATAAAGGAATTAAAAACGGAATGACAAACTTATATATACCCTTATCACTTATGTGAAGGGTATAAAAAAGTATTTGCTTAAAAGAATCGGGCAAAATGAACTTAGTGGGAAAGTGAAGGGAAATATTAAAAGACATTACGTGCTACTTCACTAACAAGATATACAAAGTAATGATGAAAGTGATGGTGACGATGCTTTGGTTATCACTGGAGTAATGGTTCCCATTTTTGTTAAGCCTTTACCGGATATTTTTATTACTATAATCATTAAATCGGATTCATTGAAAAATTTAAATGAAGTGAAGTTAAATAAATGCAAATATTTTATTATGATAGCAAGAAAACTAAAAACGTAGTTAAGAACCACAACGTATAACAGTGCCTGGTTTTTCAATTTATTAAAAACATGTTTTAAAAAAAAAAAATATTCCTACTTTTTTAAGCATTTCAAAAATTATGCAAGAAATTTTTACATATGGCAGCACCAGTAACATGATCAAAAAATTTTATGTGTACACATTTATGAATGCTTCGCGAAAAAATTCATTTATGATTTCTCACTTATGAAAAGTACTTTGATTTGATGCTTTTCATTTATGTTCGAGAAAAGAAAAAAATAAATTTTTCTTTTTACTTTTCACTTATGACTGGTCAAAAAAAATTTATTTTCGTCTCACTCGAGAGTGAGAAGGCACAAAATGTTTTTAAAAAACTCATTCATTAATGCAAAATTGCTGCAATAAGCACAGCGCTCACACTCGTACTCATGAATGAGAAGTGAGTGAGCA
This sequence comes from Melanophora roralis, assembly GCA_963583895.1. Lineage (NCBI taxonomy): Eukaryota > Metazoa > Arthropoda > Insecta > Diptera > Rhinophoridae > Melanophora > Melanophora roralis. The sequence continues at coordinate 33,093,149 of OY757191.1, read as the reverse complement.
ATTTGAACTCTGTAAAATACAAATGATAAGTAAGACATATTCATACATATACATGTACATATATGCACAAAGATGCTGCTTTCTTTATGTTGTTCATTTTGTACTAGATAAATTGATGGTAAAGGAAGGTATATAAAAAATAACAAACTTCTTTTAACATTTTTGTACATACATATGTTTTTTTTATTTTCCAGAAATTTTTATGCTGCTTTAATTTTATTATTTTCAATATTTTTTTAAATAAATAGAGTTTTACTTAAAAATGTTGGTACTATTGTTGTACTAATTTTTATACCCTTCACATAAGTGATAAGGGTATATATAAGTTTGTCATTCCGTTTGTAATTCCTTTACTATCCATTTGGGACCCCATAAAGTATATATATTCTGGATCCTTATAGGTAGGGAAGCCGATTTAGCGATCTCCGTCTGTCTTTCTGAAGCCTCCCGATATCGCATAGACCCGAATATGGTATCAAACTTTCACAGATAGTCGCAAGAAAATCGGTATTGAAATTCAGCAAAATCGCCTGATAAATGACCGAGATATAAGCAAAAATTCAAGACTACCTCGTTTTTTTGAGTCTACAACAACAACAAAGAATATACTTTTACATGTAATAATAAAAAAACAACAAAAAAAGAAAAAAACAGAATCAGTCATGTTGATATTATTGAAACACACCCAAAACAAAAATTTTATTATAACAGGGTTGCCATACAGAGCTTAATTTAAACATTTTTGAAATCGCTCCTACGGCTTCCAGGGTTCTCCTACAAAGGTAAAATGTAAGACCGACCCAAATTTTTTTTCCCTCCAAACATTTTTGTGGAACATACTTACTCTCTATCTCCAGCCCCTGACATGGTTGCCATACAAAATTTTAAAAAATAAGGTAAAAACCGCTACAACTTCCTAGGAGTCCCCGTAGAGGAAAAAAATGTATCACAGACCCCCATTATTTTTCCCTCCCAAACATATTCCTAGAACATACTTACTACCTATCTCCACGCCCTAAGGGGGTTGCCATACAAAATTTACAAAAATTATGTAAAAATGCCCACAACTTCTTAAGAGTTGGCCTAAGAGCAATAAAGTGTACGACCGACCCTATTAGTTTGCCCTCCCAAACATATTCCTAAAATATACTTACCCTCTATCTCCACGCCCTAAGGGGGTTGCCATACAAAATTTACAAAAATGATATGAAAATGCCCACAACTTCCTCAGAATTTACCTTAGAGCAATAAATTGTACGACCGACCCCCATTAGTTTCCCCTCCAAAACAGATTCCTAGAATATGCTTACCCCGTATCTCCACCCTCTAAGTAGGCTGCCATACAAAATTTGTAAAAATTAGGATAAAAACCCCTACAACTTCCCCGTCACCCGTGGAGCGTTAAAAAATGACACCGACCCCTATATAAAAATTAGAAACATTTCATAAGTAAAAAAATGGTTAAAAATAAAAAAAGTTTGGGTTTGCGAAAGGTCAATGTGAAGGGTTCGTGCTATGATTTTGTCTTTATATTTCACTCGGAAAATTTAGCAACTACCCTGACGTAATGTTTAAGTTTCATCATTTATCCTAAGACAGTAACTAGAAGATTAAATTTTTTTTTAATTTTTTGTTTCTAGTGAAGATTTAAGGAAAATCGTAATTTCTTTATACAAAGGCGTTTTTTTCTCTTGGCCAGCCTTAAAACCATTTTTCAATTATTATTTTAAATTTTTGGTGCTTTGGGCTTCCTTGTATACAATGTTTAATGTTGTGTTATTTTTTGGCAACAAAATCAACTAGTTTTCTCGATTTACAGATCGTGATAAACCGACATATAATTGGCCATGTGAAAAACATGCTTCACGAAGATCAATTTCAGCCAAAAAAAAGGTTTGTTCTTGAGACTTGTTAATAGTCGTCGCAAAGGATATTTTCACTGGGAACTGTAAGCGTTTAAATGATATAGGCAAGTCCGTAGGAATCATAGGGATGGCTAAACACAAAACTAGAGTTATTGTTTTTTTTAACTGAGTTCCTTTTTTATTGTATATAAGCAAAAGCATTCACATACAGCGTGTGTGTGTGTGTTTATAAATTGCTCTTTTGCTTGGTTTTTATTCCTTTATAAGCTCTATTTAGTAGTACTTCGGCTATTGCACAATATTTTGAGACTAAATCTATCACCCTCTGTTAAAAAAATAGCTTTGTATGGGAGGTCCTCTTCCCCTGCTTCGAGCCTAAAAATATGTGACTCAAATAGAAAAATGTTTAATTAAATAACTTTCAAAAAATTTTAAGCAGATAGCTATAGTTCTCGAGATATACCATCAAGTCCATTTAATTTATATGGGAGGTACTACGCCCACTTAAGGTAAGAAATTAAACTTTGGCCTATGTCCGTTCAGGAAGCAAAAAAATAACATTGGTGAAAAAATCATCCAAATTGGTTAGGTAGTTTAAGATACAAAATCTGTGTGTTCGATCTTGAAATCAATAATTTTATTTCTTTATTTGTTTATCTTTTCGCTAACATTTCGCTACTCTTTATGTAGCTTTTTCAGGGAAAATTTAATTTTTATACCTATATAGTTCACGAGTTTTTAAACAATAAAAAATCAAATAACAAAAAATCAAAGATTAGAAATATTAAAAAAAAAGAAAACAAATTATAAGCTTAAAATATTTTTATTTCCATTTCCAGTTTTGTTAACTAAATGCCTATAACCAACCTTGAGCAACATTTTCTGTAAGATTAACTTTAAAGCGGATACACAAAAAATATTGTTCAAGTTAAAGGCGTTATATTTTATATTATATTTAATATATATATACATATATTAATCTAATAGTTTTTTTTTGTGTACTGTTCAAAAATGTTTTTTTTTAATATTTACAGTTTTTGATTTTTTGTTATTATACCCTTCACATAAGTGATAAGGGTATATATAAGTTTGTCATTCCGTTTGTAATTCCTTTATTATCCATTTGGGACCCCATAAAGTATATATATTCTGGATAGTTATAGATAGGGAAGCCGATTTAGCGATGTCCGTCTGTCCGTCTGACCGTCTGTCCGTGTTATGGTTGAAATCAACTTTCTGAAGCCTCCCGATATCGCATAGACCCGAATATGGTATCAAACTGTCACAGATAGTCGCGAGAAAATTGAAAATTGAAATTCAGCAAAATCGCCCGATAAATGACCGAGATATAAGCAAAAAACCACGACTACCTCGGTTTTTTGAGTCTACAACAACAACAAAGAACATACTTTTACATGTAATAATAAAAAAACAAAAAAAAAAAGAAAAAAACAGAATCAGTCATGTTGATATTATTGAAACACACCCAAACCAAAAATTTTATTTGTATAAGTGTTCATACATACATATAACAGCGTTGCCATACAAAGCTTAATTTAAACATTTTTAAAATCGCTCCTACGGCTTCCAGGGTTCTCCTACAAAGGTAAAATGTAAGACCGACCCAAACTATTTTTTCCATCCAAACATTTTTGTGGAACATACTTACTCTCTATCTCCAGCCCCTGACATAATTGCCATACAAAATTTTAAAAAATAAGGTAAAAACTGCTACAACTTCCCCGGAGTCGCCCGTAGAGGAAAAAAATGTATCACAGACCCCCATTAGTTTTTCCTCCCAAACGTATTCCTAGAGCATACTTACCCCCTATCAGCACGGCCTAAGGGGGTCCATACAAAATTTACAAAAATGATATGAAAATGCCCACAACTTCTTCAGAATTGGCCTTAGAGCAATAAAATGTACGACCGACCCCCATTAATTTCTTCTCCCAAACATATTCCTAGAACATACTTACCACCTATCTCCGCGCCCTAAGGGGGTTGCCATACAAAATTTACAAAAATGATATGAAAATGCCGACAACTTCTTTAGAATTTGCCTTAGAGCAATAAAGTGTACGACCGACCCTCATTAATTTCTTCTCCCAAACATATTCCTAGAATATATTTACCCCCTATCTCCACGCCCTGAGGGGGTTGCCGTTCAAAACTTACAAAAATGATATGAAAATGCCCACAACTTCGTCAGAGTTGGCCTTAGAGCAATAAAGTGTACGACTGACCCCCATTAATTTCTTCTCCTTAACATATTCCTAGAATATATTTACCCCCTATCTCCACGCCCTGAGGGGGTTGCCGTTCAAAACTTACAAAAATGATATGAAAATGCCCACAACTTCTTTAGAGTTGGCCTAAGAGCAATAAAATGTACGACCGACCCCCATTAATTTCTTCTCCCAAACATATTCCTAGAACATACTTACCCCCTATCTCCACGCCCTAAGGGGGTTGCCATACAAAATTTACAAAAATGATGTAAAAATGCCCACAACTCTTTCAGAGTTGGCCTTAGAGCAATAAAGTGTACGACCGACCCCCATTAGTTTGCCCTCCCAAACATGTTTCTAGAATATACTTACCCCCTATCTCCACGCCCTAATTGGGTTGCCATACAAAATTTACAAAAATGATACGAAAATTCCCACAACTTCTTTAGAATTTGCCTTAGAGCAATAAAGTGTACGACCGACCCCCATTAGTTTCCCCTCCAAAACATATTCCTAGAATATACTTACCCCGTATCTTCACCCTCTAAGTGGGTTGCCATACAAAATTTGTAAAAATTAGGATAAAATCCCCTACAACTTCCCCGTCACCCGTGGAGGGTTAAAAAATGACACCGACCCCAATTTAAAAATTAGAAATATTTCATAAGTAAAAAATGGTTAAAAATAAAAAAAAGTTTGGGATTGCGAAAGGTCAATGTGAAGGGTATATAAGATTCGGCACAGCCGAATATAGCGCTCTTACTTTTTTGATTTTTGATTGTTCAAAACCTCGTGATTTTATTAATAACATATATGTACATATATAAAAATTTAAATATAAAAAATAAAAATTTTCCTGAAGAAGCAACATAAAGAGTAGCGAAATATTAGCGAAAAGATAAACAAATAAAGAATAATGTGCTGTTTTTACAAGCCAATTAAGTGATGGTCTCGGACGTTTTATGTGTATTTTTTATTGCAACAAAAACAAAATACACATAAAACGTCCAAGACTATCAATCGGCTTGTAAAAACAGCACATACAATTTTTTAACTTAATCTTGAATAAACAGATTGTATATTTACTAAACAATAATGGTCAAAAAAATCCAGAATACTTGGAAGATTTTTTAATATAAATTAATAAACTAAAGCAATTCAGAAGATTCAACAAAACAAAAAATTTGAAAGTAAACAAAGTAATTTAAAAAAAAAATAACATAAATAATTCGTACATAAAATTAAATTCAAATATAACACATTTTGAGATCTAATTTTAATTTTTTTTAAAACAAAAAATAAGTTCACTTTTTAGTTAAAAAATTGTTATAAAATGAATTTAAGAATAACATAATAGAGTCTCAAAAAACTGTTTCTTGCTTTATTTTAATAACAAACAAGTAAGAGCGCTATATTCGGCTGTGCCGAATCTTATATACCCTTCACATTGGTCTTTAAATATACCCAGCCGAGTAATTTTGTACTGCAAATAATATAATAAAAAACATTGTGCGAGTTTTAAAGAAAAAATAACAAAATTTTAACGTTCGTGTGAATAATAGAAATATATGAAGAAGATTTGAGGTCGAGAGTTTAAAAAGTTTTCGACATTATTCATATTTGAAGGTTAATAAAACTTTTTAAATGTCTAGTCCCCCTGCTCTTCTCCAACTTTTTCTCCAAAATGTATGAATTATTTGATTATTACTTTTTGTAGAATATTCGAAGTCGATAGCTGTTATAGTTTCCGAGATATAGCGTATCGAATATTTTATAGTAATTGTCGATTTGTATGGGAGCTACCCCTTTTTTTGCCCCCACCCAAAAAATTTTTTCTTAAAGGCGTAGCCCTTATGGCCCAATTACTTTTTGTAGAACATTTCATTTCGATATCTGTTATAGTTTCCGAGATATAGCGTATCGAATATTTGATAATAATTGTCGATTTGTATGGGAGCTACCCCTTTTTTTGCCCCCACCCAAAAAATTTTTTCTTTAAGGCGTAGCCCTTTGCGTGCAATTACTTTTTGTGGAACATTTCATTTCGATATCTCTTATAGTTTCCGAGATATAGCGTATCGAATATTTGATAATAATTGTGGATTTGTATGGGAGCTACCCCTTTTTTTGCCCCCACCCAAAAAATTTTTTCTTTAGGGCGTAGCCCTTTGCGTGCAATTACTTTTTGTAGAACATTTCATTTCGATATCTGTCATAGTTTCCGAGATATAGCGTATCGAATATTTTATAGTAATTGTCGATTTGTATGGGAGCTACCCCTTTTATTGCCCCCACTCAAAAAAAATTTTCTTTAAGGCGTAGTTCTTTGCGTGCATTTACTTTTTGTAGAACATTTCATTTCGATATCTGTCATAGTTTCCGAGATATAGCGTATCGAATATTTTATAGTAATTGTCGATTTGAATGGGAGCTACCCCTTTTTTTGCCCCCACCCAAAAAATTTTTTCTTTAAGGCGTAGCCCTTTGCGTGCAATTTTTTTTTGTGGAACATTTCATTTCGATATCTGTTATAGTTTCCGAGATATAGCGTATCAAATATTTTATAACAATTGTCGATTTGTATGGGAGCTACCCCTTTTTTTGCCCCCACCCAAAAAATTTTTTCTTTAACGCGTAGTTCTTTGCGTGCATTTACTTTTTGTAGAACATTTCATTTCGATATCTGTCATAGTTTCCGAGATATAGCGTATCGAATATTTTATAGTAATTGTCGATTTGTATGGGAGCTACCCCTTTTATTGCCCCCACTCAAAAAAAATTTTCTTTAAGGCGTAGTTCTTTGCGTGCATTTACTTTTTGTAGAACATTTCATTTCGATATCTGTCATAGTTTCCGAGATATAGCGTATCGAATATTTGATAATAATTGTCGATTTTTATGGGAGCTACCCCTTTTTTTGCCCCCACCCAAAAAATTTTTTCTTTAAGGCGTAGCCCTTTGCGTGCAATTACTTTTTGTAGAACATTTCATTTCGATATCTGTCATAGTTTCCGAGATATAGCGTATCGAATATTTTATAGTAATTGTCGATTTGTATGGGAGCTACCCCTTTTATTGCCCCCACTCAAAAAAAATTTTCTTTAGAGCGTAGCCCTTATGGCCCAATTACTTTTTGTGGAACATTTCATTTCGATATCTCTTATAGTTTCCGAGATATAGCGTATCGAATATTTGATAATAATTGTGGATTTGTATGGGAGCTACCCCTTTTTTTGCCCCCACCCAAAAAATTTTTTCTTTAGGGCGTAGCCCTTTGCGTGCAATTACTTTTTGTAGAACATTTCATTTCGATATCTGTCATAGTTTCCGAGATATAGCGTATCGAATATTTGATAATAATTGTCGATTTGTATGGGAGCTACCCCTTTTTTTGCCCCCACCCAAAAAATTTTTTCTTTAAGGCGTAGCCCTTAGCGTGCAATTACTTTTTGTCGAACATTTCATTTCGATATCTGTTATAGTTTCCGAGATATAGCGTATCGAATATTTGATAATAATTGTCGATTTGTATGGGAGCTACCCCTTTTTTTGCCCCCACCCAAAAAATTTTTTTTTTAAGGCGTAGCCCTTAGCGTGCACATACTTTTGGTCGAACATTTCATTTCGATATCTGTTATAGTTTCCGAGATATAGCGTATCGAATATTTGATAATAATTGTCGATTTGTATGGGAGCTACCCCTTTTTTTGCCCCCACCCAAAAAATTTTTTCTTTAAGGCGTAGCCCTTAACGTGCAATTACTTTTTGTGGAACATTTCATTTCGATATCTCTTATAGTTTCCGAGATATAGCGTATCGAATATTTGATAATAATTGTGGATTTGTATGGGAGCTACCCCTTTTTTTGCCCCCACCCAAAAAATTTTTTCTTTAGGGCGTAGCCCTTTGCGTGCAATTACTTTTTGTAGAACATTTCATTTCGATATCTGTCATAGTTTCCGAGATATAGCGTATCGAATATTTTATAGTAATTGTCGATTTGAATGGGAGCTACCCCTTCTTTTGCCCCCACCCAAAAAATTTTTTCTTTAAGGCGTAGCCCTTTGCGTGCAATTACTTTTTGTGGAACATTTCATTTCGATATCTGTTATAGTTTCCGAGATATAGCGTATCAAATATTTTATAACAATTGTCGATTTGTATGGGAGCTACCCCTTTTTTTGCCCCCACCCAAAAAATTTTTTCTTTAACGCGTAGCCCTTAGCATGCAATTACTTTTTGTAGAACATTTTAAGTCGATAGCTGTTATAGTTTACGAGATATAGCGCATAAAATATTTCACCAAATTTGTGCAATTGTAGAAAAAATACCCCTTCCCCTGGTCCTATCTGAAAAAATTTTTTCCATTATTTAGGTCCCTTCTTTAGGAGTATCCGTGCCAAGTTTTGTGGCAAGAGTGACTATACTTACTGAGATATATAGGGATATATGCACCGATTTTGTCCTAAAAAAAATGGGTTACTCTGGGTTTTCGCTTATATCTCGGTCAATTGTGAACCGATTTTGCTGATTTTAAATAGCGATTGTTAGCGGGATATTTGTGATCGTTTGACACCATTAATTGGTCTGTATCTTTTTATTTGACTCCGGAAACTTGATTTCAACAGACGGACAGACGGACAGACGGACAACGCTAAACCGGCTTCCCTATCTATAAGGATCCAGAATATATATACTTTATGGGGTCGCAAATGAATAATAAAGAAATTACAAACGGAATGACAAAGTGATATATACCCTATCACTATGTGAAGGGTATAAAAAGAACAATAATAGGTTTTGCTTAACAACAAATTCAGCTAATCATAACTCTTTCATTTTTAAAACCTTTTAAAATCCTACATACAAAAGTACTAATGTATGTATGTACGTATGTACATAGGTATTAAAACAGTTTTTAAAGCAAAACAGATTAACCATAACAAACAACTTATTTAAATAAAAAGCTGTCTGTGTAAATAATAACATTTGTCAGCAGCAAATTTAAAAAAAAATTAAAGTTCAAGAAATGTTTTACTTTGATTGGGAGTTAAGACTTAGCTAATTTTAAAATTTTTGAATGTGTATAAAAGAAGTGGCTCGAGCCTATAACAAGAATATGAAAACAACCGTACCAAAGAAATATTCATGTTCGTTGCGCCCACAAGTATTCATAATGATTGTTTGAAATGAGCTCTTTGATTAAAATTCATTTCTTGTGATTTAACAAAAGCGGTTTGAATCAGTTTTGTGATTAAACAAAAGCGGTTTGAATCAGTTTTGTGATTAAACAAATGTGGTTGGAATCAGTTTGAATAAGTTTGAATCAAATTAATAATGCGGTACAGAATGCGGGCCACCGCTTTTAAACAAACAAATCAAGTCTTATTTGCAACAGATACATACTCCTTACTGATTTTTTTGTTTCATGTTGATGTTTGAACTAGAATAAAATTGCAGAATACTTTTTTGATTCATACCGCATTTTTAGCCGTAGTGATTGAGTAGGCTCGTTCATACTCCTTGCAGTCCTCTGATATATATGTATTCTGAATCCTTATAGATAGGGAAGTCGATTAAGCCATGTGCGTCTGTCACTCTGTACGCCTATTAAATTCAAGTTTCCGGAGTCAACTTAAGCACTACGGACCAGGCATTGGTGTCAAACTATCAGAAATATTCCTGAGATGATCGCTATTTAAAATGAACAAGATCGGTTCACCACAGACTTAGATATAGGCAAAATACTGCTATTTCCTCAGATTTTTTTTTGAGCACACACACAAACTCCATACAAAAGATGTATATAATGAAAACTGGCAACGCTGATAAATATGTATTTGTTTGCAAGATCACTTCATGATGCGGATGGAAAAATAGAAAGTAGATATGCACAAATCAGTTTAATTATAATATTTGAAGTACGAAATCTTTCAGCTAGAGTCCTACTACTACATAATGTATGGCTCATACTTATTTACAAAACGTACTTGTTTTTTATGTTCATATTTTTATATTCAATCGAGTAAGATATGTTTTCTGTTTTTATATAATTGTCGTTTATATTATCATTAATAAATTAAATTTTGAAAGCAACAGAACGTTTTTGTTTTAAGTTGTTTAATTGATATACTAAATAACTATATTGGCGATCCTGCAAGACTTAGATACAAATAAAATTATGTATCTTCTTGAATATTATTTTGTTAAGGAAACAATATGAAAACTTTACGTATTTGTGAATTTGACTTTAAAATATAATCAAACTGCAATTTGAAAGAAAATCAAGATTAATTGTGTGAGCTTATTTCAAGATTTGCAATCTCAACGTATGTATTTTAAGATTGAAGAATCCAATTGATTGTGTAAGCTTCTTTCAAAATATACAATTTTAATTTTTTTGAAGATCGAAGATTCTATTATTTTTTATTTACTTTTGCAAAATCAACATCGCAAAATATTTGGTATCTATTGATATACCTATAAAAACTATTTAGAATTATTTTTACAAATTTTACATTTTGTTAAGTATTTTTAATTAATTATTTTTTTTTTTCAAATTGTGAACCTTTTACTTATTTTTCAGTATATTCAAAATGGTTAACTCACGTTCCATGAAACAAAACAATACAATCACTGATACTGTTGAGTACCAAGATGCACAATCAGTTTCAGTATCTAAATTTTTTTCATATGACAATAAGTTCGTTCGTTTACGCAAAGTTTTTACAAATTTATCAATATTTTTTACTGGATTGCGTTCGCTTACACAAAATCCAGTAAATAAGAACACAAAAAGAATAGTCTGAGACTCACTTCCTTAGCCAATTTAAGCATATCTGTCTGGCTGGGTATCCATATATTCGTGTGGTCAAAGTAAAGGTTGCATTTCTAAAAAAAATATTTTGGCATAGAGAGCAAGCCCATTGTTTGTGGTGATGATCGTAGTAGACTTTAACCCCAAAACCAAGTAAACCCCACTCACATAAGTCAGCTTGTTTTTCAATTAAGTAATTGCAATAAATTTTAATCCATCAGCTGTTTTGAGTAGTTAAATTTTGTGTAAAAATTTTCCGTTCGCGTACTCTTTACTTCAAAAATCTTAAGTGAGAGAAATTTCGTAAATTACTCAGTATTTGCTAAGTTACTGGACTTTACTGGAAAAGTAAACAAATGAACCTAATACAAATATATATAACTCTTCAAAAGTTACAGTAAAATTACCACAATTTTGATCTTCTTGTCCAGAAACTTGGTTTATTCAAATCGAACTAACTTTCAATTTCAAAGGTATAATAGATGATACAAGTAGGCATCAACTTGTTGTTATTTCTCTTCCGGAAGATGTTTTGAGGAAGCTTATAGATGTTATTTACAATTAAAGAACAAATACAATTATATTACAGCGATTATACTTAAACGTTTTTCTTTAAGTGAATATCTTCGTTTTGAAAAATCGGGGATAGGAAACCATCTGCGTTTTTTCATGATTTAAATCAGCTTGTTATAATTATTTCTTTAATAAATAACGACCTAGTAATAAAATTATAGTTAAAAAACTGCCCTCTGCCTTACAAGTTCATTATCTACATAAAATGTAACATATTTAACAGAAAAGCAAGTACAATCAGATAAAATTTATAAATTATTAAAAAATACGCAAATATCCTCTATATTAAAAGCAGTTTCCTCGTCCATAGATCTTGTGTTTAAGAATTTTGTTAAAATTACTTCAAATTTAGCGGAAAATATTGAAAAGTTGTCACATGAAATATTTGAATTTAAAAATAGTTAAACTGTTGAACCATGTTTTAAGTAAGAATTGAATAAAGCAAAAAGCTTTTTATTTTAATAGAAGCAAATTCTTACTCGAGGAGTTACCCCCTACTAAACATTGGTCCTTCGAAAAGTCCTAGAATTGCTAGGACAGCAAAGAAGTAGTGACATGGAGTCTATTACTTTCGAAAATTGGCAGTCTGCTCCTCCGACAGCAATTCCAACCATCAACATATAGAGAAAATAGGTTTGCTAATCATCAAAGGGTACTTCATTGGGCATTACGTGTCAGTGAAGCAGTCAACAAGAGCGGGCATCGAATTTTAGACAACTAAAACACCTAAAACATTGGATTTATAAGGCAATATCACAAGGAAAAAAGGCAAGAGATCACCTAATTGACATACTCGCAACACTTTTTGCGGGTAAAGGTTTCAATTCCAAACGTACCTGCAACTTTAATCTACCTTAGTACCAAAAATAAAGAAAAGACAAAAGTTTTCAACAAAAGAAACGAAAAGCCATTATACTTGCGTATTGTGTCGGTAATTATTTTAATTTTTATTTATTGTTGAACTAATTGTTTTTAATACAAATTTTTGATTTTTAGTTTGGCTTTAGTTCATATAATTTCTTTTTTATTAGAAGAAATTATTATTTTCCGTTAATGTTGAAAGAAACCTTCAATTTGAAAAAAGCTGATTCTTCTACCGCTACTAGCCGAGTAGAATGCATTTTCGAAAGCAGCTACGCTATTTCATCATCAGTACTCTTTGAACGGTAGTAGTGTATATGGTTGTAAACATCACCTATTTAACTTACATGTAACAGAGAAAAGTATACGGTATCAGTGTTTTCCTTCTGTTTTTATTTTGTAAGTTAGGACGAAGTTTATTTTTCATATAAACTATGCTTTTTTCCATTAAAAGTCTCTTTGGCAACACTTGACTAACGGACAAGCATTTGTCCATCTCTTAGATGGAACGAAACGCTTTTTATTATTGTATATCATACAATAGGGGTAATCACTTTTTAATTTCTTTTATTGTCAACGACAAATTGATAGAAATTATTAAAGATCATTTTGCACCGTGCCATGTGTGAGTTATATGTTAATTTTTATTTATTGTTGAACTAATTGTTTTTAATACAAATTTTTGATTTTTAGTTTGGCTTTAGTTCATATAATTTCTTTTTTATTAGAAGAAATTATTATTTTCCGTTAATGTTAAAAGAAACCTTCAATTTGAAAAAAGCTGATTCTTCTACCGCTACTAGCCGAGTAGAATGCATTTTCGAAAGCAGCTACGCTATTTCATCATCAGTACTCTTTGAACGGTAGTAGTGTATATGGTTGTAAACATCACCTATTTAACTTACATGTAACAGAGAAAAGTATACGGTATCAGTGTTTTCCTTCTGTTTTTATTTTGTAAGTTAGGACGAAGTTTATTTTTCATATAAACTATGCTTTTTTCCATTAAAAGTCTCTTTGGCAACACTTGACTAACGGACAAGCATTTGTCCATCTCTCAGATGGAACGAAACGCTTTTTATTATTGTATATCATACAATAGGGGTAATCACTTTTTAATTTCTTTTATTGTCAACGACAAATTGATAGAAATTATTAAAGATCATTTTGCACCGTGCCATGTGTGAGTTATATGTTAATTTTTATTTATTGTTGAACTAATTGTTTTTAATACAAATTTTTGATTTTTAGTTTGGCTTTAGTTCATATAATTTCTTTTTTATTAGAAGAAATTATTATTTTCCGTTAATGTTGAAAGAAACCTTCAATTTGAAAAAAGCTGATTCTTCTACCGCTACTAGCCGAGTAGAATGCATTTTCGAAAGCAGCTACGCTATTTCATCATCAGTACTCTTTGAACGGTAGTAGTGTATATGGTTGTAAACATCACCTATTTAACTTACATGTAACAGAGAAAAGTATACGGTATCAGTGTTTTCCTTCTGTTTTTATTTTGTAAGTTAGGACGAAGTTTATTTTTCATATAAACTATGCTTTTTTCCATTAAAAGTCTCTTTGGCAACACTTGACTAACGGACAAGCATTTGTCCATCTCTCAGATGGAACGAAACGCTTTTTATTATTGTATATCATACAATAGGGGTAATCACTTTTTAATTTCTTTTATTGTCAACGACAAATTGATAGAAATTATTAAAGATCATTTTGCACCGTGCCATGTGTGAGTTATATGTTAACTTTTATTTATTGTTGAACTAATTGTTTTTAATTGTATGATATACAATAATAAAAAGCGTTTCGTTCCATCTGAGAGATGGACAAATGCTTGTCCGTTAGTCAAGTGTTGCCAAAGAGACTTTTAATGGAAAAAAGCATAGTTTATATGAAAAATAAACTTCGTCCTAACTTACAAAATAAAAACAGAAGGAAAACACTGATACCGTATACTTTTCTCTGTTACATGTAAGTTAAATAGGTGATGTTTACAACCATATACACTACTACCGTTCAAAGAGTACTGATGATGAAATAGCGTAGCTGCTTTCGAAAATGCATTCTACTCGGCTAGTAGCGGTAGAAGAATCAGCTTTTTTCAAATTGAAGGTTTCTTTCAACATTAACGGAAAATAATAATTTCTTCTAATAAAAAAGAAATTATATGAACTAAAGCCAAACTAAAAATCAAAAATTTGTATTAAAAACAATTAGTTCAACAATAAATAAAAATTAACATATAACTCACACATGGCACGGTGCAAAATGATCTTTAATAATTTCTATCAATTTGTCGTTGACAATAAAAGAAATTAAAAAGTGATTACCCCTATTGTATGATATACAATAATAAAAAGCGTTTCGTTCCATCTGAGAGATGGACAAATGCTTGTCCGTTAGTCAAGTGTTGCCAAAGAGACTTTTAATGGAAAAAAGCATAGTTTATATGAAAAATAAACTTCGTCCTAACTTACAAAATAAAAACAGAAGGAAAACACTGATACCGTATACTTTTCTCTGTTACATGTAAGTTAAATAGGTGATGTTTACAACCATATACACTACTACCGTTCAAAGAGTACTGATGATGAAATAGCGTAGCTGCTTTCGAAAATGCATTCTACTCGGCTAGTAGCGGTAGAAGAATCAGCTTTTTTCAAATTGAAGGTTTCTTTTAACATTAACGGAAAATAATAATTTCTTCTAATAAAAAAGAAATTATATGAACTAAAGCCAAACTAAAAATCAAAAATTTGTATTAAAAACAATTAGTTCAACAATAAATAAAAATTAACATATAACTCACACATGGCACGGTGCAAAATGATCTTTAATAATTTCTATCAATTTGTCGTTGACAATAAAAGAAATTAAAAAGTGATTACCCCTATTGTATGATATACAATAATAAAAAGCGTTTCGTTCCATCTAAGAGATGGACAAATGCTTGTCCGTTAGTCAAGTGTTGCCAAAGAGACTTTTAATGGAAAAAAGCATAGTTTATATGAAAAATAAACTTCGTCCTAACTTACAAAATAAAAACAGAAGGAAAACACTGATACCGTATACTTTTCTCTGTTACATGTAAGTTAAATAGGTGGTAATTATTTTATTTAACGAGAAACAATTAACAAAAGGTGAAAAACATATTAAAAGCATAAAAAACAACATATTAAAGTAAAAAATAAAAATTAAAACAATGAGCTGAAGTGAATAACACATACATAAAAACATACCAACCCCAAGTTGTGTAGTAGCACTTGTTACGGGAATATAGTTAAATCTACAGTGAAAAATATTAAACAGAAAAATATTAAACGGCTTACATAGTTATTAACAAAGTGACAAATAAAATTAACTCAACAACAAGGCATCAATTCAACAAGTTAACATACTTCAACAACAACAGTATTAAAAGTAAAACAAACGGTGGTTCCAAATGCTTAAGCTTAGTGACGTCACAAAAGGTATACGAGATCGAGGCTAGCGGTTCCCTACTGAGTGTATACCGGAGCTTATTTCATTGCGCTGAGTTATTATTTTATTTATTGAACTATTTTTATGTGGATTATTTTAAATTAAAATGTCGGCTTTCATATAAAAACTAAAGATGCGAAAATTCTATAGTAGTTTATTGATAATACAAAGCGTAGAGAGCATCAAACTCAATTGTAAAATTTGTTTTGTTTACAATTACTTCGAGTCTGATCTGGAAATTATAAGTTGGGCCTACATAAGAAAGCAAATCGTAAAATTCGTCATATTAAAAAAAAATAATAATAAATAAAATCGAATCTTAACAGAACAAATTCAGAAAAAACTCGGGTTAAAAAATATACTCCTTTTTTGCGGTTTTTTTTAATTAGGGAAATTCGCTTCCGCAAGAGGTTCTCAAATATCGCCACAAATTTGTCTTTCAAGGACAACGGGCAAATTAAAATTAATTTTTATTTCATTTCGTTGAAGGTTTTTTAACTTCAATACAATGGCGGCATTAAAAAGGTGTAAATTTGATCTTTTACAGTTGGTGACGTTTTGCAGTAACTTAGAATAAAGTTGGAGAGACGACGGTACGTGCGGGTTTCTTGACGTCAAAAAACAGGAATTAGAGCGCAGATGGGCAAAATTAGTTGGATCTTATGAAGAATACATGTTAGATCAAGAAGCTCAGGGCGAAGACGTTAAAAACGAAGTCTCTCACAGAAATGAAGAAGCCAGCAATATGTACCAAAACAAAAATAGTAGAAAAAATAAAATTAATGTCAGCAGACGTGAACCGTTCAGCGGGTGGCAGAGCAAGAAGTTGCCAGCACGAGAAATGCAAAATTTTGACGGTGGCTACTCCAGGTGGCCCGCCTTTCGCGAATTCTTTCAATCAGTGATAGGTGATGGATCCATCAATAGCCCCGGCCCAAAATTATACTATTTGCATGACAAGGTGCGGGTGGAAGTTAACCAAGTCATAAAAGATTTCGACTTGGTAGATGATTATTACGAATTGGCTTGGGAAAAATTGAAAACAAGGTTTGAGAAGAGAAGGCTGTTAGTACAAGACCAAATAAAAGAATTCATGCAGTTTCTTCAGTGTAAAATGAAAACGTCAAATCGCTTAGATCAATTCAAAACGCAATAAACAATTGCTTCGCAGTTTTTAAGAATCTTAAGACCGAACTACCTGACTATGACCCACTTTTAATTCATGTGGTAGTTTCCAAACTTTCCGATGAAACCATAAAAGAATGGCAAGGGTCATTGAAAAATCATCGAGGATTACCTACCTGGCCGCAATGAAATGCATTCCTCTCCGAGAGAATAGCGTTCATGAAGACCACGTCGGATACAAAAAGGCTCCCACCAAAAGAGAGCCAGCCTTTAAAAACCCATGCCTTTCATACCCAAAGGGAACAAAGTTGGGCTTGCAAGAAATGCAAACAGAATCAGCTCCTTAGAAGTTGTAAATCATTTAAGTCTATGGCACCAAACGAGCGGGTCAAACTCGTGCTTGCAAACAGGTATTGTTTTAATTGTTTATCGCCGGCACACTTCAAATCCAAATGTACGAGTACCCACACCTGTACCATTTCCCACAAAAAACATCGCACGATGTTGCACTATGAGAATATAGATACGCTAAAATATGACCATAAAGCTACCCAGCATTCCAAACCAAATCCGGTTTCCATCCGCTTCTAAACATAGTCCTCAAAATGTTACGCAGTCTTATTTCATACATCATCAAGAAGCAACAGTGCTGCCTACGGCCCTTATTTACATAGAGGGTTCGGGGGGAACTATTTACTACTCGGGCTTTGCTAGATCCCGGTGCAGAAAGCAGTTTAATTTCCTCATGCGTTTAACAGCAGTTTTCAATCCCACTTAAAATCATCCTCGCCAGATATCTGGTCTGGTAGGTACAATTTTAGGAAGCTCGAAGGAAAGTTGTTTGGAAACGTTAAAATCAAGGGTCTTATTTTGCAATAAAGATTTTAGCTGTGAACACTCCCAAAATAGCCAATTTTTTACCCTCTCGGCGCGTCAAGCTTCAATATTATGCGGAAGTTCAGAGGTTAACTCTGGCGGATACCTACTTTTATCAATCTAGTGCAGTCAGTATTATAATAGGCAGTGACTTTTTACCTCTTATTATTCGAGATGCCTTGAAACAGAAAATCTTTGGTCGATAGGAAGCGCGAGAGTCCCACTTTGCTTGGTATTTATCGGGGCCTAGTGATACCGATGAAATTAATAAGTTTTCTACTACAATATCCACATCCGATGAAATTGTTCTTCACGATCAACTAAAAAAGTTCTGGGAACTTAAGGAGGTCGAAACGGACTTAAAAGTCACCGCAGCAGAAATTTGTTGTAAAAACTACTACCAAAATACTACCACTAGGCAGTCGGATGGTCACTATGTAGTTAGATTACCTTTTAAAGAAGAATTTCCGACCGACGTCTATCTTGGTCACTCAAAAACGGTGCCTTGGTTCCATATTGTCGCACGGAGAAAACGCTTGAAAGGACTCTAGAATTAAAAGAAAATTATAATAAAGTTCTCCAAGAATATATCGACTTACATCAAAGGGAATCAGTAGGTGCCAAGGAAAACAATTCTGAAAAACAGTTTTCGTATCACGCGGTCCTCAGACCAGAAAACAAATCGACGAAAGTAAGGATTGTCTTTAATGCCTCCAAGAAAACCAATAGTGGGTTTGCCTTGCATGACGTCCTTCACCAAGGCCCAGCTCTTTATACCGACTTAATATAAACCGCTCTTAGCTAGCAATTCTACAAATATGTTTTTACGGCCGATATAGAGAAGATGTTTCGACAGATTATGGTTTATAAAGCAGACCGACCGTAACAACGACTCCTCTTCTGTAATGATCCGGCTAGATCAGTTAAATCATTCCAAATGGAAACAGTCACTTTTGGAGTAAACTGTGCGCCATTTTTGGCCATTCGAATGCTACGGCAGTTAAATGAGGACTGCGAGCATACCTATCCAGAGGCATCCACGATATTGAAAAACGAAACTTATGAGGATGATATCTTTTCCGGAGGGCATAGCTTTGAAGAAGCCTAATCAAAGCAAACCCCACTTAGGCATGCCTTGAACTCACCTGGCTTCCCTTAAAGAAAATAACGGCGAACGACAGTTTGTTACTTACAAATTTGGCCCAGGAAGATCATCTAGACAAAGAACTTTTAAAATTTGACGATTTTAGCAGTATAAAAACTCTCGGAATTGGTTGGAACGCAAGATCATACTCCTTTTATTATGAAATAGAACCAACCCAAATTGCACCTTCCTTTACAAAGAGACAAATTCTGTCAGTTAAAGCAAAACCATTTGACCGTCTTGGTTGGATGGGCCCAATTATGGTGATAGCAAAGCTATTGATGCAAGAGTTATGGGAACTTAAGGCGGACTGGGACGAGGCCGTTCCTGCGCATGTACAAATAAAATGGGACGTCTTTCTGCACACCTTACCACAAATTGCTGCACTTAAAATTCCCTGATGGGTACAATCGTCCCCGTCTCTCCAAATACAAATTCACGACTTCTGCGATTCATCAGAAAAGGCTTATCGCGGGGTAGTCGACATGCGAACCTTAACCCCTGTAATTTATTAGCGGCAAAAACTAAGGCTGCCCCTTTGAAAAAGATTACAATCCCGAAGCTTGAATAGTGCGGCGCAGTCTTACTCTCAAAGTAAGCACAGGGGATAACGAAATATGTGAGGTTACCCTATGAACTATATCTGTGGACGAACTCTTCTTTAGTCCTCAGATGGCTACAGAGGCCATTCCATACCTTAAAAACGTTCGTGGTGGTTCGCTTAACGAAGATCCTCAGTATTGTCAGCAATAGTCACTGGCAACATGTCAAAACGGAAGACAACCCGGCGGACCTAGGCACCCGTGTTTCCTCGGAACTCATAGAGAGTACCCTATGGTGGCAAGGGCCCACGTGGCTAACTTGGCCCGTTGAACACTGGCCGAAATCTAAGGTTTTTAAGCCTTCTATATTAGAGACAAGAAGTATTTCAACGTTTCACGTGAAAGCTATTCCAGGAATAGAGGATGACGATATTTTGAACCGGTTTTCGTGCTTCGCCAGAGCCTTGAGATTCATAGGCTACTACTTTCGTTTTATCAGACGAAGCCGCAAGGGTACACTTAAAGGAAGCAAGTAATCGACGCTGAGGAAATCCAATTTACAACAAACCGTCTTATCTTTTTAGCGCAAAGGCATTACTTTGAAGCAGAATACAAAATCCTCCAAGACAAGCGACCAGTTAGCCAGAATAACAGAATATTGACACTTCATCCATTTCTCGATAAGGACGATATTTTACGGGTTGGAGGGAGGCTCATTTATTCCGAGTTTGACCAGCGTCATCCAGTAATAGTTCCCGAAAACTCTCGCTTTACTTATCTTTTTGTTAACTACACACATAAAATTTTGCTTCATGCGGAACACCACATCATGCTGAGTGCTTCATGGCAAAGGTATTATCTACTTCGACTTAAAAATTTGGTGTGTAAATGTATTCGGACTTGTTAGTCTTCCGGCTGAGCGGGTGTACTTTTTGTTGCCGTTTACCTACACCGTCGACTTTGCTGGCCCATTTAGCCTAAAAAGCTCTCATCTGCGCAAAGCTAAATTATCTAAAGGCTAGGCAGCCGTATTTGTATGCTTGTTTACTCGATGCGTTCTTGGCCTGCTTTAACAGATTTTTTGGTTGGAGAGGATTCCCAAAAACCATTTTCTCTGACAACGGTAGAAATTTCCTTGGAGCCAGCTATGCACTACTCAAAATTCATAGTGAATTCCTAAAGGGCACGGAGAAGGCATTGGTGGAAAAGTACTGCGTTCACGGATTCACTTGGTCATTTATTCCACATTATATACCCCACATTTGCGGTCTCTGGGAGGCCGCCGTAAAGAGTATGAAGAAACATCTGAAAAAATAACGACTAACGTAAATTTTATCTATGAGGAATTCGCCACACTATTGATCAGAATAGAAGCGGTTTTAAACTCTCGCCCAATATCCTCACTAACTGAAAAACCCGTTGAGCTACTACCTTTAACCCCGGTTCATCTCCTGAGAGGTGCTTCGATAATAGCTCCCCTGAAGCTCCTGAGGACCCTCCGACAGCGAGGTTGAATTCTATTAAGGGATGGGACCGTTTGAGAGCTCTTCAACATATTTTCACACATAGATGGAGATGAGTATATCACCAAATTTCAGTGAAGGTTTAAATGGAAAACTGAACAACAGAGCGCCAAGCCAAACGATATCGTCATCGTTAAAGACGATTTATTACCACCCACTGAGTTGCGTCTGGGACGGTTTACAAAGGTCGTACTTGGAAAAGACAATAAAGTATAGGTAGCAGAGGTTAAAACTCAAAACGGAACTATAATCCGTTCCATTTCAAAGCTGTGCGTTTTGCCAACCCACAGAAGTAGTGAAAGGCATTTCATAAGAACCGCGGCCACTGGCTTTGCAACCACATGCCCTGTCTACAGCCTTTGAAGTCCTCCTGGCTGAACTCCCGTCGCGTCCACCGTTTTGGGAGCACCCCAACCCACCTCTAGTTTTGGTTAGCCTAATTCATTACGGCAATCCAATGTGGGTTACGTTTCTAATCGATCGTGAGAGAAGAGGATCATTTTTGCTATTGGAGGTAGATAATATTTTCCCCGACTTAACGCCCAGTGGACAAAACGGAATGGTAGAATACGGTGAGTTTCAGGTCAGCCCTAAATACAAGCCCTACTTACAAGAGCGACCAATTGCCGGGTGGCGCTAACCCTTGGAGGATAAGCCAATCGCCGCTCCACCAGCCATTCCTAATCCCCAGTTGAAATACATTTCTGTAAGATGACCCCCACGCACATCAACGCACCATTCAGCCACAACCGGCATCGCCAAAAGCTCAACGAACTCTTTTTGCATGGGTCATATCCGGGGTATGGCACGGATGTATGTGTCACTAACTTTCTGCACGGGAGTATTTCGAACCGTGTTTCACAGCGTGTACTTATGGTTTCTTTTCTCGGTTTTATGAACTCCTCAAATTCTATACATTGAATTTTTTGTTTTACATACAAAGGTACTTTTGTTTTATCTTTTTGTTTGGTACCGACACATTGATGTTGAAAATCCCGTTTTAGTTTAAAGTAAGAATCGAATAAGGCAAGGAGCTTTTTATTTTAATAGAAGCAAATTCTTACTCGTGTTTTTTTTTGAAAAGAAAGCACTCCTATTTTAGTAAGAGGAGTTACCCCCTACTAAACAAAAACTAATTTTCATAGAATAGTCTATAAAACACGTAACTTTTTTTAGTATCGTCAAAAATTCGGTAGAAATGGAAAAAAATGTATTACTCTTTGTGATTTCATTACGCGTTACAAAAGACAAAACTTAAATTAAATAGTCCCATTATTTCGGCGACAAATAAAAGGACCCAAGAGAAATGCGTCGTCTATTTTTTTTTGACAAATAAAAACAACTTAAATTTTTAGTAGATAAAGGTGCAGCTGTTCCAGTTATTCCAGTATTTAAATTTAGTAAATTTAAGCAAGATTCAGATGTTTCTCTTCCTGCAGTTAATAGTTCTATTATAAAAATATACGGAACAATATCACTAACAATTGACCTTAATCTTAATCAAATTTTTGAATTCACTTTTATTTTAGCTGATAACCAACATTCAATATTGGGTGCTGATTTTCTTGAAAAGTTTGGAATTAAAATTGATATGAAAAAAGATAATAAGAGACTCTAACACAAATTCTACAGCTACAGCATTATTACGACTTTCGCAAATACATTCAATTAAAATTTGTCAATTCAACAATAAATATTCAAACCTTTTAGATGAATTTCCTTCAACAACAACTGATCCAGATTATACTAAACCTATTAAACACTCTGTTGGCGTCTGTCATGTGGGGACACCATGTCTCATGTGCGCCAGATGTAAGTGTACCAGGCCGAGCTAGCACCTGCCGAATGGCGTGAGTCGCCGCCAAGCGTACCGGCGTCAGGTTTGCTGCCAGCCTGGGACACTTACTTTACTTTCGTGATTGTACCAAGACAGACGCCTGTTAGTCAGATAATTTAAAGTAAAATAAAACAAATAAATATATGAAAAACAATAATTTGGCCAGTGTTAAGCCAGGATATTCATACCATTGGTGCAGTGATTCAATAAATCGTATTTAAAAAGTTAAACAAGTGTGGTTCCTTTTCTGTTGTTTCTGTTTGTTCACCCGGCAGCCGTTTGCAATCTTGCAGCAACCAGCGTTCCAAATCTTTGGTAGTCAGCGTCCCACAAATCCCTCAGAGGTAAACATTTGGTCCTTCGCCCGTGGAAATTAAAAGGTGCGTACTTTGTATAATATATTGAAATTTATAAAGTGTCTCATGGTGCGGTTGCTAAAGTGTGGCTCGGTCAAAAGTGAGGTTATAAAACAGTAGTGAGACTCCATATTTGTTGTTCGTAATAACTGCGCGCGAACTTGTCGTCCATCTTTTTTCTGTAAAAAAATTTTTGTTGCTCTTTTTGTGGCGCCATTTTCTTATCTGATTTTTCTGATTTATTTTTCTGAGAAAGTGTGTCCCAAACTTTTTTCTGCTGATAGCTTAAATCGTTGAATTAAAAGAGCGAAAAATGTCAACTTTTGAAAAATATATACGTGCAGCAGATGAGGTGATAGGTTTTGAGGCTAATTTGAATGACCAAGACCTCTCGGTATATACAAAAGTGGCTTTTGATTTTGAGAAGGCAGAACTTAGCCGAGTATGGGATAAGTATCAAAAACTTTTTGATGAGTGTTCAGGAGAGACTTTAGAAAGAAAAAAAGAGATGACGGTCGTCCAAACAAAACATCCACAGGTGCGCAAAACGTATATTCGGTGCTTGAATATTTTGTCTAATGCTGAACAAAACATAAATAAGGTTAACCAAGAAAATATTAATGCAGCAGTTCCCAACCATTGTGGTTCCATAGCCGTCCCTCCTTGTGATACTGGTGTGTTTCATGGAGATTACGTGTCGTGGCCCACATTTAGGAATATGTTTACTGCGATATACATTAACAATACGAGACTTAGCCCTGTAGAGAAATTATTTTATTTGTTTAGAAAAACAGATGGTGAGGCTAGGGACATAAATAGAAATATATCCTTAACAGCCGAAAATTTCGATATTGCCTGGAACAATTTGCGGTCCCAGTATGAGAATAAGCGAGTTTTAATCAATAGTCAGCTTAAGACCCTGTTTAATTTGGCCCCTTGCACGCAGGAAACTGCTGCAGAGATAAAGAGGTTACAACGCGAAGTAAATAATTGTATTTCAGTTTTGAAACTTTACAACGTAGATATTGCGTCTTGGGATCCAATTTTCGTGTTTCAGTGTTCGTCGCGTCTTTCAGAATGTACCTTAGGTTTATGGGAGCAATCGGTGAAAAACAAAACAGAGGTTCCCAAATGGGAGGAGTTAAATAGTTTTCTCACAGACAGATTTCATACCCTAGAAAGTGTTTCTGACATCATTGCATCGAACAACAGTCAGGGGGATAAGCCCAAATCGTTAAAGGCTCACCATACTAAGGTTAACACACAGCAATGTAGACTTTGCAAGGAAAATCATAAAATAACTTCTTGTAGTAAATTTTTAAACATGGAGTACAAAAATCGCATTTCAACTCTAAGAAGATTTAAATTCTGCTTTAACTGTCTCTCAGGTGGTCATATGTTTGGTGATTGTAGAAGCGCAAATAGTTGTGCTAAATGCAACAAAAAGCATCATACGTTACTACATAAAGATGTAGCCCAGTCAAACCCTACAAATCAAACATATTCTAATAATTCTCAGGGGGAGAGGCAAAGTAGTTCTGCTCCACGAATACAGTCCACAGAATCCCCTGGTCCATCAGGAGTTGTTCAATCGCATCACACCTCTGTCTCGAAAAAGGTTATGTTAGCTACGGCTTGGTTAAATATTGTTAGTTGTGGCTCTTACTACAAGGTGCGAGCTCTAATAGATCCATGTTCTGATGAGAGTTTTATATCCGAAAGAATACAAAAGCTTTTAAAGTTACCTACTGATCCGGTAGCGGCTGAAGTGTCAGGTCTAGGAGGAGAAATTATAAGCAGATCCTCAAAAATAGCGACATTTGTTATTGTATCACTTTTCAATCAGGATGTGTCCCTTAACGTTCGAGCGTTAGTCGTGCCTCGTGTAACTGGTAGGGTTCCCACCCACTCTTTTAGACGACTAACTAACTACAAACTCCCAGAGCTAGAGTACGCTGACCCAAAGTTTTACGAAAGTAGTGAAGTTGATTTACTGTTAGGAGGTGATCTGTATCCTCTTATTCTTCGTGAGGGAGTCAAACATGGTATTTTTGAATCACTAGTGGCTCAAGAAACAATCTTTGGTTGGATCGTGACCGGCCCAACTCCAAATAATGTATCCCCACGAACTGTTACAATGTCTCATATGACAAGAGTTTCTATCGATGACCATTTGGCAAAGTTTTGGGAGTTAGAAGAAATTTCTCATAAAAAGGTTTTATCAGAAGAGGATAAGACATGTGAAGAGATCTATCGTTCTACTACCACGAGAAATGCTGAAGGGAGATATATTGTGAATCTGCCCTTTAGGGATAATGTTGCTTTACTTGGTCCAAATAGACACATTGCGCTCGCTCAATATGCAAGGAATGAGAGGGCTCTGTTACGCAAGCCAGTGTTGAAGGCCCAGTATGATGAGGTCCTAAAGGAATATTTGACGCTAGGGCACATGGAGAAAGGTGAACCTTCTGAAAGTAGCCCTGGGTATTATTTACCTCATCATGGCGTTTTGAAACCCGAAAGTACAACTACTAAGCTGAGGGTTGTTTTCAATGCTTCGAGTGCATCAGCCAATGGGAAAAGTCTCAATGATTTGTTGTATGTAGGGCCCATCTTACAAGCTGACTTGGTAACGTTAATTTTGAAGTGGCGGTTTTATAAGTTTGTATTCAATGCGGATATTTCGAAGATGTATCGCCAAATTTTTGTAAACCCTGAGCATAGACCATATCAGAAAATTCTGTTCCGTAGTTCAGAGAGTAGCAAGGTTGAAGATTACCAGCTAAAAACGGTAACCTTTAGGGTAAATTGTGCCCCATATTTGGCCCTTAGAACTATTCGGCAACTATCGGACGATGAAGAAGGTAGGTTTCCACTGGGTGCTGAGATTCTACGTGGGTCTATGTATGTGGATGATGCTCTTGTAGGGGCTCATTCTATTAATGATGCTTTGGTAGCACGAGACCAATTAATTGGTATACTAGGGACTGCAGGCTTTGAGTTACGGAAATGGACCTCAAACTCAAAGCAAATTTTGAAAAATTTGCCCCAGGAGCATTTATTGAATGCAGAGTTTTTGTTGCTCGATGATAAAAGGACAACGAAAACGCTTGGCGTTCGGTGGAACGCAGTGGAAGATAATTTTTACTTTTCTACTGAGAAAATGAGGCCCAAACAACAATATACCAAGAGGGAAGTCTTATCAATTATTGCGCGTTTATTCGACCCAGCAGGTTGGTTGGCCCCAATAATAGTCACAGCAAAGATTTTGATGCAGCAAATGTGGCTCGATAAAATAGATTGGGATGACCCGATAAAACCTATGGCCCTACATAACTGGCGATCCTTTGTGTCCAACTATAATGAGATTGATAAAATCAAACTGCCCCGTTGGGTTCAATATACCCCGACCTGTGATATAGAAATTCATGGGTTTTGTGACGCGTCGGAGTTGGCGTACGCCGCTACATTATATATTAGAATCAGCATTGGGGATAATGTTTACACACATTTGCTTTCATGCAAGACTAAAGTTGCGCCTGTAAAAAACCGTCCCTACCTCGTTTAGAATTATGCGGCGCTGTTCTTTTGGCTAACTTGATCGAAAGCGTGGTTCCTAATCTCAACTGTAGTTCACCAGCCATGTATTTGTGGTCCGATTCGACAATAGTCCTAGCCTGGCTTAGAAAGCCACCAACTAGCTGGAAAACGTTTGTAGCAAATAGGGTAGCCTCGATATTAGAAAAGGTGGGGAATAGAAACTGGTTTCATGTAGCCTCTAACCACAACCCTGCCGATCTAGCAACCCGGGGGCTGACTCCTTCGGAATTGAGAAATAGTCAACTTTGGTGGCATGGTCCTGAATAGCTCAAACTAGAAAAGGCATCATGGCCCAACCTCCCATCAGAATACGACACTGCAGCTGAATCTAAAAGGTCTCAAGTAAATGTTACTAGATCGTCAGAAAGAGAGGACATTCTTGACCGTTTTTCGACTTTGCCGAGAGCCTACCATGTTATTGCTTATATGTTCCGATTTTTTCATCGCACCTGTAAAAGTAGACGTTGGGGGTCCACTCACGAAAGTATTCGGGTATCTGCTTAAGAACTGACCTTTGTTCGAAATCGCTTGTTCTCACTATCGCAACAGTTGCATTTCGAAGATGAGTATCACCGCCTGGGCTCAAAGATAAAGCTCGATTCTCGTAGCCCCTTACTAACGCTCACACCTTTCCTGGATAAAGATAACATCATTCGAGCTAACGGTCGTCTTGGTTCTACAACGTTTCTATCTTATAACGAACGACATCCTATTGTACTTGCGTATGGTAGTAGATTGGCCCGCCTTTACGTGGAATTCGTCCATCGGTTGGTGTATCATGGTGGCCACAGTCTCGTTCTGAATACCCTCCGTCAGGAGTGCTGGATATTACGAGCGCAAAACTTAGTTAAGACGGTCATTCACAATTGTAAGGTCTGTGTTTTGCACCGTAAAAGGCTCCAAACCCAAATTATGGCAGCTTTACCTGAAGAACGCACCACGCTGGACCGCCCGTTCACTAACACCGGCGTTGATTTTGCAGGCCCCTTTGAGCTTAAGAGTTTTACTGGTCGCTATTGTCGGATAACGAAAGGTTACGTGTGTCTCTTTGTCTGTTTTTCTACAAAAGCTATCCATCTCAAAGCTGTCAGCGATTTGTCGACCCCTGCATTTCTTGCGGCACTAGCACGTTTTATCGCTCGGCGTGGTTGCCCCAATCGCATTTTCTCCGATAATGGTAGAAACTTTGTCGGCGCCGCAAAAGAACTTGAGACAAACTTCAAACGGCATGTGCAAGAGCTACGGGACGTGGCGATCAAAAAGTATGGGCATCAGCATTTAGAATGGCACTTCATTCCCGCTGCAGCTCCCCACATGGGTGGTCTATGGGAGGCGGGCGCTAAAAGCCTCAAAATGCATTTTAAGAAGACTGCCGGGCAGTCAAAATACACTTTCGAAGAATTTTCTACTCTGCTGGCCCAGATAGAAGAGTGTGTTTTAATTCGCGCCCCCTATGCTCAATGTCCGCTAATGTTCAGGAATTGTCGGCCCTTACCCCAGGGCATTTTCTAATAGGTTCGGCCATACTTACCCCTGCCCAACCTGAAGAGCTCAACTCGCCTATTAGCATTCTTAATCGGTGGCGGAAAGTTAGGGCTGTTCATCAAGAATTCTGTAGGCGCTGGAAAAATGAATACTTGAAAGAGCTTCATAAGCGTAACAAATGGAAGTTTCCTGAAGTGGACGTAAAAGAAAATGATATGGTGGTTCTAAAAAATGATAATTTGGGGCCCACTGACTGGCGCTTAGGTCGCGTAATAAAAGTTTATCCTGGCGCCGATGGCAAGATCCGAGTCGCAGACCTCAGAACACAAAACGATCTTGTAACCCGGCCGATACACAAATTAGTGCTACTGCCTTGCTCCACTAATTAACTGCACTTCACCTTTTTTTTTCTTGCAACTTCAACCTCTTACGTTGCTCTTTGTTTCTCTTTTTTTAGTACAAGCGTCAACATGCAAGCGGGTCGGTTTAACGTGGACTTTGCCTGCCCCCTCTGCAACCGCTTCCACGCCATTCGTCAATGCACGCGCTTTATGGTGATGGAAGTGGCTCAAAAACTGCGTGTCGTGGCTCAAAAGGCGCTTTGCTACAACTGCCTAGCAGTCTCGCACACACGAGCGGGGTGCAGCTCCATCGACCGCTGCCGACGCTGCTCCCAGGACCACAACACCTGGCTACACCCAACTCCCTCACATCGGGTCTGGGTGCAGATGACGGCCACCGTGCTAATCAGCCCGCATCCGAGAAGCGAGGCCTGTGTGGTCAACGTGGTGCTAGACCCGAACATCGCCCGCTCGGTCATCACTAGCGTTGAGGCGACGAGACTGCGATGCCAGGTCCGTCGCGGACGCACCACCGTGAGCGTGCAAAACCGTAGAGGTAGCGGTCGGCGCCTAGAGGTCGAGCTTGCCGTGGAGGATGCACGCTACGGGTGCTACCCTCCTCACAACGCCGAGCCGGTATGCAGGGACCATTTGTCGTATGCCAACAGAACTTGGCACCGCAGCCGCGAATACCATTTGAAGCTTGGCGCGGACGTGATGCCACGGATCTTACTGGGTTCAGCTGCAGGGCGGCCTGGTAATCTCCTCGTGCAGGACACGATCTTTGGGTTTGTCCTATTTGGAGAGGCGGACAAAGAGGAGTAAAAGTGGTTCCTAAACAACCGTGGCTCTTATCCATTTAATATATTGATTTGTACTATAAATGAAATTATCACTGTAATCAGTTTAGTTTTGGTTTTAAATGAACTTATGTTTCTTTTATTGAATTATTTTATAACTTATTTTACTATTTTGTTAGTTCTAGAAAGAAAAAAAATCATTATTCGTTGCACTATCGTCGCAAGGGTGGCGGTATGTTGGCGTCTGTCATGTGAGGACACCATGTCTCATGTGCGCCAGATGTAAGTGTACCAGGCCGTGCTAGCACCTGCCGAATGGCGTGAGTCGCCGCCAAGCGTACCGGCGTCAGGTTTGCTGCCAGCCTGGGACACTTACTTTACTTTCGTTATTGTACCAAGACAGACGCCTGTTAGTCAGATAATTTAAAGTAAAATAAAACAAATAAATATATGAAAAACAATAATTTGGCCAGTGTTAAGCCAGGATATTCATACCATTGGTGCAGTGATTAAATAAATCGTATTTAAAAAGTTAAACAAGTGTGGTTCCTTTTCTGTTGTTTCTGTTTGTTCACCCGGCAGCCGTTTGCAATCTTGCAGCAACCAGCGTTCCAAATCTTTGGTAGTCAGCGTCCCACAAATCCCTCAGAGGTAAACACACTCATTAGTACATAGAGTTGAAGTTAAAGGAAACCCCCCTTTTTCTAAGCTACGTAAATAAGATCCTCTCAAGTTAAAAATTGCAAAATCTATATATAAATTTTTAGAAGACTCTGGTATTTGCAGATCATCTAATTCCTATATTTCAT
This sequence comes from Melanophora roralis, assembly GCA_963583895.1. Classification (NCBI taxonomy): domain Eukaryota; kingdom Metazoa; phylum Arthropoda; class Insecta; order Diptera; family Rhinophoridae; genus Melanophora; species Melanophora roralis. Next base: position 33,062,872 of record OY757191.1, on the reverse strand, counting down.
CTCTTCTCCATCTTGTTCCTAAAAAAGAACAAAACGATTGAAGGGCCAAGTGGAGATTACCGTAGATTAAACTGCGTTACAATACCGGATAGATATCCTTTACCTCATATTCAAGATCTTACTACAAATTTTAGAGGTAAAAATTTTTCTTCAAAATTGATTTAGTGAAGGCCTATCTTCAAATTCCTATAGCTAAACATGATACTCATAAGACAGCCATACCTGCCCCTTTTTGAATGTTTGAATTCACGCGGATGCCTTTTGGAATTAGGGATAGTGCACAAACTCTTCAACGATTTAATAATGAGGTTTTCTTTGGTTTAAATTTTGTTTTCGCTTATTTTGATGATGTATTAATTGATGATGAAACACAACATCTAGAACACTTAGCAATTATTTTTCGACGACTTGATGAATATGGACTTTCCACTTAAATATCTAAATGTGTTTTTGAAGTACAAAATCTAGAATTTTTAGGTTATCAAATTTCTGTTGAAGAAATTAAACCTTCTTCTGACCGGGTAAATGTTCTTATTTCTTACCAAAAACCAGATTCAATAACCAAACTTCTAAAATTTATTGGAATGATTAACTATTATAATATAATATAATAGATTTTGGCAACAACGCTATGCTTGAATAAACGTGCGTGTAATTCGGCTGTCATTTTTAATTGCATTTAACACTTAAATTTAATTTTTTTGTTACAATTTATGTTGCTGCACGATCTTAAAGATATTTAACATTTGTCGGTGAAATTATTTGTTGAGAATATTTTTTTATCAACTGCCTTTGTTGTTCTTAAGGCCTTTGGCTGTTTTGTTTTTTTTTTTACCGCTTGAATAACTGTTGCTGGTTGCGCCATTTGTTGGTAATTATGCCTGGTACTAGAGTTTGTAAATGTGGAATGTGCAATAACCCTATTGGAAAGTCTCAAGGAAGTATACAATGCAGTAATTGTAAGTCTTGGGTTCACATTTCTTGTGCCAATGTTTCGGAAAAACACCTGCAACTGTTTAATGAGAAACCTAACTTGTTTTATTTCAATTGCTCTGGCTGTCCTAGAAGTTGTGTGAATAATGATTCAGTGCTGAATGAGGTTAGATCTCTAAAGAACAGCTTTGAAAGTTTTGCTCAGGCTATAAGGAATGATCATGATTCCTTTAAAAAAGATATGGCAGAACTTATAAGTGGATTTAAGCTTGAGGTTTCTTTAAGTATAAAAGAGGTGAAGGATGATATTGTAACATGTAATAAGCTGATTAATAGTATTGATTCTTCGACAACCACCAGTTTATCAGCTTTGGAAATTGAAAACAATATCTTACACCGTAGGCTGAATCGGGGTGATATAATCATAAGTGGTCTCCCCTCTGGTCTTACCGACTTAAACTCTGTTTTGGCATGTCTATGCTCTGTTCTTAAAGTCAATGTCTCGTGTCGTGATTTCTTCCTGGTCAAGGGACTTAGTACATAGCCAGTTACATGGGGAATTGTGTCGTTTTATGAAATTTTGATTTAATTTTTGTTTGATCTCACATTTTTATTACTTGTAAACTATTTACTTTATTTCATTCAGTGATATTATTTTTTAATTTTAGTTAATTCTAATATATCGTCAGCTGGAATGAAAAACTGCGTAACTAACAAAGATCTGAGACCGTTCTTTAACAAATTTTGTTGTTTTTTTTATTGTTAAAAGGGCAGTATAATGAATTTATTAAATCTATTTACTGAGTGACATAGAAGAAATGCTTGTTGGCCTTTGCCTGCCTGCTTCTGTAAATTTATAAAGTGTAGTTACGTAGTTTTGCATTTGAGCTAACGGTATATTCTATTGTCCCTATACATTTGCCTTTTGAATTTAGGTGTTTTTGTTTTATTTGCGCTTATTTCCTTGATGGCTGATATTGTTTTTTTTTAATTTTTATTTTATTATTGTAATAATTTAGATGCTAAATATAAAAGCTTATTACTATTGGTTCCCCGCCTCCATAAATATTTTGATTTTAAATGACTGCATATAACGAAAATCTTGGTCCCATTGTTAGTAGCAACCTATCTATTAAATCTGAATTACAAGCCTATACTAATTAACTTAAAATTGCTCATTTGAATTGCCAGAGTATTAAGCCGTCATCTAGTTCAGTAAAATTTAATGAATTTAAGGATGTTGTTACTGGAAATTTTGAATTGATTGCGGTTTCTGAAATATGGCTTAAACCTTATATTCCGGATGAAGTAATTAGTATTCAGGGCTATAGGTTGGTAAGAAATGATAGATTGGATAGGAGAGGAGGTGGTGTAGGTATATACATTTCCTATGGTATTAAATATCGGGTTGTGTTTAGATTATCTGATCTGGGGTGTGAAAGTATATTTATTGAATTTTCTTTGAATGGTGTAAAGATTCTGTTTGGGGCTGTTTATTTACCACATGGAGATTTAGTTATGTTTGAAAATTCTCATGCTACGTTATTTCTTCAATATTCTAGCATTATTGTAGTGGGTGACTTTAATTGCAACATGTTTAGCACCTCCTGTGCTAATGAGATGTGTGTGAGAATGATGTGTGTCAGGTGTAATTTATCTGTGGCTCATAGTTCTAGGCCGACGCATTTGGATGTGTCTCATGGCAGTACATCCTTGTTAGATTATTGGCTAATGAGTGATTATAGCATGACAGAGTATATGGGTCAGGGACAATGTCCTGGGATTTCGCACCATTCATTGATATATGTTGCTTTTCGGCTGGATGTGTCTAATACGGAGCATTTTTTTGTGTTTAGAAATTTTGCTGGTATAAACTGGGATTGTCTTTTTTCTTCATTGTCTGAATTTGATTCAGTATCGTTTTTTGAGTCGACTAATGTCGATGATAAATGTTGTCTTCTTCAATCTTTAATTGAGCAGCTCTTTTCGTTTGTTCCTGTTGTTAGGAGGAGAGTGAGGCCTATTAAGGATAAATGGATGAGTTCAAGTAATGTTGTTTTCGCAAAATCTTTAAGAAATCTAGCTTATTCTCACTTTCGCTCGGTTAGATCAGATGAAAACTGGAGGGTTTTTTGCAGGTACAGAAATAAAGCTAAGAATGTAATTCGTGGTGAAAGAAGGAGGTATTATAGTAAACTGTTTTCTGGATTGGACACGTCGGGCTTATGGAGAGTGTTGAAGGGTGGTGGTTTCTCGGAAAATCTTTCGTTGAGCTTTGAGATGGATGTTGATGATGTAAATAATTATTTTGTGAGCAGCCTTGACTCGAACAGTGATGACGCTCCTGATTTTAATGCGTTTGACAGCATTTATGGAAATTTTTCATTCAGATCAGTAAGTGTAGATGAGTTGTTTGTGGCATTATGTAAAGTAAAGTCTAAATCTCTGGGTGTTGATGGTATACCTATACGCTTTCTTAAGATATTGTTTCCCTATATTTCAGATTTAATTCTCAATCTTGTCAATATGATTTTGACCTTTTCCACATTTCCTTCTTGTTGGAAAACGGCTAGAGTAGTTCCTATTCCTAAGAGTAAGTCTGTTCGGTGCTTAGACGATTTGCGTCCTATTTCTATACTTCCTGCCTTGTCTAAAGTTGTTGAACATGTATTGAAAGATCAAATGCTTGTGTTTGTTTCGCAATATATCATTCCTTGCCAATATGCTTTTCGTCGTGGCCATAACACCACGTCGTTATTGCTTAATTTAACGGATCTTATTCGTCGCTACGTTAATGAGGGTAAAATCTGTACTGTACTTTCACTTGATCTAACAAAAGCTTTTAATTCTATTAACTACGTTACTTTAGTTAATAAGTTGAGGATATTGTTTCGATTTTCTAACTCTGCTTGTAGGCTTATTTTTTCCTATTTGTCTCGAAGATTTCAGTTTGTAGAATTTAATGGTACGGTTTCGAATACACTTCCTTTAACTTCAGGTGTTCCCCAAGGATCTGTCTTAGGCCCTCTGCTTTTTATACTTTATGTTAATGACTTGACTGACCATGTTCATCTAAATTTTTGTGACCCTTACTTGTTTGCAGATGACATTTTTCTTCTTTTCAATTCTGATCGTGGTAATGCTGATGTTTTGGAGTCTAAAATTAATTATACTATGGACTGTATTGTGAACTGGTCGGTTGGGAATTGTTTAAAAATCAACCCATCTAAGACTAAGGCTTTATTTGTTGGACCTTCGGGGAATGTTGAGGTTTTTGTCGATGGTGCTAGGATTGAGTTCGCCAATCACCTGAAGCTATTAGGATTGGTCGTCGATGATCAACTCAACTTTAGTTGTCATATTGATCATTTGTATGGAAGGATAGTGGGAATCCTCAGAAGATTTTACTCAAGTAATTACTATCTCCCTTTTTTCATTAGGCGCAAGTTGGCCTTTGCTTTATTAATGCCTCATGTAATGTATGCTTTAGAAGTTTTTTCGGGGGCTTTGTGCGGTAATGTCTTGAAGCTGAATCGGATTGTGAATATGATTGTTCGTTATGTTTATAAAATTCGTAGGCATAGCCATGTTTCTGTATTTGTCAGAATGTTCTTGGGTTGCTCCTTTAGGAACTTTGTCTTATTGCGTAATTTATTAATCTTATTTCGGGTTATTAAAACTGGGTTGCCTGATGCCTTACGTCGAGAGTTTTCGTTTTCGCATTCTGTTAGGAATCCTCAGATTATTATACCTAGGATACGTACTTCAGTGTTTGAAAGATCGTTTGTTGTAAGAGTTGCTAGATGTTGGAATCGATTGCCTTTAATTCTTCGTTTGTTCTCGCATTCTAATAATGCATTTCGTTTAAAACTACTGCATTACTTCAATTCCACCTGAATATTATTGCATTGCTCTATTGAATTTGATTTAGATGTGCTTATATAACCCTTTCTCTGGCAGTTATTCTGGTATTACTATTATTTATTTACCTACTTTACCCCATGAACACTTTCTTGTCGATCAATAGATTTCTTGGTGCTACTAAGGGACGTTAATATATTTCTTATTGAGTTTAAAATTGAACTTTTATGGCTGGGGAGCCGAAATTTATGTCTTTTTGCATCAATTGGTATTTTGTTATTCAGGTATGTTAATAAGTATATTAAGTAATATAAGTTATTTGGCCTTGATGGCTTGTATATTACGATCGAATTGATAAATAAATAAATAAATAATAGATATATGCCAATGGTTGCAAGCTATCTTTCACCACTTCATGAAATTATTTCAAATGCTCCTAAAAGTAAAAGTAACAAGCTTTTGTGGACTGATGAAGCTGAGAAAGCTTTTGAAATAATAAAAGCAAAATTTTCTAGGAAAACATTATTAACACATTTTAATAAAGATGCTTTGCTAACTTAAGCAGTAGATGCTTCAAATTTAGCCATAGTAGCTCTTTTACAGCAATGCAAGAACAAAAATTTAGAACCTCCTGCAAATATTTCTAGAAAACTATCACCGACTGAGTGTAAATATCCTACGTTTGACCGAAAACTTTTTGCTATATATTCAGCTGTTAAACATTTTGACAGTTTTCAAGGGGAAGAGAATTTATTATGTTTACAGACCATAAACCTCTTACATATGTTCCTGATCTTTAAACTGTAAGATCTCCACGTCAAACTCGTCATTTAGAATATATACTTTAATTTACTTTAAATATTTGTTATATCCACGATAAAGACAATATTGTAGCAGATACCTTATCTAGGTTTCCTGAAATTAGTGCATTTGGTAGTAAAAATATTAGTCTGGAACTTCTACACAAGGAACAACAATTTGATGACAAGCTACAATAACTCATCTCTAATTACATATACTACAAAAATAATTTAAAGGGAATTATTTTTTCTTTACTCAATCGGCCTTTTGTTCCACATCTTCTTATATATAAAAGAACAATTTTTTTTTTGTTAGTGACACCGCTTTTAACTCAAGAACGGCTGGACCGATTTTAATGAAACTTGAAAAAAAGACATACCCGATATCTGGGAATGCGTTTTAGGCTAATTTGTTTTTGGAAATTCCGACTGGGCGTGGCACCTCCCATGCAAATTGAACAGTTTTTTTCACATACCTCAATACCTGTTATAGCTGAAGTCTCCAAATTTGGTACAACTAAATTATTTATTGATGTGCATAATTGAGTTGTGTATAGGCGGAAACAAATAAATGGGCGTGGCACCTCCCATACAACGAAAATAGTTTGTTGTATATATTTCAACAACTGTAACAGCTGAAATCTCCAAACTTCGTACGGATGTTTATACTGCTAATATGCATAATTGAGTTTTTTATGGGCGGGAAAAAATAAATAGGCGTGGCACCTCCCATACAACGAAAATAGTTTTTTGTATATATTTCAAGTGCAAGTGCACCAAATTTAAATAAGTGTTTTGAACAAGGGACAAATTTAGCCCAATCTCTTTTTAAAAATTATAAAAAAAATACCGAAGTACCATCCTCCCCGCGGTCTCCCTTATCATATTCTGGAATTGAACCTACTCTTGCTAAAGGCAGTCCCAGTGCACTTTCATCAGAAGTTCCAAAGGTCCAGGTAGGGATGGACCGCTACATAAAAGTTCTCAAAAGGGGTAGGAGCCCGAAATCCGCAGAGGTTACAAAACCAGCCAAAATTTCAAGAGATGAAGAAAAGCCAACCTCATCGCAAAATCGTTTTGCAATTCTAGAAGAGGAGAACGATATCCCTGTCACCGAGAAGAAGACATTTAAACCTCCTCCAATTTATTTGAGAGAAAGGAACTCTAACGACCTTATTAGGTTTTTAGTCAGATTAATTGGGGAAAACAACTTCTATGTGTTTAATATTAAGCGTGGTAACATTTACGAGACAAAAATTCAGGTAAATCACGAAAACGCTTACCGCACCGTCGTTTCAGAATTTGAAAAACTGAATAAAAACTTCTACACTTATCAACTAAAAAACGCTAAAGGCCTCCAGGTTGTTATAAAAGGTATTGACGCTAATGTCGACCCGGAAGAGATAAAAACGAGTTTGTACAGCAAAGGATTTAAAGCTAAAACTGTATCAAACATTACAAACAGAGAAAGGTGTCCAACCCCATTATTCCTGGTAGAGCTTGAGCCTAGTGATGTAAAATTGAGGAAAGGTGAAACTCACCCAATTTATGATATAAGATATATTTTTCACCGCATAGTTGTTGTTGAAGCCCCACATAAACGATCTGGGCCAGTACAGTGCTTGAACTGCCAGGAATACGGCCACACCAAAGCCTATTGTAAGTTGCCTTCTGTTTGTGTTGTTGCATGCCACGACCAAGTGCAATAAACCTAAAGATGACCCTAGGGTGAAGAAATGCAGCAATTGCGGCGGAAACCACACGGCCAACTATAGAGGTTGCCCTGTTTTTGAATCAGTTAAGTGCTCATCTAAGCCGAAAATACCTTCTGCCCCTCCCCAGCCTTTAGAGATACCAACTACAAATATGCCTCCGTTAGCACAACCAACTAGAAATCAAGTTTCCTACGCCGCTGCATTAAAGTCTAACCAGCCTAATGCACGTAAGTCTACCGAGCCTACAACACAACAAGAAGTGCCAACAAGCGAACCGACCGGAGCCAATTTTAGCCGCCTGGAAGCCGTAATTGACAATATGGTCAAAACATTTACGCAGCTTCTGTCGCAAATGGCCGCATGATGCAAGAAATGCAAAAAATGCAGTCTGCACTTTTGCAGGCCATGCTTAAAAGTCCATGAACTGCCTCAGGGTTAGTTTCTGGAACGCAAACGGCATCCGCCAACACAAAAATGAGCTCGAATACTTTTTAACACACCAAAAAATCGATGTTATGTTGATTTCCGAAACTCATATGACATCTAGAAGCACTTTCAAAATAAGTGGCTATACCTTTTATGATTCAAAAGATCCCAGAGGTAGGTCATGTGGTGGTTCAGCTATATTAATTAAATCAAGAATCAAACACCAATGGATGGGTGGTCTCTCCGAAAGTTATATACAAGCAACAAACGTCTGTATCGATGAATTTTACCATAATCTCATTATATCGTCAGTTTATTGTCCACCCAGACTCTCCATTACAAAGGATCAGTACAACAGTTTTTACAAATCTTTAGGTCCTCACTTTATAGCTGCTGGAGACTATAACGCTAAACACACATACTGGGGCTCCCGCCTAATAAGTCCCAGAGGTCGTGTCTTGTATGGTTCTGTATCGGAAATGAGACTTCACGTTATTTCAACTGGGCAACCAACATATTGGCCAACTGACCACAATAAAATACCAGACGTAATAGATTTTGGTGTAGCAAAAGGCATATCCCCTGAGCTTATTGAGGCTCAACCCTCCTTGGATTTATCTTCTGATCACTCACCCACAATTTTTACTATTTGCAGTCCTCACCAAATTGCAACTAGTGATATTTTTCTGTCAAAAAGAATAAACTGGTTAAAATACAAAAAATTTATCAGCACGCACTGTTCAGAACACCAATCTTTAAAAACTTCCAAGGAAATCGATGAGTGCCTTAGTAGCCTCAATGAAAATATTAAAAAAGCCGTTGAAAATGCTTCTTCTACCTACCGTCAGGCCAGATACAAAAAAATTTACTCAACCGATGTTGAAAAGCTCTTATCTGAAAAAAGGAGAGCCCGAAGGGAATGGCAAAAGTATAGATCGCCACTACTTAAACATAAGCTGAAGGAATGTACAAACCGATTAAAAAACTTGCTAGAAGTACATAGAATGTCATCAATGAAGGAATACCTGGAAGGTCTAGACGCGACTCCTCAAACAAACTATTCTCTATGGCGAACAGCCAGACGTCTTAAAAGACCCGTAATCGCAAAACCACCACTGCGTAACCTGAGAGGAATCTGGGCTAGAAATGACGAAGAAAAATGCGATCTGTTCGCAAGCCATTTAAGGAACGTCTTCACTCCCAATTCACGCACTGACGTGAGAGAATTACCGCCTGTTGTAGCTAGACGTCCTATAGAAATACGTTTCCGATTTTCAGATGTTATAGAGGCAATCGCTAACCTAAATGACAAAAAAGCTCCTGGCGTTGATAAGATAAGCAACAAAATGCTTTTAGAGCTACCCTTCACAGGTAAAAGAATTATTATTTTTGTTTTTAAAGCCATAATTCGGCTTGAACACTTTCCGCCAGTATGGAAAGTTGCCTTAGTAAAGATGATTCCCAAGCCTGGTAAAGATCCTTTGAAGGTGGAGTCTTATAGGCCTATAAGTTTGTTACCAACTTTGGCGAAACTATTCGAAAAGCTGCTTAAAAACAAGCTGAGTCCGATCCTGAATGACAACAACTGCATCCCAGATCACCAATTTGGTTTTAGAAGTCAACATAGTACAATCGAACAAACTCACAGACTGGTGCAGGTTATAAGAAAAGCCTTTGAGGAAAAGAAGTACTGCTCCGCGCTTTGTATCGATGTCTCTCAAGCATTCGATAAAGTATGGCACGAAGGCCTGTAAATCAAACTAAAACTCTATCTACCAGCTAATATTTCAAGCCTGCTAGAAAAAAACTTAACTGGCAGACAATTTATGATCAAAGAGGGAAACCAAATAAGTTGTTCCCAACCAATAGGGGCTGGTGTACCTCAAGGGAGTATACTAGGTCCAATTTTGTACTTGCTTTACACAGCAGATATGCCAACCAACTGTTTTACGCACACGTCCACATTTGCTGATGATACCGCTTTTCTCAGTATTCATAAAGACCCTAAAGAGGCTTCGAGTCAACTGCAACAACACCTAACCCAGGTTGAGAAATGGGCAAGGTTATGGGGAATAAAAATAAATGAACAAAAATGTACTCACATAACTTTTACCTTACGCAAAGAAACGTGCCCTCCAATCACTATTAACAACCATTTGGTGCCTCAACGATCCGAGACAAAATATCTTGGTATTAACCTGGATCGCCGCCTCACATGGAAGCCTCATATAGATGCAAAGCTGACGCAAATGAAATTTAAAGCTGCACAATTCCACTGGCTAATGGGTAGAAACTCTGTGCTTCATCTGGATTGTAAACTTCTGCTATACAACTCAATTTTAAAATCAATTTGGTGCTACGGTATACAATTATGGGGCACTGCTTCCGCCTCTAACATAGAAAAAATACAACGCCGTCAAAATAAAATCCTAAGAATGATAACTGGTGCTCCATGGTATGTCAAAAACAGCAACATCCATAAGGATCTAGAAGTTCCACTTGTTAAATTCGAAATCCTGAAATATGTGGACAAGTATTTAAATAAGCTGAAAACACATCCAAACCCGCTCGCTCGAAGTATCTTGCAACATAGTGGACACCCCCGTCTAAAAAGGAGGGATACTATTGCGCTTAGATGAAGATAACTATTTATATTATGAGAACTTAAATTTTAGTGTGGCACTGGCTGGACTAATATTATTTCCTTAGCCTTAAGATTTGAAAACTTATTGTTAGTTCGCTAAAGCGAGGATTCAATAATAAAAAAATATGCAAACAAAAAAAAATTTCAACAACTGTAATAGCTAAAGTCTCCAAACTTCGTACGGATGTTTATAGTGCTAATATGCATAATTGAGCTTTTTATGGGCGGGAAAAAATAAATAGGCGTGGCACCTCCCATACAACGAAAACAGTTTTTTGTATATATTTCAACAACTGTAAAAGCTGAAGTCTCCAAACTTCGTACGGATGTTTATAGTGCTAATATGCATAATTGAGCTTTTTATGGGCGGAAAAAAATTAATAGGCGTGGCACCTCCCATACAACGAAAATAGTTTTTTGTAAATATCTCCACAACTGTAATAGCTGAAGTCTCCAAACTTCGTACGAATGTTTATAGTGCTAATATGCATAACTGAGCTTTGTATGGGCGGGAACAAATAAATGGGCGTGGCACCTCCCATACAACGAAAATAGTTTTTTGTATATATCTCAATAGCTGTAATAGCTGAAGTCTCCAAACTTTGTTAGGATGTTTATAGTGCTAGTATGCAAATTGTGCTCTGTATGGGCAGGAAAAAATAAATAGGGGTGGCACCTCCCATACAACGAAAATAGTTTTTGGTTTATATTTGAACAACTGTAATGCTGAAAACTCTAAACTTCGTACGGATGTTTATAGTGCTAATTTGCATAATTAAGCTTTGTATGGGCTGGAAAAAATTAATAGGCGTGGCACCTCCCATACAACGATAATAGTTTTTTTTATATATTTCAACAACTGTAATAGCTGAAGTCTCCAAACTTCGCACGAATGTTTATAGTGCTAATATGCATTATTGGGCTTTCTTTCGAAGGGAAGAAATAAATAGGCGTGGCACCTCCCATACAACGAAAATAGTTTTTTTTATATATTTCAACAACTGTAATAGCTGAAGTCTCCAAACTTCGTACGGATGTTTATTGTACTAATATGCATAATTGAGCTCTGTATGGTCGGGAAAAAATAAATAGGCGTGGCACCTCCCATACAACGAAAATGGTTTTTTGCATATATCTCAATAACTGTAATAGCTGAAGTCTCCAAACTTCGTACAGATATTTATATTGCTAATGTGCATAATCAAGCTTTGTTTGGGCAAGAAAAAAATAAAAATACGTGGCACCTCCCATACAATGAAAATAGTTTTTTGTACATATCTCAACAACTGTAATAGCTGAAGTCTTCAAGCTTCGTACGGATGTCTATAGTGCCAATATGCATAACTGAGCTTTGTATGGGCGGAAAAAAATTAATAGGCATGGCCCCTCCCATACAACGAAAATAGTTTTTTGTATATATCTCAATAGCTGTAATAGCTGAAGTCTCCAAACTTTGTTAGGATGTTTATAGTGCTAATATGCTAATTGTGCTCTGTATGGGCAGGAAAAAATAAATAGGCGTGGCACCTCCCATACAACGAAAATAGTTTTTTGTATATATCTCAATAACTGTAATAGCTGAAGTCCCAAAACTTTGTTAGAATGTTTATAGTGCTAATATGCATAAATGAGCTTTTTATGGGCGGGAAAAAATAAATAGGCGTTTCACCTCCCATACAACGAAAATAGTTTTTTGTAAATATCTCCACAACTGTAATAGCTGAAGTCTCCAAACTTCGTACGAATGTTTATAGTACTAATATGCATAGCTGAGCTTTGTATGGGCGGGAACAAATAAATGGGCGTGGCACCTCCCATACAACGAAAATAGTTTTTTGTATATATCTCAATAGCTGTAATAGCTGAAGTCTCCAAACTTTGTAAGGATGTTTATAGTGCTAGTATGCTAATTGTGCTCTGTATGGGCAGGAAAAAATAAATAGGCGTGGCACCTCCCATACAACGAAAATAGTTTTTTGTTTATATTTGAACAACTGTAATGCTGAAAACTCTAACCTTCGTACGGATGTTTATAGTGCTAATATGCATAATTAAGCTTTGTATGGGCTGGAAAAAATTAATAGGCGTGGCACCTCCCATACAACGATAATAGTTTTTTTTATATATTTCAACAACTGTAATAGCTGAAGTCTTTAAACTTCGTACGAATGTTTATAGTGCTAATATGCATTATTTGGCTTTCTTTGGAAGGGAAGAAATAAATAGGCGTGGCACCTCCCATACAACGAAAATAGTTTTTTTTATATATTTCAACAACTGTAATAGCTGAAGTCTCCAAACTTCGTACGGATGTTTATTGTACTAATATGCATAATTGAGCTCTGTATGGTCGGGAAAAAATAAATAGGCGTGGCACCTCCCATACAACGAAAATGGCTTTTTGCATATATCTCAATAACTGTAATAGCTGAAGTCTCCAAACTTCGTACAGATATTTATATTGCTAATGTGCATAATCAAGCTTTGTATGGGCAAGAAAAAAATAAAAAGACGTGGCACCTCCCATAAAATGAAAATAGTTTTTTGTACATATCTCAACAACTGTAATAGCTGAAGTCTTCAAGCTTCGTACGGATGTCTATAGTGCCAATATGCATAACTGAGCTTTGTATGGGCGGAAAAATTAATAGGCATGGCCCCTCCCATACAACGAAAATAGTTTTTTGTATATATCTCAATAGCTGTAATAGCTGAAGTCTCCAAACTTTGTTAGGATGTTTATAGTGCTAATATGCTAATTGTGCTCTGTATGGGCAGGAAAAAATAAATAGGCGTGGCACCTCCCATACAACGAAAATAGTTTTTTGTATATATCTCAATAACTGTAATAGCTGAAGTCCCAAAACTTTGTTAGAATGTTTATAGTGCTAATATGTATAAATGAGCTTTTTATGGGCGGGAAAAAATAAATAGGCGTTTCACCTCCCATACAACGAAAATAGTTTTTTGTATATATTTCAACAACTGTAATAGCTGAAAACTTTAAACTTCGTACGGATGTTTATAGTGCTAATATGCATAATTAAGCTTTGTATGGGCTGGAAAAAATAAATAGGCGTGGCACCTCCCATACAACGAAAATAGTTTTTTTTATATATTTCAACAACTTTAATAGCTGAAGTCTCCAAACTTCGTACGAATTTTTATAGTGCTAATATTCATAATTGGGCTTTCTTTGGGCGGAAAGAAATAAATAGGCGTGGCACCTCCCATACAACGAAAATAGTTTTTTTATATATCTCAATAACTGTAATAGCTGAAGTCTCCAAACTTCGTACGGATGTTTATAGTGCTAATATGCATAATTGAGCTTTGTATGGGCGGTAAGAAATAAATGGGCGGGGCACCTCCCATATCTATGTATCTCAATAACTGTAATAGCTGAAAAAACTTTTACATATATATGTCAATAAATGTAACAGCTGAAATCTCTAAATTTAATATGTGTATTTATTATGCTAATATGCATAACTAAGATGAGTATAGGCAGGAAGTAAATTATGGGTGTGGAACCTCTAATTGCATGGAAATATTTATATGTGTATCTCATTAACTGTGACAGCTAAGGTCACCCAAAATTTTTGGTGTGGCACCTCCCGTACAATTGGATTTTTTTTACATGTACTTATAGCTAGAGTCTCAGAATTGTCTATGGATGTTTATGCTTGCTTATATACACAATTGAGGTGAGTATACTTAGCAGAGAAGGGAATAATGGGCATGGCATCTCCCGTACAAGAAAAATACTTTCTTATATAAATCTCAATAACTGTAAGAAAACTTTTAAAAACGTGTTCATATTTTTCTTAAACCAGTTGAACGCAACTAAAATTATTCGTTTAAAAGTAACAGATATATCCTAAAAATTACCAATAAAATGTTACCAATAAATGTTTACCCCTTAGGATAAAAATATCAAAATTTTACATTTATATTTTTTCGAGACCTGTCGAACGCAATTTCAAAATATAATTTGAGCCGTTTTTTATCTTTTTCGGTTCCGAAGGTACAAAAAAGATTTAAGCAGTTTCAAAATATGGTTTTGCCATGTCTCGCTTAATGGTCTAATATTTCCAAAAAAGTACGAAAAATGCATTCATAACTTGGAAACATGTTGAGCGTAAATTAAATTATAATTCTATCTTTTTTTAATTCAGACGCTACAAAATTAACCAATACATATTTCAAGTCTTGCCCTAAGCATTTAGGCCATGCAATGATGAATCTGTCTGTCAGTTAGCGAGTCGTTAACGCAATTCTTTTCTATATATTGTTTTGTTATAACAACAAACATTTAAAAAAATTATTTACAAGTGGCGGATAGGGCTACAAAATAATGGAGCCATTATAAACTGAACTATTTGTGAAGTTTTTCTTGGTAAAAGCTTCCCATTATAAAAGATGCGATAGGCTACAGTTTTCTATTTACGCTTTATTAGTAATTTTCAGTAATTATCAAAGAAACAAACAAAACAGGTTTATAACGTTTATGACATGCTATTAAGGATAATATATTGTGAATTGTGTGTGTTTAGGTAAAAAATTCGTTTGCTGATTATATAAATTGTTAGGCAATACGAATTCGGAGATACTCGATGCTGGATATATTGATTAGAGCGGCAAAAACGAGGCTTGCCGCATGCACACATTCTTATTTTATTAGTCGAGAAGTTCGACAAGGCCAGAAAGATGATATTATAAGTGCCGAGATCCCTGATCCTGAAACAGATCAAGAACTACATGATATTGTAATTAAAAATATGATTCATGGTCGACGGCAAGTGTTCCAAACATTATCCACGAAAATTGACGGCGGAAACTATCACTGGCGATGACGGTTATCCACTGTATCGGCGTTGATGGCCCAATGACAACGGTCAAACTATTACAAAGAAAGCAAAAGGAAACGATTTTGTGATTGACAACAGTTGGACTGTGCCATATTCGCCATTTCTTTCCAAATCATTTAAGACACAATGCAATGTTGAATATTCTAATTCAGTGAAGTCGATCAAGTATTTCTCATTTTCTATTCATCCCACTGTTGTACATTTAGCGGTGCATCTGGAGAATGGCCAACGAGTATATTTCACTGCGGAAAATATTGTTCAACGTGCTGAAATACCTCCAGCGACAACATTGACAAGTTTCTTTGCTGTTTTTCAAAGCAATCCGTTTGCACAAACTTTACTTACTCGGAAATGTCACGGTATTACACTTGGAACGCTTCTTCAAAAAATTTTAACGTCAAGAGAACGGCACTATGGTTCCTGGGCATCCGAATGTGCGCTCAAGTGATGCAGAGCATTTATACAGTTCATCCGCAGAATGATGAATATTTTTATTGCGGTTGTTGCTGGTGAATGTTCGTGGTCCAACATCATTTGCAGCATTTCGTACTGTTTATGGTATAGTCTGCCCAACATTTCGTGTTGCGTGTCAAGAACTCAATTTGTTTGAAAACGATACTCATTGGGATACGACAAGCGCTGAGGTAATTATTTCTGCATATCCAAGCCAGATACGAACATTATTTGCTATTATTATTTCGACATGCTTCCCGTCAAATCCAAGTAACCTGTGGAACAAATACAAGGACAATATGTCCTTGCTCTTAATTGAAGACATGTATTACCTTATTTGCGGCAGTTTGTTAGTCAAGTTAGGACTGCCGGCACCAGAACATGAAATGAATGAGCTACTAAATCGAGAAATGGGGTGTAAACGTGAATACGATTGACATGAGTTGAACCAATAAGTTCAAATTAATGTTTCCCTCTTAAACCTCCAATAGAAGAAAGTCTATGATTTAATATTAAATGCAATTGATGATGGAAACGATGTTTTCTTTTCTTTGATGCCCCTGGTGGAACTGGTAAGACATTCGTCATGTCATTGATTTTAGCCACTGTTCGTGCGAAATCCAACATTGCTGTAGCGGTAGCTTCATCTGGAATAGCGGCTACATTGTAAGAAGGATGCCGCACAGCTCACTCAGCGTTTAAAAATACCATTAAACCTTCAAAATATAGAGCAACCAATATGTAACATTGCGAAAAACTCCGTCATGTCCAAAGTTTTAGTAGCGTGTCAAATCATTATCTGGGACGAATGCACAATGGCACACCAACGCGCAATAAAAGCTCCTTAAAGAACACTAAAAGATCTGCGCAGTGACCCAAGATGTTTTGGAGGTGCAATGATTTTACTGTCTGCCAGTCATTCCAAGATCGACGGCGGCTGATCAAAAAAATGCTTGCCTCAAGTCTGTGGCGTTTTCCAAAGATACTGCAGATGACAGAAAGCATGAGAGTTACATTGCTCAACGATTTATCAGCTAAAGATATCTCCAACCAATTGTTGACTATCGGTAATGGCCGTATTCCTGTCGACGAATCAAGCGGATTGATTTCGTTCTCTCAAAATTTTTGTAATTTTGTATCATCCAGAAAGCATTACCCAACATAATTGCTAACGGGAAAAATTATGACTGGTTGAGTAAACGGGCAATTTTAGCAGCTAAAAATATAGATGTTGATGATTTAAACTATAAAGTTCAGAATAAAATCGTTGGTACTATGCATTCTTTTAAATCTATTGATTGTGTAACAAACGAAGATGAACCCACCAACTATCCAACTGAAGTTCTTAACTCCTTGGATGGGCCTGGCTTACCCCCGCAAAACTTACAACTGAAGGTTGGCTCGGTAGTTATCGTGCTTCGAAATTTAAACCAACCAAAACTTTGCAATGGAACGCATTTGGTAATTACAAAACTGATGGTCCGTGTTATACACGCAATTATACTTAGAGGAAAATTTAAAGGTGAAGAAGTTCTCATTCCGAGAATTCCGATGATACCAACCGATATGCCTTTTGAGTTTAAGCGAATTCAATTTCCTATTCGTCTTGCATTTTCAATGACAGTCCTTGAGTATTTTTGGTCTTAATTTAGAAAATTCATGTTTTTCTCATGGCCAACTCTACGTTGTTTGTTCACGTGTGGGCAAACCATCTGCTTTATTTGTACTTGCGCCTAATAACAAAACGAAAAGTTTCGTATATCACAAGGTACTGCACTGAAGGGAATTAACCCAAACATAACCCATGCACGAAAATACATAGCTTCCTTAACAGCTTTTACCTGAAACGCCTTATTTTTGTAATCTTTTTGAATTTTTGTTTTCTATATAAATATATTCCAATGAACTATTTGACTAAATAAACTTTGTACTCTTTTTAAAAAATCCATATATTCAATAATTGGAAGGTGGTATGAAGTTCACCGGGTCAGCTAGTTTTTAATAAAAAAAAAAATAAAAAAAAATAAATAAAAATTTAAAATAAAACCCCCAATTTTACCAATTTAAATTTAACTAAATGAATTCGAATTCATATTTTTTGTATTTCATATTATTATTTTATATATGAAATTTATTTTAAAATAAAAAAAAAATAAATTTAAAAAAACAAACAAAAAAATCCAATTTTAATAATTTTAATTTAACTAAATGAATTTGAATTATATTTAATACAATCACAATAATTTTTAATTTTTTTCTTATAAAAATTTACTTTGCTCAAGTAAACAATCTGTCATTGTTTAAGCGTTTCTCTTTGTGTGTGGAGTGCGCAGTGTATCTTATAAGATACAACCAGGTTTTTTCTTAATAAACTTAAAAAAAATACAAAAAATTTAAAAAATAAAAACGCAGTTCTTAATCTCGTGCTTATTTATATACAATATATTTTTTTCATAAAGATACAAGACCGTGCGCATTTAAGAGTTAAAGAGTTAAATTTTTTGACGGTAAAACAGTATTGCGTTTGAAGCGTTTTTCACTGTTTATAAAGACAAAAACCATACTAAAACTTAAGAAATTGAAACTATAAAAATTCTGTAAAAGGGCTAAAAAATGGCTAATGGCCAAATGCTAATTTTTCTGGCTAAGTATGTTCAAAAATGGCTAAATCTAGCCAGAAAATGGCTAAATCGGCAACACTGATTTGAACACACAAATCCTATACTTACATACATATATAACACAATAACTTAACAACAACGATATGTGAACCTGTTTAAATTTAAAATAGATTTCACATGAATTTTGTGTGAAAATTTTGGGTTTCAACTACATATCTTAAATTTAAAAAATTTTTTTAAATAAAAGTACTTCATAATACTAAGGGAGTATTTATTTAAACCCTAACAAAGCAAAATAAAAATAAGGAATTTTTTGTTAAAAATACATACATACATATGTATATATTTATATAATATAAACTAATACTTAAAATAACATGTTAATTAATTGTTTTTCTTATTAGTTAAACTTAAAAATTTTTAGTATTTTTTCAAATTGTACAAAAAAAATTAAAATTTAGGAAAAAAAGGGATCCTCATTAATGCTTGCCAATTATCGTAAAAATATGCTAATTTATCTTTTTGCAATATATGCTGCGAAATCTTTGGTATTGTGATGATATAAAAGACGGGATTTTTAGAAAAAACGCAAATATTTTTGGTAAAAAATGTTATTGTTTTTTTTTTGTAATAGCAACCAAAATTTACACAGAAATACCACAAATCCACTTTTTGAAATTATACATAAATTTTAATTTAATATGATTTGATATACAAACATTACCTTGGTGAACTGTATTATATTTTGTATACCTGTATATCATTTTTCAATCTTAAGATCAGGGGTCTGATCGTCGCTGTCATGATCGAACAAGTAAACGTGTCGAATAAAATCACGATACCTTTCGAATAGCCTAATCGCGGCATTCGAACGCTATCGAAACGTAAACTTAAAAAAAATTTAACAGATGATTATAGTTTTGTAATAGAATCAGAGTAAAAAGAGTAAACAAAAGAGGAATAAAATTCATGATATGTAAGTGTTTAATATTTTTAATATATATTAAATATGAATAAATAAGTCTATATTTTTTTTTTTAAGAAAAAATTTTCGCACGAAAAAATTTGTTAATATTATATTCGTTTATCAAAAAGCCAAAAGCTAATTTAAAAACCAATATAACAAATATAATAATTAACTGAAATAACATCCTGATGATGCCACACAACGGAGTGGCGAAATATTGAAAAAATTGTACAAAAAAATAAATATAAAAATAGACCTAAAGCTTAAAAAAAATAGACTTATTTATTAATAATAAAAAGGTCAAAAAACTAGAAAAAATAGATAATTATATTAAATATGATTAAAAAATATTTATTTTTTAGAAAATGGCTGAAGAGTTATTAATTCTTTTACATATGTCCTCATCATTAGACTCTGAAAATGAGAAAGGCGTGATGCGTTTAAAAAGACAACTTCGTGATAAAAGTAACCCTCTATCCTTGCCTGCTGAAGCGTATGTTTAATGTTTATAATATAATACAAAGATTTCAAATTTTAGCATGTATTTGCAGGTTTAAACAACGTTTTAGGTTATCCAAAGAAGTATTCAGTTACGTTCTTAGCCTGTTAAAATTTAATGGGCACATGTCAACAGTAATTCCGCCATAGCTGCAGCTTGCAGCAACACTCTCGCTTTTGGCTAATGGAAGTTTTCAGTATGTTGTTGGAATGCGCCAAAGTACTGTTAACAAATGTGTTGCAAACGTAGCAAAAGAAATGGAAGAAAAGCTGTGTCCTAAATTAATCACATTTAAGCCCGAACAATCAACTAAATGTATGGAAAGTTTCATGACAAAATTTGTGGTATTACGTTTAGTTGACCTATTTAATGAACTCTAAGTTATATATTTAGTAAAACAAGCTCGAGGTCTGTTGTTGTTTTTAATAATTTGTTTTATTAAAAATTGTCGATATTTCGCCAACCGTCGGTTAGCATCATCAGG
Source organism: Melanophora roralis (assembly GCA_963583895.1). NCBI lineage: Eukaryota > Metazoa > Arthropoda > Insecta > Diptera > Rhinophoridae > Melanophora > Melanophora roralis. Next base: position 33,042,598 of record OY757191.1, on the reverse strand, counting down.
ACTCTTCAATAAAATATAAAACATATAAAAGAAAACAAACATTAAAATCACCTTACATTACGTACAAAAAAACAAAGAACTTACAAGCAACAAATTTAAAATTAAAAAATTACAAAATCACAAAATCACCCTTATTTTTAAACATTTAATATTGCACTAATTACCAATTTCTTTTGTTTATTAAGTGCTTATAGCTTTGTGACGAATTCTCAATATCAGTCTGGAAGTTTAGTCGTTGTTGTTGTGATGTGTTTATAATGTGAAACATTTCTAGTGTGTATCTCTTACTATATCTCTCTTCTGTTTGTAATATTTCTACATTTTCAAAATCTGGAATATGTGCTCTCTCTGCACAGTGGGCAGCAAGTGCAGTTTTTTGGGTCGAATTATTTCCTCTATTTCTTAAATCTGATTTGTGTCCAGCAATTCTTGTTTTTAACTTATTTTTAGTTGTGCCTATATATATTTTATCGCACGTAGAGTTTTCATTGCCTGTGCATTTTATTTTGTATATTAAATTTGATTTGTCCATTTTATCAATTTTGCTCTTAGTTCTTGAAAAAAGATGTCCGAGTGTATTGTTCGTCTTTTGGGCTATTTTATATTTCTCTTTATTAAAAATGTTCGAGTTTATAACTCTTTCTGAAATTCTGGGTACATAAATCATGGATTTGTATAGATCACTTGTATCCTGTCTTGGTTTTGGTTTTTCATTTTTATTAATATTTATTAGATTGTCGGTGATATGATCGGGGAAAGCATTCATTGTCAAAATATTCTTTATTTTTCTTATATTGTCCCGGTGAAATTGTTTGTCACTGATTGTTAGTACCCTACGTATAAAGTTGCTGGCCGTATTCATTATTATACTCTTTGGGTGGCTAGAGTAAAAATTAATTAATCTTCCAGAAGACGTAGGTTTTTGATACCAGTAAATTTTTATGGTACTACCCGTTCTTACTATCATTGTGTCTAAACATGGTAGACATCCGTCTTTTTCCTCCTCAATAGTAAACTTAATTTTAGGGTGAAAACTATTTAGTTGGTTCAAAGTCTCTTCAATTTTATTTATCTTTACAATCCCAAACAGGTCGTCAACATACTTAGTTAATAGTCTTGGTTTTATTGTAAGATTTTTCATACAATCCAGTAAGAGCTCCTCCATTACTATGTCCGCCACAATTGGAGATGCTGGTTAACCCATTGGTAGTCCGCTTATTTGTGTGTACAGTTTTTCTTTATACTTAAAGTATCTATTTTCTTTTATACAAAATCTTAAGATTTTAATAAATAGCTCTTTAGGGATGGTAGTATGGTTTTTGATCTCGTCCCATTTTCTTACGATCACGTCAATTGCGTAGTCAACAGGTATACACGGAAACAAAGACATCACATCAAAAGACACCAATTTTTCGTCATTATCAATTGTACTATTATTTACCTTATTTCTAAATTGCACAGCATCCCTGACGTTAAATTTTGAGTTTTCAGTGAGTTTTTTTAAAATATTTGACAAAAACTTGCATAGTTGACTAGCTGGAGAATTTATTGATGAACATATTGGTCTTAGTGGGATTCCCTCTTTGTGAATTTTAGGCAAACCATATATTCTTGGTGCCAACGTCGCATCAGATTTAAAACGTCGCTTTTCGAACAAGGTTATTACATTATGTCTGTAAAGTGCATCTACTAGTTCGTTGTTTTTCCTTTGAAGTGATGATGTAGGGTCCTTAGTTAGTCTTCTATACACCATAATATCATTTATAATTTCACTCATTTTTCTATCGTAGTCAGTACTCTCCATTGCCACTGTCACATTGCCCTTGTCTGAATCAAGTATTAAAATATTTTTATTTTTATTCAAAAAGTTTTCCGTTTGTCCCACTGTGTTAAGTATAAATCTTTCTCTTTCAGTTGAGTTATATTTGTTTACATGATTTTCCACCATTGACGTAAGTTTTGTACGCGCCATTTCTTGTTCTTCCTTGTTATCTAAAGTTTGTATACAATCTTCTCCGTCCGCCAAATACTTAAATATTGGGAATTTTCCCTTTTTGGTCGGTAGTGCATATTTCTTGCCTAAAGAAAGTAGAAATTGGTAATTAGTGCAATATTAAATGTTTAAAAATAAGGGTGATTTTGTGATTTTGTAATTTTTTAATTTTAAATTTGTTGCTTGTAAGTTCTTTGTTTTTTGTACGTAATGTAAGGTGATTTTAATGTTTGTTTTCTTTTATATGTTTTATATTTTATTGAGGAGTCCTGATGATGCTAACCGACGGTTGGCGAAATATCGACAATTTTTAATAAAACAAATTATTAAAAACAACAACAGACCTCGAGCTTGTTTTACTAAATATATAACTTAGGTTTCATGACAAAGTTTAAAATTTCTGGAGGTTTGTTGTTTTATATATCAAATATGTGTGTTTTTTATTTTATTTTTTAGTAATGGGATGTGTGGACCAGTGATGCCAACAGTTCAGAGGCAAAAAGAGCCAACCGAGTAGTCGAAAAGAGCTAAAAGAAGCTAAATTTATAAATTGAAGATTTTTCCGTTTTAAATCTGTGAATGTATTTATTAAATAAAATTATTTTACAGCAGCAATTGATACAAATGTTTATCAACATTAAAAATATGACTGTAAACATTTACATATAAAAAAGTTAAGTTAAAAAAGAACAATCCTTTTCAAAAAAAATTAACATTTTATTCTTCCGGCCATAGATTTGTTGTTATATAATATTTTGATTTATTATACATATGTATGTTTCAATTTAATTTATTTTTACAACTATGCTTGCTGGTAACTCGTAGTTAAAACACCTTTGTAAACCATATTTTATATGAATTAAACTATTAACCGTATTCAAAACCATGCGGCTTCTGAGTTTATTCTTAAAAAAATTCATAGCACTGAATGGTTATTCAACTTTAGCATTAGAATATGGATACGATAATATTTTCAAAACAAACAATGATGCAATTCGACCCAATTGGTCGGTTCTATCTAAATTTTTTCACTGCTACAATTTTAAATTTTTAAGCAATTTTACAGCTCTTCAATTTCTTTAAAACTATCTTCAAATTCTTTTATAACTCATAAAGTATTTGCTGAATCCTGCAAAAAAAAAACATTTGTTACGCTAAGTGCTGAAATTTATTCCAACATCTTAAAATTTGTTGGAAGGTTTGCCCTAATTTCATTAATTAGAGTTTTTATGAACTGTATTAAATTACGTTTAACGATATGTTTTTCTGATTCAGTTATATTAAAATCTTCGCATGCCTTCTCAAAGATATATTCTAGATAACAGTTGCTATTTATTAAAGATTCAAATTCTACAGCTATACAATCGAAGTCATCTGTCGGTATAAAGATTTTATTTGTCAGGCTTTGTAATAAATAAAATAAATAAGTGAATAGTTTTGTACGTTCTGTAAATGCCAAAAAGACAAAACAATAGGATAAAAAAGGAAAAATTTACTTTAAAATGCAAAAAGTGCCAAACGTGCCGTTTCCACAGTTGAAAAGAGCGTGTTAGCTCCTTTTTTTAAAAAAGAGTTAAAGGGAAAATTTTCGAGTTAGAAGCAATTAAAAAGAACTAAATCTAGCTCCAAAATAGCTAAGTTGGCATCGCTGGTGTGGACGGTACTTATATTGTTTGGTTGCCTTTCCTTGAGCGCAATTTGACATTCGATTTTTGGCCAAATCGGGATGTTCGGCCATGAAGTCCGCTAAAATTTGTTTTTGCACACTATTAATACTTTTGACACTTGTCCTATAAAACAAATGTTACAAATATTACAATTTTTACTAAAAAAAAAACAATTTAGAGGTACATTTTTTGTAAAAGCCTGTAAAAATTTAACTTTTTAAACTTAAAAACAAGAATTTATTTTTGTTTACGAAAGCACCTTGTGTGTCGAATAACAATTGTAATGATTACACTTGCATTGTTCGATAACGGATGCCATAATCCCAAAAGAAACAAATTCGATCAATTTTACTCGATATCGAAAGAGACGATTAGACCCCAGCATTTACGTTTATATACCTACTGTAAAACTATGTTTTTTTAAATTTTATTTTGAGAAGTTATTTATTTTGTATGCTAATGTTTATTTAATGTTGAAAAAATTGTTTTTAATACAAATTTTTGATTTTAAGTTTGGCTTAAGTTCATATAATTTCTTTTTATAAGAAGAAATTATTATTTTTCCGTTAATGTTGAAAGAAACTTTAATTTGAAAAAAGCAGATTTTTCTACCGATACTAGCCGAGTAGAATGCATTTTCGAAAGCAGCTACGCAATTTCATCATCAGTACTCTTTGAACTGTAGTAGTGTATTTGGTTGTACACATCACCTATTTAACTTACATGTAACAGAGAAAGGGATACGGCATGACTGTTCTCCCTCTTTTCTTATTCTGTATTAAAAGTCTCTTCGGCAACACTTGACTAACGGTTGAGCATCTTCCATCTCGCAGATGGAATGAAACGCTTTTTATTAATGTATATTGTATATTATACAATAGGGGTAATTATTTCTCTGTTACATGTGAGTTAAATAGGTGATGTTTACAACTAAAAAACACTCCTACCCTTCAAAGAGTACTGATGCATTAAACACATTCAAGCTACAAGAACACAGGAACACACAAACAAAAAAAGTTGCTTGCTACATTTGTGTCCGGGTGGCTGCTACTGAAATATTTACAAGACTACCACTACAAAATAAACATATAAGCAATATGACTTTCAGTAATGCCACCTGAAGTTTTTTTGTATTGTTTGAGCTATATTTGTTGCATATACATAATATACATACAAACATTACATTAGTGAGAAAAGAAAACAAAAAACAAATTAAATAGAAAAAGCGAACTGTTAATGAGTAACAGTAATCGTAGTGACAGTGGGTCTGAAAGCCGAAATGCTTACATTGTGTTAAGCTCAACAAGAGTTAGCAATGAAAACATTACAGATCCTGAATTTAATAGAAACTATTTAAATGCAAAACCAAAAACATTTACAAACAATTTAAGTGCAAGTGCCCCTAGTTAAATAAGTGTACTGAACAAGGGACAAAATTAGTCCAATCTCTTTTTAAGAATTATAATAAAATGACCGAGGTAACATCCTCATCTCGGTCTTCTTTGTCAAGTTCTAGTGTCGCACCTACAGCTGCTAAAGGCGCTGTTAGCGCAATTTCTGCGTGTGCTCCTAAGATCCAGGTAGGGATGGAGCGGTACGTAACAGTTCTTAAAAGGGGAAGAAGTCCAAAGTCGGCAGAAGCATCTCAACCTGCAAAAATTTTAAAGGACGATGAAAGGCCAACCTCGTCGCAAAATCGTTTTGCCATTTTGCAAGAGAACAATGATGTCCCCGTTAGTGAAAGAAAGACCCATTTATTTAAGAGAAAAAAACTCTAATGATCTCGTTAAGTTTTTAGTTGGCCTGATTGGGGAAAACAATTTTTATGTATCAAATGTTAAACGTGGTAACATATTTGAGACGAAAATTCAAGTAATTCACGAAGACGCTTACCGCACTATGGTTTCGGAGCTCGAAAAACGCAGCAAACACTTCTATACTTACTAACTCAAAACCGCAAAAGGCCTCCAGGTCATTATTAAAGGTATTGATTCGAATATTGATCCCGAAGAGATTAAAACCAGTTTAAGGGGCAAAGGTTTTAAGGTAAGAACTGTATAAAATATTAAAAACAGAGAGAAATGTCCTCAACCGTTTTCCAAGTGGAACTTGAGCCAGGTGATGAAAAATTAAAGAAAAATTAAACCCACCCAATTTATGATCTAAAATATATTTTGCACCGTAGAGTAGTAGTTGAAGTCCCACATAAGCGATCTGGGCCAGTACAGTGCTTGAACTGTCAAGAATATGGCCACACTAAAACTTATTATAAATTACCCTCTGTTTGTGTCGTGTGTGGGGACCTGCATAATACGACCAAGTGCAATAAGCCTAAGGATGATCCTAGAGTAAAAAAAAGCAGCAATTGCGGTGGAAACCATACTGCCAACTATAGAGGTTGCCCTGTTTCCGACATGGTAAAACGTGCGTCTAGCAATAAAATAGTTTTTCCTCCTTCACAGCCAGATAATATACCTATTACAAATATAACCCCTTGCCCACCACAAACTGCAAGTCATGTTTCGTATGCCAACGCCCTTAAGTCTAACCAGCAAAACACACAGTCTACCCAGCAAACAAAACAAAAAGAGGTGCTGACGAATGATCCAACTGGACCCAGTGTTAGTCGCCTAGAAGGCGTAATTGAGAATATGGTTAAGCAATTTACGCAATTCATGGCGCAAATAACTAGCATGATGCAAGAGATGCAAAAAATGCAGTCTGCATTACTGCAGGCTTTGCTTAAAAGGCCATGAACTGTCTCAGGGTTTGTTTCTGGAACGCAAATGGCATCCACCAACACCAAAACGAACTTACACATTTTTTAGTACACCAAAATATTGAGACTCATATGACATCTAGAGGCACCTTTAAAATAAGTGGCTATACATACTATGACTCGAAGGATCCCATGGATAGATCATGTGGTGGTTCAGCAATGTTGATTAAATCTAGAATCTCTGAACCTTATATTCAAGCAACAAATATTCGTATCGAAGAAATTTTTCAGAACCTTGCGATTTCGTCCGTTTATTGTCCAAAAGGGTTAATTGGCTCAAATATAGAAAATATATCAGCACCCACTGCTCGCTAAACATACCGTTTAAGACTCCGGAAGATATTGATGACTGTCTAAGTAGCTTTAATGAACATATTGAACAAGCAGCTGAACATGCTTCCTCTACTTTCTAGACTACTTCAGACTAGATACAACAAGATTTTTTCAGCGGATGTGGAACAACTTTTGTCTGTGAAAAGAAGAGCCCGTAGAGAATGGCAAAAGCAAAATTGAGGGAATGCTCAAACCATCTCAGGAACTTGTTGAAGCCATATAGAACAGCATCTCTTAGAGCACACTTAGAAAGTATAGATACCACTCCCGAGACAAATTATTCATTATGGCGATCAGCCAAAGGTCTTAAAAGACCCGTTATCGCCACCACCACTCCGTAATCTGCGAGGATCCTGGGCAGAAAACGACGAAGAAAAATGTGACCTTTTTGCAAATCATTTAAAGAACGTGTTCACTCCAAATACGTGTACTAGCTTGTTGTTGCTAGTTAGCCTACACAAATGCGATTCCAATTCTTAGAAGTCGTAGAGGCTATTAATAATTTAAATGCTAAAAAAGCTCCTGGATTTAATAAAATCAGTACGAAATGCTCTTAGAGCTACGTAGTACTGCAAAAAGAATACTACTTTTTATTTTTAACGCCATATTACGGCTTGAACACTTCCCGCCAATGTGGAAAGTTGCTTTAGTAAATATGATTCCTAAGCCTGAAAAAGAGCCTTTCAAGGTTGAATCTTATAGACCTATCAGTTTATTGACAACCATGTCGAAATTGTTTGAGAAATTGTTAAAAAACAAGTTGACTCCGATCTTATATAATAACGACTGCATTCCCAATCACCACTTTCGTTTTAGACGACATCACAGTACCATTGAACAGACGCACAGGTTGGTTCAAGTTATAAGAAAAGCGCTTGAGGAATAAAAATATTGTTCTGGGCTGTTTATAGATGTCTGGCACGAAGGTCTTTTGACAAAACTAAAGCTAAACTTGCCTTTGAATCTCTTTAACCTTTTAGAAAAATATATAACCAACAGACAGTTTATGATCAAACAAGGGGACCACTTCAGTAGCTCTCAACCCATTGGAACTGGCGTTCCCCAAGGTAGAACTCTAGGACCAATTCTGTACCTGCTTTACACAGCAGACATGCCAACCGATAGCAAAACACATACGTCGACATTTGCTGATGATACTGCCTTTCTAAGTACCCATGAAAACTCTAAAGTGGCCTCAAAACAACTACAGCACCATATTATCCAAGTAGAAAAATGGGCAATATATGGGGAGTAAAAATTAATGAACAAAAATGTACTCACGTAACCTTTACTTTACGTAAAGAAACGTGCTCTCCTATCTTTATTAATAATCAGATGGTGCATCAACACTTTCGTCTCACATGGAAGTCACACATAGATGCTAAGTTAAAACAAATAAAATTGAAAACAGTCCAAATTCATTCGCTGATTGGTAGGAACTCTGTACTTCGTCTCGACTGTAAACTTCAGCTATACAACTCAATTTTGAAGCCAATTTGGTGCTACGGGATACAACTATGGGGTACTGTCTCTGCCTCCAACATAGAGAAAATTCAACGTTGTCAAAATAAAATCCTAAGAATGATAACTGATGCGCCTTGGTACATTAAAAACAGCAACATCCACAAGGATCTACATGTTCCAGTAGTTAAGTGCGAAATCCTGAACTATGTGGACAAGTATTTAAATAAACTGGAAACACATTCAAATCCGCTCGCTCGAAACATCTTACAACATGGCGGGCACACTCGCTTGAAGAAGAAGGACACCGTTGCCCTTAGATGAAACCATCCGAAGTGAATATTTTTATTTGAGAACATTAATTTTAGTCTGGCACTGGCTGGACAAATTTTAAACATTTATTTATAAGATTTGAATACTTATTGTTAGTTCACAGAAGTGAAGATTCAATAATAAAATAAATATGAAAAAAAAAAAAAATATTTGTTGCATCTTACCGTATTGGCAGCACTAATCTGGTAACTGTCGCGTACCAAAATATAAATTAGTTTAATTTTGACCACGCCACAAAACTAGCATTGACAGCAATCCGTAGTCGTTTTGCCTTGTAGCCATTAAAAAAAAATTATTCTCATAAGCACACGTGTATTATATTTTTAACTGGTTGTGTTTGGTAGCCTGTAGCGAGGAAAGTATTTAATGCTTGATGATGAAATTGCGCAGCTGCGCAGCCAAGTTGGGTGAAGAAGTGTCTGGCATGCTACATACATACAAAAGACGGATTTACTCAGAATAAAATTTGTTCATGATTAAATCATTATACGAAAACCCATTCAGTTTTGTTCTTTTGTTCAAGCGTATCACATGATGTATGCCAATGCATGATTTAAAATCATTTCATTCGAGCTGTTGTTGTTGGCTTCTTGATTTTATTCACTGTTCAAAAAAATCAACATCAATTCAATCATGTCAACAACAATGAGCAAAAGTGAACAAAAAATCCTAGCATTTAAGGGATGTTGCACTTAATGAGAATAACAGACAAAAAATGACGCCATGCAAATGGTTTGACGTTAGGTGACCGTTGTTGTTTTTCTTTAACTTTGCCAGTGGTGTATAACAAAGGCTTGCTATAGTTCCTGTCATATTTCTTGTTTGGCGCTAAGGATCTTAAAAACAGTGCTAAGTGTTAGTAAAAACTTCTCTTTTGGCTATAACTGCTTAAATAATTGTGTCAAAATTGTCAAAAATTTAATTCTTACACATTTAAATATTGAATCGATTCAGCATTATGCATAATTAACATCAAGTTAATAATATTTAAAACGTTTATGCATAAAAAACAAAAAAACTTTTAGGTAAAATTATAATCAGCTAATGTCATGTGATTTAATTGTTTTTCAAATAATTAGCGCATTTTTCTTAACAGTTAGAAAGTTTGTAATATTAACTTATGACAACACTGATATATCTTTGACAAAAGTTTTAACAGAAAGAAAAACACATTAATGTTCAGTGGACAAATGCAAGGGAAATACATAAGGTTTTTAAAACATCTAACAATGCGATTAAAAAAAACGCAGTTTTAAGCTATTTAAGAGATGTTATAAAAGCCATAAATTTTAAGTAATTTTTGAAAGCCGCTAGCACCCGTATCCGTAAAAAACTTCCAGTACTAGAAACGTATTAAATACCGTGAAACGGTTAAAATAGCCAGCACTGGTCAGTTGTTTTTGGTTTATTTTATAACAAGGTGAAAAAATTTAGTTTAATTTTTTCTGTAAGCTTGCTATATCATTAGACTTCTAAGCTTTTTATAAGCACTGATTGCCAATATTGTCACAAAGGATCAGTTTTGATAAATAAATAATTATTTGCAAACCTTTTACAATAGCTTCCACAATTAGTTTATAAATTTAAGACTTATATCAACAAACTTTCTATAAGTTAATTTTTTTTATTTAGCTTTGTTTTGTTTGTAAAAAAAAGTCTTCACGTCGATTACTTTTAAAATTTTAACGTGAAAATGCACCAAAAAATACGTAGAAACTTTAAAAGAGAAATAATAATAATTTTTTTCTTATATATATTTTATTATTGAATCTTCACTTAAGCGAAATAACAATATGTATTCAAATCTTAAAACTAAGTAATTAATAATAGTCCAGTCAGTACCAGACTAAAATTTAAGTTCTCACAATAAAATTAACTAATTTCAAAAGTTTCATCTTAGAGCAATAGTATCCCTTCTTTTTAGGCGGATGTGCCCACTATGTTAAAGGGTGCTTCGAGCGAGCGGATTTGGATGTGTTTCCAGCTTATTTAAATACTTGTCCACATAGTTTAGGATTTCGCATTTTGCAAGTAGAACTTCTAGATCCTTGTGGATGTTGCGTTGAATTTTTGCGATGTTAGAGGCGGAAGCAGTGCCCCATAATTGTATACTGTAGCACCAAATTTGTTTTAAAATCTAGTTGTAGAGTAGAAGTTTACAATCCAGACGTAGCACAGAGTTTTTACCTTTAGCCAGTGGATTTGAGCAGCCTTAAGTTTCATTTGAGTCAGCTTCGCATCTATTTGAGGCTTCCATGTGAGGCGGCGATCTAGGTGAATACCAAGATATTTTGTCTCAGATCGTTGAGGCACATTATGGTTGTTGATAGTGATTGGAGGGCACGTTTCATTGCGTAAAGTAAAAGTTATGTGGGTACATTTTTGTTCATTTATCTTTATTCCCCATAACTTTGCCCATTTCTCAACTTGGGTTACGTGTTGCTGCAGTTGGTTCGAAGCCTCTTTAGGGTCTTTATGAATACTAAGGAAGGCAGTATTATCAACAAATGTCGACGTGTGTGCAAAACTATTGGTTTACATATCTGCTGTGAAAAGCAAGTACAGAATTGGACCTAGTATACTCCCTTGAAGTACACCAACCCCTATTGGTTGAGAAGAACTTATATGGTTTCCCTCTTTGATCATAAATTGTCGACCGGTTATATATTTTTCCAATAGGTTAAAAATATTAGCTGGAAGGTTAAACTTTATTTTGTTTAATAGGTCTTCATGCCATACTTTGTCAAAAGCTTGCGAGACATAGATAAATAGTGCGGAGCAGTACTTCTTTTCCTTAGAGCTTTTCTTATAACCTGTACCAACCTGTTAGTTTGTTCGATGGTACTATGTTGAATTCTAAAGCCAAATTGGTGATTTCGAACGCAGTTGTTGTCATTCAAGATCGGATTCAGCTTATTTTTAAGCTATTTTCCGAACAATTTTGACATCGTGGTTAACAAACTAATAGGCCTATAAGACTCCACCTTCGAAGGATCTTTGCCAGGCTTAGGAATCATCTTTACTAAGGCCACTTTGCATATAGGTGAGAAATGTTTACGCCGAATTATCGCGTTAAAAATAAAAATAATTATTCTTTTAGCTGTAGAAGGTAGCTCAAAGAGCATTTTGTTGCTGATTTTATCATTTCCAGAAGCTTTTTTACTATTAAGGTTAGAGATAACCTCTTCATCGTCTGTAAATCGGAAACGTATTTCTAAAGGACGTCTGGCAACAACAGTCGGTAATTCCCTCACGTCCGTGCATGTATTGGGGGTAAACACGTTTTTTAAATGATTTGCAAACAGACCGCATTTTTATTCGTCATTTCTAGCCCAGGATCCTCTCAGATTACGAAGTTGTGGCTTTTCGTTAATGGGTCTTTTAAGACACTTGGCTGATCGCCATAGGGAATAAGTTGTCTGAGGAGTCGCATCTAGACCTTCCAGGTACTCTTTCAGTGATGCCATTCTGTGAACCTCCAGCAAGCTTTTTAATTGGTTTGTACATTAGTAGTGGGTACAAATATATTATTTATGTTTTAACCAATTTACTTTTTGTTAAGAAAAATGTTCTAGTTGCTATTTGTTGAGGACTGCAAATAGTGATTATTATGGGTGAGTGGTCAAAAATTAAGTCCAAGGAGGCCTGAGCCTAAATAAACTCCGGGGATATATCTTTTGCTACGGCAAAATCGATTACGTCTGTAATTTTATTATGGTCCGTTGGCCAGTAGGTTGGTTATCCAGTTGAAACAACAGAAAGTCCCATTTCAGACACGGCATCATACAACACACGACCTCTGGGACTAATTAGGCGGGAGCACCAGGACGCAGCTATGAAGCGGGGACCTAAAGATTTGTAAAAACCGTTGTACTGATCCTTCGTTATGGAGAATCTCGGTGGACAATAAACTGACGAAATAACGAGGTTATGGGAAAATTCATCAATGCAGACGTTTGTTGCTTGCATATAACATTCAGATAGGCCACCAATCCATTGGTATTTGACTCTCGATTTGAATATTACAGCCGATCCACCACATGATCTTTCTCTGGGATCCCTTGAATCGTAAAAAGAATAGCCACTTATTTTGAAAATGCTTCTAGATGTCACATGAGTTTCGGATATTAACATTACATAAATGTTTTGATGTGTTAAAAAAATATTCGAGTTCGTTTTTGTGTTGGCGGATGGCGTTTGCGTTCCAGAAACAAGCCCTCAGGCAGTTCATGGTCTTTTAAGCATGGCCTGCAAAACCACAGACTGCATTTTTTGCATTTCTTGCATCATGCCAGCCATTTGCACGATGATTTGCGTAAATTGTTTGACCATATTATCAATTACGGCTTCCAGGCGGCTAAAATTGGGACCGGTTGGTTCATTTGTTGGCAATTCTTGTGGAGCTGTTGGCTGATTAGGTTTACTTGTGTTGGTCTGATTAGGCTTACTTGTGATGGGCTGATTAGACTTTAATGCATTAGCATAAGAAATATGACTTGTTGTTGGCTGTGCTAAAGGGGGCATAGTAAAACTTGGTACATATGACTGCTGGGTAGGGGCAAAAACTACTTTCGGCTTACATAAGCGCCTAATTGAACCGAGAACTGGACAACTTCTATAGTTGGCCGTGTGGTTTCCACCGCACTTGCTGCACTTCTTCACCCTAGGATCATCTTTTAGCTTGTCGCATTTGGTCGTAGCATGCAGGTCCCCACACACAACGCAAACAGAAGGCAACTTACAATAAGTTTTGGTGTGGCCATATTCTTGGCAGTTCAAACATTGTACGGGTCCAGATCTCTTTAATATATAGACTGAATTCCAAAACGCAGTTTGCTTTGCATCACAAAATTTCAAGTTTTTCCTGAAAGCATAGATTAGGTTTTTGATAATATCTTCTACTTCCGAATAAGTGTTTACAGCTATATTAATGTCCTAGAAGCAAAAAATGTTGTCAAAATTGTAAGAAGTGTATAGGGGAAGAAGTTTGTAATGCAAAGCAATCGGCGTTTTGGAATTCTGCCATAATAATAATATTTTTTGCCTATTTACTTCGATCTTCTGTTTTACTGCTTTGTCTTATTTATTTGAGATCAAGATCTTTTTTATTTGTTTTTTATTTTTTCGATATTTCGCCACCACAATGGGAAGCTTCGACAGGAAAAATTTAATTTTTAAAATTCTTAATTAAGATTAACTAGAAAAATTTACTACCACCCAGCGAATCCTTTGCTCACCTAGTAAGTTAGCAAATAATATCAGAGAAGAATAATAGTTACTTTTGAGCAAAAATTAAAATTTTGGGGTTTTAAAACAAATACAGGGTATCTGGTAGCAGATTTATATTATGGCGTGGGGCAGAGAAAATCGTCGTCAGGCAACTATGATGTTGATGTGAACATGCTGAATCATAACTTTGTAAACGTTAATATACCTCCCCCAGCAAACAACATTTATAACGACCCTTGTCATGTTTCAGTAAAAAATCCCTTCAGTTTTCGTTGCGTTGACCAGCAGGAAGTTCTTCAAAGTTTTTCTGCGGTAAAATCTAATGCCGTTGGCATGGATGGTATAAGCCCTATTTTTTTGAAAGCGGTAACTCCCAAGCTTTTACCCTATTTCACATTTTTATTTAACACTATCCTTACAAAATCTACTTTTCCTGATGAGTGGAAGCTATCAAAAATTATTCCCATTCCAAAGGCTAACGGTGAATTTCGACCAATCGTTATTCTTCCGTTTTATCTAAAGTAATGGAGAATCTAATTGGCAAACAAATGATTGAGTATCTCACAAGTAATGATTTTTTATCTGAAAAACAATCCGGGTTTGTTAAGGGTAGAAGTTGTACAACTGCACTTGTTGATGTAGTTGAGCACCTAAGATCGAAACTTGATTTGAATATGGTAGCATTTTTGATTTTGCTTGATCACAGTAAGGCATTTGATACTGTGGATCATACGGTTTTAATTCAAAAGCTTGGAAAGTTATTTAGTTTTTCCAGCTCGGCCTATAACCTTATATCTTCTTATCTACACAATAGATCTCAAGTAGTTCAACTTAACAATACCTTTTCAAACGCGCTTATCATCAACAGGGGAGTACCTCAAGGCTCTATTCTAGAGCCTCTTCTTTTCTATATAAATGATTTACCAAACGTGTTAATTGATAGTAATGTGCATATGTATGCTGATGATGTTCAGCTTTACACATCTTGCAAAATCCCAGATATTGTCTTTTGTGTAAGAAAAAAAAACGATGAATTATGCAGAATTAGCAGCTGGGCCAATGCCAATGGTCTATGTCTCAATCCATCAAAATCTAAATGTATTTTTCTGTCAAAGTCTAAGATAATTTTTGAAGGCCCTCAAATAAAAATTGGTGATAACAATATCAATTTTGTAAATTCAGCATGCAACCTAGGAATTACCTTTAATAACAAACAACCAAGTAGGTCCGATCATATTAATGCTATTGCAGGAAGAGTGTATGGGACGCTTCGTAACCTGTGGGCTGTTAAAGATTCAACACCACTTGCAATACGCATGCTTTTAGCCAAAACTTACCTAATCCCATCACTCTTATAGGGATGTGAAATTTTCGCAAACTGTGACAGTAACGATTTGGGAAAACTCACAGTCTTATATAACAATATTGCACGTTATATTTTCCAAAAAGGCCGACGTGATCATATTTCGTCATTTTCCTACCAAATCTTTGGAATAAAATTTGTTAATCTTTTGAAATGTAAATGTCTTATCTTCTTACAAAAAATTATTACCCTAAAAGAGCCTGCCTATATTTATGACCGAATTATATTTGCAAGATCAAATCGTGGCAGAAAACTTATTCAATTAAAACATAAAAGTCTTCTATCTCAACGACAATTTTTTATATACACTATAAGTCTCTGGAATAACTTACCAAATAATATTCAAAACTTAGGCAACGCTAACATGTTTAAAAAGGAGTTATTTAAGTTTTTTAAGTAGTTTTACTTATATTTCTTAGATTCATTTAAATATATTTTACTTTAACTTTTTTATATTGATTTTATATAAATTTACATCCAATTAAAGTTTTGTTTTTATGTATTTAATTTTTGTTTAAACTAATGTATTTATTTTTGAGAGTTTTTTTGTTTTTAATTTTTTTCTTTATTAAATTATTGTATAATTATTTAAACCTTATGCTTTGTTCACTAGCACTGTAATTTATAAGATTTTAATCTTGTTGTGCTAGACATAATTAAAAGATAAATAAATAAATAAATAAAATAAAAAACCTTATAATTGACACAAAGTTTTATTAAGAGCAATAAACTATAGAATTAAAATGCGGATTTTAATTTTTTAAGAGTACATTATCCAGATGCCTTCCGTCGAGTTGATCACACTATTCAAAACGCAGTCTTTTGTTCTGCGCCTCACGCTGCACTAGACTTGGTTCAATTGAGCCACAACAGATTGGGGATGTCATTATAAACCCTCTCTTTAAGGTAGCCCCAGCTAAAGAGATCCATAGGCGATCCCAGTGGCCATGAGATGCGTCCAAAGCGACTGTTAAGTTTTTGGGGAGAAATTTTCGTGGAGCAAATTCATCGAAGCTCTGTCTGTATGTGTAATCGCCCCATCCACGTGTGTGAAGAGTACGATGGACTAGCTTACACGTTTTGCAAAAAGAATTCCGTAATCATGTGTCGATCATTTTCACTGTTCACATTCGTCGCCTGGCCTCGAAAATTAAAAAAATCTCAAATTATCTCATGCGTGGATAAGGCAATGCAATGGTTTTTGAAAACTTAATTGAGAGTTGCGGGTTCTTGGTAAGCAGTAGCAGCAGTTTTGCTTGTTGGCATGGCCGCTTAGTTAAAATTAGCCTCGTCGCTTAAAAAAAATTTTATTTATAGAGCGAAAACGCTCCAACATCGTTTCACAAACATTTTTGAGTAAATCAGTCACTTTTTTTTCAGTTCTTAATTGATTTGAATTTTAAAAGGATGGAATCGGTCTTTGAAGTCCCAGTGAGGCTGATCTTTTCCGTACTGAAATTCGTGGGTCTTCACGTAAACTGCTCTCAACCAGTTCAAAATTTTTGAAGATCGACTGGGCCCTGGCCGTGGAACATTCATTGCCGAAGCAGTTGCGCGGGATCCCTGAATCACGTATTCGCCAAATACCGAACTTTGAACAAAACTGTCGACGCGCAATCACGTAAGAATCATTACTTTTAAAAAACGTCTCCACATCGAACGCGCGATGCTCACTCGACCACTGTGACATCGTGACCGACAAATCCGCGAAATCGGTTATTCCAACGGTGTCACCCTCTCTTGGCACCGTTTATTACTTTTTTAAATAATCGTATTTAAAAACATAAATTTGTCACCAGACACCTTTTTAATTAACGCCCTTACTAAAAGCCAATTTTTCTGTCGTGGAGAACTCATCACCTTTTAATCTATGAAATAATGATTGCCCATTACACCATTTTAAAAAAAATTTTTTGTTGGATAGCTCCTTAGTATCTGATTATAAAAACTATATGTAAAACTGCACATACAAAGTGTGCGTATTTATAAAATTCTGTTTAACAATAAGTATCACTTGCTTGCATTTTTAAGGTTTCCTGGATTCGAAAAAAGGACTTCCACCTATTGACTGTTGGTCTTACCACTTATAGCAGCGATGAACGATTTAGCGCAACGCATCTTGAACAAACAAAGGTATTTCAGTTATAAATTAAAAATTATAAACACAATGTTATGAAGTAGAAATACACATTAAACATCATATTTTTTAGAGTGATACATTTTAAGTTAGTACAAAAAAATAAAAATTTGGGCTACATCCATTGTGCGAAATAATTAAAAAAAAAAAAATAAAGAGTAAGTCACTTTACTTTAAAGATATTTTTTACATTTTTATACCCTTAACATAGATATAAGGGTATATATCAGTTTTACATTCCGTTTGTAATTTCTTTATTATCCATTTGCGACCCCATAAAATATATATATTCTGGACCCTTATAGATAGAGAAGTCGATGTAGCCATGCCCGTCTGTCCTTCAGTTACTCTGTTCGTCTGTTGAAATGAAGTTTCCGGAGTCAATTTAGGCACTACGGAACAGGTATTGGTGTTAAACTTTTACAAACATCCTGAGATGATCGCTTTTTTAAATAACCAAAATCGGTTCACCACGGAACTAGATATAGGAAAAATAATGCGATTGACTCAGTTTTTTTTAACAAGCTCCATACAAAATATGTAACAAATGAAAACTGGCAACGCGTTTAAACGTGTATCATGGATGGGCATAGACATACAGCTGTGTTCAAAAACATAGGAGCTACCATATTATATATTTATTCAATTGATCTTTAGAAATGTGGCAACTTTTTAAGTAAGCTATATTCTAACGGTAGTTAGTACGGAATGTGGAAAGTAAAACACAAAAGAAATAATCAAGCTAATTTTTGTATTTATAGTGCAGTTAACTAATTTTCTTCTTTGGTTCTAAAGTGCATTGATCATTAAAATAGGAGAATTGGCATTAACTGAGGAATTTAATTGTTAAACTTTTAAAATTTAAGCTATAAATTCCAAAAGTAAGTATGAATAGGGTCTATAGTTGCAGTTATTTAATTTTATTGAAAAAAAAAAAAAATTTTAAATAGTGGGGCGTGGTAAGCATTGCACCGAAGAGAAACGAAGTTTAATAAAAAATCTTAGAAATGAAGGCAAAACTTATCGGGAAATAAAAGAAATAATGTCGTGCTCAGACCAGATGATAGCTAACGCTTTACGGTATACGGAAAAAGGCGAAACTCGAGGCCGAAAGCGTAAAACAACCCCCATAGATGACCGTCGCATAGTACGTTGTAGTAAGATTGATCCTTCTGCGTCATCAAAAAAGATCCAAAAGGATCTTAATCTAAGCGTAAGCACCGTTACTATTCGAAGACGTTTAGTCGAAAATAATTTGTTTGCCAGAAGTCCCAGAAAAGTACCCTTACTCACAAAAAAACAGGCCGACGCCCGTTTGAAATTTGCCCAGGATCATGTAAACTGGCCTAAAGAAAAATGGCGAAACGTATTGTGGACGGATGAAAGTAAAATCGTTCTATTTGGAGGAACTGGCTCTAGACAATATGTCCGACGTCCACCCAATACGGAATATCTCCCACAATTCACAAGAAAGACCGTCAAACATGGAGGAGCAAAATCTATGATTTGGGGATGTTTTTTTTACGATGGTGTTGGTCCATTATATGAAGTAAAAGGGATCATGGACCAACGGGTGTACGTTGAAATTTTAAATAATGTCATGCTACCATACGCAGAGTGGAATATGCCTCTGAAATGGATCTACCAGCAAGACAATGACCCGAAACATACCAGTAAATTGGCTAGGGAGTGGTTTCGTGCCAACGGGGTTGAGGTTATGCCATGGCCCGCTCAGTCCCCTGACCTCAACCCCATAGAACACCTATGGGGGGATGTTAAAAAATATGTTTCCGAAAATAAACCGTCTAATGCTAAAGCTTTATGGAGCACAGTCCAGGATGCGTGGAGTAACATCGCAGTTAACCGTTGTAGAGACCTCATCGACTCCATGCCGCGGCGATGTGCCGCCGTTGTTAAGAACCGAGGTTTTTCTACGAAATATTAAACGTTCCAAACGTTTTTAACTTGTGTTGAATTTTTTTTGTTAACATTTTTTAAAGAAAAGTATAATACTCTTATTATTTTGAACAATGGATTTTCGTTATGTTTTGTTAAAAATTTATATATTTCTATTTTTATAGCTTTAATCACCTCTGGAATTATGAAATATTTTTTTTGAATTTCTTGTTTAATGTTACAAAAAAAAATAAATAAAATTTTGTGTTTTCTGTAAAAAAAATGGTACTCCTATTTTTATGAACACAACTGTATATGAAAAAAGTTTCTTTTTTGCTTAACGTAGGTATGTATTGTCATATGGATGTGTGTAGGTACATATATATATATATATATGTATGTACATATGTATGTATGTATATACACATATGTATTCAGATAAATATATATTAATATGTTTAAATGTACAAACATACTACATATAAATTGGCGTATGCCGAAATCATGATTTCTTTTATTATACCCTTCATATGAGTGATAAGGGTATACATATATAAGTTAGTCATTTCATTTGTAATTTCTTTATTAGCCATTTGCGACACCACAAGGTATTTATATATTTTGGATCCTTATAGATAGGAAAGTCGATTTACACATGTCCGTTTGTCCGTGTTATGGTGGAAATAAATTCTCTGAAGCCCCCTGATGTCGAATAGACCCGTAAGTGGTTTCAATCTGTCAGGAATATCTGCGAGAAAATCGCTATGGAAATTCAGCAAACCGCCCGATACCTAACCGAGATATAAGCCCAAAACCAATGTTTTTTCCTAACAGTTTTTAAGAGCAACGAAAAAGAGCTTTAAATTAATTAGCTTATAATTTAAAATATTTTAGTTGGAGACTGGTGAAAATCTTAAAGTGAACACTGCGAAAATAAATAAAACACCGAACCGAGTCGTTTGGTATATACTTTGCAAGTGATTTCAGTTAGTTTTATTGTATATAAATGAACCTTAAACTAATGCTATTTCAGCAAACCCGTTACATTTAACATAAATTGATAGATAGGGTTTACTATTATTAACTTACTATATTAGGGGGGTGCTATTAAATTCATTATATATTATTATTGTTATTATTTTTATAAAAATTCAATTTCGACAATATTAGACATTTTTTAATTATCAAGTACGCGATATGGCCCAACAACCAAGACTACCTCCAATTTTTTATTTCAAAAAAAGAAAGGAAAGTACATACATATGTATTTATAATAAAAACAACAAAACAAAAAAAAAAGAATCAGTCATGATTAGGGTGACCATTTGCTTCTGATTCAAAATCAGTAAATTTTTTATTTATTTACTTTTTTTGTGTTCTTAAGTTAAATTTTTGCAGATGTTACTGTTTCAATGAATTAAGGTGCATCAAAAGATTTCTTTTATAAATTCGATCTGTGCGTATTTGCACAGGTTAAACCCTAAATACATTTGTTATCTTTTTTAGTTTTTTTAAAAATTAAAATAATCAGCATTGTTATGGAATTTTAAGCTACCGGAATTAAATTTTAAAGCGACAAATAAATACTCCTTGTAAGGAATTTAAAAATTTTAGGTTGAGAGTTCGAATTGAAATCAGTATTCCAATAAGATAATAAATTATTTTATATCCTTTTGCATATGGGAAATTCTGAAATACATTTTATAGGTTTTTAAAACAATTAGAATATTTTAAATTGAAAATTTTTAAGTACAGCTAAAAACTTCTCAAATATTAATAATAAATAAATTTCAGAAATTTAGAATTTAAAAATTATAAGTTTTTTAAATTAAGTACTGAGCCAAAAAAAGCATTATTTAATTAAAAATTCTGCGCTCATGTTTTTAAATTGCACGTTTTTAAGAGAAGAATTTTCTTTTTATTTTGAAAATAAACAATTTTATTTTAAAAATAAAACCTTTACACCATTTATAAAACAAACAAATATTCTTTTTGTTTTAATATCGCATTTTTGAGCAAGCGCCATTTTTAAATTTGAAAAGTTTAAGCGAATGCTGAACATTAAAGTGCTGTGAGGAAATAATTAATAAAATTTTGTAAAAAATGGAAAAAACAAATGACATTTTTGAAGGATTCGAGCTAGGGGAAGAAATTTGTACGAAGCAATATTATTCCCTGTTGGATTTGTTTAACTGTTTAAATTTGGCAAAAATAATGCTATTTTTAAAAGGCAAGTTTTTTGTTCAACAGCTCGGTGGGAACAAATTTTAATTTGATGATTTTTTTTTATTTTTTATAAATTGAGATGCTGAAATATATGTTAGAAGCCTCCGCAGTTGTAGATACATTATTATTACTTCCAGTTCAATGTCGATGACACCAATGTTTCGGTCCCTTTAAAGTGAAGGATTGTTTGCAAGATTCGCGACTTCTTTCAAGTAATTTCCTTTTAACTTAAGGTAAAGTACGTTTTGTCAACACATTATATTACATTTTTGCAAATATATAAGCATAGTAAAAAATTAAATAAATGGTATATTTTTATTTGGATTATAGTAAGTACTAGCTGACCCGGTGAACTTCGTGCCACCTTCCAATTATTGAATATATGGATTTTTTAAAAAGAGTACAAAGTTTATTTAGTCAAATAGTTCATTGGAATATATTTATATAGAAAACAAAAATTCAAAAAGATTACAAAAATAAGGCGTTTCAGGTAAAAGCTGTTAAGGAAGCTATGTATTTTCGTGCATGGGTTATGTTTGGGTTAATTCCCTTCAGTGCAGTACCTTGTGATATACGAAACTTTTCGTTTTGTTATTAGGCGCAAGTACAAATAAAGCAGATGGTTTGCCCACACGTGAACAAACAACGTAGAGCTGGCCATGAAAAAAACATGAATTTTCTAAATTAAGACCAAAAATACTCAAGGACTGTCATTGAAAATGCAAGACGAATAGGAAATTGAATTCGCTTAAACTCAAAAGGCATATCGGTTGGTATCATCGGAATTCTCGGAATGAGAACTTCTTTACCTTTAAATTTTCCTCTAAGTATAATTGCGTGTATAACACGGACCATCAGTTTTGTTATTACCAAATGCGTTCCATTGCAAAGTTTTGGTTGGTTTAAATTTCGAAGCACGATAACTACCGAGCCAACCTTCAGTTGTAAGTTTTGCGGAGGTAAGCCAGGCACATCCAAGGAGTTAAGAACTTCAGTTGGATAGTTGGTGGGTTCATCTTCGTTTGTTACACAATCAATAGATTTAAAAGAATGCATAGTACCAACGATTTTATTCTGAACTTTATAGTTTAAATCATCAACATCTATATTTTAAGCTGCTAAAATTGCCCGTTTACTCAACCAGTCATAATTTTTCCCGTTAGCAATTATGTTGGGGAATGCTTTCTGGTTGAGCTCTTCCTTTGACGATACAAAATTACAAAAATTTTGAGAGAACGAAATCAATCCGCTTGATTCGTCGACAGGAATACGGCCATTACCGATAGTCAACAATTGGTTGGAGAAATATTTAGCTGATAAATCGTTGAGCAATGTAACTCTCATGTTTTCTGTCATCTGCAGTATCTTTGGAAAACGCCCCAGACTTGAGGCAAGCATTTTTTTGATCAGCCGCCGTCGATCTTGGAATGACTGGCAGACAGTAAAATCATTGCACCTCCAAAACATCTTGGGTCACTGCGCAGATATTTTAGTGTTCTTTAAGGAGCTTTTATTGCGCGTTGGTGTGCCATTGTGCATTCGTCCCAGATAATGATTTGACACGCTACTAAAACTTTGGACATGACGGAGTTTTTCGCAATGTTACATATTGGTTGCTCTATATTTTGAAGGTTTAATGGTATTTTAAACGCTGAGTGAGCTGTGCGGCATCCTTCTTACAATGTAGCCGCTATTCCAGATGAAGCTACCGCTACAGCAATGTTGGATTTCGCACGAACAGTGGCTAAAATCAATGACATGACGAATGTCTTACCAGTTCCACCAGGGGCATCCAAGAAAAGAAAACATCGTTTCCATCATCAATTGCATTTAATATTATATCATAGACTTTCTTCTATTGGAGGTTTAAGAGGGAAACATTAATTTGAACTTATTGGTTCAACTCATGTCAATCGTATTCACGTTTACACCCCGTTTCTCGATTTAGTAGCTCATTCATTTCATGTTCTGGTGCCGACAGTCCTAACTTGACTAACAAACTGCCGCAAATAAGGTAATACATGTCTTCAATTAAGAGCAAGGACATATTGTCCTTGTATTTGTTGTTGCTATTTCAGCACGTTGAACAATATTTTCCGCAGTGAAATATACTCGTTGGCCATTCTCCAGATGCACCGCTAAATGTACAACAGTGGGATGAATAGAAAATGAGAAATACTTGATCGACTTCACTGAATTAGAATATTCAACATTGCATTGTGTCTTAAATGATTTGGAAAGAAATGGCGAATATGCCACAGTCCAACTGTTGTCAATCACAAAATCGTTTCCTTTTGCTTTCTTTGTAATAGTTTGACCGTTGTCATTGGGCCATCAACGCCGATACAGTGGATAACCGTCATTGCCAGTGATAGTTTCCGCCGTCAATTTTCGTGGATAATGTTTGGAACACTTGCCGTCGACCATGAATCATATTTGTAATTACAATATCATGTAGTTCTTGATCTGTTTCAGGATCAGGGATCTCGGCACTTATAATATCATCTTTCTGGCCTTGTCGAACTTCTCGACTAATAAAATAAGAATGTGTGCATGCGGCAAGCCTCGTTTTTGCCGCTCTAATCAATATATCCAGCATCGAGTATCTCCGAATACGTATTGCCTAACAATTTATATAATCAGCAAACGAATTTTTTACCTAAACACACACAATTCACAATATATTATCCTTAATAGCATGTCATAAACGTTATAAACATGTTTTGTTTGTTTCTTTGATAATTACTGAAAATTACTAATAAAGCGTAAATAGAAAACTGTAGCCTATCGCATCTTTTATAATGGGAAGCTTTTACCAAGAAAAACTTCACAAATAGTTCAGTTTATAATGGCTTCATTATTTTGTAGCCCTATCCGCCACTTGTAAATAATTTTTTTAAATGTTTGTTGTGATTACAAAACAATATATAGAAAAGAATTGCGTTAACGACTCGCTAACTGACAGACAGATTCATCATTGCATAGCCTAAATGCTTAGGGCAAGACTTGAAATATGTATTGGTTAATTTTGTAGCGTCTGAACTAAAAAAAGATAGAATTATAATTTAATTTACGCTCAACATGTTTCCAAGTTATGAATGCATTTTTCGTACTTTTTTGGAAATATTAGACCATTAAGCGAGACATGGAAAAACCATATTTTGAAACTGCTTATATCTTTTTTGTACCTTCGGAACCGAAAAAGATAAAAAACGGCTCAAATTATATTTTGAAATTGCGTTCGACAGGTCTCGAAAAAATATAAATATAAAATTTTGATATTTTGATCCTAAGGGGTAAACATTTATTGGTAACATTTTATTGGTAATTTTTAGGATATTTCTGTTACTTTTAAACGAATAATTTTAGTTGCGTTCAACTGGTTTAAGAAAAATATGAACACGTTTTTAAAAGTTTTCTTACAGTTATTGAGATTTATATAAGAAAGTATTTTTCTTGTACGGGAGATGCCATGCCCATTATTCCCTTTTCTGCTAAGTATACTCACCTCAATTATGTATATAAGCAAGCATAAACATCCATAGACAATTCTGAGACTCTAGCTATAAGTACATGTAAAAAAAATCCAATTGTACGGGAGGTGCCACACCAAAAATTTTGGTGACCTTAGCTGTCACAGTTAATGAGATACACATATAAATATTTCCATGCAATTAGAGGTTCCACACCCATAATTTACTTCCTGCCTATACTCATCTTAGTTATGCATATTAGCATAATAAATACACATATTAAATTTAGAGATTTCAGCTGTTACATTTATTGACATATATATGTAAAAGTTTTTTCAGCTATTACAGTTATTGAGATACATAGATATGGGAGGTGCCCCGCCCATTTATTTCTTACCGCCCATACAAAGCTCAATTATGCATATTAGCACTATAAACATCCGTACGAAGTTTGGAGACTTCAGCTATTACAGTTATTGAGATATATAAAAAAACTATTTTCGTTGTATGGGAGGTGCCACGCCTATTTATTTCTTTCCGCCCAAAGAAAGCCCAATTATGAATATTAGCACTATAAAAATTTGTACGAAGTTTGGAGACTTCAGCTATTAAAGTTGTTGAAATATATAAAAAAAACTATTTTCGTTGTATGGGAGGTGCCACGCCTATTTATTTTTTCCAGCCCATACAAAGCTTAATTATGCATATTAGCACTATAAACATCCGTACGAAGTTTAAAGTTTTCAGCTATTACAGTTGTTGAAATATATACAAAAAACTCTTTTCGTTGTATGGGAGGTGCCACGCCTATTTATTTTTTCCCGCCCATAAAGAGCTCATTTATGCATATTAGCACTATAAACATTCTAACAAAGTTTTGGGACTTCAGCTATTACAGTTATTGAGATATATACAAAAAACTATTTTCGTTGTATGGGAGGTGCCACGCCCATTTATTTGTTCCCACCCATACAAAGCTCAGTTATGCATATTAGCACTATAAACATTCGTACGAAGTTTGGAGACTTTAGCTATTACAGTTGTGGAGATATTTACAAAAAACTATTTTCGTTGTATGGGAGGGGCCATGCCTATTAATTTTTTTCCGCCCATACAAAGCTCAGTTATGCATATTGGCACTATAGACATCCGTACGAAGCTTGGAGACTTCAGCTATTACAGTTGTTGAGATATGTACAAAAAACTATTTTCATTGTATGGGAGGTGCCACGTCTTTTTATTTTTTTCTTGCCCATACAAAGCTTGATTATGCACATTAGCAATATAAATATCTGCACGAAGTTTGGAGACTTCAGCTATTACAGTTATTGAGATATATGCAAAAAACCATTTTCGTTGTATGGGAGGTGCCACGCCTATTTATTTTTTCCCGACCATACAAAGCTCAATTATGCATACTAGCACAATAAACATCCGTACGAAGTTTGGAGACTTCAGCTATTACAGTTGTTGAAATATATAAAAAAAACTATTTTCGTCTTCCCTTCCAAAAAAAGCCCAATAATGCATATTAGCACTATAAACATTCGTACGAAGTTTGGAGACTTCAGCTATTACAGTTGTTGAAATATATAAAAAAAACTATTATCGTTGTACGGGAGGTGCCACGCCTATTAATTTTTTCCAGCCCATACAAAGCTTAATTATGCATATTAGCACTATAAACATCCGTACGAAGTTTAGAGTTTTCAGCATTACAGTTGTTCAAATATAAACAAAAAACTATTTTCGTTATATGGGAGGTGCCACGCCTATTTATTTTTTCCCGCCCGTAAAAAACTCAATTATGCATATTAGCAGTATAAACATCCGTACGAAGTTTGGAGACTTCAGCTGTTACAGTTGTTGAAATATATACAAAAAACTATTCTCGTTGTATGGGAGGTGCCACGCCCATTTATTTGTTTCCGCCCATACAAAGCTCAGTTATGCATATTAGCACTATAAACATTCGTACGAAGTTTGGAGACTTCAGCTATTACAGTTGTGGAGATATTTACAAAAAACTATTTTCGTTGTATGGGAGGTGCCACGCCTATTAATTTTTTTCCGCCCATAAAAAGCTCAATTATGCATATTATCACTATAAACATCCGTACGAAGTTTGGAGACTTCAGCTTTTACAGTTGTTGAAATATATACAAAAAACTATTTTCGTTGTATGGGAGGTGCCACGCCTATTTATTTTTTCCCGCCCATAAAAAACTCAATTATGCATATTAGCAGTATAAACATCCGTACGAAGTTTGGAGACTTCAGCTGTTACAGTTGTTGAAATATATACAAAAAACTATTTTCGTTGTATGGGAGGTGCCACGCCCATTTATTTGTTTCCGCCCATACAAAGCTCAGTTATGCATATTAGCACTATAAACATTCGTACGAAGTTTGGAGACTTCAGCTATTACAGTTGTGGAGATATTTACAAAAAACTATTTTCGTTGTATGGGAGGTGCCACGCCTATTAATTTTTTCCCGCCCATAAAAAGCTCAATTATGCATATTAGCACTATAAACATCCGTACGAAGTTTGGAGACTTCAGCTTTTACAGTTGTTGAAATATATACAAAAAACTATTTTCGTTGTATGGGAGGTGCCACGCCTATTTATTTTTTCCCGCCCATAAAAAACTCAATTATGCATATTAGCAGTATAAACATCCGTACGAAGTTTGGAGACTTCAGCTGTTACAGTTGTTGAAATATATACAAAAAACTATTTTCGTTGTATGGGAGGTGCCACGCCCATTTATTTGTTTCCGCCCATACACAACTCAATTATGCACATCAATAAATAATTCAGTTGTACCAAATTTGGAGACTTCAGCTATAATAGGTATTGAGGTTTGTGAAGAAAACTGTTCAATTTGCGTGGGAGGTGCCACGCCCAGTCGGAATTTCCAAAAACAAATTAGCCTAAAACGCATTCCCAGATATCGGGTATGTCTTTTTTTCAAGTTTCATTAAAATCGGTCCAGCCGTTCTTGAGTTATAAGCGGTGTCACTAACAAAAAAAAAATTGTTTTCAGAAGGGGTACGTACTATTATCTGTGTGACTGTATGTAAGATAATGCAATGTAAAAACAAAAACACGAATTTTTAATTTAAAAATGCTTAATTTTAAAAGGGGTCGGTTAAATTTTTTAACGCTCTACGGGTGACTACGTGGAAGTTGTAGGGGTTTTATTCTAATTCCATATTTGGATACATTAGTTATAAGAAGAGGTGGAAACTTTTTAATAGGTTGGTATCAGAAGCTAACTTCCTCGGGAAGAATCATTAATTATTATTCAAAACATCCTAAGAGAGTTATTATTAATACAGCACAGAATTTAAGTGAGAAAGTTTTGAAGATAAGTAATATAGAATTTCATAGGAACAATATGGAGAAAATTTAAAATATCTTGATTGACATGATTTTCCAATTACACCAGTTTTTAGATTGATAAGACAATAAAGGAACCGGACTAATTTGAACAGGAAAACGCAAACTGAACTTAGGGTCTATATATCACTAACTTATGTTCCTCTTTTATCTGAAAGTTTAGAAAACTCGACAGTTTATGATAATAGGAACGAATTTGTCTTAAAGAAAAATGTTCCTTGTTTATCTTCGGTACCCCTTACAACCTTGGTGCCGTAGATACATTCGTCTTAAGTCTGTTTCTTTCAATTGGTGTAATAACCTCCAATTTGAATAGTTATTCCAATATTTGTCATCTGAAATTTGTATGACGGATCTTTATTATACAATTGGTATGTGGAAATATCACCCACAATGTCCATTATCCTCGAGTCATAGTCACACCTACTCATTGCAGCAGCCGTATTCCCCTTATCTGCATTCAAATTAAGTAAATTTTTATTTTTACTCAAAAACTTTTCAGTTATGTTCACTTTTTCTAAAAAGAATTTATCCCTATTTGTCAAACAAATTTTCTCTTTTTACTGGTAAAGCGTGTTTTGTCCTATTGTCATAAATTTTTGAGTTTTTCAATCTTTTAGATAAATGAGGTACATAAGTCAGTGATTTATAAACCTAACGTCCAGTTATCGTTCTTGCCTTCAAATTGGTTCGTTTTCTCTATTGTCCTATCAATTTACAGACTAACCTAATTGGAAAATCATTATTAATGAAAATACCTTTAATCTTTTCTATATTCTTCTCATTAACTTCTATATCACTTATTTTCAAAACCCTCTTAATTAAATTCTTAGCTGTGTTAATAATAGCCCCCTTTGGATGCTTCGAATAATAATTAATTATTCTCCTAGATGATGTTTTTTCTGGTACCAATCTATTAATAACCTATCACCTTTTCTATTTACTAATGTATCTAAATATGAAATTTTATAAATTACATTGCTTCTCAATTGTAAATTTTTTGTTCTCATGTGAAAAGTGATACCTAGTCGTATGCACTATTACTTATACAATACACTTTATAATACACTTTTATAATTACACTTGTAGAGTGACACCAAGTCGTATGCACTATTACTTATATTTTTTATGCACTTTTATACACTTTGTTTATGTAAACATAAATAACTCAAATTCTTTTATACAAAAACAAAAACACTGAAATATATTTACTTAAACACTTTTGCTATTTACAATAACAAAATGTATTATTAAGCTAGGTTTAAGGATACCGTTAGTTTAGTATAAATACGCGAAATTTTATGAATAAATTATCATTTAATCTATTAGCCTAAAATCAGCTTTTTATTTTCTTTGAGCATACAAACTGCTTACCTGGCATATAAATCTGCCAGGATACTATATTTAAGTTGGGGCCAGTGGCGTTTATTAGCGCCGGCAAAAACTAATAGGATCTAAGACCTCCTTTTTCTCCTCCCCGTAAACACTTACTTCCTCAAACTACCCTCGAACCTTTACATGGCGATCCTGCCAAACTCTGGCGAGAAAAAAAAATATATTCCAGTAGAAGAATATATACCAGTGGGTGCAAACAAAAAGGCACCGAAATACTCCCCTACTTCGATTGAGGCAGGCCCCAAGAGGCTAACAATCGAAGATTATAGAAGAAGGCAACAGAAGAAGTTGGAGGAAAAACTTACCGCGATACCCAAAATCGAAAGGCCACGGCACAAAAGAGGTGGCAAGCTAGTCCGGCTGCGAAGGAAGATTGCTGCATTAAGAGCGACGGTCTCAATAGACACAGTAGGTCCTCTCAGATATTCGAATAATCTTAGATATATACTAACGATGCAGGATGACTTAACTAAATACGTAATAGCATGCCCAATTGAATCGAAAGATGCTAAAACAGTTGCAAAAGCTCTAGTTGAAAATTTAATTTTAATATACGGTCACTTCAAATTTCTTAAATCGGATAAAGGTACTGAATTCATAAATGAGTTAATGTCAGAAGTATGTAAGCTATTAGAAATTAAACAAGTCTTTAGTACACCTTACCATCATGAAACTTTGGGTTCAATAGAAAGAAATCATAGGGTACTTAATGAATTCCTCCTGAACTTTTGTAAGAATGATGAATGGGACCATTGGATCCCATATTTCTGCTTCGCGTAAAACACAACGCCACATATAGATACAAACTACACACCGTTCGAACTGATATTTGGAAGATTACCAAACTTACCAAATGATAAAATATTAGATTCAAAACCAATTTACAACATGGATAATTATTCAAATGAATTGAAAGCAAGATTGCAATTCTCTCTAAAGAAAACTAGGGAAATGATGGAAATAGTAAAGAAAAAACGAGTTGCACAATCTTTAAATATAAACCCTTTGCATTTGAAATCAGGCGACCATGTTCTAGTAAGAAATTTTAATAGAAAAAAGAACCAACCACCATACCATGGTCCATATAGAATAGTGAAAACCAACGGAGTAAACTCTATCTTAGACTTAGGAAATATACATAAGGAATTTCATAATAATAATTTAAAAAAATATTAGAAACAAAATATATACAATAAATAAATGTGTAAATATGTAGTATATACTTAAGAAAACTGTATAAATAAATCACTTCTCAATTGTAAATTAAAACAAAAAAAAAAAAAAAAAAAAAAGTGATACCTAGTCGTATGCACTATTACTTATACAATACACTTTATAATACACTTTTGTAATTACACTTGTAGAGTGACACCAAGTCGTATGCACTATTACTTATATTTTTTATGCACTTTTATACACTTTGTTTATGTAAACATAAATAACTCAAATTCTTTTATACAAAAACAAAAACACTGAAATATATTTACTTAAACACTTTTGCTATTTACAATAACAAAATGTATTATTAAGCTAGGTTTAAGGATACCGTTAGTTTAGTATAAATACGCGAAATTTTATGAATAAATTATCATTTAATCTATTAGCCTAAAATCGGCTTTTTATTTTCTTTGAGCATACAAACTGCTTACCTGGCATATAAATCTGCCAGGATACTATATTTAAGTTGGGGCCAGTGGCGTTTATTAGCGCCGGCAAAAACTAATAGGATCTAAGACCTCCTTTTTCTCCTCCCCGTAAACACTTACTTCCTCAAACTACCCTCGAACCTTTACACATGAAATGAATTAAAAACCGTCAAAATGTTATCAATCAAATGATCCGGAATAATACAAAATATATCATCAACATAATTTGTAATATTTTTCGGTTTTGTATCCAATTTTCTAATACAACAGTCTAATAAATTTTCCATAACAATATCTGCCACTAGTGGTGAAGTTGGAGATCCCACTGGGAGTCACTTTTGCTGTATATGTACATATTTTGTCATTATAATTAAAATCCCTTTTTCCAATTAAGCAGAACTCTATAATTCGTAGAAAAGATTCTTTTCAATATCTGTATATTTTTCTATAATGTCCCATTTCCCCTTAACATTATTCAGAGTCACATCTATTGTTTTATATCTATTGATTTTTCTCCTTACTTTCTGGGAATACTTAAAACTGTTGTAATAATTGCCGTTACTCATAATTATACTTCTGATGTGCTCTCAGATATTTTAAACTTTTTGTCTAGTTTCTTCGATCTCTTTTTTAATATTCTTCTTGTTTTCTTTAGGCTTAAGATCTCTTATTTGTTTCTTATTTTCCCCAAAAATTCAATAATATAAAACAATTAGGGACAAGATAGTGAAAACAAAGGCAACTATAACTTTTCTAATCCGTTGCCGTAATACAGGTATAATTCTAAATTTCATTAGGAATTCAACTAAACATATTTTTAATCTTTTTGAGGAAAATGGAACTCCAACAATTCAAGAAACATTGTCAAGACACATTAAATTTGTTCATGCCAAGATTCTGAATTTGGGGATTAAACAAAAACATCAATCGTTGAAGCAAATCTCAAGAGAATTAGATTACAGCAATAATTATTGTAGTTATCATTTACCAAGAGAAATTTTCAACACTTTTATTGAACACCAAAACAGGTTAGCAATGTTTTTAATTAACAGATAAAAGATGTGCATAAGAAGAAGTTTAACCACCTAATGAATTTACAGAAGATAGATTTATGTAGGTATTAGACACAATAGAAAATGGTTTGTAAACAAATCATCCCTCGACATTCCTGATTATGTACAGTGGGTTCTTCCTTTATGACCGAAATTTTGCCAGTTTTAAATATAATAGCTAGCGTGACCATTCGTACTGATTTCATCAGTACATGTACTGATTTTTAATTTGGTGTACTGATTGAAAATGTGTGTACTGATTTTTCGGAATATTTAATTTGATATATATTTAAAATTTTCCGCATGAAAACTTAATTAAGTTTTAGTATAACAACACTGAAAAAAAGTTTTAAAATCAAAAAGAAACAATCTTATTTTAAAAATTAACCTGACAAAATCGAACTAAGTTTGTTTTTTCCTATTTTAAAAAGGTTCGTTCTTGTTTATACCCTTTACATAAGTGATAAGGGTACATGTATATGTATAAGTTTGTCATTCCGTTTATAATTTATTGATTATTAATTTTGGGACACATATATTCTTGATCCTTAGAAATAGGGAAGCCAAATTAGCGATGTCCATCTGTCCGTGTTATGGTTAAACTTTCTGAAGCCCCCCGATGTCGCATAGACCCGTAAGTGGTATTCAACTGTCAGGAATGGTCGCAAAAAAATCGAATTTGAAATTCAGAAAAATCGCCTGAGATATTAGCAAAAAATCAAGACTACCTCCTAATTTTTAGTCCAAAAAACAACAAAGAACAAAGTTATATATGTAATAATAAAAAAAAAAGAATCAGTCATGTTGATATTATTGAACCACACCCAAAACGAAAATATTATTAGTATTCATATATTTAACAGGGTTGCAATACAAAGCTTAATTTCAAAAATTTTTTAAATCGTTCTAACGGCTTCCAGGGCTCTCCTACATAGGTAATATGTAAAAACGACCCCAATTAGTTTATTCACCCAAACATTTTTGTGTAACATATTACCCTCTATCTCCAGCCCCTAACATGGTTGCCATACAAAATTTTAAAAAATAAGGTAATAAAATGTATTCCTAGAGTATACAAATCCCCTATCTCCACGCCCTAACGGGGTTGCCATACAAAATTTACAAAAATGATATGAAAATGCCCACAACTTCTGCAGAGTTGGCCTAAGAGCAATAAAGTGTACGACCGGCACCCATTAGTTTCTTCTCCCAAACATTTTCCTAGAACATACTAACCCCCATTCTCCACGCCCTAAGGGGTTTGCCATACAACATTTACAAAAATTATATGAAAACGCCCACAACTTCTACAGATTTGGCCTAAGAGCCATAAAGTGTACGACCGATCCCCATTAGTTTCTTCTCCCAAACATATTTCTAGAACATACTAACTATGAAAATGCCCACAACTTCCCCGGAGTCGCCCCTAGAGAAATAAAATGTATCACAGACACCTATTAATTCCCCCTCCCAAACATATTCCTATATTATACTTACCCCCCATCACCACCCTCTAAGGGGGTTGTCATACAAAATTTGACAAAATTAGGATAAAATCCCTACAACTTTCACAAAGTCGCCCATAGAGCGTTAAAAATTAAACCGACCCCTACTTAAAAATTAGAAATATTTCATAAGTAACAAAATGGATAAAAATAAAAAAAATTTGGGATTTCGAAAGGCCAATGTGAAGGGTGTATAAGATTCGGCACAGCCGAATATAGCGCTCTTACTTGTTTTTAAAATAGAGAAATTATAAAAAAATATTTTTCAATCAAAATGATTATTTTTTGTTATAAAGTTTTTCATATTTGTTGCAAACTCTAAACAATCTTAAAACAAAGTTGCCAATTTTTAAATTTAAAACAAAATGTTTTAATTAAAAAATAAATGTTTTTAAATTAAAATTAGAAGTTTTTGTTTTGATAATGAGACGTTATATATAGCATTTTTAAATTGAAAATTAAGCATTTTTTAATTAAAAACGAGTGTTTTTGTTTCTACATTCTTATAATAAACCAAATAAAAATATACCATTTTTTTAATTTTTTACTATGCTTATATATTTGCAAAAATGTAATATAATGTGTTGACAAAACTTACTTTACCTTAAGTTAAGAGGAAATTACTTGAAAGAAGTCGCGAATCTTGCAAACAATCCTTCACTTTAAAGCGACCGAAACATTGGTGTCATCGACATTGAACTGGAAGTAATAATAATGTATCTACAACTGCGTGGGCTTCTAAAATATATTTCAGCATCTCAATTTATAAAAAATAAAAAAAAATCATCAAATTAAAATTTGTTGCCACCGAGCTGTTGAACAAAAAACTTGCCTTTTAAAAATAGCATTATTTTTGCCAAATTTATAATTAATTAAGTTTACTAGTTAAATTGTTATAAACAAATTTTAAAAACTGCTTAAAAGTGAAGATTTTTTTTTTATGCTGTTTGTGTATCAATAAAGAACAATGGTTGGAAGTAAGAGAAAGAGTTTAAATACAAACAAAATTATATGTATTCAATGCAAAACAGAAGTGTTGGAAAGTGAAGATGCTTTGGATTGTGATGGATGTAAAAAAACTCTCCATTCAGTATGTACGAAAATGGATAAAAGGCAAATTGAAAAACAGCTGAGCAACACATCGCTTGAATACAAATGTCATTTCTGTGTGTCGCAATATAACAATGTAATAAGTGAACTATCAGAAATCAAAACAAAGTTAAATCAGCTGGATGATATTAGGGAGACAATTAAATTCATGGCTGACCAGTACGATAATATTTTAAAGGGAGTTGTTAAGAACACCAAGCAAATTGAAAATTTAAAGAAAGAAAATAAATCTTTATGCGATGAAGTTAAGCAACTAAAGTTATCTGTTAAATATTTAAATGATGTAAGAGTTCAGAATGATTGTGTGGTTAATGGAATTAAAGTGAAGAAAGATGATAATGCCTTAGACGTTGTTTTGGATTTAGCAAAACAAACTGGTGCAGAATTATGTGAAGCTGACATTGATGATGCGTATTTTCTGCCAAATCGTAACAAAAATAGTGAAAAAAAGTCTATGGTTATAAAATTTTTGAATAAAAAGAGCAAACAAATTTTTATGAATGGAAAAGCTAAAATGAAGGACATTGATGGTCTTAAAACTGTATATGTAAATGACTTTATAAGTAAAGAAACTATGGAAATTTTTAACTATGCCAAATCATTAAAAGATGTTGGTTTTAAATTTGTTTTTGCCAAAGGTGGTAATATATTTGCAAAGAAAGATGAGAAAGCTAGACAGAATCGAATAAAGTCTATGGAAGATGTTGATCAATTGTTAATATCTGCTTCTGGTAGTAAAAGAAGAAATCGTGCTAGTACATTAAATGCACAACCTGATGATGATAATGATGATGATGACAGCGATGATGGCGGTAATACTTTTAAATCTCCCATGTAACTTTTTTTAAATTTCTTTTTGTTATTATATTTTAACTTGTTTTTATATTATATTATATTTTTTTTAATCATGATCTCAAATTATTTTAAGACTTTAGATTCATTTAACTCTTTTATGAACAAAAATAATTCGAATTTGTTAAATATTTTGTCTGTTACCATAAGGAGTGTTTCTTCTATTAATAAATTAAACAAATTTAAATATGCATTGAGTCGGTTTGCAACACTTCCGGATGTAATTAATATTCAAGAAACATGGCTTAATAAGAAGCATCTAAATCTTTACACAATTTCTGGTTATGAAGCTGTACATTGTTGTGATAGTTATGGAGGAATTTCAGTTTTTATTAAATCTCAACTAAAATACAAAGTCTTGGAAAATATCAGTAAAAATTTTATGCAAATTGTGACTATTGAAGTAACTGATCTTAAAATAATGAATAAGCCTTTAAGAATTTTGTGTGTGTATAGATCACAGAAATGCAGTATGCAAAAGTTTTTAACTGAAACCGAGAATCTACTTTTTTCATGTAATAATAATCCATGCTTTTTTATTGGAGACTGTAACGTAGACATTTTAACGGAAAGTATAAATCGTTATACTTTTATTGATCTTTTATCTGAGTTTAATATGCGACCCTGTCACAATCTTGTAACTAGACCTCAAAGCGGTGCATGCATTGACTGTGTATTTACTAATATTTCACGACAAGTTAATGTTAACACTATTGAGAATGATATGAGTGATCATAATATGATCTGCATAAATTTTGAAACAGAATTGGTGGGTCAGGATACATTTGTTGAAAAAAAGTGCAAACTTGATTATGGATAACAATCTAGAAATTATAGATTTAACTAGAAACTCATCTGATTTGTGTAATGATTTTATAATGACCTTTTCTGACGCAGCGTCACATTCAACAAAGACTACAACTAATGGTGTTTTCCATTCTAAAAAAAAATGTTACAATAAGTATGTGTAACATTTTAATCAGTTTACACACACACTTAAAAAGTTGTCCATTTTTTTTGTTTCAATGGATCAGAAAATTGCTTGATTTTAATAAAAACTGCACTCTGTGTTAAAAACTCGCCTGCATAAAAAAGTATTTACTTACATAACACAGCTGTAAAAAGTTGTACTTTGTTACACTGCAATATAATTGGGGGTAAGATATGTTACACTCTTGCCAGTTATTTGTGCAACATGTTCAGAAAGGAACACGATAAATGTTTTCACCCTTGCATGTATTTTTAGAATGGTAGCATTAATGTAACATTTTTGCAAGAAAGGAAAACACCATAAGTGTGTAAATATTCGAAAGAAAATAACTCCCTGGGTAACGGATAATTTTCTATCCTTAATAGCTTTCAAAAATTCCTTATTAAAATCAAGAAGAAAGAACAAAAACAATGCAGCAGTATCAATACAATTTAAACGAATAAGTAAAGTCATCAAAGTGTGTAATTACAATTTAATGTGTAATTATTACATGAACAATTTAGAATTGTATGCTGGAGACCCGAAAAGAACATGGAAATTTTTGAATAAAGAATTAGGCAGAACTAAACATGATGTGAGAACTCTGACTAATATAAATGATGATATTTTAACAAATGATGGTGAAAAAGCTGCAGCATATAATGATTTCTTTTTAAATGTTGTTGATAATATACGTACTAAAATCACAGTAAATGCAGGGGATGACATTAACTTTTTTCGCACGTTAATACCAGAAAGGTGTAATTTTATTTTACACAAAATTGAGACAACGGAAATGGAAAACGTTCTTGTTAACTTGAATAATAAAAAAAGTCCTGGTTATGATAACATAACTACAAAGATGCTATTAACAAATAAGGGAAAAGTTGTTGAAATATTAACTAAAATTTTTAATAAGATGATTGATGAAGGATGTTACCCTTATGCTCTCCAGCTACACAAGATAGTACCTATTCCCAAAGCGCCTAGTTCAAATAGAATCGAACATTTTCGACCAATTTCGGTGCTAACTGTCGTTGACAAAATTTTTGAAAAACTTATTTTTGATCAATTCTCGATCTATCTTGAAAGGAATGATATTCTGTTTAAACGACAATTTGGTTTTAAAAAAGGTTCAGGTACTGAGGAAGCTGTGGTCAACGTTGTTGAATATATATGCGGTGAGCTTGATGATGGGTTTAGTGGCGTGGCGGGAGTATTTTATGACTACTCTCAAGCATTCAATTTAGTGAATCATAATATTGTATTAAGAAAACTGGAATTAATTGGTTTGGCAAGTAAAGAATGCAGTTCGTACAAGTTGGTGAATATAAAAGCACTTTGCTACCAGTTAATTGTGGGGTACCCCAGGGCAGCGTCCTTGGTCCACTCTTGTTTAAAATTTTTATAAACGATATAAAAAATACAGTGAACTCGCGGAAACGTGAACTAATTTTTACCAAGGGTGTTCATGTTTTCGATTTTGTTCACGTTTCTGATTGGATATGTTTTAATTATTTTTTAACGAATTTAATTTTTTTTTATCAATTTATTGTTACTAGTTCAAAAACATCCAAATCTAGTCAAAACTTAACAACGTTTTAACCCAAAAGTCCAATTTAAAAATTTTTAAACCTAAGTTTTTTGGGTAATACATAATTGTCTTATTAATCTGACCACAAAAATCAACCTTTTGCAAATAAAACTATGTATGTCGCTTATAGATCCTTTTCTTGCATAATTTGGGGACTCCCAAAACTAACAAAATTAATGTAAACAAAACAAAACCTCAGAAAAAACTGTTCACGTTTTAAAGCTTTCAATGTTTGTTCACGTTTTAGAGTAGTTAATGTTAAATAAAAAGTGTTCACGTTTCTGGATGTTCACGATTCTGGATATTCACGTTTCCGCGAGTTCACTGTATTGAGTTCAATGGAAAGTTATACATGTATGCGGATGATGTTTGTCTGTTTTATCGATTTAAGCACAAAAAGGTTTTACAGACGCAAATTGAGTACGACTCTGCTATACTATCCGAATTCTCAAGACTGAATAAACTGGTTCTAAATTCAGAGAAAACTAAATTTGTTATATTTAAACCATACCGTTCTAGAAATGAAGATGAAATGGTTGTTCATATCGATGGATCTCCAATAACTGAATCAGATGTAGTTAAATATTTAGGCATGCAGCTGAATCACAACCTTTTGTGGGATGTTCATGTTAACGTTTTAAAGTCGAAAATTTGTTCGGCAGTTGGTGTTCTTTATAAATTTAAGAACAAACTCAGCTGTGATGTTAAAATGCTAATTTATCAGTCACTAATTCATTCACATTTAACATACCTTCCTATTGTATATGGCTGTAAGGAAAACATTTCGTTAAAATCTCTTCAATCAGCTCAGAACAAAGCTTTAAAGCTGGTGTTTAATCTGCCGATATGAAATAGTACAGTGGATCTGTTCAAAAATTATGCTAAAAATATTTTGCCGGTAAGAGGTCTATACAAATACAAGTTGCTAATATATATTTTTAAAGCAATAAGAGAAAATGCTCATCAGTCTATACAATTTTTTCAAAATATTTCGCAAACACAAAGAAATACGAGACAATCTGAAAACTTAATCTCCTCAAGATGTCGTTTAGAATTGACAAAGCAGCGAGTTACATTTGCTGGACCGCATAAATTTAATCGTTTGCCTAATGAATTACGAAATATTCAGGGTCTATCAGCATTTAGAAATCATGTAAAGACTTATTTACTGCAAAATACAGAAACGCTTCTTATGTAAACAATCAGCTTTGTAAATATAAAAGTCATAAAAACTGTACAAATAATATACCCTTTATAAATATTTTAATTAAAAAAAAATTTTATTTATTTTTATTTTTCTTTTATTCTTCTTAATATGTAATATTATGTTGCCATGTAGCCTCTATAAAGCCTTTAAGGTGCTGAGGCGAAAAAAATCAATTGTAAAATGAAATTATTTTGAAATAAATAAATTAAAATAAAAAAAAAAAAAAAAAATAATAAAAAAACAGTTAACCAAATCCAACAGGGGATAATATTGCTTCGCACATATTTCTTCCCCTAGCTCGAATCCTTCAAAAATATCATTTGTTTTTTTTCCATTTTTTACAAAATTTTATTTATTAATTATTTCCTGACAGCACTTTAAGGTTCAGCATTCGCTTAAACTTTTCAAATTTAAAAATGGCGCTTGCTCAAAAATGCGTTATTAAAACAAAAATAATATTTGTTTTTATAAATGGTTTAAATGTCTTATTTTTAAAATAAAATTGTTTATTTTCAAAATAAAAAGAAAATTCTTCTTTCAAAAACGATTTCATAAAAATGCTGCAATTTTAAAACAAGAACGCAGAATTTTTAATTTAATAATGTTTTTTTTGGCTCAGTTCACATAGTTTTTAATTTTACACTTCACATAGTGATAAGGGTATATATCTGTTTGTTATTCCGTTTGTAATTTCTTTATTATTTTGTTATTATTGAATCTTCGCTTTACCGAACTAACAATAAGTTTTCAAATCTTAAGACTAAGGAAATAATATTAGTCCAGCCAGTGCCAGACAGAAATTTAAGTTCTCATAATAGAAATAGTTATCTTCATCTAAGCGCAATCTTCATCTAAGTATCCCTCCTTTTCAGACGGGAGTGTCCACTATGTTGCAAGATACTTCGAGCGAGCGGGTTTGGATGTGTTTCCAGCTTATTTAAATACTTATCCACATATTTCAGGATTTCGCATTTAACAAGTGGAACTTCTAGATCCTTATGGATGTTGCTGTTTTTGACATACCACGGAGCACCAGTTATCATTCTTAGGATTTTATTTTCACGGCGTTGTATTTTTTCTATGTTAAAGGCGGAAGCACTGCCCCATAATTGTATACCGTAACACCAAATTGATTTTAAAATTGAGGCACCAAATGGTTGTTAATAGTGATTGGAGGGCACGTTTCTTTGCGCAAGGTAAAAGTTTTGTGAGTACCTTGCCCATTTCTCAACTTGGTTTACGTGTTGCTGCAGTTGACTCGAAGCCTCTTTAGGGTCTTTATGAATACTGAGAAAAGCGGTATCATCAGCAAATGTAGACGTGTGCGTAAAACAGTTGGTTGGCATATCTGCTGTGTAAAGCAAGTACAAAATTAGAACTAGTATACTCCCTTGAGGTACACCAGCCCTTATTGGTTGGGAACAACTTATTTGGTTTCCCTCTTTGATCATAAATTGTCTGCCGGTTAAGTATTTTTCTAGCAGGCTTGAAATATTAGCAGGTAGATAGAGTTTTAGTTTGATTAACAGGCCTTCGTGCCATACTTTATCGAATGCTTGAGAGACATCGATAAAAAGTGCGTGGCAGTACATCTTTTCCTTAAATGCTTTTCTTATAACCTTCACCAGTCTGTGAGTTTGTTCGATTGTACTATGTTGACTTCTAAAACCAAATTGGTGATCTAGAATGCAGTTGTTGTCATTCAGGATCGGACTCAGCTTGTTTTAAAGCAGCTTTTCGAATAGTTTCGCCAAAGTTGGTAACAAACTTATAGGCCTATAAGACTCGACCTTCGAAGAATCTTTTCCCGGCTTAGGAATCATCTTTACCAAGGCAACTTTCCATATTGGCGGAAAGTGTTCAAGCCGAATTATGACATTAAAAACAAAAAGAATAATTATTTTACCTGTAAAAGCATTTTGTTGCTTATTTTATCAACGCCAGGAGCTTTTTTGTCATTTAGGTTAGCGATAGCCTCTATAACATCTGAAAATCGGAAACATATTTCTATAGGACGTCTAGCAACAACAGGCGGTAATTCTCTACGTCAGTGCATGAATTGGGAGTGAAGACGTTCCTTAAATGGCTTGCGAACAGATCACATTTTTCTTCGTCATTTCTAGCCCAGGATCCTCTCAGGTTACGCAGTGGTGGTTTTGCGATTACGGGTCTTTTAAGACGTCTGGCTGTTCGCCATAGAGAATAGTTTGTTTGAGGTATTCCTTCATTGATGACATTGTCATTTAGGTTAGCGATAGCCTCTATAACATCTGAAAATCGGAAACGTATTTCTATAGGACGTCTAGCAACAACAGGCGGTAATTCTCTTACGTCAGTACATGAATTGGGAGTGAAGACGTTCCTTAAATGGCTTGCGAACAGATCGCATTTTTCTTCGTCATTTCTAGCCCAGGATCCTCTCAGGTTACGCAGTGGTTGTTTTGCGATTACGGGTCTTTTAAGACGTCTGGCTGTTCGCCATAGAGAATAGTTTGTTTGAGGTATTCCTTCATTGAGGACATTTCATGTACTTCTTGTAAATTTTTTAATCGGTTTGTACATTCCTTCATCTTATTTTTAAGTAGGGGCGATCTATACTTTTGCCATTCTCTTCGGGCTCTCCTTTTTTCAGATAAAAGCTGTTCAACATCGGTAGAATAAATTTTGTTGTATCTTGCCTGACGGAAGGTAGAAGAAGCATTTTCAACGGCTTTTTTAATATTTTCATTGAGGCTACTCAGGCACTCATCGATTTCTTCGGAAGTTTTTAAAGATTGGTGTTGCGAACAGTGCGTGCTGATAAATTTTTTGTATTTAAACCAGTTTATTCTTTTAGATAAGAAAAAATAACTAGTTGCTATTTGGTAAGGACTGCAAATAGTAATTATTGTGGGTGAGTGGTCAGAAGATAAATCCAAGGAGGTTTGAGCCTCAATAAGCTCAGGGGATATAACTTTTGCTACGCCAAAATCTATTACGTCTGGTATTTTATTGTGGTCAGTTGGCCAATATGTTGGCTGCCCAGTTGAAATAACGTGAAGTCTCATTTCCGATACAGAATCATACAAGACACGACCTCTGGGACTTATTAGGCGGGAACCCCAGTACGTGTGTT
Organism: Melanophora roralis; assembly: GCA_963583895.1. Classification (NCBI taxonomy): domain Eukaryota; kingdom Metazoa; phylum Arthropoda; class Insecta; order Diptera; family Rhinophoridae; genus Melanophora; species Melanophora roralis. The sequence continues at coordinate 32,999,856 of OY757191.1, read as the reverse complement.
TAGCGTTATAGTCACCAGCAGCAATAAAGTGAGGACCTAAAGATTTGTAAAAACTGTTGTACTGGTCCTTCGTTATGGAGAATCTGGGTGGACAATAAACTGACGAAATAACGAGATTATGGCAAAATTCAGCTATGCAGACGTTTGTTGCTTGTATATAACTTTCGGAGAGACCACCTATCCGTTGGTGTTTGATTCTTTGTTTAATTAATATAGCTGAGCCACCACATGACCTATCTCTGGGATCTTTTGAGTCGTAAAAAGTATAGCCACTTAATTTAAAAGTGCTTCTAGACGTCATATGCAAGAAATGCAAAAAATGCAGTCTGCTCTTTTGCAGTCCATGCTTAAAAGGCCATGAACTACCTCAGGGTTTGTTTCTGGAACGCAAACGGCATCCGCCAACACAAAAACGAACTCGAATATTTTTGAACTCATCAAACAATTGAAGTCATGTTGATTTCCGAAACTCATATGACATCTAGAACCACAAAACTTGGCACGAATACTTTTAAAGTTGGGACCTAAATAATTGAAAAGTCTTTTGCAGATAGAATCAGATGAAGTGGTAGTTTTCCTACAATTGCAAAAAATTTGGTGAAATATTTTATGCTCTATATCTCGGAAACTATTACAGCTATCGACATCAAATGTTTTACAAAAAGTAATTGGACAACAAAATCTACGCTTTGAAGAACAAATTTTTTGGGTGGGGGTAAAGATGGGGTAGCTCTCATACAAATTGACAATTTTTATAAAATTTTCAATTCGCTACGTTTGGGAAACTATAACAGCTCTCGACTTCGAATGTTATACACAAAGTAATAATCAAATAATTCATACATTTTGGAAAAAAAAGTTGGAGAGGAGCAGGGGGACTAAAACATCCCATAAAACTAAACAACTTTTATTAACCTTTTAACATGAATAATGTCGAAAACTTTAAAAACTCTCGACCTTTAACTTTCTTCATCTATTTATATTATTCATACGAACGTTAAAATTTTGCAAAGTTTTCTATGGACTTTAAGGTTCGCATAAGGTATTTTTATTATATTATTTGCAGTACAAAATAACTCGGCTGAGTATATTAAAAGACCAATGTGAATGGTATTTAAGATTCGAGACAGCCGAGCATAGCGCTCTTACTTGTTGTATTTTAGATTTTTCTTATTGTTTTTCAGAAATTTCTTTTTGTATTTCAGAACTATCTTTTTCAATTTAAGAACTCAATTTCAAAAACTTAAAATTTTTTAAATTCTAAATTCCTGAAATTTATTTATTTCGCTTTTTAGTTTGGCTTAAGTTCATATAATTTATTTTTATTAGAAGAAATTATTAATTTTCCTTTAATGTTGAAAGAAACTTTTTTAATTTTGAAAAAAAAAAACAGATTTTTCTACAGCTACTAGCCGAGTAGAATGCATTTTCGAAAGCAGCTACGCAATTTCATCATCAGTACTCTTTGAACGGTAGTAGTGTCTTTCAGTTGTAAACATCACCTATTTAACTTACATTTAACAGAGAAAGGGATACGGCATGACTTTTTTCCTTCTTTTCATATTCTGTAAGTTAGGACGAAGTTTATTTTCCATATACACTATGCTTTTTTGTATTAAAAGTCTCTTCGGCAACACTTGACTAATGGTCGAGCGTCATCTGACTTTTTCAAAACTAAAAAAGTTTCTTTCAACAATAACGGAAAATTAATAATTTCTTCTAATAAAAAGAAATTGTATGAACTTAAGCCCAACTAAAAAGCGAAAATTTGTTTCTTTCAACATTAACGGAAAATTAATAATTTCTTCTAATAAAAAGAAATTATATGAACTTAAGCCAAACTAAAGAGCGAAAATTAGTTTTAAGAGCAATCAGTTCAATAATAAATAGAAATTAGCATTTATTATTAATATTTAAAATGTTTCTAGCTGTACTTTAAAATGTTCAATTTTGTATATAAAAATATTTTAATTGTATTAAAAATCTATTAAATGTACTTCAGAATTTTCCATACGCAAAAGGATATCAAATAATTTTTTATCTCATTGGAATACTGATTTCATTTTGAACTCTCAACCTAAAATTTTTAAATTCCTTACCAGGATTATTTATTTGTCGCCTTAAAATTCAATTTCGGTAGCTTTGGATTTCTATAACAATGCTGTATATTTAAATTAAAAAAAAAAAAACTAAAAAAGATAGAAAATGTTAAAGGCATCTAAGCCACACGGTCAAAAAAGATAGCAAGGTTTAACCTGTGCTAATACGCTACACATTAATTCATTGAAACTGTAACACCTACAAAAATTTAATTTAAAAACAACAAAAAGTAAATAAATAAAAAATGTACTGATTTCGAATCAGAAAAACTGGTCAGCCTAATTATAGCAGATGGTGAGGACTTTATACAGACATTGACTGCTAAAGAAGAACAGGAAATAGCTAGAAATTACTTAACGAATATAGTTGGTAAATATTTGAATAGACGATGTTTTACAAATAGAGATAAACGTTTTATTGGATAAGATAAATGTTACCGAAAAGTATTTGAAAAGGAATAAAGATTTACTTATTTATTTTAGATGCAGATAAGGGAAATACCACGGTTTCAATGAATAGGATAATACCACATACCAATTAACAGATAAAGATCCAACTAACAAATTACAAAATAAGAATAATAATTAGATAGAAGAACTTTTTAGGAAGAAGATTATTACACATATTGAAAGGAACAGACTTAAAGCGAATGTATCAAGAGCACCTACAGTATATGGAGTACCGAAAACACATAAGGAACGATTTCCATTGAAAGCAATATGCTCATTTGTTAATTCTCCATCATATGAACTTTGTAAATATATTACAAATATTCTCAAGAGAATCACTGAAGATTCGGAATATAGTGTAAAAGATTCCTTTCAGTTAAAAAAAAACGGAGAATATAAGAGTGCAGGATAATGAGAGAATAATCTCACTTGATGTGGTATCTTTATGTCCAAGTGTACCAATAGATGTGGCTCTGAATATTATTGAGGGAAAATGTAACATTATAGAAAAATATACAGATATTGGAAAAAAATCTTTTTCTACGAATTATAGAATTCTGCTTAGTTGAAAATAGGTATTTTAAGTATAATGACAAAATATATATACAACGAAAAGGACTCCCAGTGGGATCTCGAGCTTCACCAATAGTGGCAGATATTGTTATGAAAAATTTATTAGATTGTTGTATTAAGAAATTGGAAACAAAACCGAAAACTATTACAAATTATGTTGATGATATATTTTGTATTATTCCGGATCATTTGATTGATAACATTTTGACGGTTTTTAATTCATTTCATGAGAACAAAAAATTTACAATTGAGAAGCAATGTTAATAAAATTCCATATATAGATACATTAGTAATTAGAACAGGTGATAGGTTATTAATAGATTGGTTTCTGAAACCAACATCGTCTGGGGGAATAATTAATTATTATTCGAAGCATCCAAAGGGGGCTATTATTAACACAGCTAAGAATTTAGTTAAGAGGGTTTTGAAAATAAGTAATATAGTATTTCATAAGAAGAATATAGAAAAGATTAAAGGTATTTTCATTAATAATGATTATCCAATTAATCTAGAGTGAAAATTAATAGAACAACATAGATAACGGACCAATTTGAACGCAAGAACGATAACTGGACCTAAGGTTTATAAATCACTGTACCTCATTTATCTAAAAGATTGAAAAACTTAAAAATGTATGACAATAGAAAATATACAATGGCACACAAAACATATAACACGTTAGGTAGATTATTTAGCAAGACAAAAGATAAAACAGAGAAATTTGAAAAATCAAACATAGTCTACAAGATACTATGTAAAGGTAGTGATAATGAGAGTTGTGATAAGGTTTATGTAGGAACAACAAAAAACAAGCTAAAAACCAGGATTGCTGGACACAAATCAGATCAAAAATATTAAAACACTACTACATCGAAAAAAAATAAACAGCATTATCATTACTTTGCACTAATTCAAAGCATTATCCAGATTTCGAAAATACATCGATTTTGAATTTAGAAACTAATTATAAACGCAGATATACATTAGAAATGTTACAAATTACAAGAGTTCCATCGACGCAACGGATTAATTATAAAACAGACACAGCTAATGTTGCATAAAATTATAGACTTCTAGTTAATAAGATTTTAATTTTAAAATAGTTTGAATAATTTATTTAACATATTGTAATGTTTTGCTGTATGTATTTCATGTTTGTACAGTATTTTTTCAATTTCTGTATGTATTTCAAAATATTTTAATTTCCACTTCCTTATTTGTTACTTTTTCAATATATTTTAATTTTTTCAATTAGATGTAATCAGAGTTGGGCAAAATACATGCTTTGCTGTATTTGAAATACAAAATACTTCTTCCGCTTGTATTTCAAATACAAAATACCAAATACTTTCAAGTCGAGTATTTCAAATACAAAATACAGTATTTTAGTATCTTTTATTTGAAATACAAACTAAAAAATACATTTATAACCATTAATCATGAACACAAGATTTTTAAAAGTTTAATCAGATAAGCAGCCTCTTGTTGAAGAATATATAAAGAAATTAATATTTTTACTTTTTACTACTTTATTAGCGTTAGTTAAGAAAGGAAAATTTTAATTTTAATTTCTTCATTTGAAAATAAATGAGAATTTAGTATAGTATTGAACTTGAGCCTGATAAAGAAAATTAAAATTGTCTTAAAACAAATAGTTCAACTAATAAATAAAACGAAAACATATAAAGCACACATGGCACGGTGATATATATATAACAATTTCAAAAAATTGTACATATAAAAAATATGGTAGCCTTCTAAATACCATCTGATAGATGGTTAAGGCTACGCTACGCTCTAACTTAGTGTTACAACTTAGATAGAGATGGCGTTAGTAATAAGAAATGGAAAAAAGAAAAAGCTTTGGTTTAGTTGGTTTAAGTGGAAAAAACTTCGTGCCGACTCACCTCGCCACATGGATCAGTGGGTTAAATGGCTGATGTTTTACAACCAAATTAATAACTAACAACCGAACAAAGAGTACTGATGATGAAAATCGTAGCTGTTTTTCGAAAATGCATTCTACTCGGCTAGTATCGGTAAAAATCTTGTTTTTTCAATAAAAATTTTCCTTTCTTAACTAACGCTAATAAAGTAGTAAAAAGTAAAAATATTAATTTCTTCATTTGAAAATAAATGAGAATTTAGTATAGTATTGAACTTGAGCCTGATAAAGAAAATAAAAATTGTCTTAAAACAAATAGTTCAACTAATAAATAAAACGAAAAGAATATATAAATCCTGCTAAAAAAAAAACAATCTTTCCACAGGTCCTGATGAAAACAGACTGGTGTTAAGTTAGGTTAGGTAGAACAGGCAGCCGTTGAAGGAAAGGATACAGCTTATTTGGGTCCACTTAACACGGTCCCTTTGTGTTACCTGGAGAGGCAGATAGAATAGGTTGAGACGGAAGAAAAGAAGATATTTAGAGAAGGATAGATAAGAAAGAAAAAAAGAACAGAAGAATGAAGCAGACTTACCAGGGTCTCTGGTGGAAATCGAACCCACAACCCACTGACTGATAGACTCGTGCACTTACCACTGGCCTACCGGGGCACCCAGACTGGTGTTAAATTTTATGAAAAGAGTTCTCTGCAAGGCACATTCAACAAGGATAACCCAAGGCGAATTCAAAAATTCACCCTCTGCATTTCTTTTGTATACCCTTCACATAGTGATAAGGGTATATATCAGTTTGTCATTCCGTTTGAAATTTCTATATTTTCTATTTGCGACCCCATAAACTATTAATATTCTGGATCCTTATAGATAGGGAAGTTGATATAGCCATGTCCGTCTGTCAGTCTGTTGAAATCAAGTTTCCGGAGTCAAATAAAGTGATACGGACCAGTTATTGGTGTCAAACTTTTTTAAATATCCTGGAGACAATCGCTATTTAAAATTACCAAATAGGTTGACTATTTATTTATTTATTTAATTAAGTCTATGGACATGTATCCTTACAGACTATTATACAAAATTGAATTTAAACATATACATACAAAACGTTTGATTATTCAAAAACAATATTATATTACGTTTAATAACATTAACATTTATGGAAAAATCAATTAAATGATACAATTCGTTAAATTTCTCACATAATTTTCTAAATGGATCTGCACAAGCATAATTTGTATGGGAAAATGGAAGATACAAAGGTATAAAGTAACGGGTTGTACGACGTAGAATATTAAAATTAATGTTACTCAAAAGAAAATCAGAAATAATGTCACCATTTATTAGGTTTATCAAAAAAGAAACACTTAGCATAGATCTACGACTTTTCAAAGTAGGCAATTTAATTAGAGCTAGCCTGGTTTCGTATGGCGGTAGATTCAAAGGATAACCTCCAAAACATCTTCTTAGGCAAAACAGAAGAAATTGTTTCTGCACAGATTCGATACGATCAACATGGACATTACATTTGGGGTCCCAGACAACAGATCCATACTCCAATATTGGTCTTACTAAAGATATATATAACTGTTTAGTAATGCCTGGATCAGAAAATTCTTTTGACCATCGTTTTATATAAGCAAACACTCCACGCGCTTTGTTAACAATCATGGTTATATGTTTGCGGAAGTCTAATTTAGCATCGAGTAAAATTCCAAGATCCATAAATTCATCAACCGATTCCAAGTGAATTCCATTTAACGAGTAATTAACTGGAGAACAACAACTTTGGTAGAAGCACATATATTAACATTTTTTTAAATTTAATTCCATCAGGTTAATTTTGCACCACTTATTGAAGCGATCCAGATCTTGTTGTAGGTAAACTTGATCATCAGATACCTTTTAGCTTAGAAAAATTTTCACATCGTCGGCATACAAAAGGATATTACAGAATCTAATTACAGCTGGTAGATCATTTATATACATGGTAAAGAAGAGTGGGCCAAGGTAACTCCCTTGAGGAACTCCAGAACTGACTATAATTTCCATGGACATAGTATTCTTAAAACATACTTGTGCAAGTACGTTCAGTAAAACCCATTGATTTAAGCTTAAATAGAAGAAGGTCATGGTTGACCTTGTCGAATGCTTTACTAAAATCTGTGTATATAACATCAGTACGTTGAGCACTAGTAAATCCTTTACCTATCAAGGTAGTTAATTGCAAAATGTTTGTCATTGTTGAGCAACCTTTCCTGAAACCATGCTGAGTCGGAGATAACAATGGTGACACCTCAAAAGAAAGGATATTAGACCCAGATATAAACGAAAAATCAAAGTAACCCATTTTTTAGGACAAAATCCGTGCATACATCCCTATATATCTCAGTGAATATAGTCATTCTTGCCACAAAACTTGGCACGGATACTCTGAAAATAGAGACCTCAAAAGGAAAAAGTTTTTTTTCAGATAGGATGAAGGGAAGTGGTTTTTTTTCTGCAATTGCACAAATTTTGTGAAATATTTCATGCGCTAAATCTAAGAAATTAAAACAGCTATCGACCTACACTTTAAAGAAAAAAACTTTTGGGTGGGGGGTGAAGAAGGGGTAGCTTCCATACAAATGAACAATTTTTATGAAATTTTCTATACGCTTTATCTCGGAAACTATAAGAGCTATCGGGTTCTAGTGTTGTACAAAAAGTAATTCGATGATAAGACCTACATTTTGGAAAAAAGGTTGAAGAGGAGCAGGGGGACTAGAAGATCTCATAAAAATTAACAACTTTTATTAACCTTTTAATACGAATAACGTCGAAAACTCTTATAACTCTCGACCTCAAATCTTCTTCATCAATTTCTATTATCCATACGAACGTTAAAATTTTGTAAAGTTTTCTATGGACTTTAAAACTGGCACAAGGTATTTTTATTTCATTATTCGCAGTACAAAATAACTCGGCTGGGTATATTATAAGAGCAATGTGAAGGGTATGTAAGATTCGGCAGAGGCAAATATAGCGATCTTACTTGATGTGTTTAAAAGTGTGAATGTCAAAAAATTTTAATTTTTGTACAAAATTTTTTTTTTTACATTCACATTTCCAAATATCCGCTTAGCTCTTGATATTACCTAAATGAGGGAGACCTGTAAAAGAACGTGCCTTGCTAAGGCAAAGACGTGCATTAATACGAAGACAAAGTTTCCATTCTTTTTTTTTTTTTAAATTGAAATATTTTTTAATTTTTCTAATGACAACTTTTTGTATAACAAAAAAATGTATTTTGCCATCATAAGTATTTGAAATACAAAATACAAAATACTTCAGTTTTGGGTATTTCAAATACAAAATACAAAATACATTAGAAGGTGATATTTCAAATACAAATACGAAATACGTATTTGTATTTCAAATACAAGTATTTGAAATACTGCCCAACCCTGGATGTAATAAATATAAAAGCCCTGAAAAAGCTACCCATTCAGGTAGCGAAATTTTGGTGAAAATAAAAACAAATGAGAGAAATTATGCTTAAAGAAAACAAGAAGAATATTAAAAGAGAGATCGAAGAAACTAGACATAAAGTTTTTCTCTTTTAATCAATGCGCGCAAAAATAACAAAAACTATTGAACTTTAAACACACACTGCAAATAAAGAAAACCACTTAGAGCTTTTATTTTTGCAGTTAGTGATGGAGAATTTTATCTACTTTCATATGGTACCAAACACGACTGTAAAAGTTAAAGTTTATTTTTTGAATTAATCGCCACTTTCTATACCATTCACATCAACATGCGGCGAGTGATACCCACCACAGACTGGTTTACTCAGAAATTTGTTCAAGAATCAATCATGATACGAAAACCCATTCAATTTTGTACTTTTGTTCAAGCACATCACATGACATATACCAATGTATGATTTAAAATCATTTAATTCGAGCTGTTGTTGTTGACAATTTAACAGAAAGCATAACTGAACAAAAAATCCTAGCATTTAAGGGATTTTGCACTTAATGAGAATAACAGACAAAAAAATAACGCCATGCTAATGGTTTGACGTTAGGTGAACGTAGTTATTTCTCTTCAACTTTGCCAGCCGTGTATAGCGAAGGCTTGCCATAGTTATTGTCATATTTCTTCTTTGGCACTAAAGGTTTTAAAAACAGTGCTAAGTGTTAGTAAAAACTTCTTGTTTGGCTATAAATGCTTAAATAATTGTATCAAAAATTAAATTTTTATACTTTTTAACATTAAATTGAATTAGCATTATGCATAATTAACGTCAAGTTTATATTATTATAAACGTTTATGCATATAAAAACACAAAATTTTTTGGGTAAAATTCTAATAAGCTGATGTAATGTGATATAGTTGCTTTCCAAATATGTTTTTTAGCAATCAGAAATTTTGTAATATCAACTTAGAACAACACTGATATAGCTTTGACAAAAGTATTTAAAAAAAACCAGGGGGCAAATTATGGCATTCGATTTGAAATTCTACTCGATCAATCGAGTTGTCGATGCTTTTAATATAGAAATTCTAATAAGAATTTTTTAATATCGATCCGAATCGAATGCCTTAATTTTCCCCCAGATACACAGTTTTACCAGAAAAAACACATTAATGTACAGTGGACAAATGCGAGGGATGTACATAAAAGAACTCGTCCGTTATATCTATAAGGTTTTTAAAACATCTAATTATACGATTTAAAAAAATGCAGTTTTTTCGCTATTTAAGAGATGTTATAAAAGCCATAAATTTTAAATAATTTTTGAAAGCCGCTAGCCCCCGTATCCGTAAAAAACTTCCAGTACTAGAAACGTATTAAATACCGTGAAACAATACGCTTTAAGTGGTTAAAATAGCCAGCACTGGCCGGTTGTTTTTGGTTTATTTTATAACAAGGTGAAAAAATTTAGTTTAATTTTTTCTGTAAGCTTGCTATATCATTAGACTTCTAAGCTTTTTATAAGCACTGACTGCCAGTATTGTCACAAAGGATCAGTTTTGATAAATAAATAATTATTTGCAAACCTTTTACAATAGCTTCCACAATAAGTTTATAAATTTAAGACTTATATCAACAAACTTTCTATAAGTTATTTTTTTTTATATAGCTTTGGTTTGTTTGTAAAATGTTGTTCACGGCAATTTCTTTAAAAATTTTAACGTGAAAATTCACTATTAAATACGTAGAAACTTTAAAAGAGAATTAATAACAATTTAATGAAAACATTTTAATATGTAAATCTGAAAATATAATTTCCCCTTTCTGAACTTACAGTTTTAAATTCAAAATGAGTAAACAACAAGTAAGAGCGCTATATTCGGCAGTGCCTAATCTTATATACCCTTCACATTGACCTTTTGCAATCCCAAACTTTTTTTTTATTTTTATCAATTTTTTTTAATTATGAAATATTTCTAATTTTTAAATAGGATCGGTGTCATTTTTTAACGCTCCATGGGTGACGGGGAAGTTGTAGGGATTTTTATCCTAATTTTTACAAATTTTGTATGGCAACCCCCTTAGGGCGTGGAGGTAGGAGGTACGTATGTTCTAGGAATGTGTTTAGAAGAAAAAATAATGGGGGTTAGTCGTACACTTTATTGCTCTAAGGCCAACTCTAAAGAAGTTGTTGGCATTTTCATATCATTTTTGTAAATTTTGTATGGCAACCCCCTTAGAGCGTGGAGATAGGGGGTAAGTATATTCTAGGAATATGTTTGGGAGGGCAAACTAATGGGGGTCGGTCGTACACTCTGAAGAAGTTGTGGACATTTTTACATCATTTTAGTAAAATTTTGTATGGCAACCCCCTTAGGGCACGGAGATAAGGGGTTAGAATGTTCTAGGAATATGTTTGGGAGAAGAAACTAAGGGGGGTCGGTCGTACACTTTATTGCTCTAAGGCCAACTCTGAAGGAGTTGTGGGCATTTTCATATCTTTTTTGTAAATTTTGTATGGCAACCCCCTTAGGGCGTGGAGATAGATTGTAAGTATGTTCCACAAAAATGTTTGGATGGATAAAATAATTCGGGTCGGTCTTACATTTTACTTTTGTAGGAGAACCCTGGAAGCCGTACGAGCGATTTTAAAAATGTTTAAATTAAGCAACACCGTTATATGTATGAACACTAATACTAAAAAAATTTTTGTTTTGGGTGTGTTTCAATAATATCAACATGACTGATTCTGTTTTTTTCTTTTTTTGTTGTTTTTTTGTTGTTTTTTTGTTATTACATGCAAAAGTATGTTCTTTGTTGTTGTTCAAGACTCAAAAAAAACGAGGTAGTCTTGTTTTTTTGCTTATATCTCGGTCATTTATCGGGCGATTTTTCGGGGGGCTTCAGAAAGTTGATTTTAACCATAAAACGGACAGATGGACATCGCTAAATCGGCTTCCCTATCTATAAGGATCCAGAATATATATACTTTATGGGGTCCCAAATGGATATTAAAGAAGTTACAAACGGAATGGCAAACTTATATATACCCTTATCACTTATGTGAAGGGTATAATTAGAACTACTTATTTTAGCTGTTTTTTGTATACAAAAGTACCCTAAAATTTACTAAATATAAGTGTCGTTCTGGTTCTTGCACAGTTTTATTTACTCAGATTTACTCACTAGCAACCGTTTATTTGTTTAATTCAATCATGTGAGTAAAACTTATACAATAAATAAATTCACAATGAATAAACTCTTGCGATGATCAAACGAAGCTGATTTTATTCAAGGCAGATTTTTGTTCATTCAACTCACTCAAATTCCTTAAAATTTTAGCATCAGATTAAATTAAGAGAGAACGTGATTATGCTATTCTCTGATACCCACCCCAGCTGAGAAGAGACCATTTTAACAACTTGAGCCTTTTATAAAAAATTAGTTTAGTTTGCAAAAAACCTCAAATGAAAATTAACTCTTTTTATATGTTTTATAGGATTGGACACTGCAAATAAAATTTGTTCAGCGGCGTGATGCTGGAATATATGAATGTCAAGTATCAACACATCCACCCACATCTATTTTCTTACACCTTTTAGTCGTAGGTAAGTAGACCGACAAAAATTTTTAGATTTTTGATATAAGCTTTAAATTTTTTTCTGCAATAAGTGCGATATTTGAAAAAAACGATCATCTTTAATTAAAAATTTAACTACCTCAAAAAATTATTACATTTATTACAATTAAGGTGACTCACAATTTTCTTTCAAAAGGGTAAACTTATTAAGGTAGTGTTAAGAAACCAGCTAACTATGGATTCGTGAAAGCGATTGTCAGATTTATTAATTTTGTTTGAAATTTCATTAGCAATGAGCAGGGCTATTGTCGCCGTGGTAACTGCCAAATTCTATACACTAGATATTAACGTGTATTAAAATACATATTTAGCAATAAATGCTTCAATACATTGCTGAGCAATTATTAATTTTTTAACGTCAGCCTGCAGATTCATATTTGTTTTTGTAAAAAAGACAAAACCAATAATAGCAACTCAAAAAATAAATAAAAAAACTATCAAAAAGTTATTTATGTTAGTATGCATTACATTTAAAAAGTACCTTCAGATTATTCTACAAGTCTTAAAATTTTGTAAGAGCAACAGAAAATGGCTTTTGTTCTAATTGTAAAATAAATGTAATGAAAACGTTTGCCTTTCTTTTGTATCAAAACTTTACCGCATCTTTCATATGGAATCAAAAATCAAGATTATGTGTGTTTTAAACATCCTTTAGCCTCGTTATTCCCAAAGCACGAAATTATCTTTATTTCCTAAAATGTAAAATGTAAGTCTGGTGCACTCTCAGTAACTATCAGGCACTTAAGAAATATTTATCTGACACCTCTGGAAATGGAACTTAACCAAATACATTCAATTAAATTAATTTTTCTATATGCCCACTGTTGTTGAACAAGTTATGTTTTAACAAGACAATAAATTTGTTTTATTTAAATCAATAAAACAAGGCAATAAATTTGTTTTAAACAAATCAAAAAAAATTCATTGTTTACAAATAAAATTAAATCATTAATAGCTAAACAAAACCAAGCATATGAGCGCAGGAAAGATTTCGCTGTTCCGTCTTTCTTGCCTCTGCCGTGTGTAATGTAGAGTGTTCTCTTTCATGTTCCGTTTGTACATCCTCAAAATCTTCCGCTTATTTCATCAACTCAGGTAGATTCTGGAAATCTCTTCACTTGATGTACATCCGGTAACTAGGGTTGGTGTTGCAGCATATTTTTTCCAACCGTTGCTCCATGGTATACCCAGCTTGCCTCATTAAATCTTGCAGTTCTACCATAAAAGTTTTAAACGTCTCCCCTGGTCTCTGCTTTCTGGCTCGGATTGAATCCTCTAAATTGTTTAGGAACCCTGATGGTAAGAAGAATCCCAAAAAGTCTTGCTTGTAGCCTCTCCACGTCTTTCACTTCTGGTTGTTGTTTCGGTACCAGGAAAGAGCAAAGTATTTCAATAATTCGGGCATAGTCCGTGGGAGTAGGTCCAGACGTATTTGATACACTTGCGCTAATTCCTCGATTCGTTCTAACCATGCTACCGGGTCTCTACCACCATCAAATACACAGGACCATTTTTTTACTTGTTCGACTGCAGCGAGATACTCTGTCCGCGCATCTAAGTGTGCCGTGGATACAGAAGTCGGACCCAGCTCCTTACTGTTACGTTCCGGACTAGGTACACCTGAAATCTCGGCATTTGTTACGTAAATCTGAGGCCCTGGGGTGGTTGGTCCGGTCTGGTTGCCCCCTGGGGCCTGTTCCTGTCCTACCTGCGATAAGCCTCTGCCAATTTTTTTGTTCCAGCATTTCAAGGTGTACCAGTACTTCTTTCTGATGAGCCCCGCTTCTTATAAACTCGACGAGCCACCTCCGCAACTCTTCTACAGTACCACTTGTCTCTAGTCCAAAATCCTCCGTATAGGATACCAGCTCCTCCTTCTTTAGACTATAGACCCAGCTAATTTCAACCATTCTTGCTAAAGTTCTGTCTTTGTCGAGTGTATTTATATTTTCCTGCTAAGGTCCCTGCTCAGGCGCCACTTGTAACGACACTACTTTTAGCCGGGGTATACTAAGCCTTGTCCTGAGTCCGATACAAGAAAAAATTTTTACACACCAGTTCAATCTTGAAATATTCTTACAATATATTTTAATGTTAAATTAATATAATCGCTTAACGTCTCCTAGGGTGAAACTATCTTCTCCGTGATCCAAATCGGTTGCTGCCGCTGATCGTGTTCCACTAGGTCCTTCTCCTTTTGGTGGCTGTATACAAGGTAGGGGTTGCCCTTTGCCGGGGTACGCTACGGAATGTGAGGGTTTTTCTAGGGGCAAGTTAGTGTTGGTTATTTTATTCTAGAACACTAGGAATAACTAACACAAGATATTTTGTGACATAGGATTACCAAGTAAGTCTTAGGCCACGGCCCTACTGTTGACGTCCACGTTGTAATTGGGAACCACTGATGGACGTTGAAACTACTGATAAGGTCCACTTCGTGTTAGAGTACCACTGGTGGAACCTTATTTCATGAAAAACTACTAATAAGATCCACTTCGTGTTAGAGAACCACTGATGGAGTCTTATCCTACGGAACTACTGGTAAGGTCCACTTCGTATTAGAAAACCACTGATGGAGCCTTAGTGTATGTACAACTACTGGTAAGATCCACTTCGTGTTAGAGAACCACTGATGGAGTCCTTATCCTATGGAACTACTGATAGGATCCACCTTGTGTTAAAGAACCACTGATGGAGTCTTATCCTATGGAGCTACTGATAAGGACCACTTCGTGTTAGAGAACCACTGATGGAGCCTTATTTTATGTAAACTATTGATAATATCCACTTCGTGTAAGAGAACCACTGATGGAGTCTTATCCTATAACACTACTGACAAGATCCACTTCGTGCTAGAGAACCACTGATAGAGTCTTATCCTACGAAACTACTGATAAGGTCCACTTCGTGTTAGAGAACCATTGATGGAGCCTTATTTTATGTTAAAAACTACTGATAAGATCCACTTCGTGTTAGAGAACCACTGATGGAGTCTTATCCTACGGAACTACTGATAAGGTCCACTTCGTGTTAGTGAACCACTGATTGAGCCTTATAAAAACTACTGATGGAGTCTTATCCTACGAAACTACGGCTGCGGTCCACGTCGTGACAGAGAACCACTAATGGAGCCTTTGGTTAATAATCTATTTGTTACTGTCCACTTCGTGATAGAGAACCACTAATGGAGGTTAATATTTGTTACCTGTTGTTTGCGTTGACCTCGTTGTTCTTTGCCCAGAAATCCAGGAATTAAATTATTATGGTTAATGCAAGCCTTTTTATACTAAACTTTAACACATGGACATACCAACAACATATCCGCTATGTTTGTTTGTTTGCTGGTAGGTTCTTGACTACTTTTGTTGTAGTTACTGTGAAATTCTTTGACTATGTATTATTGTTATTACGGAAATGTTGACACTGATTGTACCTCGTTATGTACAGTGGGTGAGATAATTGTTTGGTTACAGTGGGTGCAGAAAATATGTATCCAGTACTTACTTTTTCAGGGTGTAATAAAGTTTACCTTATTTAAACTTGCCGTCACAGTATATTATAGACAGCAACTTCCACAAGGATCTAGAAGTTCCACTAGTAAAATTCGAAATCTTAAACTATGTAGACAAGTATTTAAATAAGCTGGAGAACCTGGTACTGACTGGACTAAAATTAAACACACTTAGTTTTAAGATTTGAATAGTTATTGTAAGTTCGTTTAAGCGAAGATTCAATAATTAAAGTATGACAAAAAAAATTTAACGAAAAAAAAACTTAGCATCTGTATTAGGCTTCCATGGGAGGCGGCAATCCAGGTGAATACCAAGATCAGATCGTCGGGGCACCATATGGTTGTTAACAGTGATTGGGGGGCATGTTTCTTTGCGTAAGGTAAAAGTTACGTGTTGTAATGTTTCCGACCACTATTGGCCCTACCTCCTCGAAAATCTGTACTCCTTATATTTCCGGCCATGTTCAGGGCTATGGGGGTGGTGTTTTTGGCTTTCCTAGAAATAGGTTAAGTCCCGTTACCGTAAAAGAAGGTACTATAGCCAATGTTAACCTTAACTAAAAGATAATTAAAAATTAATTTAAGCTTGAGCTTAAATTCTGCTAAAGGAAGAAGTCGGAACTTCCTTGAGGTCTGCACCCTTCCAACCATGCTATCCAGTCCTCTTATGTTACGTAGGGGATAGCATGAAACCACCCCTAACCTTTGCGCACTAACTGTTCATGGAAATAATTATACAAAGATTTCCAGGTTTAGCATATCTAAACCAAAACTAAACATTTATTTAACCCAAATAAAAACAACTTGCCATGGTTTTAAACAATGGATAAGAAAAAGTATAGTTTTATAGATATTAAGGGTTGGGTGTATTTTTTTTGTGGTTGTGTTGGGGTTTTCCCCACACAACCACACAACGGAGTGGCGAAATATTGAGAAAAAAAAGAAAAACATTTGTGAAAAATAAATATTAAAATAGACCTTAAGCTCG
The DNA here is from genome assembly GCA_963583895.1 of Melanophora roralis. Lineage (NCBI taxonomy): Eukaryota > Metazoa > Arthropoda > Insecta > Diptera > Rhinophoridae > Melanophora > Melanophora roralis. Next base: position 32,983,233 of record OY757191.1, on the reverse strand, counting down.
AAAAAATAGATTTATTAATAAATTATTAATAAATATTTATCTGAAAATGCTTATCGCACTTGTGCAACAATACTGTTGTAACTCCAAACACCTACTAAAAGTTTTTATTAGAGGCAAAACGCAATGTTTCTTTCGGGTTAATATCTGTCAGAAAAATACTCCATGATTTATTGGTTTTCTGTGGAGAAAGATTTTTAAGTTACAATTGTATTTTTAAGCTTGTACAGATTTACAAAGGAGGAATATAGCCTTACTTAAGGAAGCATTTTTAGCTTAAACACGCACGTAATGAAAAACAATTTTAAGGTAATGCAGAACTGTTGCGTAAAGTTACATTTTTTCTAATGTAAAGTGATATATAAATAAATTTTTGTTAACAAACAAATATCTTTATTTTTAATAAAATCTTTTTCCATGTAGTGTTAAGTTGTAAAAAGTTAAAAGATACAAAAAATTAAGTTGTGCACAGAAAAAAAGCACATTCCAAAATCAAGAATTTTGTTCGTGAACTTATTTAAAATCGCACTTAAAATTTTTAAGTACGATAAGTACTTAGGTTTTCTAAAAATCAAGTCTGTTCGATTTACTTAAAAATTAAGCAGAAAAAACGTGTTGTTTTTGAAAATATTTTTACATTTAAAAACAAAGTGTTTCGGTAGCCTAGATGGTAGCCCGCTGGTTTTGCAGCTCGGAGAGTTCCTGATTCAAATCCAAGCTACAGCAAGTATAAAAAAAATATTAAAATTATAAATGTTAAATATGTATAGAGCAACCATAAAAAATATACAACTCTTCTTCTATAATAATAAAGTGCCTTTAAAAAAATAAGTTTTCATTTTTGGATAAATCCTGTTTACAATTAAATCAATTTTTTAAGCTTCCATCAAGTTCAGCACTTTTTTGACTTAGATGTGGCTATAAATAAACAAATCGTAATAAATAAATCGTACCTGGTTTGAGAAAATGCGTACTTGGTTTAAGCTTGATTTAAGTACGGATTTCTTGGTTTATTTTTGTGTCGAAAGTTGTAATCGTCAGTTTTAGCAAGAATTTTTGAAAAGTTTTGTTCTATAATCGACTGTAAGAAAAAGTAGTAAAAATATTTGCTGCAAAAACTAGAAAAAATTAAAAGTTTATATATTTATTTTATTAAAAAATATAACCTAAAACGCGATAATTTAGCGCGTTTAAAAAAAACGCGCTGAGGAGTAAAAATGCGCTATTTGGGTTGTTAAAAAGTGCTAAATCTAGCGCGAAACGCGTAAATTGGCATTGCTGTTTCTTTGATTTAAAACCAGCGTTGCCATAACTTTTTTTATTTAAACTGCAAATTTTGGAAAAAAAACTGATTTTCAAGTGAAAAAACTCCACATCGAAGGCCAAAAGATTCATAAAAACATATCACAAAAAATTAAATACAAATAAAAAAACAAAATAAATTTAACAAAAAAAAAACACATATGTATGTACATTCTACATATACAGGGTTGGGCAGTATTTCAAATACTTGTATTTGAAATACATATACGTATTTATATTTGAAATGCCACCTTCTATTGTATTTGGTATTTTGTATTTCAAAAACATACCTAGCACTGAAGTATTTTGTATTTCAAATACTTATAATGTTAAAATATATTTTTGCAAAATACATTTTTGGTGTACAAAAAGTTGTCATTAGCAAAATTGAAAAATGTTACAATTTCCACAAAAAAAAACAGAATGGAAACTTTGTCTTCGTATTCATTCATGTCTTTGTCTTAGCAAGGCACGTTCTTTTCCAGGGCTCACTCATTCAGGTAATATGAAGAGCTCAGCGGATATTTGGAAATGTGAATGTCAAAATAATTAAATTTTGTATAAAAATTCAAATTATTTTGACATTCACACTTTTAAACACAACAAGTAAGATCGCTATATTTGGCTGTGCCGAATCTTATATACCCTTCACATTGGTCTTTTAATATACCTAGCCAAGTTATTTTGTGCTGCAAATAAAATAACAAAAATACCTTGTGCCAGCTTTAAAGTCCATAGAAAACTTAACAAAGACTTAACGTTCGTATTAATAACAGAAATAGGTGGAGAAGCTTTGAGGTCGAGAGTTAAATAAAGCTTTCGACGATATTTGTATTAAAAGGTTAATAAAAATTTGAGGTATTTCGCCTCAAATCGTTGAGGCTCCATATGGTTGTTAATAAGGATTGGAGAGCATAATTTTGCCCATTTATCTACTTGGGTTACGTGTTGTTGCAATAGGCACGAAGCCTCTTTAGGGTCTTTATGAATACTAAGGAAAGCGGTATCGTCAGCAAATGTAGACGTGTGCGTAAAACTGTTTGTTGGCATATCTGCCGTGTAAAGCAAGTACAAAATTGGACCTAGGATGCTCCCTTGAGGTACACCAGCCCCTATTGGTTGGTAACAACTTATTTGGTTTCCCTTTTTGATTTTAAATTGTCGACCGGTTATGTACTTTTCTTGTAGGTTGAACATATTAGCTGGAAGGTTTAGCTTTAGTTTGTTTAACAGGCCTTCTTGTCATACTTTATCAAAAGCTTGAGAGACATCTATAAAAAGCGCGGAGCAGTACTTTTTTTCCTCGAAAGTTTTTCTTATAACCTGCACCAGTCTGTGAGTTTGTTCTATTGTGCTATGTTGACTTCTAAAGCCAAATTGGTGATCTGGAATGCAGTTGTTTTCGTTCAGGATCAGAGTAAGCTTGTATTTAAGCAGCTTTTCGAAAAGTTTTGATAAAGTTGATAACAAACTTATAGGACTATAAGACCCCACCCTCAAAGGATCTCTATCAGGCTTAGGAATCATCTTTACTAAGGCAACTTTCCATATTGGCGGGAAATGTTCAAGCCAAAATATGGCATTAAAAATAAAAAGAATAATTACCTGTGGGTCTTTTAAAACGTCTGGCTGATCGCCATAGAGAATAATTTATTTGAGGAGTCGCGTCTAGACCTTCTAAATAGTCCTTAACTGATGCAATTCTGTGTACCTCCAGCAAGTTTTTTAATTGATTTGTACATTTTTTTAGCTTAGTTTTAAGTTGCCAGGCTCTCTTCTTTTTAAAATGTAAGCTCTTTAATATCGGCAGAAAAAATTTTGTTGTATTTGGCCTGACTGTAGGTAGTAGAAACATGTTCAGCGGCTTCTTTAATGTTTTCATTAAGGATACTCAGGCAATCATCGATTTTTTGAGGAGTTTTTAGTGGTATGTCTTCCGAGCAGTGAGTGCTGATATATTTTCTATATTTCAACCAATCGACTCTTTTGGATAAGAAAAAATCCTTAGTTGCGCTTTGATGAGGACTGCAAACAGTGATTACAGTGGTCAGAAGACAAATCAAAGGAGGCTTGAGCATCAAAGAGTTCCGCAGATATAACTTTTGCTACGCCAATATCTATTACGTATGGAATTTTATTGCGATCGGTTGGCCAATAGATTGGTTGTCCAGTAGAAATAACACAAAGTCAAATTTCAGACACGGAATCATACAAGACATGACCTCTGGGACTAATTAAGCGGGAGCCCCAATAGGTGTGCTTAGCGTTATAGTCTCCAGCAGCTATGAAGCGGGGACCCAAAGATTTGTAAAAACTGTTGTACTGATCCTTCGTTATGGAGAATCTGGGTGGACAGTAAACTGATGAAATAACAAGGTTATGGAAAAATTCATCAATGCAGACGTTCGTAGCTTGGATAAAACATTCGGAGATGCCACCTTACCACTGGTGTTTAATTATTGATTTGATTACTATAGCCGAGCCTCCACATTATCTATCCCTAGGATCCTTTGAATCGTAAAAAGAATACCCACTTATTTTAAAAATGCTTCTTGGTTTATTAAAATATTTTCGAGTTCGTTTGGTGTTGGCGGATGCCGTTTGCGTTCCAGAAATTAATTAATTCAAGATTTACAGAACAGGATTTTGCGGGGTATTAAATCTTCATCTGCTGGATATAAAATTTTCGTTAAAAATTAAAAACTGTGTGTAATTTGTTCTTAACTGCTATTAAAGAAATTTCATTATATTTGTGTGACGGTAGTCAGTCTTTTTATATTACAAAAAATACAGATGTATGAAATTTTTTTTGCATATTTTAATTATTGAATCTTCGCTTATGCGAACAATAAGTTTTTAAATCTTAGAACTAAGTAATTAATATTAGTAGCCAGTGCTAAACTAAAATCTTAGGTCGCATAATAAAATGAATTCATTTATTTCATTATTCAGTTGCTCTCTTAATCTCGTAGTGTACGGACGTGTCTACGCGAGTGTATATTTGTAATAGGTGATATTTGTAATAAGTTACAAAAAAAATTGTTAATATACATACCTACAAGACATAAGTGAGAATCGAAAATAAAAACAAACTAAACAAAACAAAAAAAACCAAACGGTTAATTAGTAACAGTAATCGTAGTGACAGTGGGCCTAATAGCCGAAATGCTTACATTGTGTTAAGCTCAGAAAGCGTTAGCAATGAAAACATTAGAGACCCTGAATATAATAGAAACTATTTAAGTACAAAACCGAAAACAAATACAAAAAATTTAAGTGCAAGTGTGCCTAACTTAAATAAATGTACTGAACAAGGGACAAATTTAGCCCAATCTCTGTTTAAAAATTATAAAAAAAAATACCGAGGTGTTATCTATATCGCGGTCTTCTTTATCAAGTTCTGGTGTCGCACCTACAACTGCTAAAGGCACTCCAGGCCCAATTTATGCGTGTGCTCCTAAGATCCAGGTAGGGATGGACAGGTACATAACAGTTCTTAAAAGGGGGAGAAGTCCGAAGTCGGCAGAAGTAAGTCAACCTGCAAAAATTCTAAAAGACGATGAAAGGCCAACCACATCGCAAAATCGCTTTGCCATTCTGCAAACAGATGATAATGATGGCACCGTTACGGAAAAAAATTATAAGCCTCCTCCAATTTATTTAAGAGAAAAAAACTCGAACGACCTCATTAAATTTTTAGTTGCATTAATAGGCGAAAAGAACTTTTATGTGTCGAACATAAAACGTGGTAACATATATGAGACCAAAATTCAAGTAAATCACGAGAACGCTTACCGCGCCACGGTGTCGGAATTTGAGAAGTTAAAAAAGAACTTTTACACTTACCAGCTAAAAAACGCAAAAGGCCTCCAGGTAGTCATAAAAGGAATTGACTCAAATGTTGACCCGGAGGAGATAAAGACCAGTTTGTGCAGCGAAGGATTTAAGGTAAGGATTGTGACAAATATTAGAAACAGGGAAAAATACCCTCAACCATTGTTTTGAGTTGAACTTGAGCGTGGTGATGCCAAATTAAAGAAAAACGAAACTCACCCCATTTATGGTTTAAGATATATTATGCACCGTAGAGTTACAGTGGAAGTCCCGCATAAGCGATCTGTACCTGTACAGTGCTTAAATTGTCAGGAATATGGCCACACAAAAACTTACTGTAAGTTGCCTTCTGTTTGTGTTGTATGTGGGGATCTGCATATTACAATCAAGTGCGACAAACCAAAAGATGACCCTAGGGTGAAGAAGTGCAGCAATTGCGGTGGAAACCACACTGCCAACTACAGAGGTTGTCCTGTCTTTGATTTAGTTAAGCGCTCATCTAAGCCGAACGTAGTTCCTGCCCCTCCACAGCCGTTAAATATACCAACAACAAACATTCCCCAGTTAGCACAGCCAACTACAAGTCAAATTTCTTACGCCAACGCACTAAAGTCAAACCAGTCCAATGCACAAAGGCCAAACCAACCAACCACACAACAACAAGTGCCAACAAGTGAACCAACTGGTCCCAATTTTTGCCGCCTGGAAGCCGTAATTGACAATATGGTCAAACAATTTACGCAGATAATGGCGCAAATGGCTAGCATGATGCAGGAGATGCAAAAAATGCAGTCTGCTCTTCTGCAGGCCATGCTTAAAAGACCATGAACTGCCTCAGGGTTTGTTTCTGGAACGCAAACGGCATCCGCCAACACAAAAACGAGCTCGAATACTTTTTAACACACCAAAAAATCGATGTCATGTTGATTTCCGCAACTCATATGACATCTAGAAGCACTTTTAAAATTAGTGGATACAATTTTTATGATTCAAAAGATCCCAGGGATAGATCCTGTGATGGCTCTGCTATTTTAATCAAATCAAGAATTAAGCACCAATGGTTGGGTGGCCTATCTGAATGTTATATGCAAGCAACAAACGTCTGCATTGATGAATTTTTCAATAACATACTTATTTCGTCAGTTTATTGTCCACCGAGATTCTCCATAACGAAGGATCAGTACAACAGTTTTTACAAATCTTTAGGTCCCCGCTTCATAGCTGCTGGAGACTATAACGCCAAGCACACGTACTGGGGCTCCCGACTAATTAGTCCCAGAGGTCGTGTCTTGTATGATGCCGTGTCTGAAATGGGACTTTATGTTATTTCAACTGGACAACCAACCTACTGGCCAACAGACCACAATAAAATTCCAGATGTAATTGATTTTGGCGTAGCAAAGGGTATATCCTCGGAGCTCATTGAGGCTCAAGCCTCCTTGGATTTATCTTCTGACCACTCACCCACAATAATCACTATTTGCAGTCCTCACCAAATAGCAGCTAGTGAGTTTTTCTTATCTAAAAGAATTAATTGGTTGAAATATAAAAAATATATTAGTACCCACTGCGCGGAGAACCAACCGCTCAAAACTCCCGGAGACATAGATGATTGTTTGAGCGTCCTAAATGAAAACATTAAAAAAGCCGTTGAACATGCGTCTTCTACCTACCGCCAGGTTAAGTACAACAAAATTTTCTCTGAAGATGTGGAAAAGCTGGTATCTGAAAAAAGAAGAGCCCGCAGGGAATGGCAAAACATAGATTGCCCCAACTTAAAACTAAGCTGAAAGAATGTACAACCCAACTAAAAAGCTTGTTGGAGGCTCACAGAATGGCATCACTGAAAGAGTACCTGGAAGGTCTAGACGCGACTCCTCAGACAAATTATTCCTTATGGCGATCAGCCAGACGTCTTAAAAGACCTGTTATCGCAAAACCATCACTGCGCAATCTGAGAGGATCCTGGGCTAGAAATGATGAAGAAAAATGCGATCTGTTCGCAAATCACTTCAAAAACGTATTCACTCCCAATACATGCACTGACGTGAGGGAATTACCGCCTGTTGTTGCTAGACGTCCTTTAGAAATACGTTTCCGATTTGTAGATGTTGTAGAGGCTTTCGCTAACCTTAATGGTAAAAAAGCTCCTGGCGTTGACAAAATAAGCAACAAAATGCTCATAGAGCTGCCTCTTACTGCTAAAAGAATCATTCTTTTTATTTTTAACGCGATAATTCGGCTTGAACATTTTCCGCCTATATGGAAAGTTGCCTTAGTAAAGATGATTCCTAAGCCTGGCAAAGATCCCTCGAAGGTAGAATCTTATAGGCCCATAAGTTTGTTACCCACAATGTCAAAATTGTTCGAAAAACTGTTAAAAAACAAGCTAAATCCGATCCTGAATGACAACAACTGCATTCCAAATCACCAATTCGGCTTCAGAAGTCAACATAGTACCATCGAACAAACTCACAGGTTGGTACAGGTTATAAGAAAATCCTTTGAGGAAAAGAAGTACTGCTCCGGGCTTTTTATCAATGTCTTACAAGCTTTCGACAAAGTATGGCATGAAGGCCTTCTAAACAAACTAAAGCTCAACCTTCTAGCTAATATTTTCAACCTTTTAGAAAAATACATAGCAGGCCGACAATTTATGATCAAAGAGGGAAACCAAATAAGTTGTTCAAAACCAATAGAGGCTGGTGTCCCTCAAGGAAGTATACTAGGTCCAATTTTGTACTTGCTTTACACGGCAGATATGCCAACCAATAGTTTCACACACACGTCGACATTTGCTGACGATACTGCTTTTATAAGTATTCACAAAGACCCTAAAGAGGCTTCGAACCAGCTGCAACAACACGTAACCCAAGTTGAGAAATGGGCAAAGTTATGGGGAATAAAGATAAATGAACAAAAATGTACCCATATAACTTTTACTTTACGCAAACAAACGTGCCCTCCAATCACTATCAACAACCATAATGTGCCTCAACGATCTGAGACAAAATATCTTGGTATTCACCTAGATCGCCGCCTTACATGGAAGCCTCATATAGATGCTAAGCTGACTCAAATGAAACTTAAAGCTGCTCAAATCCACTGGCTAATTGGTAGAAACTCTGTGCTACGTCTTGATTGTAAGGTTCTACTCTACAACTCGATTTTAAAACCAATTTGGTGCTACGGTATACAATTATGGGGTACTGCTTCCGCCTCTAACATCGAAAAAATCCAACTCCGTCAAAACAAAATTCTAAGAATGATAACTGGTGCTCCTTGGTATATCAGCAACATCCACAAGGATCTAGAAGTTCCACTGGTAAAATGCGAAATCCTGAAATATGTGGACAAGTATTTAAATAAGCTGGAAACACATCCAAATCCGCTCGCTCGAAGCATCCTGCAAAATAGTGGGCACACCCGCCTAAAAAGAAGGGATACAATTGCTCTTAGATGAAACCTTTGAAATTAGTTTATTTTATTGTGAGAACTTAAATTTTAGTCTGGTACTGACTGGACTAGTATTAACTACTTAGTTTTAAGTTTTGAATACTTATTGTTAGTTCGCTTAAGCGAAGATTCAATAATAAAATGTATGAACAAAAAAAAAAAAAAAAATGTATTTTAAGGTTGGCAACCGAAACGAATAACGGTATCGGTTACGGTATTAAAAAATTTGTCATTTCGGTATCGGTATTTTGATTATATCAGTATCGGTATAGACTCTTACTTTATGGTATTTACAAAAAATAAAAAAATATATATTCAAACTAAAAACATAGTTAAGTTTATATTTATATGTTCTCTTTTTTATTAGGCTAATAAAAAAAATAAATTGCTGACTTGTAGAAGTAGGTACATTGTTTAAAAACATTTTTAAAAATTTATTTTAAAAAATAGAAACATAAAATAGAATTTCACACACTTGTATAACAAAAAAATATTTTTAAAATACATAAAAAATCAGTATTCATAAAAATATGTAAATACCAGGGTACACTTATACGGGTTATATCAAGAGCCAAGCTGACTATAAGTATTTTAGAAAGTGAATAACAAATTAATTAATTTTGTATTAAGTTCAAAATTTTTTGACATTTACTTTTTGAAACACAAATAGGAAAGGCAGAGGGCGAATTTTTTAATTCAACTTGATACTACCTGTACTAGTGTATCCTGGTAAATATTTTGTACTTTTTTAAGGTAAAAAGTTTAAAAAATATTATATCAAAAGCATTTTTTTCAACATCTAAATCAAAGTCAATTTAAAAAAAAAAAAAAGAAAGAAAAATTAAGGTCGTTTTCCCAAACGCAGTATGCCTTGCATCACGAAATTTTAACTTCTTCTCTTACACACTCCTTACAATTTTGACAACTCGTATGGTTTCCGGGATATCAATTTGCGGTAAACACTAATTTGGAAGCAGAAGATATTATCAAAAACTTCATCTTTGCTTTCGAGAAGAACTTAAAATTTTGTAATGCAAAGCATACTGCGTTTAGGAAAACCGAATTGATTAATAATTTATAGCCTTGAGAAATACATATAAGTTTATTATTTGGGATATCTAAAAAGCATTTACTTTTTCAGATGCATATTTAAATATAAAGGAACACAATATATGGTTGATTAAAACAGCTCCGCGTTGGATCGAATCACAATGACTGCATCTAACCAATTGCGATAGGGTTCAATATATATTTTACCCGTGAAAATAATTTTTCTATGCTAACTTGTGTACCTGGTAAAGCTAACACAACTTTTGCTATAGCATATAATTCTGGCTTAGTTTTACTTTTTTCTTTCCACCAATTTAGAACATTTATGTGCCTTTGTACACGTTTTTCATTTCTAAAAGCATTTAGCAACTCACGTAATTTGCCATTGTTTGGGGTTAAAGAGGATTTTTTTCCATATTTTTGAGAACTGCTTCTACACTGCACAGTCGGATTATGTACTCGAGCTGCAGTTTGCATCATCATCAGAAGCTATGTTAAAATTTTGAGATATGGTGTTCACTCTGACACTTACTTTTACAATATGATCAATTGCCCGTTCAACTAAGATACCCTTAAAAACAATATTCCAACGTGGATCCAAGAACAACGCACCTAGAAAGGCTTCATTCTCAAAAAAAATTTTCTCCTTTTTTATTCCCTCAAGTAAATTGTATGGAAAATTGTTTTTAACTTTCGGTAATGGTATTTTGTTACCGGTATCAAAGGAAACGGTATTTTGATACCGGTATTTTGCGAAAAAAATTATTTCGGTATCGGTATCAATACCGGTAACCAAATTTGAATGGTATTTAAACGGTATCAGTAACGGTCCAGGTGCATGCCAAGGTAATATGTCTCAAATTGTTAAGGCATTATTATATGGTTGTTAATACGGGATTGGGAGGCACGTATTTTTGCGTAAATCAAACTTTACGTGGGTACATTTTTGTTAAATTGTTTTTATTTCCCATAACTTTGCCCATTTCTCTATTTGGGTTACGCATTGTTGCAATTGTTTTGAATCCTCTTTAGGGTCTTTGTGAGATCCTGATAAAAGCAGTATCATCAGCGGTTCGCATGTCTGCTGTGTAAAGCAAGTACAAAATTGGACCTAATATACTCCGGTACACCAATCCCTATTGGTTGAAAGCAATTTAAGTGTTTTTTTTTATTTTGATCATAAATTATCGACCAGTTATGTCCTTTTCCAATAGGTTGAAAATATTAGCTGGAAAGTTGAGTTTAACAGGCCTGTATGCCATACTTAATCGAAAGCTTGAGAGACATCGATGAATAGCGCGGAGCAGTACTTATTTTTCTCAAAGGCTTTTATTGTAACCTATAAAACCTGTGGGGTTGTTTGATGGTGCTATGTTGAGTTCTAAAATCAAATTGGTGATTTGGAACGCAGTTGTTGTCATTCAGGATTGGGTCCAGTTCGTTTTTAAGAAGCTTTTCAAACAACTTCGACATAGCTGGTAACAAACTTATAAATCTATAAGACTCCACCTTCGAAGGCTAAGGAATCATCTTTACAAGGGCAAATTTTCATATTGGCGGCAATTGTTCAAGCCGTATTGTTGCTTAAAAAATATAAAAAGAATTATTCTTTAGGCTGTAGAAGGTAGCTCTAAAAGCATTTTGCTGCTTATTTGATTACCCCCAGAAACTTTTTCTTCATCTAAGTTAGCGATAGCCTCTACAACATCCGAAAATCTAAAACGTTGATCTATAGAACATCTAGCAATAACAGGCGGTAATTCTCTCATGTCAGTGCATGTACTGGAAGTAAACACGTTCCTTGAATGACTTGCAAGCAGATCGCATGTTTCTTCGTCAATTCTAGCCCAGGATCCTCTCAGATTACGCAGTAGTAGTTTTGCGATAACGGGTCTTTTAAGACGTCTGGCTGACCGCCACAGAGAATAATTCGCCCGAGGAGTCGCAAAATCCCATTACCATCTGGAATCTTACAAGACACGAACTCTGGGACTAATTAGGTGGGAGCCTCAGTACATGAGCTTAGCGTTATAGTTTCCAGCAACTATGAAGCGGGAACCTAAAGATTTGTAAGAACTGTTGTACTAATCCTTCGTTATGGAGAATATGATTAAAGAATAAATTGGTAAAATAAGTAGCTTATAGAAAAATTCATCAATACAGGCGTTCGTTGCTTAGAAATAACATTTTGAGAGGCCACCCAGCCATTGATGTGTGATTCTTTATTTGATTAATATGGCCGAGCCACCACATGATTTATCCCTGGGATCTTTTGATCTTTAAAATTATAGCCGCTTATTTTAAAAATGCCTCTAGATGTCATATGAGTCTCAGAAATCAGAATTTTTTTAATTTTTCGGTGTATTAAAAATTATTTGAGCTCGTTTTTGTGTAAGCGAATGTCGTTTGCGTTTTACAAACAAACCCTGAGGCAGTTCATGGTCTTTTAAGCATGGCCTAAAGGATAACAGAACGCAATCTTTGCATTATGCCAGCCATTTGCGCCATGTTCTGCGAAAATTGTTTAGCGTTATTGTCAATTACGGCTTCCAGCTGGCTAAAATTGGGACCGCTTGGCTCGTTTGTTGGAACCACTTGTTGCGTTATTGTTTGGATAGGCTTATGTGCGTTAGGCTGGTTAGACTTTAATGCGTTGGCATAAGAAACTTGATTTGTAGTTGGCTGTGATAACGGGGGCATGTTTGTAGTTGGTATACTTGATGGCTGGGGTGGGGCAGGTACTACTTTTGGCTTACATGACCGCCTAACTGGATCAAAAAGGTCACCCTCTGTAGTTGACAGTGTGGTTCACACCACTATTGCTGCATTTCTTTACCCTAAGATAATCTTTTGGTTTGTAGTTTTAATATGTAGATCCCCTTACACAATACAAACAAAAAGCAACTTACAATGTGCTTTAGCGTGGCAACATTCTTTACAGTTCAGTCACTGTGCGCGTCCAGATCGCTTACAGGGCGTTTTTACTGTAACTCTACGGCGAAATAATGACAGAGGGTATTTTTTCCCCGTTTCTAATGTTTGATACAGATTTAACTTTAAAGCCTTTGATGCACAAACGGTTTTAATCTCATCCGGGCTAACATTTTAATCAATACCTTTATTAACCACTTTGAGGTGTTTTACATTTTAAGTCGGTAAGTATAAAAGTTTTACTTGAGTTTTTCAAGTTTTGTTTTTGTGATTTACTTGAATTTTGGTCTCGTATATGTTACCACGTTTTATGTTTGAAACTTAAAAATTTTTTCAGCGATTAATTTAACTAAAAACTAAACGAGGTCATTAGAGTTTATTCTCTCAAATACATAGGAGATGGCTTAAAGGACTCATGTTTTTAATCTCGTAGTATACGGACGTGTCTACGCGAGTTTTATTAAAAAAGAAAACATAAGTAATAAGTGACAAACAAATTTACTTATATACATACATATGTATGTATGTATATACAAATATCAGTGAGAAGTGAGAATAAAGACAAACTAAATAAAAAAGCAAACAGTAAATGAGTTACAGTATTCGTCGTGACAGTGGGCCTGATACCAGAAATGCTTACGTTGTGTTAAGCTACACAAGTGCTAGCAATAAAAAGTTTAATGGGAACGATTTAAGTGCAAAACCAAAAACAATTACAAACTATTTTTAAAAATTCTAAAAAAAATAGCGAGGTACCATCCTAATCGCGTTCAACTTTATCAAGCTCGGGAGTTGTTCCAACAGCTGCTAAAGGCACATTAAACCCAATTTCTGCGTGGGCTCCTAAAAGGGCTTCTTAAAAGGCGAAGAAGCCCAAAGTCGGCAAAAGCCACTTAACCTGCTAAAATTTTAAACAACGATGAAAGGCCAACATCATCGAAAAATCATTTTGACATTCTGCAGGAGGATAATGATGCCCCCGTTACTGAAAAAATCCTTTCAGCCACCTCCTATTTATTGAGGGAAAAAACCGAATGATCTCGTCAATTTTTTAGTCGCTTTGATTGGGGAAAACAACTTTTATGTTTCAAACGTTTAACCCGGTAACATATTTGAGACAAAAATTCAAGTAAAGCATGAAAACGCTTACCGCGCTACGGTTTCGGAGCCCGAAAAACTGAGCAAACATTTCTATACCTACCAACTTTAAACTGCAAAAAGCCTTAAGGTAATTAAAAAAGGTATTAATTCTAATGTTAACATGGACGAAATAAAGACCAGTTTGTTTGTTAAAGGTTTTAAGGTTAGAAAAGTATCCAATATAAGAAACATGGAAAGCACCCTCAACCATAACTCCGAGTGGAGCTTGAACCTAGTTATATCAAACTAAAAAAAAAGAGCCTCACCCTATCTTTAATTAAAAATATTTTATGCACCGACGAGTTACTGTAGAAGTGTTCAACATAAGCGATCTGGGCCCGTACAGTGCTTGAGCTGCCAAGAATATGGCCACACAAAAGTTTATTATAAGTTGCCTTGTGTTGTATGTGAGGATCTGCACGATATGACCAAGCGCGACAAAACAAAAGATGATCCTAGGGTGAAGAAATGCTGCAATTTCGGTGGAAACCACCCTGAAAACTATAGAGGTTGTCCTGTTTTTGATTCAGTTAGGCGCTCATCTAAGTCGGAAGTAGTTCCTGGCCCTCCCCAGCCGTTAAATATAACCAACTAGAATCATGCCCCAATTAGCACAGCCAACTACAAGTCGAGTTTCTTACGCCAACGCATTAAAGTCTAATCATCCCTACGCACGTAAACCTAATATAACAAACAACGCAACAAGAGGTGCCAACAAACAAACCAACCGCACAGTGGTCGATATACCGAATCTGGAGGCATTTAATTCGCAAATAAATAAAAACAAAGCCTGATGCTTACTTTCGACTATGAAATGCGTCAAAAATTAATTTTTAAACAATTTTCATTTATTTCAGAGCTTTAAATACAAATACACTAAAAAAAAGTACGTCTATAATTTATAATTTCCAACCTATAAGAAAATTTGTTAAATTCCACCACTTTTTTTGTTAATGTTGCTGATACCTAGCCAAAAAATTAGATATATTTCTGTTAAATGACAGACATAGTATTTTGAGAAATAGAAATATTTCTGTTAAATTACAGACATATTATTTTGTGTGTAGTTATTATAATTAATACAAATTTCGTAAAGAATATATTTGTTATTAATCAGAAGTATCACAACCAACAGTGTCTTCATGTACAATTGGCTCTGAAAGCAGATTTTGTACATCTCTTCCAATTTCGATGTAGTTACGAGAGTAGCTAGAAAGTCGCTTAGAGAGCGTGGATATGAGAGGATCAGATGAGAAAAGAAATGAGTGCATTAAATCTTCCATTGTGTTTTTTCTTGAATTTTTTCGTGTATAATGCTCTCTTAAATTTCTCAAATCCTTATTTCGCGATTCCTGCGCTTCTTCTGACATCATGCCAATTGGAAGAGAGGCATTATTTATAATTTCAGCACAATGAATTAATATTTTGTGTACAGAAGATGGCATAACAAACCATGAATGTTTGTTTACAAATATTTCCGCTGTTTGCCAGCAAAATGTTTTGAACGCATGTGTATTAATTTTGTACCCGCAAGCCATAGTGCGTAAAATAATGCTTAATCTACTGATTAAGTCTTCACTGACTTTAGTTAAAAGTGCAGCCAATTTTGGCTATTTAAAAAATATTTTAGCCATATTTCCGTTATAAGTATTTCCCGGTCCGGGCTTAGGAATATCAACTAATAAAGACATTTAATTTCTTAATTTTTTTTATATATATAATTTAGTTTGCTGTACAACACATTTGTCAGTGCTACGAATTTGCCACCTTTTTATTGAGACTCTGTACGCAATATGTAAAATGCACTCAAAACACCCTAGCGTGTAGTGTTGACAAGTCATACTCACGCATATTTCTATTTAATGGCTCCGCCAATTCCAAATGTTTGTGACGAGGATTCTGAATGTAAAATTGGTGATTAATTTGAAAACACTCTAATTGCGTTGGAATAATTTTAGTTATTTGCTCAGAAGTTTCTTTTGCCTAAATCAATTTTATTGGTCTACCAAATCGCGTTGAAAAAGACCGAAAGTTCTGCCACAGAAAAACTCTTCCCATTTTTACTTGCAGTGGCACAATGCATACGGCAAATAAGTTTTCATCGATCCTGTTCAATTCAGGGTCAGAAAAGCTTTGGCGGTAAGTGGAATGTCCGCTACTTCCATCACATCCCCATTTGTATATCGTTGTAATAGCATTCATTATGCCTAAAATATTATTTAACCAATTAACGGGCAGATCATTTTCGACATTTAACAACAACAAATAACACAATTAATAAACAAAACCATATTTGGACCGAATCCGATCGAATCCCCAAAGATGCACTCCACCAAACTATGGTATATAACACTTCAAATCTGCTATCACCAATGCTAACTTCTACAACGTATTTCTATTAAACTAAATAATCACACACATACCTTCTATTTAAAATAAAAACCTTGGTTTATAAAATTAATTATCAAATGATTTAATATTGCAAAAAGCCATTCACTGAGTATTTTGGCGCCAAAGTCTTTCAATGCACTTGCTGCAACTTATGTTATATTTGACAGCTTACAGCTGTGCAAATATTGAAAGCAAAAAAAAATGTAAAAACGTAAATTTGCACAGCAGAGTATCGGTTATCGATACAAAGTAAGACATTTTTCGATTTTAAAGTTTTAAAATTTGACTTAAATGCCGCCAGATCAGTAATTTCGACCACGGTTAACCGGTCTCAATTTTAGCCGCCTGGAAGCCGTAATTGACAATATGGTCAAGGAATTTACGCAGATTATGTCGCAAATGGCTGGCATGATGCAAGAAATGCAAAAAAGCAGTCTGCTCTTTCGAGAGCCAAGCTTAAAAGGCCATGAATTATCTCAGGGTTTGTTTCTGGAACACAAACAGCATCCGACAACACAAAAACTAGCTCAAATACTTTTCAATACACCAAAAAATTGATGTCGTGTTGATATTCGAGACTCATGTGACATTTGGGAGCACTTTTATAATAATTGGATTTAATGTTGATGATTGAAAGGATCCTCAGGAGAGATCATGTGGTGGCTCGAATATATTTTTCAAATCAAGAATTAAGCACCAATGATTGGGTGGCCTATCCGAATGTTACATCCAAGCAACACACGTCTGCATTGACGAATTCTTCCATAACCTAATTATTTCTTCAGTTTATTGTCCGCCTAGATTCTCCACAACGAGGGATTAGTACAACAGTTTTTACAAATCTTTAGATCCCTGCTTTAAAGCTGTTGGAGACTATAATACAGAGCGCACGTAGTGATCGTGTCTTGTACGACTTCGTGTCTGAAATGGGACTTTGCATTATTTTAACTGAACAAACAACCTATTGGCCAACGGACCACAATAAATTCAAGGCGTTCCTTGGATTTATCTTTTGGCCACTCATCCACAATAATCACTAATTGAAGTCCTCACAAAATAGCAACTAGTGATTTTTTCTTAATTGGAAGAGTTATCTGGTTGAAATATAAAATATATATCAGCACCCACGTCTCAGAAAACCAACCGCTAAGAACTCCTGGCGACAAAGAGGATTGTCTGACTGTCCTAAATGAAAACATTAAAAAAGCAGTTGAACATGCGTCTTCTACCTATCGTCAGGCTAGGCACAACAAATTTTTTTTGACGATGTGGGGAAGCTTTTATCTGAAAAATGGAGAGTCCGAAGAGAATTGAAAAACTTAGCTGAAAGAATGCACACACCAAACAAAAAGCTTGCTGGAGGTAAACAAAATGGTATCACTTTAAGTGAACCTGATCTAGACGCGACTCCTCAGACAAATTATTCCCTATGGCAATCAGCGAGACGTATTAAAAGACCCATAAAACAACCAATGCGTCGTTCGCTAGGATTCTGGACTAGAAGTGACGAAGAGAAATGCGATCTGTTCGCAAATTATTTCAAAAACGTGTTCACTCCTAATACATGCACAGACGTGAGGGAATTACCGCCAGTTGTTGCTAGACGTCCTTTAGAAACATGTTTCCGATTTACAGATGTTGTAAAGGATATCGCTAACTTAAATGGTAAAAAAGCTTTTGGCGTTGATAAAATAAACAACAAAATGCTCTTTGAACTTCCTTTTACAGCTAAAAGAATAACTCTTTTTATTTTCAACGCAATGATTCGGCTTGAACATTTCCCGTCTATATAGAAAGTTACCTTAGTAAAAATGATTCCTAAGACTGGCAAAGATCCTTGGAGGATGGAGTCCCATGGGCATATAAGTTTGTTACCCACAGTGTCTAAATTGTTCAAATAACAGCTTTAAAACAAGCTGAATACGATCCTGAATGACAACACCTGCATTTAAAATCACTAATTCGGCTTTAGAAGTCAACCTAGTACCATCGAACAAACTCACAGGCTGGTATAGGTAACAAAAAAAGTATTTGAGGAAAAGAAGTACTGCTCCGCGCTTTTTATCGATGTCTCACAAGCGTTTGACAAAGTATGGATGGGCACGAAGGCATGTTAAATAAACTAAAGCTCAACCTTCCTGCTAATATTTTCAACCTTTTAGAAAAATACATAACCGGCCGACAATTAATGATCAAAGAGGGAAACCAAATAAGTTCTTCTCAACCAATAGGGGCTGGTGTACCTCAAGGGAATAAACTAGGTATAATACTGTACTTGCTTTACACAGCAGATATGCCAACCAATAGTTTTACACATACGTCGACATTTGCTGATGATACCGCTTTCCTTAGTATTTATAAAGACTCTAAAGAGGCTTCGAACCAACTGCAACAACACGTAACCCAAGTTGAGAAATGAGCAAAGCTATAGGGAATAAAAATAAATGAAAAAAATGTACACGCGTAACTTTTACTTTACGCAAAAAAATGTGTTATCCACTCACTATTAAAAACCATATGATGCCTCAACGATCCAAAACACAATATCTTTTTGGCTTACATGGAAGTCTCATACAGATGTGAAGTTGACGCAAGTAAAACTTAAAGCTGCTCAAATCCACTGGCTAATGGGTAGAAACTCTGTGCTTCACCTGGATTGTACAATTTTACTATAAAACTCAATTTTAAAAGCAATTTGGTGCTTTGGTATACAATTATGGGGTTTTTTTGTCACCGATTTTTAAAATTTTAACGCCTTATTGGAGCTAATATATCCACATTAAGGTAGCCAAAAAATTAGGTTAAAATATCGATAATTGTGGACATTTCATGTTGTCAAACTCAACAGTTTTTTAATTTCTGAAAAAAGTTTTTTTTTTATTTGTTTTTTGTCAAAAATAAATGGTTACTACTCGCAAGCTATCATTGATAATGGCCTGCGATTTTTTTTTATAATGGTGGTAGGATTATAGTCTTTAGTTGTTGAAAGTGGTTACCGCTCTAGCGTTTATTATTAGGGGCGTTAAGAAATATTTATGAAACTACTATATTTTTTTTAATTTAAGCTTTAGTGGAATAGAACATCTAGGGCACAAAAGGAAATAAGAAACGTATACCACCCGAAGAAAGGTGAAAGTGCCTTTTTTAACCCTATATATACTTTTGCACCCGCCACGACCCGCCGGTAGAACACTTTTTTTAATTTTAATGAAATTACTCTAAAAAAATCCAATTGCGATAATTTAAACAGCCCTAAAATTACTCGTATACAATTTTTTTTTGCATATTTTTTATTATTGAATCTTCGCTTTAGCGAACTAACAATAAGTTATCAAATCTTAAGACTAAGGAAATAATATTAGTCCAGCCAGTGCCAGACTAAAATTTAAGTTCTCATAATATAAATAGTTATCTTCATCTAAGCGCAATAGTCTCCTTCCTTTTCAGACGGGAGTGTCCACTATGTTGCAAGATACTTCGAGCGAGCGGGTTTGGATGTGTTTCCAGCTTATTTAAATACTTGTCCACATATTTCAGGATTTCGAATTTAATAAGTCGAACTTCTAGATCCTTATGGATGTTGCTGTTTTTGACATACCACGGAGCACTGGCTATCATTCTTAGGATTTTATTTTCACGGCGTTGTATTTTTTCAATGTTAGAGGCGGAAGCAGTACCCCATAATTGTATACCGTAGCACCAAATTGATTTTAAAATTGAGTTGTATAGTAGAAGTTTACAATCCAGATGAAGCACAGAGTTTCTACCCATTAGCCAGTGGAATTGTGCAGCTTTAAGTTTCATTTGCGTCAGCTTTGCATCTATATATGTGAGGCGGCGATCCAGGTGAATACCAAGTGTTAAACCATGTTCAACAAAATTAATAAGATAATTATTTCATTTAATAATCTCTTTATATTTACTTATATTTACTTTTTTTTTCTCTTAATTCAAACTTTTATAAGTTCTTCTCTCTTCCTCATGAAGAGGTTTTAATTTGTTTTCTATGTAACTTTAATTCGCCCCAACATAGCGGATTCCTTTTAAAATACATATTTACTTATGCGTAGTATACATACATACCTGAAATACTTTTGTTAGCCGTTAGTTTTAGTTATAAGATTGAACTCAATAAAACAGGTTATTGTTATTTAAGTTAAGCAATAAACCGGTTGTGTTTTATTTGGAAACACACAAGTGAGTTAGGTAAAGGAAGTTCCCGACCCTAACATATGGTCCTTCGAAAAGTCCTAGAATTGCTAGGACAGGAAAGAAGTAGCGACTTGAAGTCTATTAGTTTCGTGAATTGGCAGTCTGCTCCTCCGACAGCAACTCCAACAATCAACATAAAGAGCAAATAGGTTTGCTAATCATCAAAGGGTACTTCATTGTGCATTACGTGTCAGTGAAGCAGTCAACATAAGCAGGCATCCAATTTTAAACAACTTAAACATTGGATCTACAAATTAGTATCACAGGGAAAAAAGGTATGTATGTACTGTGTTTATTAGTGAATTTGTGCGACATTTAGAATTTTCTTGGAGAAAAAAGCTTAGTATGGGAAAAAATTATAGAATTTCAAGTAGAAATTAATTTTGAAGGCAAAACGCGGTAATAATTTTAAACATGTACATATGTACATATGTATTGATGGATGTAACACTAACCTAACATCTTAAACTTAGTAAACATACATGACAAATGAAAGTTTAAAACAAAAATACCACTAATTTTGTCATCACTAACAAAGTTCATCAAGAAAGAATAAATTCCAACAAGAGTGAGACAACTTCACAGCAATAAGAAAGAGATCACCTAGTTAACACACTCGCAACACTTTTTGCCGGTAAAGGTTTCAATTCCACACGTACCTGCAACTTTAATCTACTTTACTACCAAAAATAAAGAATAGACAAAAGTGTTCGACAAGAGAAACGAATAGCCAACATACTCGCGTATTGTGTCTTTAATTATTTTCTCTAAACATTAAACAAAAGGTAAAAAATAAAGAAAAAAACTTATTAAAAACATAAAAGACAACATATTTAAAGTAAAATAATAGACAAAAATTAAAACAAAGAACTAAAGTGAAGTAACACATACATACATAAAAACATACCAACCCCAAGTTGTGTAGAAACACTTGTTACAAAAATATAGTGTCGTGGTTTTACATAGAAAAAACTAAACATTTAAATCGCAGTGTAAAATACTAAACAGAAAAATATTAAAAGGTTTATATAGTTATTGACAAAGTAACAAATAAAATTAACACAGCAACAAGGCGTCAATTCAACAAGTGTACATACTTCAACAACAACAACAACAAAGGTAAAACAAACGGTGGTTAAAAATAATTAAACTTAGTGACGTCACAAAAAGCATACGTGATCGAGGTCAGCGGTTCCCTACTGAGTGTATACGGGACCTTATATTACAGCGGTGAGTTATTATTTTATTTATTGAACTAATTTTATGTGGATTATTTTAAAGTGAAATGTGGGCTTTAATATAAAAATAAACGAGGCGAAAATTCTATAGTGGGGTTTCGATAATATAAAGCGTAGAGAGCAGCAAACTCAATTGTAAACTTTTTTTTACAATTACTTCGAGTCTGATCTAAAATCATAAGTTTGGTAAACAAAAGAAGGCAAAGCGTAAAATTCGTCATAAAAAAAAAATAATAAATAAATAAAATCGAATCTTAACAGAACAAATACAAAAAAAAGAAAAATCTCGGGTTAAAAATTAGACTAAATTTTTGCGGTTTTTTAAATAAAGGGCATTCGCTTTCTCAAGAGGTTTTCAAATAGCGCAACAAATTTGTCACCTAGACATCTTTCAAGGACAACGGGCAAATTAAAAACAAAAAACTTTTTATTTTTATTTCATTCCGTGGGGGATTCTTTAACTTCAATACAATGGCGGCATCAAAAAGAAGGTGTAAATTCAATCTTACTCAGTTGGTAACGTTTTGCAGTAACTTAGAACGAAGTTGGAGGGACGACTATACGTGCGCGTTTCTTGACGTCAAAAAACAGGAGCTAGAGCGTAGATGGGCAAAATTAGTTGAATCTTATGAAGAATACATGTTAGATGAAGAAGCTCAGGGCGAAGACGTTAAAAACGAGGTCTCTCACAGATATGAAGAATCCAGCAATATGTACCAAAACATAAAAATAAAAATAGTAGAAAAAATAAAATTAATGTCAGCAGACGTGAACCGTTCAGCGGGTGGCAGAACAACATTGAAGTTGCCAGCTTGCGAAATACAAAACTTTGACGGTGGCTACTCCAGGTGGCCCGCCTTTCGCGATATGTTTCAAGCAGTGATAGGAAAGGATCCATCAATAGCCCCGGCGCAAAAATTATACTATTTGCATAGCAAGGTGCGGGGGGAAGCTTACCAAGTTATAAAAGATTTCGACTTGGTAGATAATAATTACGAATTGGCTTGGGAAAAATTAAAAATCAGATTCGAAAACAGAAGGCTGTTAGTACAAGACCAAATGAAAAAAATTCATGCAGTCTCTTCCGTGCAAAATGAAACCGTCAAATCGCTTAGATCAATTCAAAACGCAATTAACGATTGCTTGGCAGTTTTAAAAATTATTAGGTCGAACTTCCTGACTATGATCCATTTCTAATTCATGTGGTAGTTTCCAAACTTTCAGATGAAACCATAAAAGAATGGGAAGTATCATTGAAAAATCACCGAGAACTACCTACTTGGTCGCAATTAAATGCATTTCTCTCCGAGAGAATAGAGATCTTGGAGACCACATCGGATATAAAAAGGCTCCTACCAAAAGAGAGCCAGCCCTCAGAAGCCCATGCTTTTCATACCCAAAGTGAACAAAGTTGGGCTTGCAAAAAATGCAACCAGAATCACCCCCTAAGAAGTTGTAAGTCATTTAAGTCGATGGCACCAAACGAGCGGGTCAAATTCGTGTTTGCAAACAAGTATTGTGTTAATTGTTTGTCGCCGACACACTTCAAATCCTAATGTACGAGTATTCACACCTGTACCATTTGCCATAAAAAGCATCACACGATGTTGCACTCTGAGAATACAGATATGCAAGAACGGGACCCTGACGCTACCCAACGTGCCAAACACCATACAACTGCTAATAAACCAAGCTCCATGTCGAGTACTCAAACAGAAACGAAAGCGTTTAATACTCAGGCCCAGTTTCCATCCATTTCTAGACATAGTCCTCAAGATGTTACGCAGTCTTATTTCCTTCATCAAGAAGCAACCGTGCTGCCTACGGCCCTAATTTACATAGAGAGTTCTGGGGAACTATTTACTATTCGGGCTTTGCTAGACTCCGGTGCAGAAAGGAGCTTCATTTCCTCCCGCGTTCAACAGAGGCTTTCCATCACACTTGAAAATCATCCTCGCCAGATAACTGGTCTGGGAGGTACAATTGTAGGAAGCTCTAAAGGAAGTTGTTTGGTAACGGTAAAATCAAGAGTCTCAGATTTCGCGATAAAGATTTTAGCTGTGGTCACTCCCAAAATAGCAAATTTTTTACCCTCTCGGCGCGTCAAGCTTCAAGATTTTGCGGAATTTCAGAGGGTAACCCTGGCGGATCCCCACTTTTATCAACCTGGTGCAGTCGATATGATAATAGGCAGTGACTTTTTACCTCTTATTAATCTAGGGGCCGTAAAACAGAACATCTCTGGTCGATTGGAAGCGCGAGAGTCCCACTTTGGTTGGTACTTATCGGGGCCTAGTAATACCGATGAAATTAATACGTTTTCTACTACAATCTCCACATCCGACGATATTGATCTTCACGATCAATTAAAAAAGTTCTGGGAACTTGAGGAGGTCGAAACGGATTTAAAAGTCACCGCAGCAGATATTTATTGTGAAAAGTACTACCAAACTACTACCACTAGGCGGTCGGATGGTCGCTATGTAGTTAGACTACCTTTTAAAGAAGAGTTCCCGACCGACGTATATTTTGGTCACTCAAAAAACAGTGCATTGGCTCAATATTGTCGCATGGAGAAAAGTCTTGAAAGGACACCAGAGTTAAAAGAAAATTATAATCAAGTTCTCCAAGAATATATCGATTTACACCAAATGGAACCAGTAGTTGGCCAGGAAAACAATTCTGAAAAACAGTTTTCGTACTATTTGCCTCATCACGCGGTCCTCAGACCAGAAAGCAAAACGACGAAAGTAAGGATTGTCTTTAACGCCTCCAAGAAAACTAATAGCGGGTTTTCCTTGAATGACGTCCTTCACCAAGGCCCAGCTCTTCAAACCGATTTGACGCAAACGGTTCTTAGCTGGCGCTACTACAAATATGTTTTTACGGCCGATATAGAGAAGATGTTTCGCCAGATTATGGTTCACGAAGAGGACCGACCGTACCAACGACTCCTCTTCCGTAACGATCCGGCTAGATCAGTAAAAGCATTCTAAATGAAAACAGTCACTTTTGGAGTGAACTGTGCACCATTCTTGGCCAGTCGAACGCTACGGCAGTTAAGTGAAGACTGCAAGCATACCTATTCAGAAGCATCCACGATATTGAAACTCGAGACTTATGTGGATGATATCTTGTCCGGAGGGCATAGCCTTGAAGAAGCCCAATCAAAGCAAACCTAACTAAGGCATGCCTTGAATTCAGCTGGCTTCCCTTTAAAGAAAATAACGGCCAACGACAGCTTTTTGCTTAAAAATGTGGCCCGGGAAGATCTTTTAGACAAAGAATTTTTAAAATTGGATGCTTCTAGCAGTATAAAAACTCTCGGAATTCGCTGGAACGCGACATCAGACTCCTTTTATTATGAAATAGAGCCGACCCAAATCGCGCCTTCCTATACAAAAAGACAAATTCTGTCAGTCATAGCAAAACTATTTGACCCTCTTGGTTGGCTGGGCCCAATTATGGTAATAGCAAAGCTCTTGATGCAAGAGTTATGGGAACTTAAAGCGGACTGGGACGAAGCCGTTCCTGCGCATATACAGGTAAAATGGGACGCCTTCCTGCACACTTTACCACAAATTTCCGCACTGAGAATTCCCAGATGGGTGCAATCGTCACCGTCTCACCAAATACAAATTCACGGCTTCTGCGATTCATCAGAAAAGGCTTATTGCGGAGTAGTCTACCTGCGAACCGTAACCCCTGATGGGAGAATAAGCTGTAATTTATTAGCGGCAAAAACTAAGGTTGCCCCTTTGAAAAAGATTACAATCCCGAAGCTTGAATTGTGCGGCGCAGTCTTGCTCTCAAAGCTAGCACAGGGGATAACGGACCATGTGAAGTTCCCCTATGAACTATATCTGTGGACGGACTCTTCTATAGTCCTCGGGTGGCTACAGCAGCCACCCCATACCTTAAAAACATTCGTGGCGAATCGCGTAACGACGATCCTCAGTACCGTTAGCAATGGTCACTGGCAACATGTCAAAACAGAAGACAACCCGGCGGATCTAGGCACCCGCGGCTGTGCTTCCTCGAAACTCATAGAGAGTACCCTATGGTGGTTTGGGCGCACGTGGCTAACTCAGCCCGTGGAACACTGGCCGAAACCCCAGGTTTTTAAGCCCTCTATATTAGAGACAAGAAGTGTTTCGACGTTTCACGTGAAAACTATTCCAGGAATAGAGGATGACGATATTTTAAACCGGTTCTCGTGTTTCGCCAGAGCCTTGAGAGTCATATGCTATTGCTTTCGTTTTACCCGACGAAGTCGCAACGGCACACTTGAAAGGAAGCAAGTAATCGACGCTGAGGAAATGCGATTTACAACAAACCGTCTTATCCTTTTAGCGCAAAAGCATTACTTCGAAGCAGAAAACAAAGCCCTTTAAGACAGGCGACCAGTTAGCCGGAAGAGCAGAATATTGACACTTAATCCTTTTCTCGATAAGGAAGGTATTTAACGGGTTGGAGGAAGGCTCAGTAATTCCGAGTTAAACTTTGACCAACGTCATCCAATAATAGTTCCCGAAAACTCTCGCTTTGCTTATCTTTTTGTTAACTACACACATAAAATTTTGCTTCATGCGGAACACAACATCATGCTGAGTGCTATACGGCAAAGGTATTATCTACTTCGACTTAAAAATTTGGTGCGTAAATGTATTTGAACTTGTAAGTCTTGTACGATTTACAAACACAAGGTCCAACACCAAATAATGACATCTCTTCCGGCTGAGCGGGTGAACTTTTCGTTGCCATTTACCTACACCGGAGTCGACTTTGCTGGCCCATTTAGCCTAAAAACCTCTCCTCAGCGTAATGCTAAATTATCTAAAGGCTACGCCGCCATATTTGTATACCTGTTTACTCGAGCGGTTCACTTAGAAGTTTGCTCCGATCTATCCACCGATGCGCTCTTGGCCTGCTTTGACAGATTCGTCGGTCGCAGAGGATTCCCAAAAACCATGTTCTCTGACAATGGTAGAAATTTTCTTGGAGCCAGCTCTGCACTACTCAAATCGCATAATGAATTCCTAAAAAGCACGGAGAAGGCCTTAGTGGAAAAGTACTGCGTGCACGGATTCACTTGGTCATTTATCCCACCCTATGCACTCCACATGGGCGGCCTCTGGGAGCAGCCGTAAAGAGTATGAAGAAACATCTGAGAAAGATAGCGGCTAACGTAAATTTTACCTACGAGGAATTTGCCACCCTATTGATCAGAATAAAAGCGGTTTTAAACTCTCGCCCAATATCCTCACTAACGGAAAAGCCCGGTGAGCTACTACCTTTAACTCCGGGTCATCCGCTGAGAGGTGCGCCGATAATAGCTCCCCCTGAAGCTTCTGAGGAACCTCCGTTAGAGAGGTTGAATTTCCTTAAAAGGTGGAACCATTTGAAAGCTCTTCAACATATTTTCGCTCGTAGATGGAAAGATGAGTATATCACCGAACTTCAGCGAAGGTTTAAATGGAAAACTGAACAACAGAACGTCAAAACAGACGATATCGTCATTGTTAAAGACGATTTATTACCCCCCACTGAGTGGCGTCTGGGACGCATCACAAAGGTCGTACCGGGAAAGGACGATAAAGTACGGGTAGCAGAGGTTAAAACTCGAAACGGAACTATACTCCGTTCCATTTCAAAGCTGTGCGTTTTGCCAACCCACACCAATCTTTAATGTAATTCCCGTAAGATTGCTCTGGGGTCCGCCCCTTAAGGGAGGGGTCGCAAAACAAAATCTCTAATAACATGGTATATATATATTTTTCTTTTCTTCCCCTCTAGTTCTCAACATGCCACGGTGCAACCTATGCCTAAAAAACTATGCCGTTCGGCACTGCAAAGTCTTTGTGGCTAAATCCAGCTATGAAAGGCGAGTTTACGTCCGAAAGTAGAATTATTGTTTAAACTGCCTAGCGCACACGCATGCACGACCAGACTGTCGCTCAGCAATCCGCTGTGCCATCTGCGGTGCAAAACACCACTCTATGCTACACCGAGAGCGCCCCTCTGGCATAATCTCTTCAAGCTTCGAGGAAGTGGTTGTAGCCGATGATGCCGACAACGTTTTATCAGGAAACTTGACAGAAACCCGCACTCCCCAAGCATCGTCGCTTCTTTCAATGGAATTACCCACGATCCCGTACATCCAGAAGAATCTAATACTTCCTCTAGCCAGAGTCGACTTGATTCATCGAGGAAATCCCATGTGGGTTACGTTCTTGTTAGACCTAAACGCTAAGTCCTCATTTCTTAAAAGGAGTGTGGCAAACATATTTCCGAAGTTTTCACCCGATTTTATTGTGAGCGACCGGTACTTTGGCTCCTTCCAGGTCATGCCAACATATGCGCCCCGTAAGAGTTACGTCCCTATAGCGGGATGGAAATTAGAAGTGAAAGAGGAGCGTATAGTGAACCCCTCTCCGATCGAGGACCCTAAACTTCGAGCGCACTTTCAAGGAATCGTGCCCCTAGCTCATCCCGATTTTGGCCATTGTCGGGAAATAGACGGTGTAATTGGCCAACGCACTTTGGATCTAATTATGACGAACAAAACCGTCCAATCTATGGAAACCCTGCCAAAAGCTCAGTATTCACTATTCGGCTGGGTCATATCTGGCCAATGGCATGGCTGCAGATGCCACTAATTGCCCGGGAGTATGTTAAACCATGTTCAACAAAATTAATAAGATAATTATTTCATTTAATAATCTCTTTATATTTACTTATATTTACTTTTTTTTTCTCTTAATTCAAACTTTTATAAGTTCTTCTCTCTTCCTCATGAAGAGGTTTTAATTTGTTTGCTATGTAACTTTAATTCGCCCCAACATAGCGGATTCCTTTTAAAATACATATTTACTTATGCGTAGTATACATACATACCTGAAATACTTTTGTTAGCCGTTAGTTTTAGTTATAAGATTGAACTCAATAAAACAGGTTATTGTTATTTAAGTTAAGCAATAAACAGGTTGTGTTTTATTTGGAAACACACACGTGAGTTAGGTAAAGGAAGTTCCCGACCCTAACACCAAGATATTTTGTCTCGGATCGTTGAGGCACCAAATGGTTGTTAATAGTGATTGGAGGGCACGTTTCTTTGCGTAAGGTAAAAGTTATGTGAGTACATTTTTGTTCAATTATGTTTATTCCCCATAACCTTGCCTAGTTCTAAACTTGGCTTACGTGTTGTTGTCTTCATGAATACTGAGAAAATCGGTATTATCAGCAAATGTGGACGTGTGCGTAAAACAGTTGGTTGACATATCTGCTGTGTAAAGCAAGTACAAAATTGGACCTAGTATACTCCCTTGAGGTACACCAGCCCCTATTGGTTGGGAACAACTTATTTGGTTTCCCTCTTTGATCATAAATTGCCTGCCGGTTAAGTATTTTTCTAGCAGGCTTGACATTTTAACTGGTAGATAGAGTTTTAGTTTGATTAACAGGCCTTCTTGTCATACTTTATCGAATGCTTGAGAGACATCGATAAACAGCGTGGAGCAGTACTTCTTTTCTTCAAAGGCTTTTCTTATAACCTGCACCAGTCTGTGAGTTTGTTCGATTGTGCTATGTTGACTTCTAAAACCAAATTGGTGATCTGGGATGTAGTTGTTGTCATTCAGGATCGGACTCAGCTTGTTTTTAAGCAGCTTTTCGAATAGTTTCGCCAAATTTGGTAACAAAATTATAGGCCTATATAACTCCACCTTCGAAGGTTCTTTACCAGGCTTGGGAATTATCTTTACTAAGGCAACTCTCCATAATGGCGAAAAGTGTTCAAGCCGAATTATGGCATTAAAAACAAAAAGAATAATTCTTTACCTGTAAAGGGTAGCTCTAAAAGCATTTTGTTGTTTCTTATCAACGCCAGGAGCTTTTTTGTCATTTAGGTTAGCCATTGCCTCTGAAAATCTGAAAATCGGAAACGTATTTCTATAGGACGTCTAGCTACAACTGGCGGTAGTTCTCTCATGTCAGTGCATGAATTGGGAGTGAAAACGTTCCTTAAATGGCTTGCGAACAGATCGCATTTTTCTTCGTCATTTTTAGCCTAGGATGTTCTCACGCTACGCAGTAGTGGTTTTGCGATTACGGGTGTTTTAAGACGTCTGGCCATAGAGAATAGTTTGTTTGAGGAGTCGGGTCTAGACCTTCTAGCAAGTTTTTTAATCGGTTTGTACATTCCTTCAGCTTATTTTTAAGTAGGGGCGATCTATACTTTTGCCATTCTCTTCGGGCTCTCCTTTTTTCAGATAAGAGCTTTTCAACATCGGTTGAATAAATTTTGTTGTATCTGGCCTGACGGTAAATACAAGAAGCATTTTCAACGGCTTTTTTAATATTTTCATTGAGGCTACTCAGGCGCTCATCGATTTCTTCGGAAGTTTTTAAAGATTGGTGTTCCGAACAGTGCGGGCTGATAAATTTTTTGTATTTTAACCAGTTTATTCTTTTTGACAGAAAAATATCACTAGTTGCAATTTGGTGAGGGCTGCAAATAGTAAAAATTGTGGGTGAGTGAAGATAAATCCAAGGAGGGTTGAGCCTCAATAAGCTCAGGGGATATACCTTTTGCCACGCCAAAATCTATTACGTCTGGTATTTTATTGTGGTCAGTTGGCCAATATGTTGGTTGCCCAGTTGAAATAACGTGAAGTCTCATTTCCGATACAGAACCATACAAGACACGACCTCTGGGACTTATTAGGCGGGAGGATCAGTATGTGTGTTTAGCGTTATAGTCTCCAGCAGCTATAAAGTGAGGACCTAAAAATTTGTAAAAACTGTTGTACTGATCCTTCTTCATGGAGAATCTGGGTGGACAATAAACTGACGAAATAACGCGATTATGGTAAAATTCATCGATGCAGACGTTTGTTGCTTGTATATAACTTTCGGAAAGACCACCCATCCATTGGTGTTTGATTCTTGATTCAATTAATATAGCTGAACCACCACATTACCTATCTCTGGGATCTTTTGAATCATAAGTGGCTATACTTATTTTGAAAGTGCTTCTAGATGTCATATGAGTTTCGGAAATCAACATGACATCGATATTTTGGTGTGTTAAAAAGTTTTCAAGCTCATTTTTGTGTTGGCGGATGCCGTTTGCGTTCCAGAAACCAATCCTGAAGCAGTTCATGGCCTTTTAAGCATGGCCTGCAAAAGAGCAGACTGCATTTCTTGCATCATGCCTGTCATTCGCGCCATAAACTGCGTTAATTTTTTGACCATATTGTCAATTACGGCTTCCAGGCGGCTAAAATTGGCTCCGGTTGGTTCGCTTGTTGGAACTTCTTGTTGTGTTGTAGGCTCGGTAGACTTACGTGCATTAGGCTGGTTAGACTTTAATACAGCGGCGTAAGAAACTTGATTTGTAGTTGGTTGTGCTAACGGAGGCATTTTTGTAGTTGGTATATTTAAAGGCTGGGGAGAGGCAGAAACTATATTCGGCTTAGATGAGCGCTTAACTGATTCAAAAACAGGGCAACCTCTATAGTTGGCCGTGTGGTTTCCGCCGAAATTGCTGCATTTCTTCACCCTGGGATCATCTTTAGGTTTATCGCACTTGGTTGTGGCATGCAGGTCCCCACACACAACACAAACAGTAGGCAACTTACAATAGGCTTTGGTATGGCCGTATTCCTGGCAGTTCAAGCACTGTACTGGCCCAGATCGTTTATGTGGGGATTCAACAACAACTCTGCGGTGCAAAATATATCTTAATTCATAAATTGGGTGAGTTTCACCTTTCCTTAATCTTACATCACTAGGCTCAAGCTCTACCCGGAATAATGGGGTTGGACACCTTTCTCTGTTTTTAATGTTGGATACAGTTTTAGCTTTAAGTTCTTTGCTGTACAAACTCGTCTTTTTCTCTTCCGGGTCGACATTAGCGTCAATACCTTTTATAACAACCTGGAGGCCTTTAGCGTTTTTTAGTTGGTAAGTGTAGAAGTTTTTTTTCAGTTTTTCAAGTTCTGAAACGACGCTGTGGCAAGCGTTTTCGTGATTTACCTAAATTTTTGTCTCGTTAATGTTACCACGCCCAATAATTAACACATAGAAGTTGTTTTCACCAATTAATCCGACTAAAAACCTAATAAGGTCGTTAGAGTTCCTTTCTCTCAAATAAATTGGAGGAGGTTTAAATGTCTTCTTCTCGGTGACAGGGATATCGTTCTCCTCTTCTAGAATTGCAAAACGATGTTGCGATGAGATTGGCTTTTCTTCATCTCTTGAAATTTTGGCTGGTTTTGTAACCTCTGCGGATTTCGGGCTCCTACCCCTTTTAAGAACTGTTATGTAGGGGTCCATCCCTACCTGGACCTTTGGAACTTCTGATGAAAGTGCAATGGGACTGCCTTTAGCAGAATATGATAAGGAAGACCGCGGGGAGGGTGGTACTTCGGTATTTTTTTTATAATTTTTAAAAAGAGATCGGGCTAAACTTGTCCCTTGTTCAAAGCACTTATTTAAATTTGGAGCACTTGCACTTAAATTGTTTGTATTTATTTTTGGTTTCTCATTTAAATAGTTTTTATTGAATTCAGGGTCTCTGATATTTTCATTACAGACGCTTGTTGAGCTTAACACAATGTAAGCATTTCGGCTTTCAGGCCCACTGTCACTACGATAACTGTTACTCATTAACAGTTCGCTTTTTTTATTTAGTTTGTTGTTTATGTTTTTCTCACTATTATGTGTATATATGTATATTAATAAATTCGTTTACCACTTATTACTAATACACCTATTACCAATATTACACTCGCGTAGACACGTCCGCACACTACGAGATTAAGAATGCAACTTGAACTCGTATACAATGAAGTATTAAATTTTCACCTTTTCGCCTAAAGGTTTATGTTTTTTTACTTAAGACGTTTAACTAAAATAATTAAATATAATACCTGCGGAAAGGTTTTTTGGCTTTGTTTTGATCAGCAAAAACTAAGTCTTAAAAAAATAACAATAGGTTCTAGAGTAAACATATGATCTTTTTCTCATATACCTGTTATTAACTGTTAGGGTCAACCAAAGTCATAAACCGTTTTATAATAATAATCACGACATTAAACCACTAAAGATAAAAACAACTCCATATTGGCGAGGTACTAATTAGTTTTACCTGATGTTAAGGTCTGGATAACAAGTGCAGTTTTGTTATATTTAAGTACCAACTTCTATGAAATTGAAGACCAATGTGTGAATAACATGCATCTAAAAATGTATAAAACTACGGATTCGATAAAGGATTAATCAATAATAAGTTAGTCCTTTACGTGTGTGGACGTATATTTGTGAGTGATAAAACATAACAGACACAAATAAAAATATTCAGAAAAATATAAAGAGCTTCAGTTGTAAAAAACTGGCCGAAGAGTATACTAGAAATAAAACCAGGAAGTTACGTTAAATAAAATTCAACTTAAATTCGTGTAGCACCGAAATACAAAAACAATTATCTAATTTTCGAATAGTACTAAAAAAATGCTACAAAGAAGTTAGCTACAGTAAACAAAAGTTTTATATAAAAAGTGAAAAGTGGTTAGAAGGCCAACTTACTGTCGCTGCAAAAACAGCAAAGCAAGCTAAGGTTGGAAGACCACACAAATCATTGGACAACTGCAGCGATAGATCTAATGGGCGGAAACTTAAGGATGTTAACGATGCAACTGGTTGCATAAATTTAAAAGAATCTTTCCTACATCAATTACGATCACAGAACCAATTAACAAAAGCGGATATCATTAAAAAAGTTATTAGAGCTAGTCCAGTGAGATAAAAACGAATTCTTTAAAGTATACCAACTCCGAGCGATGCAAAATAGTACACAAATGAGGAGGCATTAGCCTTATTTCTGAATTGCGTGCGATTGAAAAGGAGTCAAATATCTATTCAGCATATCATCACATAACCGCTGCTAAAATGGACTGTTTGCCATCAGAGGACACTATTACAATCCCACCAATTTCGATAGAGGTACAACTACAATCTTTACTTGATCACACAGCCGAACGCTTGCTACAATCAATACCAGGAAATGCGTTAAAGAAATATGGAAACACAAAGCTAATCCTTTTTTGCAAATGGGTCTTCGAGACAAAAACAATACAAACAAGTTGTATGTGAAAATATTTCGGACCCAGATATGCTCATGGTATCATTTGTATCATTGCGATTGCAAAAGATTTTGGAAGATTCAAAGCCTTCGACTAGTACAACTAGGGGTGCCAGACCTACTCTTCTAAAGAGCGCATGTACTCTTTTTTTAGAAATGTACTCTTTAAACAAGAAGGTCCAAAAAAGCACATAAAAGTACTCTTTTTCATCGTAGTACTCTTTTTTCGATTTTCATAAAAAATTCAATATAAACTGAAGAAATCTGTATAAATACTGATGAAGGAAAAACTAGAATTGTTAAAAATTTTCAAAGAAGTTTTTTTTTTTTATTTATATTTTTATTATTGAATCTTCGCTTTTGCGAACTAACAATAAGTATTCAAATCTTAAAACTAAGTAATTTATATTAGTCCAGTCAGTACCAGACCAAAATTTAAGTTCTCATAACAAAGTAAATTAATTTAAACAGTTTCATCTAAGTTCAATAGTGTCCCTTCTTTTCAGACGAGTGTGTCCACTATGTTGCAAGATGTTTCGAGAGAGCGGATTTGGATGCGTTTCCAGCTTGTTTAAATACTTGTCCACATAGTTCAGGATTTCGCATTTAACTAGTGGAACTTGTAGATCCTTATGGATGTTGCTGTTTTTAATATACCAAGGAGCACCAGTTATCATTCTTAGAATTTTGTTTTGACGACGTTGTATTTTTTCTATGTTAGAGGCGGAAGCAGTGTCCCATAATTGTATACCGTAGCACCAAATTGGTTTCAAAATCGATTTGTAGAGTAGAAGTTTACAATCAAGACGAAGCACAGAGTTTCTGCCAATTAACCAATGAAGTTGTGTAGCTTTAAGTTTCATTTGCGTCAACTTCGCATCTATATGCGTCTTCCATGTAAGGCGACGGTCCAGGTGAATGCCAAGGTATTTCGTCTCAAATCGTCGAGGCACCATATGGTTGTTAATAAGGATTGGAGAGCACGTTTCTTTGCGTAAAGTAAAAGTAACATGGGTACATTTTTGCTCATTAATTTTTATTCCCCATAATTTTGCCCATTTTTCAACTTGGGTTACGTGTTGTTGCAGCTGGTTCGAAGCCTCTTTAGGGTCTTTGTGAATACTAAGAAAAGCGGTATCGTCAGCAAATGTAGACGTGTGCGTAAAACTGTTTGTTGGCATATCTGCCGTGTAAAGCAAGTACAAAATTGGACCTAGGATGCTCCCTTGAGGTACACCAGCCCCTATTGGTTGGTAACAACTTATTTGGTTTCCCTCTTTGATTTTAAACTGTCTACCGGTTATGTACTTTTCTAGAAGGTTGAAAATATTAGCTGGAAGGTTTAGCTTTAGCTTGTTTAACAGGCCTTCGTGTCATACTTTATCGAAAGCTTGAGAGACGTCTATAAAAAGTGCGGAGCAGTACTTTTTTTCCTCGAAAGTTTTTCTTATAGCCTGCACCAGTCTGTGAGTTTGTTCTATTGTGCTATGTTGACTTCTAAAGCCAAATTGGTGATCTGGAATGCAGTTGTTTTCATTCAGGATCGAAGTAAGCTTGTTTTTAAGCAGCTTTTCAAATAGTTTGGACAAAGTTGGTAACAAACTTATAGGCCTATACGACTCCACCTTCGAAGGATCTTTACCAGGCTTAGGAATCATCTTTACTAAGGCAACTTTCCATATTGGTGGAAAATGTTCAAGCCGTATTATGGCATTAAAAACAAAAAGAATTATTCTTTTTGCTGTAAAAGGTAGCTCAATGAGCATTTTGTTGTTTATTGTATCAACGCCAGGAGCTTTTTTATCATTAAGGTTAGCTATAGCTTCTACCACATCTGAACATCGGAAACGTATTTCTATAGGACGTCTAGAAACAACAGGCGGTAATTCCCTCACGTCAGTGCATGTATTAGGAGTGAACACGTTTCTTAAATGGCTTGCGAGCAGATCGCATTTTTCTTCATCATTTCTGGCCCAGGATCCTCTTAGATTGCGCAGTGGTGGTTTTGCGATTACGGGTCTTTTGAGACGACTGGCTGATCGCCATAGAGAATAATTTGTTTGAGGAGTCGCGTCTAGACCTTCCAAATACTTCTTAATTGATGCAATTCTGTGTACCTCCAGCAAGTTTTTTAAGCGATGTGTACACTCTTTTAGCTTCGTTTTAAGTTGGGGCGATCTATGCTGTTGCCATTCTCTTCGCGCTCTCCTTTTTTCAGATAAAAGCTCCTCAACATCGACAGAAAAAATTTTGTTGTATTTGACCTGACGGTATGTTGAAGAAGCATGTTCAACGGCTTCTTTAATGTTTTCATTTAGGATATTTAGGCAATCATCGATTTCTTGGGAAGTTTTTAGTGGTATGTGTTCCGAGCAGTGAGAGCTGATATATTTTTTATATTTCAACCAATTTACTCTTTTGGATAAGAAAAAATCACTAGTTGCGATTTGGTTAGGACTGCAAATAGTGATAATTGTGGGTGAGTGGTCAGAAGATAAATCCAGAGAGTCTTGTGCCTCAATAAGCTCCGAAAATATACCTTTTGCTACGCCAAAATCTATTACGTCTGGAATTTTATTGTGGTCGGTTGGCCAATAGGTTGGTTGTCCGGTAGAAATAACACAAATACCCATTTCAGATACGGAATCATACAAGATACGACCTCTGGGACTAATTAAGCGGGAACCCCAGTAGGTGTGTTTAGCGTTATAGTCTCCAGCAGCTATGAAGCGGGGACCTAAAGATTTGTAAAAACTGTTGTACTGATCCTTCGTTATGGAGAACCTGGGTGGACAATACACTGACGAAATAACTAGGTTAGCGAAAAATTCAGACGTTTGTTGCTTGAATATAGCATTCGGAGATGCCACCTAACCATTGGTGTTTAATTCTTGATTTGATTAGTATAGACGAGCCACCACATGATCTATCTCTGGGATCCTTCGAATCATAAAAATTGTATCCACTTATTTTAAAAGTGCTCCTAGATGTCATATGAGTCTCGGAAATACACATGACGTCAATTTTATGGTGTATTAAAATATATTCGAGCTCGTTTTTGTGTTGGCGGATGCCGTTTGCGTTCCGGAAACAAACCCTGAGGCAGTTCATGGTCTTTTAAGCATGGCCTGCAGAAGAGCAGACTGCATTTTCTGCATCTCCTGCATCATGCCAGCCATTTGCGCCATTATCTGCGTAAATTGTTTGACCATATTGTCAATTACGGCTTCCAGGCGGCTAAAATTGGGACCAGTTGGTTCACTTGTTGGCACTTGTTGTTGTGTGGTTGGTTGGTTTGGCCTTTGTGCATTGGACTGGTTTGACTTTAGTGCGTTGGCGTAAGAAATTTGACTAGTAGTAGGCTGTGCTAACTGGGGAATGTTTGTTGTTGGTATATTTAACGGCTGGGGAGGGGCAGGAACTACCTTCGGCTTGGATGAGCGTTTAACCAAGTCAAAAACAGGGCAATCTATAGTTGGCGGTGTGGTTTCCCCCGCAATTACTGCATTTCTTCACCCTAGGATCTTCTTTTGGCTTGTCGCAGTTGGTCGTATCGTGCAGATCCCCACACACAACACAAACAGAAGGCAATTTACAATATGCTTTGGTGTGGCCATATTTCTGGCAGTTTAAGCACTGTACGGGCCCAGATCGCTTATGTGGCACCTCCACTATAACTCTACGGTGCATAATATATCTAAGATCATATATCGGATGTGTTTCATTTTTTTTCAATTTAATGTCACTGGGCTCAAGCTCCACCCGGAATAATGGTTGAGGGTATTTTTCCCTGTTCCTTATGTTTGATACATATTTGACTCTAAAGCCCTTCATGCACAAATTGGTTTTAATTTCCTCCGGGTCAACATTAGAGTCAATACCTTTTATAACTACCTGGAGGCCCTTAGCGTTCTTAAGTTGGTAAGTATAGAAATTTTTCTTAAGTTTTTCGAGCTCCGAAATAGTGGTGCGGTAAGCGTTTTCGTCATTCACCTGAATTTTTGTCTCGTATATGTTACCTCGTTTAATGTTAGTAACGTAAAAATTGTTTTCTCCAATCAACCCTACTAAAAACTTTACAAGATCATTCGAATTCCTTTCCCTCAAATAAATCGGAGGTGGCTTAAAGGACTTTTTTTCAGTAACGGGGGCATCATTATCTTCTTGCAGAATGGCAAAACGATTTTGCGATGAGGTTGGCCTTTCATCGTCTTTCAACATTTTTGCAGGTTGAGATGTTTCTGCCGATTTTGGACTTCTCCCCCTTTTAAGAACTGTTACGTACCTGTCCATCCCTACCTGGATCTTAGGAGCACACGCAGAGAGTGGGCCTGGAGCGCCTTTAGCAGCTGTAGGTGCGACACCAGAACTTGACAAAGAAGACCGCGATGAAGATGGCACCTCGGTATTTTTTTATAATTTTTAAACAGAGATTGGGCTAAATTTGTCCCTTGTTCAGTACATTTATTCAAATTAGGCACACTTGCACTTAAATTATTTGTATTTGTTTTCGGTTTTGCACTTAAATAGTTTCTATTATATTCAGGGTCTCTAATGTTTTCATTGCTAACGCTTTCTGAGCTTAACACAATGTAAGCATTTCAGCTATTAGGCCCACTTTCACTACTATTACTGTTACTCATTAACCGTTTGGTTTTTTTGTTTTGTTTGTTTTTATTTTCGATTCTCACTTATGTCTTGTAGGTATGTATATTAACAATTTTTTTTTGTAACTTATTACAAATATACACTCGCGTAGACACGTCCGTACCCTACGAGATTAAGAGAGCAACTCCAATTTTCATTCAAATTTCAATTTTCAAAGAAGTGATAAATATATTTAACCTAGTAAATAAAACTTTTTTATTGATCTCATAATGTGATATACATATATACTTATATATAAGTATAAGAATTGTTTCTGTTACATTAAAGAATTGTTTTTTTTCGTTTTTTCGTTGTTATTTATACACATGCGTGGAGAACCAATCGCTAAAAACTCCCGGAGACATAGATGATTGTCTGAGCGTCCTAAACGAAAACATTAAAAAAGCCGTTGAACATGCGTCTTCTACCTACCGCCAGGCTAGGTACAACAAAATTTTTTCTGAAGATGTGGAAAAGCTCGTATCTGAAAAAAGAGAAGCCCGCAGGGAATGGCAAAAACATAGATCGCCCCAACTTAAAACTAAGCTGAAAGAATGTACAACCCAACTAAAAAGCTTGTTGGAGGCTTACAGAATGGCATCACTGAAAGAGTACCTGGAAGGTCTAGACGCGACTCCTCAGACAAATTATTCCTTATGGCGATCAGCCAGACGTCTTAAAAGACCTGTTATCGCAAAACCACCACTGCGCAATCTGAGAGGATCCTGGGCTAGAAATGATGAAGAAAAATGCGATCTGTTCGCAAATCACTTCAAAAACGTATTCACTCCCAATACATGCACTGACGTGAGGGAATTACCGCCTGTTGTTGCAAGACGTCCTTAAGAAATACGTTTCCGATTTGCAGATGTTGTAGAGGCTATCGCTAACCTTAACGGTAAAAAAGCTCCTGGCGTTGACAAAATAAGCAACAAAATGCTCATAGAGCTGCCTCTTACTGCTAAAAGAATCATTCTTTTTATTTTTAACGCGATAATTCGGCTTGAACATTTTCCGCCTATATGGAAAGTTGCCTTAGTAAAGATGATTCCTAAGCCTGGCAAAGATCCCTCGAAGGTAGAATCTTATAGGCCCATAAGTTTGTTACCCACAATGTCAAAATTGTTCGAAAAACTGTTAAAAAACAAGCTAAATCCGATCCTGAATGACATCAACTGCATTCCAAATCACCAATTCGGCTTTAGAAGTCAACAAAGTACCATCGAACAAACTCACAGGTTGGTACAGGTTATAAGAAAAGCCTTTGAGGAAAAGAAGTACTGCTCCGGGCTTTTTATCGATGTCTCACAAGCTTTCGACAAAGTATGGCATGAAGGCCTTCTAAACAAACTAAAGCTCAACCTTCCAGCTAATATTTTCAACCTTTTAGAAAAATACATAACAGGCCGACAATTTATGATCAAAGAGGGAAACCAAAGTTGTTCCCAACTAATAGAGGCTGGTGTCCCTCAAGGAAGTATACTAGGTCCAATTTTGTACTTGCTTTACACGGCAGATATGCCAACCAATAGTTTCACACACACGTCGACATTTGCTGACGACACTGCTTTTCTTAGTATTCACAAAGACCCTAAAGAGGCTTCGAACCAGCTGCAACAACACGTAACCCAAGTCGAGAAATGGGCAAAGTTATGGGGAATAAAGATAAATGAACAAAAATGTACCCACGTAACTTTTACTTTACGCAAAGAAACGTGCCCTCCAATCACTATCAACAACCATAATGTGCCTCAACGATCTGAGACAAAATATCTTGGAAGCCTCATATAGATGCTAAGCTGACGCAAATGAAACTGAAAGCTTCTCAAATCCACTGGCTAATTGGTAGAAACTCTGTGCTACGTCTTGATTGTAAGCTTCTAATCTACAACTCGATTTTAAAACCAATTTGGTGCTACGGTATACAATTATGGGGCACTGCTTCCGCCTCTAACATCGAAAAAATACAACGCCGTCAAAATAAAATCCTAAGAATGATAACTGGTGCTCCGTGGTATGTGAAAAACAGCAACATCCATAAGGATCTAGAAGTTCCACTAGTTAAAAGCCAAATCCTGAAATATGTGGACAAGTACTTAAATAAGCTGGAAACGCATCCAAATCCGCTCGCTCGAAGTATCTTGCAACATAGTAGACACTCCCGTCTGAAAAAGAAGGATACTATTGCGCTTAGATGAAGATAACTATTTTATTATGAGAACTTAAATTTTAGTCTGGCACTGGCTGGGCTCATATTAATTACTTAGTCTTAAGATTTGAATACTTATTGTTAGTTCGCTTAAGCGAAGATCCAATAATAAAATATATGAAAAAAAAAAAAAAATTTATACACATGCACATTGTGAGGGTCAACTAAAAGAGAATAGGTTTGTGGGGTTATTTATACTTTACAATTTTTGTAAGTTCAAAAGAAAATTTGTGGGGAAACATAGCTTTGGAAATATTGTTTTAATTTTGATTTCAAATTTTATTATGAGAAGAAAATTTTTTGATTGTCAATAAACTTACGTACATATTTGGGCGGAAAACTTCTTTAAATTAAGGAAAAGGGAAATAAACACATAAATAAAACAGATTTCGTTGTGGTGGAAATTTTGGTTTGGTGTAAGCAAAAGACTAAGGAAAGAGTGGATTGTTAGAACCTTTAAGAGTTAAGAATATCTCGGTGACTGCAATCGTATTTTCGACTGTAAGATATATAACTCTGCGAGATTTGGTACGAGTTCAGTCCGGCAGTAGCGGTTATTTTATCCAGAGATCGGCAAGAACACTCCGTATAAGCCTTTTCCAGCACGAAGCTTTCTAGCACCCACTTCTTCAGCTTAAGCCTCGTTCAAACCACCACAAAAATTTTAAAAACCCCCGCCAGTGTAACCTACTACCTATTTATTCAACATTCACCAAGTTTAATCGTCAGTTTCGATATATCTGGTGTACGAGATACATTTTTTGTTTAAATCGACTAAATTAGGATCTACTACAATCTAACGGATAATCTATCAACTTTGCTTTTATTGTGTTATAAGGACAGTTTTCTTGTTTCATATTTTTTTTTATAATTGTTAATTAACTTAAAACCTAAGCCTGTTTTTTTTTAAATTTAATTACCTAATACTCCCATTTCACTACTTACATACCAACACATCTACACTAGGACTAATACAGAAGAAACAAGCAGTCATACAATAATACATTACCATAAGCCAGAATTTTAATATTTATTAGATATTTGTGTTAACTAGTTTTTTTGTAAGCCCTTACCAAACGCAAAAGGGGATAACTATTCAAAATTATAGCCACTCTTCACGTAACATCAGGCCTGCTGTCATCGTTGGAGAAATTTGGTAAGTTCAAATAACAATTTTTTTTTTGTTTTGTTGATTTATGTTAACATGTTTTTTTTATTAACATAAGCATTTGAATTTTATGTTAACACAACGTAAATATTAAAATTTCTCTCATGGGATTTATTTTTTTTTTAATTTTTTTTTTCCCCCTGGATTTTAACTTCAAATTCCAATCATTAATTTTAAATTTTATTCATATTTGTCTTTTTTACCTTTAATAGCTTAAACAGTTTTTTTTATTATTATAATTAATTAGCAAAATTTTAATATATATTTTTTTTTTAATTTTAAAATCAATGCCATTGACAACTTGTTGCAATAAACTCGGGATAATGGTTGCTATGTAAATAATAATGCATTAGTTTTTTTTTTATTATTCCACGAAAGGTTAATTGAGGTATAGGTAGGGGGAACCTTTAAGGGCTATGGCGGCAATATATATCCTATAGCATGGTTGGGAGGGTAAAAGACAAAGAAGAGACACCACCTTCTTCTTGTGACCGAACTTTCACACAATTAAGGGCTACTTTTGTTAATTTTTTTTTTAGCTTTAATCTTATTATATTATTTTTGATTTTTGGTTGTTAATACTACGGTCAGAAGCTACCTTTCATCTTGATTTTTTTTTTATTTCTTTGTTCGGTTCTTAACCTATTATTTTTTTTGAGAGACAAGAACACCGCCCCAAACCCTGAGCATGGCCGGAACCATAGGTAGCAAATAGTCTTCAAGAGATAGGGCCTTTAGGGGTTGAATCGTTACATAGAATAAAATGGCGCCCAACGTGGGGCCCAACGAAGTCCTTGCATCATTGTTTTTTTTAATGATACATAAATAGGAATTGTTTCTTTTTTTCATCCTAGTTGAAGCTCCAAAGAGAAAAGTTTAACCGTGGTATTTGCATTTTTTTTTTTTTGTTTAATTATTATGTTTTTTTATTTAACTCTAAAGCAAAGAAAACAATGTTTGGAGTTTTAGATTTTTTTTCGTGAAAAGAGAAACGGGAAACAATTGTTAAAGGAAAAATTTTTAGTTGCTTAAGGTGTTAATTTTCTGTTGAGATTTTTGATCTTGAGGGGATTTGAGATCCTACTCACGTAAATTACACTTACTTTTCGAGTACTTTTTATTTTGAGTTTTATTTTGCTTTCAAAATTTTTGCTCAACTAGGTATATGAGAGAGATTTCTGTATTTGAATTTAATGTTTGGATACTTACCCTCATGTTATTTTTGAGAATAATTTTTTTTATTTAAATTTTCATAATGAGATTTAAGGTTATGGACTGAAACAAGTCAAAGTTTAACTCTTTTGAAGGTTTAGAATTTGGTTTTATTTTATTATTTTTTCCCTAATTTTTGTTTTGTGGAAGTTTTAGTCAAAATTTTTTTTTGATCCCTAGCTATATTGAGATTTAACCGAGTAGTAGTATATACATAAATATTTTAAAAATAATTAGAATTTAAACTTTTATTATGCCTCTAACGCAAAGCAGAGATAATTTAGTAAATATTGATGAGCCAACAAATATAAGCTTTACGGTGGATATGAATTCCACCAATGGCAATGAAGGTAGTCAGACGAAATCAACTAGAAGAAGGACTGGTCAGGTAAGACAGAATCCTAACGCAGATACTTTTCCATTGAATAGCGAAACTCAGATAAGACAAATTGTAAGCGAATCTCTAGGGTCTTTTCGTACTGAGATTATGAGTTACATTTCGGATGAACTAGGTACTATGATGCGGGATATTAACATTCAATCTAATGAACATCGAATTCGGCAGGACAATGCGGAGAACGATATTCCACCTAGGCCTGACCCTAGCACAAATCGGCAGGAACCAATACTGGCCGAGAAGGTTTTGAACATTATTCGGAATTGGCATATTAAATTTACCGGACATGACAATCACT
Organism: Melanophora roralis; assembly: GCA_963583895.1. NCBI lineage: Eukaryota > Metazoa > Arthropoda > Insecta > Diptera > Rhinophoridae > Melanophora > Melanophora roralis. Next base: position 32,939,606 of record OY757191.1, on the reverse strand, counting down.
TGACTGTAGACGAATTTATTTATCGCATAAATATTTTAACTACGAACAATCTTCAGGGAGATTTTGACATTTTGTGCAAACATGCCCATAGCCTTTTTGAAGGCAAAGCGCTGGAATGGTATTGGAGATACCACAGGCAGACTAATGATATAGACTGGAGTTCGTTAACTAATGCATTGCGTAGCCAATATAAGGAGCACCTTACGGACTTTGACATACTAGAGGATATACGTAGACGCAGACAAAGACACAATGAGAAATTTGACGAGTATTTAGACGCAATCTTAGCTTTGACTGATAAATTAAAAACACCGATATCTGACCGAGATTTGTGTGAGACTCTTATAAGAAACCTTAAACCTGAGATTCGTCACGAGCTTCTTCACATGGAGATCGACTGTGTTTCTCAACTTCGGAAGGAAGTTAGAAAACATGAACATTTTATGAGGGATCTTCACGTTTATGAGAGTCGGCAAAATAATAAAGGAAGAATTGCAGAAATTACAACTAGAGATAAAGAAACCGACGAAGTGAATCAACGGGATGAAGTACTGGCAATACAACATGACATTAGATGCTGGAATTGTGATAAAGAAGGTCATACATATTTCGACTGCATGGAACCAAGACGTATTTTTTGTTACGGATGTGGGGCCAAAGAAATGTACAAGCCAAATTGTACAAAATGTTCAAATAAAGTTTCGGGAAACGGACAGAGGGATGTTCGACGGACATACTAAGGACATCCGACAAAAGCATACTAGAAAACTCGGACAGGACAGAACCGATAAGGACAGAAGTACATCCATTAATGAGGCCCTATCACGTAAGGTTGGCTGAATATATAAAAGCTAGAGAGAGAATATTTGGCAAAAAGGATAAAATTAGTAGATCGTCAAAACGAATTCGAGAATTTTATCGCATGATAAAGTTATTTAAAACTTGTGTTATTTCCCCAATCATATCTCAAGAGTTAGATTCTAGGCCATACATTAATATTAAAGTGTATGAGGATTTTTACATGGCTCTGCTGGATAGTGGCGCAAACAAGAGCGTAATCGGAGGAATTTTAGCTAAGGTAATTCAGAAAAGGCCTTGTTTTAGGAAACGTGTGGGTAGTGTGCGTACCGCGGACGGACAGCGACAAGATGTTTTAGGAACGGCAACATTGGACATAACATTTCAGGGACAGATAAGACATTTTGAATTTTTAGTGGTACCAACGATTCGGCAGGACATAATTTGTGGCTTTGACTTCTGGACAGAATTCGGGCTGAAAATTACTTTACCATTTGTTAGTGAGATTGACGAAAAAGCATCAGATACTGACTCTGACAAACTGAAGCTCACAGGGGAGCAAAGACGTCGGCTGGACAAAATTATTGCAACGTTTCCTAATTCTGCTGTAGATGGTTTGGGCTGCACTACTTTAATAGAGCACCACATTGATACCGGGGATGCAAAGGCCATAAAACAGCGTTACTACCCAATTTCTCCAGCTGTGGAAAAACAGCTATGTGGAGAAATAGATCGTATGATTTCTCTCGGCGTCATAGAAGAATCTGCAAATTCTGCATGGTCCTCTCCGGTGATGGTTGTTATGAAACCTGGGAAAATAAGGATGTGTGTGGACAGTCGTAAACTAAATTCTGTGACAATTAAGGACGCTTACCCAATACCGAACATTGACGGACTTTTATCGAGACTTCCTCCAGTTCATTTTATTTCAAAAATAGATTTAAAAGATGCTTTTTGGCAAATAAAATTGGAGCATAGTTCTAAACCAAAGACAGCTTTTACAGTCCCTAATCGGCCATTGTATCAGTTTACAAGAATGCCGTTTGGGCTGTGTAACGCACCGCAAACGTTGTGCAGACTAATGGACAAGGTTATTCCGTACAATTTGAAAAATCATGTTTTTGTGTATTTAGATGACTTACTGGTTATTTCACAGACATTTGACGAACATTTAATACATCTAATAGAGGTTGCAATGAATCTTCGGAAGGCAGGTTTGACGATCAACGTAGAGAAAAGCCACTTTGCTTTAAGTCAGGTGAAATATTTGGGTTATGTGGTAGGAAATGGAACGTTGCAAGTGGACAAGGACGAAATTGCTGCGATTCAGGAATTTCCGGTTCCGAAATCGATTAGGCATTTAAGACGGTTCTTAGGCATGACTGGATGGTACAGGAAATTTATACAGGACTATTCGACTTTGACATTTTCATTGACTGAATTACTGACAAAGAAGAAAAATTTTGTGTGGACAGACCAAGCTCAAAGAGCTTTTAACGACTTAAAGACGAAATCGACATCGGCACCTTTGCTTATTCACCCTGATTATAGCAAACCATTTATTTTACAGTGCGATGCTAGCACGTATGGAGTAGGGGCTGTATTGGCACAAAAAGACAATGACGGGACAGAGAGACCGATCGCCTTTATGTCCTGCAAGCTCAACAAGGCACAAAGGAATTATACCATAACGGAACTAGAATGCCTTGCTGTAGTAATGGCTATTAAGAAGTTTCGGGCATACATTGAGGGCCAAGAATTTAGAGTGGTAACTGATCACGCCAGTCTGAAGTGGCTTATGGGTCAGCGTGATCTATCTGGGCGCTTAGCGCGGTGGTCGTTAAAGCTTCAGGGGTTTAATTTTGCAATAGAACACCGGAGTGGTAGAGAGAATGTTGTTCCAGATACTCTTTCACGGGCTCATGAAGGGGAAGATTTTCTGAGCGCGGTTGAGTTAGAGGTACTGCCGGTAATAGACCTTGACTCGGACGCTTTTCACAGTGACGAATATTCAAAATTGCGGGTAGAGTTACAGAATTTGGAAATGGCGGACTACAAAATTATTGACGGGGTTATTTACAAAAGGACTGAGTTTTCTTCTGGAGGAAAAGACGAAACTAACTTGTGGAAATTACTGGTACCGACTGACTTAAGACGACAGGTAATATATTCAGCACACGATACACCAACTTCAGCACATGGAGGAATCGGTAAGACAATAGAACGAGTACGACGATATTTTTATTGGCCTAGACTTGCGACGGACGTGAAGGACTACATACAAAATTGTGACTTGTGTAAGACTTCAAAGCCACCAACACATATACTAAGACCTCCGTTAGGACAGATGACAGAAACTGAACGACCATTCCAGAGATTGTATATTGATATAATAGGGCCATTTCCCAGAACAAAGAAGGGACACATCGGGCTACTAATTATACTGGACCATTTTTCAAAATTTACTTTTCTTAAGCCACTTAAGAAATTCATTTCCAAGGACATAATAAATTATATACGGACCGAAATATTTAGCTGTTTGGGGTACCGGAGACCATAGTGTCAGACAATGGATCTCAATTCAAAAGTAGAGACTTTAAAAACTTTTTGGGAAAATATGAAGTGAGGCATATTTTGACTGCTGTGTACAGCCCACAGGCAAATGCAAGCGAAAGAGTTAACCGGTGCATAAATGAAGCCTTGCGTTCATACATTAGAGAAGATCAACGGGAGTGGGATCTATATACGGACAGTATAAATTGTTCTCTAAGGAACAGCGTTCATCAGTCCATTGGGAGAACCCCGTATCAAGTGGTTTTCGGACAGACAATGGTGACTCATGGCAAGGACTATGAGGTTTTAAGAAGACTAAATATTTTGGCTAACAGTGACTCAGTCCTCGAACGTCAGGACGAATTTACTCTTATACGAGATAAAGTTAAGCAGTTAATTAGGAAGGCTTTTAACAGAAATGCTCGGACATATAACTTGCGTTCTCGGACAAAACAATTTATTATCGGACAAACAGTTATACGACGCAACTTTACGCAAAGCTCTAAAATAGGAAATTTCAATTCGAAACTTGCTCCTGTTGGAATTAAGGCTACAGTGATACGTAAAGTGGGGCAAACTAATTACGAATTAAAAGATGTGGACGGTGAAAGTGTCGGTATATATCACACTAAGGACATATGGATTTAGGAACTGTACTTCATTTATTTTGTACCCTTTTTCAGATCCAGTTGTTGATATGTTTAGGCATATCATCAAGCTGTATCTGCTTTGTGAGGGTCAACTGAAAGAGAATAGGTTTGTGGCGTTATTTATACTTTACAATTTTTGTAAGTTCAAAAGAAAATTTGTGGGGAAACATAGCTTTGGAAATATTGTTTTAATTTTGATTTCAAATTTTATTATGAGAAGAAAATTTTTTGATTGTCAATAAACGTACGTACATATTTGGGCGGAAAACTTCTTTAAATTAAGGAAAAGGGAAATAAACACATAAATAAAACAGATTTCGTTGTGGTGGAAATTTTGGTTTGGTGTAAGCAAAAGAAAGAGTGGATTGTTAGAACCTTTAAGAGTTAAGAATATCTCGGCGACTGCAATCGTATTTTCGACTGTAAGATATATAACTCTGCGAGATTTGGTACGAGTTCAGTCCGGCAGTAGCGGTTATTTTATCCAGAGATCGGCAAGAACACTCCGTATAAGCCTTTTCCAGCACGAAGCTTTCTAGCACCCACTTCTTCAGCTTAAGCCTCGTTCAAACCACCACAAAAATTTTAAAAACCCCCGCCAGTGTAACCTACTACCTATTTATTCAACATTCACCAAGTTTAATCGTCAGTTTCGATATATCTGGTGTACGAGATACATTTTTTTTTTAAATCGACTAAATAAGGATCTACTACAATCTAACGGATAATCTATCAACTTTGCTTTTATTGTGTTATAAGGACAGTTTTCCTGTTTCATATTTTTTTTTTATAATTGTTAATTAACTTAAAACCTAAGCCTGTTTTTTTTTAAATTTAATTACCTAATACTCCCATTTCACTACTTACATACCAACACATCTACACTAGGACTAATACAGAAGAAACAAGCAGTCATACAATAATACATTACCATAAGCCAGAATTTTAATATTTATTAGATATTTGTGTTAACTAGTTTTTTTGTAAGCCCTTACCAAACGCAAAAGGGGATAACTATTCAAAATTATAGCCACACTTCACGTAACATCAGGCCTGCTGTCATATAACAATAACAATTTTTTTTTGTTTTGTTGATTTATGTTAACATGTGTTTTTTTTTATTAACATAAGCATTTGAATTTTATGTTAACACAACGTAAATATTAAAATTTCTCTCATGGGATTTATTTTTTTTTTTATTTTTTTTTTCCCCCTGGATTTTAACTTCAAATTCCAATCATTAATTTTAAATTTTATTCATATTTGTCTTTTTTACCTTTAATAGCTTAAACAGTTTTTTTATTATTATAATTAATTAGCATAATTTTAATATATATTGTTTTTTTTTAATTTTAAAATCAATGCCATTGACAACTTGTTGCAATAAACTCGGGATAATCGTTGCTATGTAAATAATAATGCATTAGTTTTTTTTTTATTATTCCACGAAAGGTTAATTGAGGTATAGGTAGGGGGAACCTTTAAGGGCTATGGCGGCAATATATATCCTATAGCATGGTTGGGAGGGTAAAAGACAAAGAAGAGACACCACCTTCTTCTTGTGACCGAACTTTCACACAATTAAGGGCTTCTTTTGTTAATTTTTTTTTTAGCTTTAATCTTATTATATTATTTTTGATTTTTGGTTGTTAATACTACGGTCCTTTCATCTTGATTTTTTTTTATTTCTTTGTTCGGTTCTTAACCTATTATTTTTTTTGAGAGACAAGAACACCGCCCCAAACCCTGAGCATGGCCGGAACCATAGGTAGCAAATAGTCTTCAAGAGATAGGGCCTTTAGGGGTTGAATCCTTACAACATGTATAAAAGTTATATTTATATATTTTTTTATGTTAAACTATAACAACACATATTTGGATTAAGTGTTTTTCTTTAGTTTGAAAAAATTTACCCTTTTTTACTCTTTTTTTTAACGAATGTGCTCTTTTTGCCTCTCCAAAATCTGGCACCTCTAAGTACAACGCAAACAATGGATATTTGGAAAAATGAGACACCATCTTTTACGAAATACTGCAGGCCAATCAAATTTGAATTCAAAAAAGAAACTCGTGATGCCATTTACAAAGATATTAGTGATATCAAGGCCCAAATTACAACAATACAGCCATTTCAATTACAGTTAGATGGGCAGCAAATTATATTAGTCCTAACAATGATAGATTGCAAAGTAGGTCAGGCTTTGCCTAACACGAAGGCTGCATCCAGCTGCATTATATGCCAAGCAACATCAACCCAATTATACTAAGTTCCAACAATATCATGAGATAATACCAATGCATATGAATTATCACCCCTACTACATGCAAGAATACGACTTATGGAACATATACTAAAAATCAGTTATGATTTGGATTTCGGGTCTCCAGGAATCATAAGAAACACTGAAACCAACAAAGAGTTAAGAAGTTCAAAAAAAAAAACATGTTCAAGATGAATATCGAAAAATTGGATTGATTATAGATCAGCCAAAACAAGGATCAGACAATACAAATGATGGCAATACCGCACGAAGATTCTTTTCAGATCCAAAAACAGCATCTGAAATAACAGGAGTGGATATAAACATTATTTTCAGATTTAAAATAATCCTAGAAGTACTTGCGTGCAATGAAGAAATTGACTCTAAACAATTTGGGGATTATGCAAAGAAAACTGCAAAAATATATACAACCAACTACCCATGGAGAAATATGTCTGCAACCGTTCATATCATTTGGTGCCACTTGGAGATCTATCAGAGGAGGCTCAGGAAAAAAGGAACAAGGATTACAGATTTTATAAGAAGATTTATTTAATTTATTAATTGCAACGTCAGATCCGTTTATCTCCAATATTCGAAATCAATGGCAAGTGGAACATCGAGATTTACATGAAGAAACCAAAAAACTACTACAGAACAAAAATTGTACAGAACAAAATATAGAATATTTGCAATCAATATTTGTGTCGAATGAATAATATTTATAATTGCTTTTCATTGTTATTTAAGTACGAAAAACATAGTATTAGTAAAAAATAATAATAAATAGAACCTTCTATTGTTACAAATGCTATTAAAATCTATTGCAATTTTTATTTTTAAAATGTTTTTTAAAACTATAAAATTTGACAGCAAAAAATAATACATTTTTCTGTAGTAACAGCAAAATCTCCAGTTAATCTGACAAATTTTTTTGAATGTAAAAATTTTTTGAGTGTGAAAATTTTTTTTGAGTGTAACGTTAAAAAAATGCCGTTATTACAAAAAATAATTATAATTATTATTAGGTTTCAAATAATAAATTTTTTAATATTTAAATAAAAAAATAAACCCATATTTCACTCAAAAAGTTAAAAAAAAATCAAAAGTTCAAATTTGACCTAAAAGTCCTTAAAAAGTCCTCAATCAATTTTAATGTATTTTAAACTAAATCAAGCTAAATCAATATTTTTATCGGTTCAAAAGTTACAGAATTTTGGCCAATGAAAACCGATTTGCAGCCACTGTGCGCCGTCAAAACAAAATTCTAATAGTGATAACTGGTGCTCATTAAAAACGGCAACGTCCACAAGGATCTACAAGTGCAACACGAAAAAAAATAACCATATACGGGCACCACTACGTGATAAAAGACTAAAAAAGAAAAGACCCATGTCTCCCAGTTTTTCCCAAAATCATGGACTTTTTTTTATGGGCCCTTAAAGATTAGGGGCCTTGGTGTCATTTTTGCAAAAAGTGATAATTTTCCCAGGCTTATATCTTGCAAACCGTTCTTAATTTTTATTTACTCTTTGAGGCAAAGTTGTAGCCCTTTTCATAAAGAACAAAAATTGTGAACATAAAAAATTAAAAAGATAGTCATTTTAGATCAAAATCGCAAAAAACTTTAAGAAGTTCGAATTTGTTTTACCTTTTTCCCCCTGTTCAGGTCTATAGGTAGCAAACCGCTCAAAATTCAAGAAAATAATCAACTACAAAATTTTACGTAATATCCCAATAAACAACTTTTTACAACATATAAACTTCCTAGGAATGATTCTAAACAACGTTTAGGTAGCGCTTATGTAGCCGCAAAAGTTAAAACTTTGCAAAAATGTATGCATGTACATACATGTAGTTATGAATCTATCTAATCATTACGTTTAATCAAATTGCCTTAAATGCATATATATACATATATTGTATCTGTCTTTTGTGTAATAGAGAACTCTAATATGTGCATGCGTGATAGCCGCAAAAGTCTTGCAACTTAAACAGGTAGACAAACCTAAAAAATGATGGAAACCCCAAACAACAAAATACATCATACACAATTCGCAAAAATGATCGTTAACGGCCTTTAATATAATTATGTTCATATTTTTTTTATTGCTTTGTTTATTACTTTTTAATAAAGATTGTTTATACCACCAAAAAATTACCTATGTACCTACTATCTCTTTTTGTAATAAGTGAGGACAATCCAAAAGAATATAATAATTGGATAAATTTAAAAAGAAGAAATTATTGCACCCAAGCTTATCAAGAAATCAACTACAAAATAACTCACGCGATCACGCATCAAGGGACGCAGCTCAAAATACAAAAGCGACGCGACGCTCACATCAAGGCATTACACAGCGCGACGTCAACGAGATCTCAGCGGTGAAAGTTATAGAGAAAGTGCTACAGCATAATTCGCACACAACATTGGCAACTGACAATTTCAATATGCAGTGTAAAAAAATTTATTTATTTTGCTACGTATGCGATCATCAAATCATAAAAAAAAATTATACTAGATTTCAAAAGGAAAAGAATCTATTAACTAGTGAATTTAAAAGAGCATATATACACCTAATGCAGTGTGTCGCCAATGTTATAACAATCTCATAGTATGGTTGAGTGGAGGCAAACATAGTATGAAGTACTGTTAGCCGGTAAAATGGATTAATCGTGCAGGTGATCATAATGCAACCAGTTGCTATGCATGCGTTAATTACACATCTTGTATAAATCGACATGCTGAGAAGAACAAAACTTATAAAGCAACTAAAACGGCCACACAACCAGTGCTTGCACCTGAAAGTTTTGTATTTCCGAGGCCGCCAACTCCATATCGTAGGACAGAATTTACAGAAATGACTACAGCAAGTGGTGTTACCTATCAAGATCGATTTGATACCGATTATGAGCCCCAACAAGGAAGAGATGGACCAGAACTAATACAGCCAATGGAAATGGATTTCATTGTGGCCATATTGGGACTATCACAGCGACTTGCCATACTTTGGACTGCGTTTTTTAAGCAAAGACAACTTACACATGCTATTGTTCATTCTATCGCGTACCGCAAACGGCAAGCTGAATTTCAGTTCCTCTACACTCTAAATGATGAAAATTAGTTCGCTTACTGCAACGATATAAAAGCTTTGATGGTAAAAATGGGAATGAACTACATCGCTAGTGAGCGGAGAATATTTATTTATGATTCTGTTTCAAGCTTGAAAGCAGTGTTGTCGCAAGTGTCGAACCGAAAGCCTACGAAAATAAATGGAAAATTTGCTGTGATTTGAAGGTCATCAATATTTTGCAAGGGATCATCATTAAGGGCGGCTTTCCGAAATGCATTTGTTTTCTTTGTAATTGGGATTAATAAGGTATATAAAGAAGAAAAATCTGATGATGGAGGGCAGTCTGGAAGCAACGTGCCTGTGGACCATAAGGTTTGAATCAGAGTCAGGTTCGGACGACGATTTGGAACCTCAACTTAAGAGAGTGCAATTTGCAAGTCCAGAGCCATTAATATTATAAACATTTAACAGACAAATACAGTTCACAATCGAGAAGGAAATGGATTTTAAACTTCCGTATTTAGATTCTGTAGTTATAAGAGAAAACAATGTCCTCAAATTAGATTGGTACCTAAAACCAACTTCTTCTGGTAGAATAATCAACTTTTATTCGAAACATCCGAGGAGTACAATAATTAACACCGCCAAAATTTTATTAGAAGAGTCCTAAATATCAGCGACGAACAGTTTTATGATAAGAATGTATTAAAAATCAGAACTATTCTTAAACAAAACGATTTCCCGTTAAAAACCATAGATGACCTTGAAAAGAAGTGAGCGTTCGTGGAGTTAAGATGTCTTTTGTGCGGTTGTCCGTCTTTTAATTAATTAATGTACATAGTTTATTTATGCCATTTGTTTTTAATGTCAGCGTCGTCTGTGTTTAATAAAATTAAAAACATTAATAAAAAAAAAGCAAAATCAACAAATAAAACAATCTAAAACAAACTAAAAACAATAAAAAAATTTTACATTTGAGAAAAATTTTTTTGAAAGCGAAAAAAAGAAAACAAAAACTAAACTTAAGAAACATAACAAAATTTTAAGAAACAAAAACAAAATAACAAAACCAAATAAACGGGACAAGCAACAACAACACGCGCCCAACCAGTGATGGACAAACTTGACCAGTGATGACAACAGGTGGCCTGTTTTTACGTCGTTTTACCAGATCAGGGCTTTTATGGTACCCTGAAAATAATCATTGTATATCCTTTTCTTAACTCCTTACGAACCCATTTCTTTGCTAAATGGACCATGTGGTGTCAATTGCTGGTTAACTGCCCAACGGCGAAGGTATAACACTGGCCGTTGGTGTAGTCAAGTTGGCAGCGATTGGTTGTCTACATTGTATATTTAGCAAACGAGGGACTTTGATTTATTTTTCTCTCTATTTGTGATGACAGGACGGTTCAGAATTGATTTTTGCAATATACGTGGGCTGAGAACGAATTTCTTCTCAGTGTATGCTCACGTGAGTCTCCATCGGCCGGATGTTTTTGCACTTTGTGAGACTCAGGTATCTGAAAATGCTGACCCTCAGGGTTTCCAGGTACCTGGGTACCACCTTTTAACACTCTTTTCCCTCCATCGGGGCATTGCGGTATATATTAGAACAGATGTTGTGTACCAATGTCAGTAACCATTTGACATGTTTGATGCAGAATTTAGCTGTATTTGGGTTAAATTCTAGATCAGGTGGCACACTCTGCACTTCGGATTTCTTTATAGAAGTCCAAACGCTGGAAGGGATATCACTATGGGTGGCTTCGACTCCCTTTCCGACTTCGTGACCAAAATCCTTGGGGATTGTCCGAACAGTGAAATTGTTGTTGCTGGGGATTTTAATGTTCACAATTCTTCTTGGATTCGCCATTCTGGCCTTACAACTCCAGAGGGCCGCTATGTTGAGTTATTCGCCGCGCACAATCACCTTGCGCAACTAGTGAACGAACCAACGCACATTTCGTGTGTTGAAGGGCACCAGAATAATACCCTCGACCTCTTTCTTACTTCGCACCCTGAAAAGTACGAAATAGATGATCTTGCACCTCTCGGAAACTCGGACCATTGCACCGTTTCCGCCTCCTTTTCGTTCTCCGGGCTTCACGGCGCTTCGACGGCAGCCCCGAAGCGTTCGATTTTTATATACGAAAAGGCTCGTTGGGCAGACCTCAACAATTTCTTTCGGCAGTTTAACTGGAAACTATGTTTCTTGGACAATATTGTCAATGCCATGGCGAAAATGGTTGAAAGTATTATTTTACTGGGAATGAAATCCTTTGTTCCGGTAAAAACGATCTCCAGTAAACCTCGGCGAAAGTCGTGGTTTAACCAGACTTGCAAAGCTGCAGTAAGGTCCAAAGAGGAAGCATTTAGTATATGGCGTGCGAACAAGAACGCCGATACTGATTCGCTACGCAAACAGGCGAGATCTTCGTGTGCCAAAGTACTCATGCGCGAAAGGGCTTTGTTCGAACAGCGTCTGCGTGCTAGGATTCTTGATGCCCCCAAAGGCAGCAGGAACTTTTGGTCATTTGTTAAGAGAGTAAGGAACAACGCTGGTTCTTCAATCCCTGCTCTGTTAAAAAATGACATATTAGTCACCGACCCTGTTGAAAAGGCTAACCTTTTGGCTGAAATATTTGCAGCAAATTCATATTTGCCGGAAAGCAACCAACCACTGCCCGAGCTTGAGAGAGTGTCTGGGACTATGCCAGACATATTCTTTCGAGCTCGTGCAGTTAAAAGGGTTCTTTTGGATCTCAACACTAGTAAGTCCCCTGGGCTGGATGGAATACCAGCACAGGTTTTAAAAGAATGTTCTTCGACGCTATCGCGTCTATTAGCTAACCTTTTCAGCCGTATTTACCATGCCGGAGTATTCCCGACGTGCTAGAAAGTAGCTAATGTTACGCCGATCCCCAAAAAGGGAAAGGCTGAAAACCCTGAAAATTACCGACCAATAGCAACTTGTTCGGCGATCTCCAAGGTTATGGAGAGTATGGTTAACTACCGCCTGGTTAACTATCTGGAGATGAACGGTTTATTAAGCGACCGCCAGTATGGCTTTCGTAGAGGACGGTCTATGGGGGACATACTGGCCTTTCTGACAGAAAAATGGTGTACCTCAATTCATCATTTTGGCGAAAGTAAAGTGGTGGCTCTGGACATATCTAAGGCGTTTGATAGGGTCTGGCACTGTGCGCTTCTATCTAAACTTATTGCTTTTGGTGTCGGTGAAAAATTTTCTCGATTTATATCGAGTTTTCTCAGAGATCGCACTATTCGTGTTGTTAAAGATGGGATCTCTTCCAACGAATTCGGAATCAATTCAGGGGTACCGCAAGGCTCCGTCTTCTCTCCTACTTTATTTCTTATCTTTCCGAATGACCTTCTATGTCAAACTTCAAATCCTTTTTACTCTTTTGCAGACGACAGCAGCATATGCCATTCATACTCTTTTGACCATAGGCCTAGCTCTCTGGAGATTGGAGCTAGGAGACAGAGTATGAATGTTTCGATTAACCGCGATCTGATGGTAATCTCCAAATGGGGCCGTGCGAATAGGGTCGATTTTAATGCCCGTAAGACCCAATGTTGTCTTCTGACACATAAACGCACAATGGACGATGCTGCCTCGTCTGTATTAATGGATGATATAATTATTGAGAGGACAGAGACTCTTGATGTTCTGGGTATGAGAATCCAGTGCGATGTCCGCTGGACGGAACACATTTTTCTTGTGTCGAAAGAAGCATCGAAATATCTTGTTTCTTTGCCGTGATTCAAGATTAAGTTGACTATCTCCATTCATTGATGACAATGGTCCTATAAGCGTAGGGGGACGTATTTCCAATTCAAAGCTTTCACCGAATACTCAACATCCAATAATTTTACCAAAAGACAATAAAATCATAACTTATCTTATCCTGTATGAAGAACACGTAAAGAATTTACATCCTGGTGTATCGGCGCCATTATTGGATTCTTGGAGCCAGAAATTTGATACGTAAGCTCACCCACAAATGCTTGAAATGCTTTTGGAGAGCACAACACATTACCCGACAACGCATGGCTGATCTTCCAAAGATACGTGTACGGCAAGCCTTTCCATTTGAAAACACTGGTTGCGACTATGCAGGTCATTTCACTCTAAAGTTTCATCGGGGTTGCAATAGGCAAACATCCAAGGAGTATATCTGCCTATTGGTATGTATGATGACCTCAGCAATACATCTAGAATTGGCAACAGATTTGAGTACGAAATGCTTTTTGGCCGCTCTGTGTCGTTGTATATGCCACGTCGTGGTAAATTTTCAACAATATACAGTGACAATGGCAAGAATTTTGTTGGCGCCAAGCGCAAACTGAACGACATGTATCAACAAATACAATTTGAAGGTCACAATAACATCATTGCTACAGCCTTAGTCAAGGAGGGTATTAAATGGACTTTTATCCCTCCATATTCGTCACATTTAGGTGGCATTTGGGAGTCAGGTGTGTGCTCTGTAAAGCTCCATTTTCGGCGCGTTATTGGTTCGACCATACTAACGTTTGAACAAATAAATACACTTCTTGTACAGATAGAAGCAGTTATCAACTCCAGACCACTAGGGTCTGCTCCAGACACGAAAATTGGCTACCTCTCGTCATCACATTTCTCACTTGGTAGACCAACTACAATGATCCCTGAAGATTACCTGACGGAAGTAAAGATTAATAGGCTCAATTTCTGGTAACAGATACAATGCATGTAGCAAGGATTCTGGCGTAGGTGGAGTAAGGAGTACTTGACGTCTCTACTACAACGTCCCAAATGGCAAAACCTTAATCCAAATATCACACTAAGCGATATCGTTCTAGTAAAAGAAGACAACACTCCTCCCTCAACTTGGATTATAGCTTGAGTCACTGAAACCTTTCCTGGTACCGACAGATTGGTAAGAGCTGTACTGCTGAAAACCTCGAACGGCACAATGACATGATCAATCGTTAAAATTGTGAAATTGCCAATATGCCGAAACGTTATTTCAGGGCCACCCGGGATGTAGGGGAACCCTGTAGATCATATGTCAACTTTGTAAATTTACACACACAATTATACTCAACAACACATTTTAAATACACTACACACATCTAACATTTTAGTATTGTTTCTGATTCCAACTAAGAAAGCCATAGTCCATTGACAAATAAAAGAAAACATATTTTTTAAAATAAGTCAATCGTGTATGTGGTTATTAGGGTCTGGTGGAAGCATCCCCAGGCATTCGTTAGGGTTTAGATTCATAATCACTTGCTCACACGTCGACATTTGCTGATGATACTGCCTGTCTCAGTAACCATAAAGACCCTAAAGAGGCCTCAAAATAACTTTAACATCACGTATCCCAAGAAGAAAAATGGGCAAAGTTATGGGCTATTAAAAATAAATGAACAAAAATGCACCCACATTACTTTTACTTTACACAAGGAAACGTGCCGCCCAATTTTTATTAACAACCATATGGTGCCTCAACGAATTGAGAAGAAATATCTTGGCATTTACCTGGATCGTCGCCTCACATGGAAGTCACATATAGATGCGAAGTTGACTCAGATGAAACTTAAAACAACCCAAATCCACTGGCTAATAGGTAGAAACTCTGTGCTACGTCTTGATTGTAAATTTTAGCTTTACAACTCAATTTCGAAACCAATTTAGTGCTACGGGATACAATTATGGGGCCCTGCTTCCGCCTGCAACATTAAAAAAATTAAACGCCGACAAAATAAAATCCTAAGAATGATTACTGGTGCTTCTTGGTACATTATAAACAGCAACATCCATGAAGACCTGCAAGTTTTTACAGTTAAATGCGAAATCCTTAATTATGTGGAAAAGTATTCAAACAAGCCGGAAACACATCCAAATCCGCTCGTTCGAAATATTTTGCAACTAAGTGGACACACTCGTCTAAAAGTAAGGAACACTTCGCTTAGATGAAACTACTAAAATTAATTTATTTTATTATGAGAACCTAAATTTTAGTCTAGAACTGGCTGCTCTAATATAAATTAAATAGTTTTAAGATTTGAATACTTATTGTTAGTTCGCAAAAGGCGAAGATTCAATACATTGCGTATCCCAAATAGGGAATGGGAAAAGTTATGGGGTATTAAAAATAAATGAAAAGAAATGCACCCACGTTACTTTTACTTTACGCAAGAAAACGTGCCGCCCAATTTTAATTAACAGCCATACGGTTCCTCAAATAACTGAGATGAAATATGTAGACATTCATCTGAATCGCCACCTCACATGGAATGCTCATATAGATGCGAAGTTGACACAAATGAAACTTAAAATGGCCCAAATCCACTGGCTAATTGTTAGAAACTCTGTGCTTCATCTTAATTGTACACTTTTACTTTATAGCTCAATTTTAAACCCGATTTGGTGCTACGAAATACAATAATAAGACACTTCTTCCACCTCCAACATAGAAATAATTCAACGATGTCAAAATAAAATCCTAAGAATGATAAGTGGTGCCCCTTGGTACATTTAAAATAGAAACAATCACAAAGATCTGCAAGTTCCACTAGTTAGATGCGAAATCCCAAATTATGTGGAAAAGTATTTAAATTAGCTGGAAACACATCCAAATCCGCTCGCTCGAAATATCTTGCAACATAGTGGACACATTTGAAGGAATACTATTGCGCATAGATGAAACTAATGAAATTAATTAATATTAATATTATGAGAAATTATATTTTTTAATTGGGTTCAGGCTGGACTTATACTAAATTCCTTAATTTTAATAATTGAATACTAATTGTTAGCTCGCCAAAAGCGAAGATTATGTTAACGAAGAAATGGTTAACAAATTTACGCAGTTTATGACGTCTTATTTTAAAATAAGTGCTTATACTTTTTATGATTCAAAGGATCCCAAAAACTAAGATATAAACACCAATTGCTTGGTGGCATCTTTGAATGCTACATCCAAGCAAAAAAGGTCTGCATTGCTGACTTTTTTCATAGCCTAGTTATTTTGCCAGTTTATTGTCCCCCTAGATCCTCCATAACAAAGGATAAGAACAACAGTTTTTAGAATTTTTTAGATCCCAGCTTCATAGTGGCTGGAGATTGTAACGCTAAGCACACGTACTAGGGCTTCTGCCTAATTAGTCCCAGAGGTCGGAAATGGGACTTTACATTATTTCGAACATATCGTCCTGGAGACCCAGGTTACGCCACCTTTTTTTAGCCACTTCGAGAAAGTGTCCAAAGATTCGATTCTTGATTGTTGATCAGATCCACTCTTAGCTACCTCGTCTGGCTGTTTAGTACTGAAACAATATTGGATACACGACCTAGGCTTGACAATTTTTCGTTACATTGGCTGGCCAGTAACGACGTAGAACTGTGCAAGATAACTACAAGCATCACTCATTGTTCCCATATGCAAAGACCTTTATCCCTTTATTGTCCCGTTTCCTAAGAATCGTGTAGTGGTGAAATAAAACCACCCCAGGGTATCTCCCTTTCGACTAATTTTAAAATATTGATGCAACTAAGACTCTCCGTGCCTACTCTCGTCTTCAGCCTGTACACCAACCAGATACTAATATACTCTTCAGCATTTAGATTAGTAAAACATGCTGAATAGCTAGATTAGTCACGTTATTAAAGGCTCTTTCTATATCCACAAAAGCCGCTTTTGTGTGCAGCTTTAGTTCAAGGGATCTCTCTAAGCTCTCAAAACCTAATGGCGAGCTCTTTCGCTAGAGCGAGTTCAGTTGGACTAACAATTTTATTAAAAATTATATATAAATTTAAAATAGCCTTTCAGAATTAAAGTAACGTTAGTTAGGATTGCAAAGCACTTAAATCTGTTTTCCTATAAAAAAATGTGTACTTATAAATCTGTTTTTTTAGAAGCTCGAGCGGAAATATCTGGTCCAAAGATTCGGTATTTAACACCAGGATCAACTTTAAGACTACACTGTCATGTGGCACAAAATACTGAAAGCTCCGAATACATGTTTTGGTACCACGATAATCGAATGATTAATTATGACGTTGACCGTGGTATAAACGTTTCTACAGAACAAGGTAAATCATTTTGAAATAATAAACTAACAGGGCAAGTTAAAAATAGCATGCCATTTTTTCGATTATTTTGTAAATCTAGCAGTTACAGCTCATTCAGTAAGACAAGTAAGAGCGCTATATTCGACTGTTCCGAATCTTATATACCCTTCACATTGATATTTAAAGTACCCAGCCATATGATCTAGCCGTATGATTTCGTACTTCACATATCGTAATAAAACTGCTTTATGGATATCTACTTTCTATTTTTCCTTTCGCATCATGAAGTGATCTTGCAAACAAATAACGTTTTTGTATGACAAGCACCATTTATATATTCATACTCTTTGGTATACATAGTACTTATAATAAATAAAAGAAATAATAATATTCTATTTTTTCTAGTTTTTTGACCTTTTTAATGTTAATAAATAAGACTATTTTTTTTAAGCTTTAGGTCTATTTTTTCGTTTATTTTTTTGCAAACTTTTTTCAATATTTCGCCACTCCGTTGTGTGGCATCATCAGGAAGGTTATTTTAGTTAAATATTAAAGTTGTTATTTTGGTTTTAAAATTAGATTTTGGCTTTTCGAATAACGATTATAATATTAACAAATTTTTAATATAAACTTCAAAATATTTTGTTAAAGAAAATTTACAAAAGTGTACTAAAACTAAAATATTCGAAAATTTAAAAAATGTGTTATTACAAAATTTATACTATTAAAAAATGTATCCATATACCAATATAAGTGTGAATGTCAATTTCAATCTTTTCTAATATACAAAATCCTAATATTAAGAATAATAGTGTTACCAAAAAAGTAATAATATTATTAAGTGTTATACAGAGAAACAACATACAAAAATAAACAAAAAACCACAATACATGCATAAAAGAGTTTTGAAGAATCTAGTTAGTACAATAGTTACAAAATTTTAATATTAGTGTGTATATTAATTTAAGCTGTTCCAATATAAAAGTGTAATGGTAAGAATGCTAGTGTTACTAAAAATAACATTAAGTGTTATATACAAAAAACCAATATACACATAAACCAAAAAACAATAATACATGTATTAAAAAATGTTTAAAGAAATTAGTTTAACATTGTATGTTTAATATGTTTAATATGTATTAATGTAGTTACAAAAGATTAGTATCAGAAGTTTGTGTAATAAAGTGTAAATTTTTTTTTTTTTTTTTTTTTTTTTTTTAATTAACTTATGAATAAAAAACATATACATATGTACGTATGCCTAAAAAACCATATTAGTCAAAATTATATATGTGCTTATATAAATCCTATCTCTGTTATTTTTTACATATTAGATGTCTGTAATTCTGGGCAACATTGTCTGTGTCTGCTTTAAAATTAATTCTATGTGATTTTGGAACGTTAATAATATTTAACATTTGTAACATATATCTACGTTTATAATTATTTTCTTTATCCAATATTGAAACATTCTCAAAGTCTGGGTAGTGATCAAATTCCGAACAATGAGAAGATAACGCTGTTTTCTGTGAACTAGTGTCCCTATATCTCTGGTCAGATTTATGTCCAGCAATTCTTGTTTTAAGTTTATTTTTTGTAGTTCCTACATATACTTTCCTACATTCCTCCCTATCATTTCCCTTGCAAGGTATCTTATAGACTATATTCGCCATATCCAACTTTTGTATTCTATCTTTTGTTTTACTAAATAATTTACCTAAAGTATTGTAAGTCTTAAAGGCCATGCTATACTTCTCACAGTCAAACACTTTTGATCTTTTAACCCTTTCTGTCACTCCTGGTACATTAGTAAATTTTTTTTTTTTTTTTTTTGCATAATTTTTAATTATTGAATCTTCGCTTTAGCGAACTAACAATAAGTTTTCAAATCTTAAGACTAAGGAAATAATATTAGTCCAGCCAGTGCCAAACTAAAATTTACGTTCTCATAATATAAATAGTTATCTTCATCTAAGCGCAATAGTATCCCTCCTTTTTAGACGGGAGTGTCCACTATGTTGCAAGATACTTCGAGCGAGCGGGTTTGGATGTGTTTCCAGCTTATTTAAATACTTGTCCACATATTTCAGGATTTCGCATTTAACTAGTGGAACTTTTAGATCCTTATGGATGTTGCTGTTTTTGACATACCACGGAGCACCAGTTATCATTCTTAGGATTTTATTTTGACGGCGTTGTATTTTTTCTATGTTAGAGGCGGAAGCAGTGCCCCATAATTGTATACCGTAGCACCAAATTGATTTTAAAATTGAGTTGTATAGTAGAAGTTTACAATCCAGATGAAGCACAGAGTTTCTACCCATAAGCCAGTGGATTTGTGCAGCTTTAAGTTTCATTTGCGTCAGCTTTGCATCTATATGAGGCTTCCATGTGAGGCGGCGATCCAGGTGAATACCAAGATATTTTGTCTCGGATCGTTGAGGCACCAAATGGTTGTTAATAGTGATTGGAGGGCACGTTTCTTTGCGTAAGGTAAAAGTTATGTGAGTACATTTTTGTTCATTTATTTTTATTCCCCATAACCTTGCCCATTTCTCAACTTGGCTAACGTGTTGTTGCAGTTGACTCGAAGCCTCTTTAGGGTCTTTATCAATACTGAGAAAAGCAGTATCATCAGCAAATGTGGACGTGTGCGTAAAACAGTTGGTTGGCATATCTGCTGTGTAAAGCAAGTACAAAATTGGACCTAGTATACTCCCTTGAGGTACACCAGCCTCTATTGGTTGGGAACAACTTATTTGGTTTCCCTCTTTGATCATAAATTGTCTGCCGGTTAAGTATTTTTCTAGCAGGCTTGAAATATTAGCTGGTAGATATAGTTTTAGTTTGACTAACAGGCCTTCGTGCGATACTTTATCGAATGCTTGAGAGACATCGATAAAAAGCGCGGAGCAGTACTTCTTTTCCTCAAAGGCTTTTCTTATAACCTGCACCAGTCTGTGAGTTTGTTCGATTGTGCTATGTTGACTTCTAAAACCAAATTGGTGATCTGGGATGCAGTTGTTATCATTAAGGATCGGACTCAGCTTGTTTTTAAGCAGCTTTTCGAATAGTTTCGCCAAAGTTGGTAACAAACTTATAGGCCTATAAGACTCCACCTTCGAAGGATCTTTACCAGGCTTGGGAATCATCTTTACTAAGGCAACTTTCCGTATTGGCGGAAAGTGTTCAAGCCGAATTATGGCATTAAAAACAAAAAGAATAATTCTTTTACCTGTGAAGGGTAGCTCTAGAAGCATTTTGTTGCTTATTTTATCAACGCCAGGAGCTTTTTTGTCATTTAGGTTAGCGATTGCCTCTATAACATCTGAAAATTGGAAACGTATTTCTATAGGACGTCTAGCTACAACAGGCGGTAATTCTCTCACGTTAGTGCATGAATTGGGAGTGAAGACGTTCCTTAAATGGCTTGCGAACAGATCGCATTTTTCTTCGTCATTTCTAGCCCAGGATCCTCTCAGGTTACGCAGTGGTGGTTTTGCGATTACGGGTCTTTTAAGACGTCTGGCTGTTCGCCATAGAGAATAGTTTGTTTGAGGAGTCGCGTCTAGACCTTCAAGGTATTCCTTCATTGATGACATTCTATGTACTTCCAGCATGTTTTTTAATCGGTTTGTACATTCCTTCAGCTTATTTTTAAGTAGGGGCGATCTATACTTTTGCCATTCTCTTCGGGCTCTCCTTTTTTCAGATAGGAGCTTTTCAACATCGGTTGAGTAAATTTTGTTGTATCTGGCCTGACGGTAGGTAGAAGAAGCATTTTCAACGGCTTTTTTAATATTTTCATTGAGGCTACTAAGGCACTCATCGATTTCCTCGGAAGTTTTTAAAGATTGGTGTTCCGAACAGTGCGTGCTGATAAATTTTCTGTATTTTAACCAGTTTATTCTTTTTGACAGAAAAATATCACTAGTTGCAATTTGGTGAGGACTGCAAATAGTAAAAATTGTGGGTGAGTGATCAGAAGATAAATCCAAGGAGGGTTGAGCCTCAATAAGCTCAGGGGATATGCCTTTTGCTACGCCAAAATCTATTACGTCTGGTATTTTATTGTGGTCAGTTGGCCAATATGTTGGTTGCCCAGTTAAAATAACGTGAAGTCTCATTTCCGATACAGAACCATACAAGACACGACCTCTGGGACTTATTAGGCGGGAGCCCCAGTATGTGTGTTTAGCGTTGTAGTCCCCAGCAGCTATAAAGTGAGGACCTAAAGGTTTGTAAAAACTGTTGTACTGATCCTTCGTTATGGAAAATCTGGGTGGACAATAAACTGACGAAATAACGAGATTATGGTAAAATTCATCGATGCAGACGTTTGTTGCTTGTATATAACTTTCGGAGAGACCACCCATCCATTGGTGTTTGATTCTTGATTTAATTAATATAGCTGAACCACCACATGACCTATCTCTGGGATCTTTTGAATCATAAAAAGTATAGCCACTTATTTTGAAAGTGCTTCTAGATGTCATAATAATTTCCTTCTTAAAAAGTTCTTCAACTAAATCATTATTTGTCTTCTGCAATCTACTTGTTGGATCTTTATTTACTAATCTGTTACAGTTAGGGAAAAAAACATATTAAAAACTAATGTAGCTACAGCACCCAGATTATATGGACTTCCGAAGATTCATAAGGAAAATTTCCCTTTGAGGCCAATTTGCTCGTATGTGAATTCTCCCTGTTATGGTATATGTAAATATATAGCAGACATTCTTAGAAAAATTACTGATCAGTCTAGGTATAATGTCAAGGACTCTTTGCAATTTAGGAATAGGATAAAAGACAAACAAATACAGGACAATGAAAGGTTAGTTTCATTTGATGTAGTTTCTCTTTTCCCGAGTATTCCAGTGAATGTGGCTATGGATATCATAAGGGAAAAATGGGACAAAGTTAAGGAGTATACAAATATTGATAAGGACCTATTTTTAAGGATTTTAAAATTTTGCATTGAGGACAACAGATATTTTCAATATGATGGAAGGATATATATACAGGATAAGGGACTTCCTATGGGCTCTCCTGCTTCTCCGATAGTGGCAGATTTAGTTATGGAGGAATTATTGGATACTTGTATTGCGAAAATGACAATAGAACCAAGAATTATGACTAAGTATGTGGATGATTTATTTTGTATTGTTTCTGATTCCTCTAGTGAGTATATGTTAGACACTTTAAATAGTTTTCATCCAAGTATTAAGTTTACAATGGAAAAAGAAGACAATTCAAAACTTTCTTATTTAGATACGTTAATTATACGGAAAGGTAACGGCTTAAAAGTAGATTGGTATCAAAAACCAACGGCTTCTGGAAGGATAATTAACTATTATTCTAAGCATAGCAAACAAGTTATCACAAATACGGCAAGGAATTTGGTGAGAAGGGTTCTTACAATAAGTGACAACGAATTTCATAGGAAGAACAAGAGGATTATTTGGAATATTTTAAGGGATAACAGTTTCCCCAGGGGACTTATTTCTAAATTAATTAATCAATTTACAGACCAAAATGCAGATAGTCGGAATAATGAAAGGAGACCGAAGATTTATAAATCATTTACTTATGTACCAGGAGTGACAGAAAGGGTTAAAAGATCAAAAGTGTTTGACTGTGAGAAGTATAGCATGGCCTTTAAGACTTACAATACTTTAGGTAAATTATTTAGTAAAACAAAAGATAGAATACAAAAGTTGGATATGGCGAATATAGTCTATAAGATACCTTGCAAGGGAAATGATAGGGAGGAATGTAGGAAAGTATATGTAGGAACTACAAAAAATAAACTTAAAACAAGAATTGCTGGACATAAATCTGACCAGAGATATAGGGACACTAGTTCACAGAAAACAGCGTTATCTTCTCATTGTTCGGAATTTGATCACTACCCAGACTTTGAGAATGTTTCAATATTGGATAAAGAAAATAATTATAAACGTAGATATATGTTACAAATGTTAAATATTATTAACGTTCCAAAATCACATAGAATTAATTTTAAAGCAGACACAGACAATGTTGCCCAGAATTACAGACATCTAATATGTAAAAAATAACAGAGATAGGATTTATATAAGCACATATATAATTTTGACTAATATGGTTTTTTAGGCATACGTACATATGTATATGTTTTTTATTCATAAGTTAATTTAAAAAAAAAAAAAAAAAAAAAAAAAAAAAAATTTACACTTTATTACACAAACTTCTGATACTAATCTTTTGTAACTACATTAATACATATTAAACATATTAAACATACAATGTTAAACTAATTTCTTTAAACATTTTTTAATACATGTGTTATTGTTTTTTGGTTTATGTGTATATTGGTTTTTTGTATATAACACTTAATGTTATTTTTAGTAACACTAGCATTCTTACCATTACACTTTTATATTGGAACAGCTTAAATTAATATACACACTAATATTAAAATTTTGTAACTATTGTACTAACTAGATTCTTCAAAACTCTTTTATGCATGTATTGTGGTTTTTTGTTTATTTTTGTATGTTGTTTCTCTGTATAACACTTAATAATATTATTACTTTTTTGGTAACACTATTATTCTTAATATTAGGATTTTGTATATTAGAAAAGATTGAAATTGACATTCACACTTATATTGGTATATGGATACATTTTTTAATAGTATAAATTTTGTAATAACACATTTTTTAAATTTTCGAATATTTTAGTTTTAGTACACTTTTGTAAATTTTCTTTAACAAAATATTTTGAAGTTTATATTAAAAATTTGTTAATATTATAATCGTTATTCGAAAAGCCAAAATCTAATTTTAAAACCAAAATAACAACTTTAATATATAACTAAAATAACCTTCCTGATGATGCCACACAACGGAGTGGCGAAATATTGAAAAAAGTTTGCAAAAAAATAAACGAAAAAATAGACCTAAAGCTTAAAAAAAATAGTCTTATTTAGAAATAATAATAAGTACATACATACATACAAATGCTTGCTGATTTCTACACACGCGAATTTATATGTAGTATGTTTGTACACTTAAACATACATACATGTGTACATACATATATCTTATATATAAAAGAACAATTTTTTTTTTGTTAGTGACACCGCTTATAACTCAAGAACGGCTTGACCGATTTTAAAGAAACTTGAAAAAAAGACATACCCGATATCTGAGAATACGTTTTAGGCTTATTTAATTTTTGAAATTCCGACTGGGCGTGGCACCTCCCATACAAATTGAACAGTTTTTTTTACATACCTCAATACCTATTATAGCTGAAGTCTCTAAATTTGGTACAGGTAAAATATTTAATGATGTGCATAATTAGGTTATGTATGGGCGGAAATACACAATAACTGTAATAGCTGAACTCTCCGAACTTCATACGGATATTAATAGTGCTAATATACATAAGTAAGCTTTGTATGGCCGGGAAGAAATAAATGGGCGTGGCACCTCCCATACAACGAAAATAGTTTTTTGTATACATATATCTCAATAACTGTAATAGCTGAAGTCTCCAAACTTTAAACGGATGTTTATAGTGCTAATATGCATAATTAAGCTTTGTATGGGTGGGAAGAAATAAATGGGCGTGGCACCTCCCATACAACGAAAATAGTTTTTTGTATATATCTCAATAACTGTAATAGCTGAACTCTCCAAACTTCGTACGGATGTTTATAGTGCCAATATGTATAATTAAGCTTTGTATGGGCGGAAAGAAATAAATGGGCGTGGCACCTCCCATACAACGAAAATAGTTTTTTGTATATATTTCAATAACTGTAATAGCTGAACTCTCCAAACTTCGTACGGATGTTTATAGTGCTAATATGCATAATTAAGCTTTGTATGGGCGGAAAGAAATAAATGAGCGTGGCACCTCCTATACAACAAAAATAGTTTTTTATATATGTATATCTCAATAACTGTAATAGCTAAACTCTCCAAATTTCGTACGGATGTTTATAGTGCTAATGTGCATAATTAAGCTTTGTATGGGCGGAAAGAAATAAATGGGCGTTGTACCTCCCATACAACAAAAATAGTTTTTTGTATATATCTCAATAACTGTAATAGCTAAACTCTCCAAACTTCGTACGGATGTTTATAGTGCTAATATGCATAATTAAGCTTTGTATGGGCTGAAAGAAATAAATGGGCGTGGCACCTCCCATACAACGAAAATAGTTTTTGTATATATCTCAATAACTGTAATAGCTGAACTCTCCAAACTTCGTACGGATGTTTATAGTGCTAACATGCATAATTAAGCTTTGTATGGGCGGAAAGAAATAAATGGGCGTGGTACCTCCCATACAACGGAAATAGTTTTTTGTATATATCTCAATAACTGTAATAGCTGAACTCTCCAAACTTCGTACGGATGTTTATAGTGCTAATGTGCATAATTAAGCTTTGTATGGGCGGAAAGAAATAAATGGGCGTGGTACCTCCCATACAACAAAAATAGGTTTTCAATAACTGTAATAGCTGAACTCTCCAAATTTCGTACGGATTTTTATAGTGCTAATGTGCATAATTAAGCTTTGTATGGGCGGAAAGAAATAAATGGGCGTAGTACCTCCCATACAACAAAAATAGTTTTTTGTATATATCTCAATAACTGTAATAGCTGAACTCTCCAAACTTCGTACGGATGTTAATAGTGCTAATATGCATAATTAAGCTTTGTATGAACTGAAAGAAATAAATGGGCGTGGCACCTCCCAAACAACAAAAATAGTTTTTTGTATATATTTCAATAACTGTAATAGCTGAACTCTCCAAACTTCGTACGGATGTTTATAGTGCTAATATGCATAATTAAGCTTTGTATGGGCGGAAAGAAATAAATGAGCGTGGCACCTCCCATACAACAAAAATAGTTTTTTATATATGTATATCTCAATAACTGTAATAGCTGAACTCTTCAAACTTCGTACGGATGTTAATAGTGCTAATATGCATAATTAAGCTTTGTATTGGCGGAAAGAAATAAATGGGCGTGGCACCTCCCATACAATGAAAATAGTTTTTTGTATATATTTCAATAACTGTAATAGCTGAACTCTCCAAACTTCGTACGGATGTTAATAGTGCTAATATGCATAATTAAGCTTTGTATTGGCGGAAAGAAATAAATGGGCGTAGTACCTCCCATACAATGAAAATAGTTTTTTGTATATATCTCAATAACTGTAATAGCTGAACTCTCCAAACTTCGTACGGATGTTAATAGTGCTAATATGCATAATTAAGCTTTGTATTGGCGGAAAGAAATAAATGGGCGTGGCACCTCCCATACAATGAAAATAGTTTTTTGTATATATCTCAATAACTGTAATAGCTGAACTCTCCAAACTTCGTACGGATGTTAATAGTGCTAATATGCATAATTAAGCTTTGTATTGGCGGAAAGAAATAAATGGGCGTGGCACCTCCCATACAATGAAAATAGTTTTTTGTATATATTTCAATAACTGTAATAGCTGAACTCTCCAAACTTCGTACGGATGTTTATAGTGCTAATATGCATAATTAAGCTTTGTATGGGCGGAAAGAAATAAATGAGCGTGGCACCTCCCATACAACAAAAATAGTTTTTTATATATGTATATCTCAATAACTGTAATAGCTGAACTCTTCAAACTTCGTACGGATGTTAATAGTGCTAATATGCATAATTAAGCTTTGTATGGGCGTGGTACCTCCCATACAACAAAAATAGTTTTTTGTATATATCTCAATAACTGTAATAGCTGAACTATCCAAACTTCGTACGGATGTTTATAGTGCTAATATTCATAATTAAGCTTTGTATGGGCGGGAAGAAATAAATAGGCGTGGCACCTCCCATACAACAAAAATAGTTTTTTATATATGTATATCTCAATAACTGTAATAGCTGAACTCTCTAAACTTCGTACGGATGTTTTTAGTGCTAATATGCATAATTAAGCTTTGTATGGGCGGAAAGAAATAAATGAGCGTGGCACCTCCCATACAACGAAAATAGTTTTTTGTATATATCTCAATAACTGTAATAGCTGAACTCTCCAAACTTCGTACGGATTTTTATAGTGCTAATATGCATAATTAAGTTTTGTATGGGCGGGAAGAAATAAATAGGTGTGGCACCTCCCATACAACGAAAATAGTTTTTTTATATATCTCAATAACTGTAATAGCTGAAGTTTTCAAACTTCGTACGAATTTTTATAGTGCTAATATGCATAATTGTTCTCTGTATGGGCGGAAAAAAATAAATGGGTTGCGCATCTCTCAACGAAAATAGTTTTTTGTATATATCTCAATAACTTAACAATTGAGATCTTAAAACTTTGTAAAGATGTTTGTAATGGTAATATGCATAATTCAGCTATGTATGGGTTAAAGTCTCTTAATTTTGTGTAGGTATTTACGATGTTGATGCTTACAATTAGGCTGAGTTTGGGCGTGAGGATAATAATAGGCGTGGCACCTCCTTTACAAAAAACAAATCTTTTACATATATATGTCACTAAATTTAACAGCTGAAATCTCCAAATTTAATATAGGTATTTATTATGCTAATATGCATAACTAAAATGAGTACAGGCAGAAAGTAAATTATGGGTGTGGAACCACTAATAGCATGGAAATATTTATATGTGTATCTCAATAGCTGTGACTGTTAAGGTCTCCAAACTTTTTGGTGTGGCACCTCCCATACAATTGGAATTTTTTTTTACATGTCTATGTATGTTTATGTTTGCTAAAATACATAATTGACGTGAGTATAGGAAAAAAGGGAATAATGGGCATGGCACCTTCCAGACCTGTCGAACGCAATTTCAAAATATAGTTTTAGCCCCTTTTTTATCTTTCTCGGTTCCGAAGGTACAAAATGGATATAAGCAGTTTCAAAATATTGTTTTTTTCCTGTTTCGCCTCTAATGGTCTAATATTTCAAAAAAAGTACTAAAAATGCATTCATAACTTTGAAACCTGTTGAGCGTAAATTTAATTATAATTCTATCTTATTTTAGTTCAGAAGCTACAAAATTAACCAATACATATTTCACGTCTTGCCATAAGCATTTAGGCTATGCAATGATGAATCCGTCTGTCAGTTAGCGAGTCATTAACGCTATTTTTTTCTATACATTGTTTTGTAAGCACAACAAACATTTAAAAAAATAAAAAAAAAAATATTTACAAGGGGCGGATAGGGCTACAAAATAATGAAGCCATTATAAACTAGACTGTTCGTGAAGCTTTTCTTGGTAATAGCTTCCCAGCTTTTCTATTCACGCTTTATAAGTAGTTTTCAGTAATTACCGAAGAAACAAAACTGTTTATAACGTTATTGACATGCTATTAAGGATAATATTTTGTGAATTGTGTGTGTTTATGCAAATAATTCATTTGCTGATTATATATATTGTTAAGGTAGGATCCCACTATCGTCGCAATGTACCGATTTTAGTAAAATTTCATGCACCGATAGTGTGAACGCAAAGAATTTTTGAAAATACGACAATCTGCGCAGATATCGTGCTTAGTCTAGACAATTAAAATCAACCGCAATGTACCGATAATGTGAACAGTCTATTGAACAATAACAAGCAATGAAAACATTCAAATCGAGCCGATTTTTATCGGCCACTTGTGCGCCGATGAAAGTCACCGATATGCGCCGATGTAAACAAACAAGGACAAAACCCTAACTTTTTAGCAGGCGAACTTTATAGTTAATATTGTTATGTTAAGCTTAAATATAAAATTGAATTAATTGAACGATTAATTCAGAAAATTAGCAAATTCCTAGACTCAGTAAATTAAAAACAAGTAAAGATGGTCTACTTAAATCGTGTCTAATTGATAAGTAACTTCTACAAGATGTTTGAAGTTTTGAGTGCAAAAAGAAAAGCGAGGTAGTACTGGCTCCCGTGATACGATGTGTCCAAATTTGTAAAACCGTCCAGCTAACATAGATTTTTTTTAAATAAAAAAAGTGTTAAACTTCCAAAAAATATGATAAATATTCAGGTATACAAAGTGTTTTTAAACAAATATTTTCTCGATTAATTACAAAAAACCAAAATTTTGCGCAGTTATTTCAAAATGCTACGAACGTGTCGATATCTTAAAAATGCAAGTACAGAAAGTGTACTTAAAGAAAGATTTTTATGGGAAATAACTAGTTTTGTGCAGTGTAGCATGAGATGACTTCGACAATGCCAACACAATGTGCAGTTCCACTTATTTGTAAACAAAAGAATATTAAATATCAATATCGTTGATCGTCACTAGACAACACATTGCATGGTAAGCATAATATGCACACCACAAGCTGTTGTAGAGCTTGCAAAATATTTACAAAGTACTGTATGTTGTTGTTATTCTGGCACACTTATGTTTATGCCGACTCAAGTACGGAAGTTGCATTTAATGAATATAGATCAATAACAACCAAATTGTTTTGAACTAATTAACACACACACACACTAGTATTAAGAAATGTTGTAACATAGATTTAAGTGGGTGATTCGATAATTGTCGAATTAGCTAAAAACTATTATAAAAAGAACGTAAAATATAGAAGAAGACACAGACTACTTTCGCAGATCAAGAGCTTCACTAGTTGCTCTGAAAGTATTCACAAATAAAGAATTTAAATTGAATAAACAATAACGACCATTCGTTTTTAATTTACATTTCGTTACAGCAGTTTAGTCAAAAGCGCAAATGAATAAAAGACAGTTAAATCAAAACAACGTACTAATTTAACATGAAAAATTCTTGTAATATAAGTGGTATTTAATGCCGAAAAATGGAATGATACACGGTACATAAATACCACCATATAGAAATGGTGACCCAAAGAGTCGTTAAACAGCACCCCCGGAGAGATATTTATAATAATCTTGAAATTTAAGCATGTTAATTTTAAAATGTTAATATTACAAGCTCTTAAGTTGTACAGGGTGGCATATGAGTACCTTTTATTTCTGACTTGTTTAATTAACTGGATTTTGGATGTTAGCAGTTCTTATGTGTATCATTAATTTGATAATTAAAAATTGTCTCTGCTTAAAGTTTTGGCTGTTGTCTCTGCTAAGTAAATGCTCTTAATTGAACCAATAAAGCACGATTGTATGACCGCAGTGTACCGATTTTTGTCACAATTTTAGTTTGGCCGATGTGCGCCGAAATATTTTGTCACAACATGTGCAGATAATGTGACCGCTCAAAAAACAATTGCCCAATTTTTTGAGTTGTGTACCTACGTAGCACAATAAAAATCGGTACACATCGGGCCATTTGCGCCGATAGTGGCTTTAGGCAATACGTTTTCGGAGATACTCGATGCTGGATGATTAGTCGAAAAAGTTCGACCAGACCAGATACATTATACCATAAGTGCCAAGATCCCTGATCCGAAGAACTACATTATTTGCTTTTATCATTTCGACATGCTTCCCGTCAAATCCAAGTGACCTGTGGAACAAATGCAAGGAAAATATATCAGAAGACATTTTACATCAATATCGTGTCAGATTGAGTAACCCAAATCTTGAAGTCAATGAGAAGACGCATAACCGGGCCAAGAACTACATTATTTGCTTTTATCATTTCGACATGCTTCCCGTCAAATCCAAGTGACCTGTGCAACAAATGCAGGGACAATATATCAGAAGACATTTTATATCAATATCGTGTCAGATTGAGTAACCCAAATCTTGAAGTCAATGCGAAGACGCATAACCAGGCCTTGCTCTTAATTGAAGATATCTGTTACCTTATTTGTGGTAGTTTTTTAGTCAGGTTAGGACTGCCAGCACCAGAATATGAAACGAATGAGCTACTTAATCGAGAATTGGAGCGTGAACGTGAATTAGTTCAAACCAACGTTTCCCTCTTAAAACTCAAACAGACGGAAGTCTATGATATAATATTGAAGGCAATTAATGATGGAAATGGCGGTTTTTTTTTCTTGGATGCCCCCGGTGGAACTGGGAAGACATTCCTCATATCATTGATTTTAGCCACTGTTCGTGCAAGATCCAACATTGCTGCAGCGGTAGCTTCATCTGGAATAGCGGTCACATTGTAAAAAGGATGCCGCATAGCTCACTCAGCGTTAAAATTGCCATTAAACCTTCAAAATATAGAGCAACCGACATGTAGCATTGCGAAAAACTCCGCCATGTCCAATGTTTTGGTAGCGTGTAAAATCATTATATGAGACACAAGCACAATAACACACAAACGCGCAATAGAAGCTTTTAAAAGAACACTAAAAGATCTGCACAGTGACTCAAGATGTTTTGGAGGTGCAATGATTTTACAGTCTGGTGATTTCCGCCAAACACTACCAGTCATTCCAAAATCGACGGGTGCTGATCAAATAAATGCTTGCGTTAAATCCTCAAGTCTGTGGCGTTTTGCAAAGATACTGCAGTTGACAGAAAACATGAGAGCTACATTACTCAACGATTTATCAGCCAAGATTTCTCCAACCAATTGTTGACTATTGGTAATGGTCATATTCCTGTCGCCGAATCAAACGGATTGATTTCGTTTCCTCAAAATTGTTGTAATTTTGTATCGTCAAAAGAAGAGCTCAACCAGAAAGTGTTCCCCAACATAAATGCTAAAGGGAAAAATTATGACTGGTTGAGTGAACGTGCAATTTTAGCAACTAAAAATATAGATGTGGATGATTTAAACGATATATGTAGTTCAGAATCAAATCGTTGGTACTCTGCATTCTTCTAAATCTATTGATTGTGTTACAAACGAAGATGAAGCCACCATCTATCCAACTGAAGTTTTAAACTTCTTGGATGTGCCTGGCTTACTACCGCGAAACTTACCACTGAAGGTTGGCTCGGTAGTTATCGTGCTTCGAAATTTAAACCAACCAAAACTTTGCAATGGAACGCGCTTGGTAATAACAAAACTAATAGTCCATGTTATTCACGCAATTATACTTAGAGGAAAATTCAAAGGTGAAGAAGTTCCCATACCGAGAATTCCGATGATACCAACCGATATGCCTATTGAGTTTAAGCGAATTTAGTTTTCTATTCGTCTTGCATTGGCAATGACGATTAACAAATCACAAGGACAATCCTTGAGTATCTGTGGTCTTAATTTGAAAAATTCATGTTTTTCTCATGGCCAACTATACGTTGCATGTGTACGTGTTGGCAAACCATCTACTTTATTTGTACTTGCGCCTGATAACAAAACGAAAAATGTCGTTTATTACAAGGTACTGCACTGAAGGGAATAAACCTAAACATAACCCATGAACGAAAATACATAGCTTTCTTAACAGCTTTTACCTGATACGCCTTATTTTTGTAATCTTTTTGAATTTTTGTTTTCTTTATAAATACTTATATTCAAATGAACTATTTGACTAAATAAACTCTGTGATCTTTTTGAAAAATCCATATACATATTCAATAATTGTAAGGTGGTACGAAGTTCACCGGGTCAGCTAGTATGCATATACAAACATCCATATGTACCTACATACATCCATAAGAAAAAAATATGTACCCGCGTCCAAGCATACAAGAAACTTTTTTCGTATTTATTAATGCCCATCCATAATACATACATGTTTTCAGTTGCATTTTTATTAAAAATTTTTTAATCTCGTAGTGTACGGACATGTTTACGCGAGTGTAATATTGGTAATAAGTGATATTTGTAATAAGTACCTAACAAACAATTTTTAATATATGTACATACATACATACAATACATTAGTGAGAATTGAAAATAAAAACAAACGGTTAATGAGTAACAGTAATCGTCGTCACATTGGGCCTAATAGTCGAAATGCTTACATTGTGTTAAGCTCCACAAGCGTTAGCAAGGAAAACATTCGAGACCCTGATTATAATAGAAACTATTTTAGTGCAAAAACAATTACAAATAATTTAAGTGCTCCTAACTTAAATAAATGTGCTGAACAAAGGACAAACTTAGCCCAATCTATTTTTAAAAATCAAAAAAAAAATACCGAGGTGCCATCCTAATCGCGCTCATATTTATAAAGTTCTGGAGTTGTACCAACAGCTGATAAAGGCGCATTAAGCCCAATTTCTGCGTGTGCTCCTAAGATCCAGGTAGGGATGGACTGCTACGTAACAGTCCTTCAAAACGGGAAAAGGCCCTAAGTCGGCAGAAGCATTTCAACCTGCGAAAATTTTGAAGGATGATGAAAGGCCAACCTCATCGCAAAATCGTTTTGCCATTTTACCTTTAAGCCACCTCCAATTTATTTGAGAGAAAAAAACTCTAATGAAATCATTAAGTTCTTAGTCGGTTTAATTGAGTAAAACAACTTTTACGTTACTAACATTAAACGTGGTAACAAATACGAAACAAAAATTCAATTAAATGAAAAAACGCTTACCGCACCACGGTTTCGGAGCATGAAAAACTTTAAAAAATATCTATACTTACCAACTTAAAAACGCTTAAGGCCTTCAGGTAGTTATAAAAGGTATTGACTCAAATGTTGACCCGGAAGAGATAAAGACCAGTTTGTGCAGCAGAGGGTTTAAAGTAAGAGCTGTATCAAATCCGGGTGGCAATTTCATTCTCTTTATTTAGGCTCAAGTTCAATACTTACCAAATTCTCATTTTTTGCAAATGAAGAAATTAATACTTTTAGTTTTTACTCTGTAGTGTTAGTTAAGAAGGAACATTTTTATTGGAAAAACAAGTTTTTACCGATACTAGCTGAGTAGAATGCATACTTAACTAACGCTATAGAGTAAAAACTAAAAATTTTAATTTCTTCATTTGCAAAAAATGAGAATTTAGTTAGTATTGAACTTGAGCCTAAATAAAGAAAATGAAATTGTCTTAAAAACAAATAGTTCAACTATAAATAAATAAAAAACGCATAAAATATTTTTTTTTTAAATTCTGTGGTTTAAAAAAAATCCTGCCAAATTTTCAAATATTATTACCCTTGCTGCCCCTAACACTACCCACACCTTAATTTGTCTAAAATTTCTACCAAAACATTATAAATATTTAAAATGAAAAAAAATTTAAATTAAACATACATATGTTACTATATGATCTTTTTCTTCTGTTAGTGTAAATATTTTTTATCAATTATTACACATATATACATATGTATGTATTTATGGATGATTATATTTTGTTCCTTAAAATGCACGCCATTCCACTGTAAAATCTTATATACGCTCACACATAAAAACTTTAAAACATTTTTAACATGCGATAAGTTTAACAAATAAGAAAAATATATCAACTTCGTCCGCATATAAAAATCTCGCCAACAGTATTAACAAAATGAGGGCAGTCGCGTTTTTTCATTTCTAATGGGCGTTCACAATTACGTTCGTCATTCCTCTGTGTGGCTTCTAAAAAAGTTTAATATATTTTAAGGTGGTGTCAGATAAAAATTCGCCGCTTTGCGTGACATTTCTAGCTTTGAGAGGAAAGCGCGAAAGAAAGAGTGTGTCAATGAAAACTTTGACAATACGTATGCACTGCTTGTGTATCCAAATATATATAAAAATATTATACAGTTAATTTTTAAAGCACGCAAAAAGATAAGAGTTGCCTCACTTTACACTAATAGCCTGTTTACCAATGACGAACGAACAACTATTCGAACGGTAGTTACTTACTCACTTTCAAATAAGTTTGGGTTTTTTGGAGGAAACTGTGGAGCAGTGTGAAAATATAGAATTGGATCGGAGGCGGCTTAGGTACGCAAGTAATGTCCTGGAGTTTCCCATGAATCAGTAAGTATGCATGTGAGTTAGAATTAACATATTGAAACAATAACTTTTCTTTTTTTAGATTTATTTCTAACTTTCGTGTGTCCAAAGACATGGGGGTAAGTTTTGTTTAGTTTACTCACACAAATGAAGTTCGTAGTTATTTGATCTTTTAGATATGTGAATATGAAACAAAAATTATGTTTGTTGATGGAAGACATCCTGGCGCTAACCATGATGCCTTTGTGTGGGAGCGAAGCGAAGTGGAAAAAATACTTTAAGACAGATTTGAAAGTGGGGATAGAAAAACGTGGATTCTTAGTATAAGTAGCTATGTACATACTTTTAAGTGTTACGTTGCATTTTTTTTTTTTGTTTATATATATGTAGGAGATGCTGGTTATAAGTTAAAGCCTTATCTTATGACACCATATAGGAATCCTAGCAATGCGGAGGAAAGAATTTACAACAAAAAGCATTTTATAAAATGCAGCAAAATGTTTTGGAAGTCTTCCATG
The DNA here is from genome assembly GCA_963583895.1 of Melanophora roralis. Lineage (NCBI taxonomy): Eukaryota > Metazoa > Arthropoda > Insecta > Diptera > Rhinophoridae > Melanophora > Melanophora roralis. The sequence goes on along the minus strand of OY757191.1, from coordinate 32,903,866 downwards.
TCGAAGAGCATGAAAATAAATCAGCCGTGGAAGAGTATGTTTATGAAACTGAAGGGGCAGAAGTGCAAGCAAACGCTATTAGAAGACAAATTTCCTTAAATTTATAGAAACATTAAAAAATCATAATTTTTACTTACATATGTAAAAATCATTTTTTTAAATCCAGTATTAAAAATCTGTTCCATTGCAGTAATAAGAAAAGGCTAGCATAAATTTTTGTTTTTAAATAAAAAAGTTTAATTCAGGTACTTCATTTTTTTAATTAGGTATAAAATAAAAATAATTCATTTAAAAAACTTAAACGTTACAAATATAAGGTACATATATCACATTTGATTTTTCTCTGGATATTTTTTTGAAACGCGTTCATGCTGGATGCACTAGCTTCAACAGCACGCGCAATTCTTTCTGATGCTTTACTTTGAGCATCGGCAACCTTCACTAACTTTTTAATCACCATAAACTGCTCAGTGACTGTAGCTGCGTTTCACTGAGATACCCTAATTTGACGGCGAATCAAAGCTATCTGTGTTTCCACCGTAGTTTTTTTATTTTTTGCAAAGGAACATCTTGGTTCTTCAGAGTCGCTATTCGTTTCATATGTCGACCCATGCTTTCCAGAGACATTTTGTTGGTCCAGTTAAGCAGGTTGTCACTGTATTTATCTTTTCTCTGGCGGTTGCTCCTGCGGCAGTTGTTTCTCAAAAAGCTGCTCCTGCGTAATTTCTTCATTTGGCAGTTGTTTGGGTTTGTCAGGAGTTTGTTTGCTTATATGGCTGGGTGAAACTACTGCTACAGTTTTCTTCTTCCTTATTGGCGGAGTTTTTACTAAACGCTGAGAGCTATAATCCAGGTTTTTGTGGCCATAAGCATCACCGCTTGGTGCTGCAGCTGAAGACAGACATAACATTCGGTATATTTTCTCCTCAATCTTACTCAAGCTGCTATACCCGTAAAGACCACCACCGGTTTTTTGCAAGCTTCTTTTATTTTCTGACAGCTTCTTTTTTGTCCGGCATTTTAAATTCGCCCATGTCTGTAAAGAAAACGTTTTTTTTTTTAAATCAACGTTAAAATACTAATGTTTTTCGACTCAAAAACTGTACGCTTAGGGGGCGCAAGGGAATTAATTTTTTGGCAAATATGTTTCCACTCTTCTTCCATCACCAACTTACTGCTTCCAAGCTTAGCATTTGCTAGCTATTGGTTTTCTTCCATGTGTTCCACTAGTAACCCATGCTGCTGAATTGTTGATTTTTTTACATAAAAAAAAAGAAGTTAGTTTTTTAAAACTATTATCAAAAAATTAAATGAATTTACCGTTTATTTTCCATTGCAAACCTTAATATTTACAGACGCTTAAAGAAAATACTTTTCACTCAGAGGCAAAACACAAAGTGACTGATTTTGACATTCGTGTTCGCGTTGTTTACAATTTGTTCGCATATATGAATCCAATTTTATATGAAAACTCTTAAGTTTTTGTTTGGGATCAGCATTGCCAGGGTAGCTAGCAAAAAGTTACATTTTTTCAACCAAAAAGTTACACTTTTTCATAGTAAGTTACATATAGAAATAAAGAGTTACATAATTCTGCCTTAGCTGCACAATTATTTTAAAAATTTTAGTAATTCTGTATCGGATAGTGAATTTTCTAATCTTTTGCTTGCAATTTGTCGTTTTGAGGCACTGTCAAAGTCAGGAAAGTTAAGTAAATTTGCCCGCAATTTACTAACTTTTGATGGTTTTGAGAGGTTTATAATATATTTTTTTGTAGCTAAACAAAAAAAGATTTTACATTGATTTTTTTTTATCTGTGAAAGATTATATAAGCAGCTACCTTATTTAATTTTTTTTTATTTTAAGTTTTAATAAAAAAAATTCCATCGAAATTAAAAAAAAGAGGTTTTTTTTCACTTTTCGGCTAAAAAAAATTAGATCAAAAGGTTTTTGAAAGTGATGACAGTAATTATCCTAAAAATCTTTTTCAACACAATAAAACCTGAAATCTCTACTTTTAGACGAAAAAAGAAAACGTTGCGCGGTTTTGCGCCATTTTTTTGGCACATTTTTGAAAATTTCACTTTTTTCTGTTTTTTCTCATCTTGTGTTTTTACATATGAGTAAGAAACTTTTTTGTGGGTCATAAAACGTTTGGATAATTAATTCTTTTTTAATGTTTTTTATTTAAATTATTACAGGTAAATTGAAATTAATTTTTAACAGGTTAAATTGGGTCTTACACTGACATTGCATGTATAAAAAGGAATGTGCGAGGCAGTAGGTTTTACCCGCCCCTAAACTGGTAATACCTGTGCGACAACTTTCTTAATAAAGCTATTTTATGCAAAAAAATTAATGTACCTGCCTTCAAAACCTTCAAAAATTGTTTAAAAAAATTATTTTTTAAAGAGAAACAGATCTGTGCTTCAAGTACTTATTTTGTAAGTGTATAAATATTGTGGTTATTGCACGAAATTGTTTTCAGGACACTTTTTAAAAAGGCTTTTTTTAATAAAATTTTTCTACCATCTAAGAAATTATTGCCTTTTTCAATTTAAAAGTTTTTTAGTTATAAACAAAACCGAAAATAAAATGATCACACCTGTTAAAAACTACTTATATAATATGATTTATATGACTAGTACAAAAAGTTACGAATATTAGACCGAAACTGTTAAAATATTACATGTTACGTAGGAGATCAAAAAGTTACATAAAATGTAACAAATGTAACCAAACGGTAACGCTGTTTGGGATGTCTTTCAAGCAGTGTGACCAGATTTTCAAGTAAAGTTAAAGCTTAATCACGTTTAAAAACAGCTAAAAAGAGCTAAAAACAAAAAATTAAAGCCAAAAAATAAAGCTAAATTTTTTAATGCGTTTTTAAAAGATTTCTTCGTTATTTTGATATTTCTCATAATATGAACGAAACGTTTGTGTGCTAAAAATATTTAAAAAGAAAATATGTTTAAAAAATTTGTATTTTATTTATAGGGTTTGTTGTTGGTTAAGTTTGTCTATATGCATTTCATTGGTTCTTACACCAAATCATCAGTAGACTTCAACCAAATTCTTAAAAAACCTCGAGTATAAAGTAGACCTCTGCATGACTACACATAAATGCCGTTTAAATACATTCGTTTGTTTTTCAACAACATAGTGTTTTTCATTCAATGTTAAACAAACTAAATGAATGAAACCACAAGAGAAAGCAAATAAAAAACAACACCAACCCGAAAACAAAATACTATTCATTCATTCATATAAGCAAATACTGAATAGAATGTGTAAATATTGTTGTATAATTGGTGAAAAAAATTATTATTGAGCGCATTCATTTGTGTTTGCAAATTTGTTGTTATTGTTATTACGATTCTCTTTTCTTTGTGTATGCATATGTACGTTTTTATTATAACGTTAACCTATTTTATTTTACTAAATAAAGAAATATGTATAGTTTTTATTATTTTATTAAAACAAAAGGCAGAAATAAATTTGTTGATTCTTTTTAACTAACATACATATGTATATGGCAAAAATTTGTGTTAATTGTAAATATATTTTTCATTTACACAAAAATGCTTGCTCCATCTAAAAAATGTTTAAATGTTAGATAGGGCGTTTTGCATATATGTATGTATATAAATATAAATACATATTTTTTTTAATATATGTATATATGTGTATAAGTATATATATTTTTTTTTATGTAAATTATTATTATCAAAAAATGTACTTGTGTAAAGTTTACCTAAAATTTTTAAGAAAAAATAGTAAAATTTTGAATATGTAAAACGTACTTACTAACCGATAAAATGCTAAACATATATACACTTAGTATTATATATATATGTATACATATATACATATATATATTAGTACGTTTTACATTTTCAAAATTTTACAATTTTTTCTTAAAAATTTTAAGTAAACTTTACACAATTAAATTTTTTGATAATTTCCTATTAATATGTAGTATATTTATTACATATTTTATTCTATACTTAGTATTATAAATATATATATAATACTAAGTATAGAATAAAATATGTAATAAATATACTAGGAAATTACAAAACATACCTTAAAAATTACACTTTTTTAAATTAATTTTTTCCTAAGCAAAACGCGCAGTCACAAAATTACTAGATCTCACTTAAATGTCAAAACATTCATTAATTCGAAAAAACACCTGAATGTTTTTATAAAAACTCTAACTGTAATGAGACTTTGCTATGTTTTTGTATTTTCAAGTGAGTTTTATACACACACAAAACGAAAACTGTAAAATAAATGTGTTATTCTTGTATCATTGAGTGTAACACACAATACATTCTCTCTTGTGTTTTTACTGGCTTAACTTTATTTATCTCCCATAGAATGAAAAATGTTTGAATGAATATTGTTTTTGTTGTGTATAGACAATTAAATGAATGTATTCATGCAGAAGTCTAGTATAAAGAGACTACTTTTCTACCCAGTTCGTTAAAAATACATATGTATATCATGAAAAATCCCCTTATGTAAATTTTGTTCAAGAAAAGAAAGAAAAAAAAAGATAATCTTTAATATAAAAAGTTTCATTGTAAGAAAGTATTTTTATTTGTACATGTGTGCCTCAATAAGTATTTATTTAAATTAAAAAAATTACCGTCCTGCTAAAAAAACAAAATTAACAAAGAACATGATTTTCAACACTATCAACATGGTGAGCTTATCCCTACGATGTTTCATTGTGCCTACTTTTTTCTTAAAAAATTATTTCGATCCTGTTTGATTTGATTTTTTAATAAAAATACACTTTAAAATTTTAATTAAATAAAAATATTAATATAATAATTTTTACCAACGAAATACATAAGTGTTTTTACATTTTTGAGCAATATATGAAAAGATTTTATAATTTAACCAAAAAACGGAAAAAATATTTGTGTTACATTTGGATTTTTTTCTTTAAAATTGCCGCATTTAAAGATATTTGTTTTGGGAAAACATATTCTTAGGTTTTTTTTTGTAATACCATACCTTCCTTATATCTTTGTTTTTTGTGCTGTTTCACGTTTTTTAAATGTCGCTAGAAGTAAATTATTAAACTGTAATGTTGTAAATTCGAAGAAAATTTGGAGCTTAATACCTTTCAGCATAATTGAGATTTATACCGAAAAATATAATACGACAAATTTTTAGCCTTATATCTAGCTCAAAAAACTACTAAAAAAGCTAAATAAAATTTCAAAAAAAGGTAAAAAAAAGCTAAAGGCTAAATGTAAATATTTCGGGCTAAATGAAGAAAAATAAAGCTAAATTTAGCTTCAAAAAAGCTAATATGGTCACACTGCTTTCGTGTAAACGTTCGCATAAAGTATGGTTTAATAAACAGAAATCAGTTTTTGATCGTTTTGTACGCGAACGAACGCATTCTTTCGAAATAGCTAAACAGGCTTTTACTTAATGTGGCATGTTTCATGTAAGCATTTCATCTTAGGTGTCGAAACTAATTTTTAACGCAAAGCGAAAGTTTTATCTGACATGGCCAGGGAACGAAGCCGACCGACTAACCGCCGCCGGCTTTAGTGTATGTAATTCAGCCGCCGCTGAGTTAAACGACTAGACTCGGCTAAAAAGCTTAGCCCATTTAATTTTTCCCTGACGACTGATCACAGCTTATACTTTAAAATAATTTGGCAGCGCTTTAAGAAATCGATCATGGCAACATAGCTTAATTGAAGATTCAAAGGGAAAAACAGCGTTGATAACTCTTCAATGAGGGAAGGCACCGTTTAAGGCTAAAAAACGGGTAAAAACCAACAAAAAAAAGAGTAAAAAGCACCAGTCATAATTTTAAAGGTTTTAAAAATATCCAAGAAGGCAAACAAACACTGTTTTTTTTAGATTGAAATTAAAGTGTCTTTAAGATGAAAAAAAAACTTTATTCAACTTTTTAATAAAAACAAATAACAATATGTATATACATATAAAAAGCATAAACATATATGTACATAAATAGATAGAATAAAAAAAGGAATCCGCTTAAGCATTAATAAAAAACAAAAAATCAATTCGTACTTTTCTAAAAAAATAAAAACCACTTACAAGTCCATGTTTTCAACTTCAAATAAGTCGTTTCACCGTCATTTGGCCACAACACAGTTTTAATAAAATATTTAGATATTTTTTATGAGTATCAGTAGAACTTATTTTATTGTAAACGCCTGGCGGTTGTGTAAAAGTGCTACTACATACAATGTGGTCCGAACTTTGTTAGCACTAAATAATAATTTTGTTCATGGTTGTACAAAAAAGCACTGAAAACACTGTGAAAAATCTCAATAAAGGTGCCTTTACACGGTAATACAAAGTAATTAGATTTTGTAGAATCAAAATATTATGAAATTCTCTCCGTGTTTAAAAAAAGAGAATAAAAATCAGTTCTAACTATTTTTCATGTTTACACGGATGAGGTTGGTAAAATCAAAATCAGTTGTTTTTTGCCGCTATCCTTTTGGGGTAACGCCATATGGTTAAGGTTCAACAATATTAACAAAAACAACATAAAAAAAATCTGCTCTTATTTTGATTGTTTGTGTATTGTTTCATTAAGTGTAGCCACCTTCATTAGATGCTGTAAGTGCTGCCAATCTTTCACACCTCTGATGTGATGAGAATACATGACACATCGTAATATATGTATTACCGTGTAAAGGTACCTTAAGCACCACAAATACCCGTTTTTCAAAAACAGGTATTGTTAAAAAATACACGGGTACGTAAAGCTAAAAAGCACCGAAAAATACCCCAAAAGCACCAAAATGGCAACGCTGTGGAAAAGGTTTTTTTTTTATACATTAAAATTGTTCACATTAGATAACCAACTACAGTTGGAAATAAAAAAAAATTTGCCATACAGAAGCCATTGACTGGTGTCATTAAAATAAGCATACTTAATAATTAGCCATCTACTAAGCATTCTTCTTATGATCTATATTTGTCAAACTGTCCCTAGTATTGCATCTTTGGGCAACATTTGTTTTGGAATACGTGCAACTTCTGCTTCATCAGAGCAGGAATTTCCCTTTGCTGGATAAAAAGTAGGCTAAATCCCTCACGGCCAAAATGCATTTATTTGTTTATGATAACGCCAAAGACATCGAAAAAAAAATTTTCTGAACGAAAAATTTTTATAACAATTTCCAAAGGCTATTCAGGAATTAATCGCAATTTTCTTTGTATATATTTATAGGGTTGTTTTTCTATAGAATGTTATATAATATACTTTTATCTAAACACACTTTACATATTCAAAATTTATATTTCCTAGTTAGCATTGAAAATATGTCGCATAGTATTTTGAAATATGAAAATTGTTCACGCACAACTTTTGAACTTCATACAAAATTGTTTATGTCAAATCAATATCAGTTTTTTAAGAGAGGGAAATCTGTGTTATAAACTAATTTTTGGAAGATTTTCATCAGGTTATGGGCCCAGACAGAACGTTTGGGTAGAAAACTTTATTGAAAAGAATTAAACTAATTTTTGGTAAGTTGTGCAAGATTCCAATGATGGCATCGTCGTCTTTGTACCAAATAGAAAAACTGGACGAGAAAAATTACGAACGTGG